>CM059804.1:25376727-26035477 GCA_030435695.1 Brachymystax lenok tsinlingensis
TTTGTGATGGCCACTCCAATACCTTGACTTTGTTGTCCTTAAGCCATTTTGCCACAACTTTGGAAGTATGCTTGGGGTCATTGTCCATTTCGAAGACTCATTTGCGACCAAGCTTTAACTTCCTGACTGATGTCTTGAGATGTTGCTTCAATATATCCACATAATTTTCCTACCTCATGATGCCATCTATTTTGTGAAGTGCACCAGTCCCTCCTGCAGCAAAGCACCCCCACAACATGATTCTGCCACCCTCGTGCTTCACGGTTGGGATGGTGGTCTTCGGGTTGCAAGCCTCCCCCTTTTTCCTCAATACACAACGATGGTCATTATGGCCAAACAGTTCTATTTTTGTTTCATCAGACCAGAGGACGTTTCTCCAAACAGTATGATCTTTGTCCCCATGTGCAGTTGCAAACCGTAGTCTGGCTTTTTTTATGGCGGTTTTGGAGCAGTGGCTTCTTCTAGCTGTGCGACCCTTCAGGTTATGTTGATATAGGACTCGTTTTACTGTGGATATAGATAGATGGTGCCTCAACACAGCACACAAACTGTATTTATGAATGCACTCATCAGGGAAAAACATACTCCTTCATTAATTATTAATAACCTTTTTTATCATCAATTCTTTGAATGCTGATTTTTATCAGGAAGTATTCCCAAATTGTACCTGTTTCCTCCAGCATCTTCACAAGGTCCTTTGCTGTTGTTCTGGGATTGATTTGCACTTTTCGCGCCAAAGTACAGAACGCGTCTCCTTCCTGAGCGGTATGACGGCTGCGTGGTCCCATGGTGTTTATACTTGCGTACTATTGTTTGCACTGATGAACGTGATACCTTCAGGCGTTTGGAAATTGCTCCCAAGGATGAACCAGACTTGTGGAGGTCTACAATTGTTTTTTTGAGGTCTTGGCTGATTTCTTTTGATTTTCCCATGATGTGAAGCAAAGAGGCACTGAGTTTGAAGGTAGGCCTTGAAATACATCCACAGGTACACCTCCAATTGACTCAAATGATGTCAATTAGCCTATCAGAAGCTAAAGCCATGACATCATTTTCTGGAATTTTCCAAGCTGTTTAAAGGCACAGTCAACTTAGTGTATGTACACTTCTGACCCACTGGAATTGTGATACAGTGAATTATAAGTTAAATAATCTGTCTGTAAACAATTGTTGGAAAAATGTATTGTGTCATGCACAAAGTAGATGTCCTAACCGACTTGCCAAAACAATAGTTTGTTAACAATACATTTGTGGAGTGGTTGAAAAACAAGTTTTAATGACTCAGAACTCTGTAAATGCTTTTTTAAAATGTAGTTGCCTTCTCAAAACATAAGTACATTAATCTAAACTATATTATAACGTAAAAATTACTAATATATTCATAAAAAGATTAACGCAACCATACTTGTCTCTTGAGTAAAAGCAGACAAAATAGAAAGTTCCAGTAGATCAATACATATTCTTTGCAGTCACAAAATCATGATGATCAAAATTGGAAGTACATCTATCCAATGGTGCAGAATTATGGGCAATTACTCTCCTTTTATGCATATTTCACCAAACAATTTAATACACATCAAATCAAATATTATTCCTGGTAAAAATGAATAAAAAGCTAACTGTGTGCAGGATTAGTTCATCTGTATCACCACAATCCAAATTCATGTATTCAATACATAGGCTGGTTTCCTCACAGTTTTGTAGACTTTTCATTGGCGCACAGAAACACAATAGAAATAAGGAAAGGTGAATACAAATGGAGGAACCAAGTGATATGAATGTACAGTATAGGCCTCAATCCACACCATAGCAAAGCTCTAAAATGGAAGTTTACAAGATTGGAGATGATGACTTAGGAGTAACCCAAAGTTACTCCTATTCTCTGAATATCTGCATGTCTGCAATATTTTTTTTAAATCATAACATTGACGGTCCCCATTGCATTGATATGTACCTATATTGTACATGGCATGAAACTGATGGGGTGATTTAGAATTGTGTGTAGTAGTATTTACTGATTGCCGGAAATAGTGAAGACAGTTGCACACATTTCTCTTCTTATGAAAACAATGTGTAAATATTCGGTGAACACCGTATTCACTGATGACATTTGTAATTAAAGTTTAGCAAAAGATGGTCTAAGATGTGCAAGTAAGGTAAAAAGTCAAGAACATTATCAGAAGTTATGTAAATGTATTTAAGCATTTGTACATTGCTGTTTTGCTATAGATACGTTTCAGCACAGATTCCAAAATATCTTGAACACAATTGGGAAAACTGTAAACTAGTCTAGCGCTGTAGAATAGAGCATTATAGAGAAGTGTGTGAAGTTCCATTTTTCACCACAGGGAGACAATGTTGAGCCATAATGGAACCTACCGTAGTCCTTGGGTGCTACAGGGTGTGCAGACATTTCTTCCATCCCAGCAACAAACACACCAGATTCAGCTACACTAATCCTAAAGTCCTTGATGATGACTTGATAGTTGAATCATGTGTGTTAGTGCTGGGCTGGAACAAAACCCTACTGCCCCTGTAGCAGCTCTCCTAGACGAGAGTTAGAAACCACTGGATTAGAGCACTTGGTTAAGCAGAGAAGAGTTGTGCCAGTGTATGGGATTGGCAGAATGACCACTTAACTGGCCAGTTGGCTAATTTGGAGTCATGCTGCATACAATTGTAATTCTGCTCTCTTTCCCTCTCTCTGCCAAAACGGCCAGTCTCTTTCCCTCTTTGCCAATCATTGCCAATAAAGGGTGGCAGGTAGCCTAATGGTTATAGAGGCGAGCCAGCAACCAAAGGGTTGCCAGTTTGAATCCTGGGTCCGATGGGAAAACTCTGGCGGGAAATGAGCTGGCATGGCAACCACCTCTCTGCCAATCTTTATCTCTTTCTCCCAAGCACAGCTCAGTCACCCAATCAAGAGATCAAGATTCTTTCCAGATTCTTTCAACCCCAATGGTATGGAGAATATAGCCTACAGCTTTTAATATCCGCGGCACAGGGCTGGAGTGGTCCTTTACCCTGGGATTACCCGCTGCCTCACTCCATGGGTCTCCAGGGAATGTGCGTCCTGGGGTCTCTCTCTCTCTGTCATTGTCTCTGTGTCTGGTGTATTAATTCCATGGATAGAGAACAGAAGATCATAGGTTTGAATCTCACTGATGCTGTGTCACCGTAAAAAATAAATGTTAGCATGATTAAAAAAGTTTACCCAAAATAAGATAGCATTGTTTTTAAAAGTCATATTGAAATGTTCACTTTTGCTCTCAGAACGGAAACCTATGGCTTCGTTCCCACAACCAATGTGATATCAAAAACATATGTTCTCACAACTTCCAAGGAACCAAATGTGCAAGCTGGGAAGTGTTTACATGACTATTGCATACCAGGCCTACTGCCATAATCCGTTTAATATCTAATTATTAGTGTGCATGTAAACGTACTCAATGCGACTTCCGTCAATCACACTCAGAACTTCCTTCAGGCAGCACCTCTACTTGTACACAACTTTCTATTTCCTCCCTAAAAGTAAGCTAGGCTTATTTCCCAGAGGGGTGGGTGAACCAAGCTGAAATTTTGGAGTAATTGTTCTCTTCTTGGTAATGGTAAAGTATAAAGTTAATCACCCATATGGGCTGTTTGTGCTAAGACAAAGACCTCTCTCTCTCTCTCTCTCTCTCTCTCTCTCTCTCTCTCTCTCTCTCCCTCCCCCTCCATACCCCCCTCTCTCACTCTAGCCTGGCCTGAAGGAGCATTAGGTGAATAACTGAAAGGTTCCTGGATTGAATCCCTAGCTGAAAAGGTAAAAATCTGTTGAGCAAGGCAGTTAACCCACTGTTCCCCGGGCGTGACGATGATGTCGATTAATGCAGCCCCCTGCACCTCTCTGATTCAGAGGGGTTGGGTTAAATGTAGAAGATGCATTCAATTGTACAACTGACTAGGTATCCCCCTTTCCTTCTCCATACCCCCCCATTATAATTTTTTTTAATAATGGTTTGTCTGGCCTCTAGCATTCTTCTGGAAATCATTACAACAAGATGCTGAGCTAGGTAAACGGTGAAGCCTCTCTATAAACTATATTAACACATAAAAAACAGGAACAACAGTAAACCCTTTTATTGATTACATTTGTTGTTTGTAAGCAGGACAGGATAACTCCCCTGAGATGAGACAGTTTTTTTGCGAACAATTTAATTGTGTTTTTAAATGTCTGTTAAATCAGTGGTTTACTTGAGGTGGCTTGGTCATCCATTCCATTAAAGGGAAACATAAAATAAAGAGTTTCCTGCCATTTAATTATTCACTCTTGGTCCTTTTCTGCAAAACAAACGATCGCAAATGACCTGGACGCAAGACTGAAATTTGGATGACAGATAGGATAGCTAACATCCACTCAGCCATTATCGTCTGGTTTCCCGGATCCAGATTAAGCCTACTCCTGGATTGATGAGCGTTTGAGCATAGACCAGGAGGCAAACTAGCTCCGTGGGTTCAGAGTCTACTCTAGACCATCACTTATCCAAAAGAACACTGAAGTCTTGTGTCTGCAGATGGCAAGTGCTTCTCTAATAACCAACATCCATCCACTAGGACCAGATCAATACTAATCCAGACAAAACTAGACCAGCCGTCTGAAAAAGACAAATGCTCCTTGGGTGGAAACAGCCTCATAGGAAAAGTAGCCCAGTCTGCAGCCCCATAGATAGCAGTGAGCTGTTTTAGCTGCCTAAAGCTGCCAGTGTGAAGACTGTGTTGATCTGCAGGGTTTCTATTGTCCCAATCAGCAACAAAAGGCTGAGATGCAAACTAACAAACTAATCATTGCTCTAACCCTAACCGAAAACAGTGAGGAGAGGAGAAAAGGGACTGACTCAATAGCAAGAAGCACATGCACGCGTGCAAACAAACAAAAAACATGTGTGTTGTTACCTGACAGGACAGTGAATATGGCAGCGAAGGCATTGAGTTTGAGGCCGTCGATGACGTTTCCTAAGTGACACGCCTCTATGGACATGAGGATGCCTCCGGTGGCCAGGAGGAGAATATACAAACATTCTGCTACGATACACAGCCACAGCACTCCTACAGAGAGAGAGAGAGAGAGAGAGAGAGAGAGAGAGAGAGAGAGAGAGAGAGAGAGAGAGAAGGGATGGGAGTGGGGAGAGAGAGGGGAGGGGATTGCAAGAGGTTGGGGGAGGTTAGGTGAGGGAGTTGGACAAGTGACCCTTTCACCTGTATCATTAACCTTCCCTGTCACAGAGAAGATGCATCTGTCTCTAAGACAGACACACACGCCGCACACCACGCTCATGCTCGCTCGCTCTCACACACACACACACACACACACACACACACACACACACACACACACACACACACACACACACTCACACCACTTGACCTACACTCGCTGCACCCTGCCCAAGAACGCCAATCAACACCATTATCCCAGACACCCTGGACTTCAATTCGCATACTGCCCCAACAAATTCACAAAATCTCTATTGCACTCTACACTGCTCTCACCCACCTGGACTAAAGGAATACCTATGTTAGAATGCTGTTCATTGACTACAGCTCAGCATTCAACAACATAGTCCCCTAGTCAATAGTATGGCAACAACACATACGCCACGCTGACCACCAACACGGGTGCCGCTCAGTGGTGTGTGTTTAATCCCCTCCTGTACTCCCTGTTCACCCACCCCAGAAGGCTGAAAATATTTGGAATGGGCCCACTTGGTACGGCAATTGCAAGGCACCTGAACGCAAGGCGCTACAGAGGGTGTTGAGTACGGCCCAGTACATCACTTGGGCCGAGCTCCCTGCCATCCAGGACCTCCTTACCAGGCAGTGTCAGGCCCAAAAAATTGTCAAATATTCCAGCCACCCAAGCCATAGACTGCAAGCGGTAACAGTGCACCAAGTATGGAACAAACAGGACCCTGAACAGCTACCCCCAAGCCATGAGACTGCTATACAAGACTGCTAAATAGGTCATCAACATGTTTTATCTTTAACTCTGCATTGTTGGAAAAAGATCTGTAAGTGAAAAGGTCCCATAAGTATGCATTTCACGGTTAGTCTACATTTGTTGTTTACGAAGCATGTGACAAATAAAATTGGATTTGATTGATTTGAGCAATACCTATGTAACTACTATGCTGTTACTATGTTGTAACTACAGTTATATTACTGTGTAGTCACATAGTAATAAGGGGAAACCTAATGTAAAGCATTATCCCGCGGATTGACAATAATAAATCCATGTTATTCCTAACCAATTACAGTGTAATTACATAGATTATAACACTGTTAGCTACTTTGCTATAAGACCTGTAGAATGTTAAGTGCTGCCAACCACAGTTACAATTTTTAAGTTAAAAGTAGGCCTAGAACTCGGTTAATAATTAGTGATAGAGCAATCATTTTTACTTGTTCCAACCACATTCTTCAATGGTATTGCTATTTATTAGAATCCCCATCAGCCACTGCAAAAGCAGCAGCTACTCTTCCTGGGGTCGTCATGGGATTTCAATGATTAATCAAAGGTGTTCATTTAAATTTCACGGCAGGATCAAGATGCATATTAAAAAGATGAAGGTAGTCTGTGATTTATGCAAATGAATCTCACATGTGTCTCTTTCACATTTCGTTTTTTTTTTTTTTTTTTTAGCTGAGAGTATTCCTTTAGCTATTTCAATAACTTCAATTTCCTAACCAACATATCCCCCATCACAAAAGCACAGAGAAAGGTATGGACTTATTGGATGAAATCAAATCATAGCTGAGATTGGAAGTACATTAAAACCAACAAGGGCCCTTTTGAAGTAAGTCATAATAATGCCCCTTTTGGGCACAGAGACAGTGACATTGGACTCAATTGAGTTCACAATTGGACATGTTTAATCACATCTCTTAGACTGAACAGGTAAATAGAACAGGGGAAGTTACAACTAAACTACAATCAGTTTCGGGTGTCTGTCATTCTCACTCTTTCATTCTGTCAGTGTCACAGGTAGATTTAATTCCAGCCAGTGCGTGTGTCTGGTCTTGTCCTGTTAGGAAGCTATTCAACAGTCTTTTGTGTGGTACTGAATTAGGCACGGACAGGTTGTATGTTTGTGTGTGTTTGTGTGTAGTGAATTAGTGTGCCAACACGGAGGAGGTGAAAAGAATGAAGGACAGATGTCTGATTGACAGAGTGAGACGCTATCTATTCATCCTCTCTCTTTCTATCCATCCTCTTTGAAGACCTATAGACCTATCAATTTAGCCATTCACAGATGCATAGCAAATTGTGTTAATAACACATCCATTACAATGTAATAACATGTTACTACACAAAACCTACCTCTTTCATGTGAGGGTGTGACATAAATGAAACTTCTGCAGATTTCACCTGAAATAGAATATCCCACACAATCAAAAACAATACAGTCAAACACTCAGTCATCATATTTCTAAGGTTGCTAAACCCGTGCAGTCTTTTGCACCATCCCCGTTGAAACACACATGGTTCTACTACTCTGCAGGACGTTTTTCAGGTGTGAAAAAGCCTGCATTCATAGCATACCCAGCAGCTCTTCGAGACGAGTGTTGGCCACCCCAGTGACACAAGATTGACACCAAACATATTGCATTTCCGTCCTATTCTCAGACTGTTGTGCAGACTATTTTATGGCATAATTACGAGGCGGTAAAAATCAGTAGGTTATTTTATCCATTCTGTTCAGAATTTATCAGTATTTCTGCCATAAGGGGTATTTCTGCCCTATATCCCAAGTGGCGCTAGAGACGTCACTACAGACACCCAGGTTCGATTCGAGGCATCACAACTGGCCGTGATTGGTCCAATTGGCCCAGCGCCGTCCGGGTTTGGCCGGTGTAGGCCGTCATTGTAAATACGATTTTGTTCTTAACTGACTTGCCTAGTTAAATAAAGGTTAAGTAAAAATAAAACATTCGATGACCGGTCAGCAACAGCTATCCGTTCTAAAATAGGAATATTGTTCGGCCTATTGTTACAACTGTCGATGTAATTTCTCATGCTTGACATTCTTGTTCTCGTTGAATGTAATCTTTCACTTAGGCTATCCAATATTTTTGAAGGAACGGGTTATTTCAGAGATGGACACTAATTATATAATTAGCTCCAAAAACCCTTCACATGCAACGCACGCAACTATGTCACAGTGTCGGACATCAATTAATCAAGCTGCGATTGTTTCATTTAATTTTTTTTTTTTTATGAATGATATATAGGCCTACCCATTGATTCTTGAAAAAATATAATTTAAACATTCCTCATAAGTTTAGTTCAACTGTCGTACCCCATCAGAACCCAAAATATAAACAGATTTGATTTACTCCAACGTTTGTAATTTAAATGTCAACAAACATACTCGAAACATGTTGTTGATATCATGGATGGTCAGCCCTTGATTCCATAGCTCTGTCTATGAATTTGAGAGTGGTTACATTTCCCCAGCCCCATCCCTCAGCTATTTAACAAAACGTTATTATTGTTTGAATTTCAGATTTCCACTTTAAAGTAAACAGTAACATGAAAAACATTTTACCTAATACAGCTCACATAACAACTATGGACATTTAATTTCTCTCAAAAGACAATAACAAATACATAGGCATAGCCTACACATTTGCATAGTCCATGATTCTGAGAACCCAATTATCTTTCCATTTTAAAACGAGGCAATTTCCTTCGTGTTTATACATGCGTGCAGGTGCGTCACATCGCGGCGTGCGAAAAAGTTGTGTTCTCTTAGCTTCTCTTCCCGGGTTCAAGACAACTGGGAACTTGGGGAAAAAACAAGCTCCAACTGGAAAAAACATTTTGACCGGTAATCCAACTGAATTCCAAGTTGGAAACTCCGTCCTGAAGTGATCACTGACGTTATGATTTGACCTTGTTTTTTTCCCCGAGTTTCCAGTTGTCGTGAAAGCACCATCTCTCTCTTACCTGTCATATTGACGTTCTCCTCACACGAAAACCAGATCCCGGTGTGGAACTTCCTCATAATGTACTTGTCCTCGCCGGACTCCCAGATGTACTGGACCAGTCTGCTGTCGTTAATGTTCGAGCTGTTGAACCTGATACAGAACGACTGTTTCGTGGTGACCGGTCCGGTACAGAAAGGTTTTGCAACTTTCCGTGTCCCCTCGCACCAGTAGCTGGTAGTCAACGCAGACACGGCTAGAATCAGCGCGAGGAAGTTCAAGGTAAGAGCCAGGGATACCCTCCGCTGCCGATCTATCCCTCCCATAATGGCAAACGGGAATGGGAGACGCACTTAACCCCAACGTTCAACACAATATTTGGCGACTTCTCCTCAGATCCTCCTCCAGTTATCCGGATTTCCGACAATATAACCACGGGCAATTACAGCAGCGCGAGACTCCTGCATGTGGAGCCAATCCTCAGTTATGCTCCTTTGAGAGTCTGATACTCTCACGTTGTAGCTACCCCTCCTCCCCCTCCTTTCTAGTGTATTTCTCTCTGTCTCTCCTCCTCCGTTGAAGGGGGGGAAGGTTGCCAGCTCCTACCTGTCTGTCTGTATCCTAGTTGAGTCAGTCTGTGCAGTCAAGGGAACTGTCACATGTTAAATGACTGACATATACACTGAGCATATAAAACATTAAAATACCTGCTCTCTCCATGACATAGACTGACCAGGTGAATTCAGGTGAAAGCTATGATCCCTTAACCTAAGAAATATCTTAGACCAAATCAAATTTTATTTGTCACATACACGTGGTTAGATGCGAGTGTAGCGAAATGCTTGTGCTTCTAGTTCCGACCATGCAGTAGTATCTAACAAGTAATTTAACAATTTCACAACAACTACCTCATACACACAAGTGTAAAGGAATGAATAAGAGTATGCACATATAAATATATGGATGAGCGATGGCCGAACGGCATAGGCAAGATGCAGTAGATGGTATAGAGTACAGTATATACATATGAGATGAGTAATGTAGGATATGTAAACAATATATAACCTTTTTTTTTAAGTGACTAGTGCTACATTTATTACATCCACTTTTTAATTATTAAAGTGGCTAGAGATTTGAGTCGATGGCCGAACGGCACAGGCAAGATTCAGTAGATGGTATAGAGTACAGTATATACATATTAGATGAGTAAGTCGGATATGTAAACATTATATAAATTGTTTAAAGTGGCTAGAGATTTAAGTCAGTATGTTGGCAGCAGCCACTCAATGTTAGTGATGGCTGTTAAAAAGTCTGATGGCCTTGAGGTAGAAGCTGTTTTTCAGTCTCTCGGTCCCAGCTTTGATGCACCTGTACTGACCTCGCCTTCTGGATGATAGCGGGATGAACAGGTAGTGGCTCGGGTGGTTGTTGTCCTTGATTATCGTTTTGGCCTTTCTGTGACATTGGGTGGTGTAGGTGTCCTGGAGGGCAGGTAGTTTACCCCCAGTGATGCGTTGTGCAGTCCTCACTACCCTCTGGAGAGCCTTACGGTTGTGGGCGGAGCAGTTGCCGTACCAGGCGGTGATATAGCCCGACAAGATTCTCTCGATTGTGCATCTGTAGAAGTTTGTGAGTGTTTTTGGTGACAAGCCAAATTTCTTCAGCCTCCTGAGGTTGAAGAGGCGCTGTTGCGCCTTCTTCACCACGCTGTCTGTGTGGGTGGACCATTTCAGTTTGTCTGTGATGTGTGTACGCAGAGGAACTTAAAACTTTCCACCTTCTCCACTACTGTCCTGTCGATGTGGATAGGGGGGGTGCTCCCTCTACTGTTTCCTGAAGTCCACGATCATCTCCTTTGTTTTGTTGACGTTGAGTGAGAGGTTATTTTCCTGACACCACACTCCGAGGGCCCTCACCTCCTCCCTGTAGGCCATCTCGTCGTTGTTGGTAATCAAGCCTACCACTGTAGTGTCGTCAGCAAACTTGATGATTGAGTTGGGTGAACAGGGACTACAGGAGAGGGCTGAGAACGCATCCTTGTGGGGCCCCAGTGTTGAGGATCAGCAGGGTGGAGATACTGTTTCCTACCCTCACCACCTGGGGCCGGCCCGTCAGGAAGTCCAGGACCCAGTTGCACAGGGCTGTGTCGAGACCTAAGGTCTCAAGCTTAATGACGAGTTTGGAGGGTACTATGGTGTTAAATGCTGAGCTGTAGTCGATGAACAGCATTCTTATATAGGTATTCCTCTTGTCCAGATGGGTTAGGGCAGTGTGCAGTGTGATTGCGTCGTCTGTGGACCTATTGGGACGGTAAGGAAATTGGAGTGGGTCTAGGGTGTCTGGTAGGATGGAGGTGATATGATCCTTGACTAGTCTCTCAAAGCACTTCATGATGACGGAAGTGAGTGTTACCGGGCGATAGTCATTTAGCTCAGTTACCTTAGCTTTCTTGGGAAAAGCCTATGAATGACTTAGGATATGATGTATATATTTTTCCCAAAGCCTTCAGTGGAAAAAAGAATAGGCTACTCTAAGTTAGTAGCAATACTAATTTTAAATAAATAAATGTAGACTATAGACTGCCTGTTATTAACTACCTCCTATAGGTCTTCAAATGGCAAGATGGATCAGGCACAGGCCACTGAATGTGTGAACATTATAATCAGTGATATTGACAGAAATCTAAGTGGTCACAGCCTTTTGCCTGTCACTGTGACAAAGTATCTAGCTGCCAAATAGTCCAATCTCTACACCTCTCACATACCTCTTTGTGTCTGGTGTCAATAGGGCAAGTGAATATGTGTGTGTGTGTGTGTGTGTGAGAGAGAGAGATTGTGTGCAGTTCATGAAATTGGATCATGTCTTTCTCCATTATTAATTTCCTCTAACTGTCACATGCAGGACAGACCACCACCAATATCAATGAGTGTGTGTGTGTATGTTTGTGTTTGTGTTGTGGACTTGGTTGAGTCCGTTGATATCAAAGTCAGCATTCTTTCTCCCTAACCTTGATCCCCACACACCGACCCCCGCCGACACTACACACACAAGAGAGGACATTCAATGAGTGTAATGTAGTTTACAAAGTTCGATTAGGAAGGCTGGTCTAAATGGCTCTTCACTTTTTATTTATCTAGTGAACGTACACATAAAATTCACATCGCT
The DNA here is from genome assembly GCA_030435695.1 of Brachymystax lenok tsinlingensis. Taxonomy (NCBI): domain Eukaryota; kingdom Metazoa; phylum Chordata; class Actinopteri; order Salmoniformes; family Salmonidae; genus Brachymystax; species Brachymystax lenok. The sequence goes on from CM059804.1 coordinate 25,388,860, forward strand.
TCCTATCTCACTCATCAGCATCGCAGGTATTTATAAGGAAGTGTCTATAACGTTACCTCGACAGCATAGGCGGTATTTATAGAGTAGAATTTATAATGTTAGCTCATTAGCGTGGCAGGCATTTATTTGGCAGGGATTATAATGTTACCTCGTCAGCGTAGCGAGTATCTATGGTAGTGTCTATAATGTTACCTCGCCAGCGTAGCAGGTATCTATGGTAGTGTCTATAATGTTACCTCGTCAGCGTAGCAGGTATCTATGGTAGTGTCTATAATGTTACCTCGTCAGCGTAGCGGGTATCTATGGTAGTGTCTATAATGTTACCTCGTCAGCGTAGCGGGTATCTATGGTAGTGTCTATAATGTTACCTCGCCAGCGTGGCAGTATCTATGGTAGTGTCTATAATGTTACCTCGTCAGCGTGGCGGTATCTATGGTAGTGTCTATAATGTTACCTCGTCAGCGTAGCAGGTATCTATGGGAGTGTCTATAATGTTACCTCGCCAGCGTAGCGAGTATCTATGGTAGTGTCTATAATGTTACCTCGTCAGCGTAGCAGGTATCTATGGTAGTGTCTATAATGTTACCTCGTCAGCGTAGCAGGTATCTATGGTAGTGTCTATAATGTTACCTCGCCAGCGTAGCGGGTATCTATGGTAGTGTCTATAATGTTACCTCGTCAGCGTGGCAGTATCTATGGTAGTGTCTATAATGTTACCTCGCCAGCGTAGCGAGTATCTATGGTAGTGTCTATAATGTTACCTCGTCAGCGTAGCAGGTATCTATGGTAGTGTCTATAATGTTACCTCGCCAGCGTAGCAGGTATCTATGGTAGTGTCTATAATGTTACCTCGTCAGCGTAGCAGGTATCTATGGGAGTGTCTATAATGTTACCTCGCCAGCGTAGCAGGTATCTATCTTCCACGCACTCATACACACTCAGTCGCATCAAAACCAGATTCATTACCTCAATTAATGACAGTAATGTCATTCATTTGGCCTCTCTCCCCCGCTCTTTCTTTCTCCATCTTTCCTTCGCTCTCTCTCTCTCCGCTCATTTGTAACCTCTGGTCTGTGACTTACACTCTCACTGCCACAAATAACATAATCCTCCCGCCGAGTGTCTATGTGTAGCCTACTAGTTCCTCTTCATCTCTACAGGGGTTTTGGGATAATTAGGCTCCATTCAGTCAGTCTATGGATCTGACACATCTTTGATGCTTCTTTCCCCAGCAGCCTCACAGCCAGGTTGAATCCAGTGAGTCAGTTAGTTGGTTAACCTCCTACAACACAGCAGGTATAATCAATGAGAAAGAAAAATACTATACCCACATCCAACTTCCAACTTGTTCAGGCGTTGGACAGAAAAACCAATGTAAAGTATTGAGGAATGTCTGCAAATTTGATATGTGATTTAAAAAGCTACTACTATTCCATTTGATACTTCAATAAATACAGAGGACAGGTGGTTAGATGAACTCGGGGCATGTGGGTCAAAACAGTCCATTGGAGTCGTACAGTATGTACGGCTAGGTAGAAACTATTAAATATATGACCTGAGCCTGTGGTTTGGCTATGTAGATAGAGAAACCTGTGACTGTCTTCAGGTTCTGTCTCCAGTTTGATCTACAGTCGCAACCAAAACTATTGGCACCCTTGCTAAATATGAGCAAAAAAAACGTTATAAAATAAATAATACAAACACTGAGCTATATTGTATGCTCAAAATGTATACGAATACAATTACTCAGAGAAAGAGATTTTGTTTAACAAGTCATATATTTTGTTTAACAGATCATACTCCAACAGAGCACCCTCCCCTTGCGAGGATAACGGAACTGAGTGTAACAGTATAGCTTCGGTCCCTCTCCTCGCCCCAACCTGGCTCGAACCAGGGACCCTCTGCACACATCAACAACTGACACCCACAAAGCATCGTTACCTATCGCTCCACAAAAGCCGTGGCCCTTGCAGAGCAAGGGGAACAACTACTTCAAGGTCTCGGAGCAAGTGACGTCACCGATTGAAACGCTATTAGCGCGCAACCCGCTAACTAGCTAGCCATTTCACACCGGTTACATGAGACTATTTCTAAAATGTTTTATGAGATTGGAGAACACATTTGGAGGGATTTAAGACCAGCCCTTCATGCAGAATGTTTCCAGATCCTTGATATCCCTTGTCTGTGTCTCTCTTATGAACTGCCCTCTTCAATTCAATGGGGTGCGTTGCCAAAGAGCACTATTTTCATGTCATCCAACAAATGTAAACCCCTGGAGTTTGCTAAACAGCATTGACACTTGGATTGGAATCAGTGCTATGGTCAGATGACATGAAAATAAAGCTCTTTGGTCACCAGTGGTGGGTTTGGCGTCGAAAGAAGGATGCATATGTAGAAAAGAACCCCACACCTTTGATGTTATGGAGCTATTTTGCTTCCATTGCTCCTGGGCACTTGTTAAGGTCAACGGTATCATGAACTATACCCAGTACCATGACATTTTAGCCCAAAACCTACTTGCCTCTTCCAAGACAATAATCACAAGCACACATCAAAATCGACACAGAAATGGCAGCAGTGCGCACATGGCAGTAGGCTGGCTATAAGCGCATATGTTCCATTAGCAGGAAAACACAATTCTCAAAAGTGACCACAAATGCGATTATGCATGTAATGCTTTTATTATAAAAGGTGCATTTTTATGGTGAGAATTATCTTCCCCAACTCACGCGCTGCTTATGCATGCCAGTTAGGCTCTACACCCGTTGTAAAGCGGATTAATGTGCTTCATTTTAAGACGTTATATGGCCGCTTTAGTTACATGAGTGCGACTATGATTTGAATAGTCATTCAATGATATATCATTCACAAGTGATAGGCTGATATCGTTACATATCACACTACTCATACTAAATAATATATGTGTGAAATTTGTTTTGATTTGAATGGACAATTATCATGCACTTGTCTTGAAATGGGCAGTGGACAAAAAAAAAAAATCTCATCGATGCAGTTAAATGCGAATGGAGGACACTTTTGTGTGGTTCATTTTCATGTCAGCCAGGTAGGCTATACTCCTGTTTTTAAAGAGAAGCCCTGTGCTTAATATTAGGGAAGTTGAGAAATAAATATTGTAGGTATAACGTTTCAGGTAAGACCCAAATGCAAACTGTGTTGAAGTAATAATGTTTATTACAGCAACAGGGGCAGGCAAACGACAAGTCAAGGCAGGCAGGGGTCGATAATCCAGAGTGGTGGGGCAAAGGTACAGGAGGGCGGTCAGGGTCAGGTCAGGCAGACGTCGGTAATCCAGAGTAGGGGCAAAGGTACAGTATGGCAGGCAGGCTCAGGGTCAGGCAGAGTGGTCAGGCATGCGGGCTCAGAGTCCGGACAGGCAACCGTCAACCAGGAGGGCGAGGAAAAAGAGAGACTGGGGAAAAGCAGGAGCTGAGAAAAACGCTAGTTGACAAGACAAGATGAACTGGCAACTGACAAACAGAACACAGGTATAAATACACAGGGGATAATGGGGAAGATGGGCGACACCTGGAGGGGGTTGGAGACAATCACAAGGACAGGTGAAACAGATCAGAGTGTGACAGTAGGCCTAACCTATAGAAAGGATGCGCAACATCACCTCGGGCTCTCATGAAGTGTTTATATTGTCGATGACATTTGCACTGTTGTCAGAGTAATTAGAGGGAGTTTGGTAGGCTACTAATGACCATCAGCATTATCAGAGCTTGGAGAAGCCTGATTACCGTGACTAAATGGTCACGTGGAATTTGACTGCCATCATGACTCGTGACCTCCGGTGTGACGTTAATACGGTCACCGTAACAGCCCTAGTTATGACTGTATCTGACCCGAGCACACAGAGAGCACACAATGGGATAGATAAAGCTGGATGGCTGTTTGAATCACTGTCTGTCTAAGGAGAAACCCCATCCAAGGTCACTCCGTACCAGGGTTTTGGCTGATAAATAAAATTGGCACCTGCCAATTGTCCTGGAGAAGAAGAAAATTGCGAAACCATTGTGAAACAATGCTTTTTAGCTTATTCATTGATGGAAATACCAGTCGATATAAATATATTTTACTGGTCATGCTTATCGGTGTATAGGTCAATTTACATAATTTACTGGTATTAAATTGATGCGTGTGTAAGCTACAGTATATTCGTTATGTATCTTGTTTATCACACCCATACATACAGAGCCTTTGAGTGGAAAATCGGTCAGACACTGTGAGAGCTGCTGCTGCAGCATCTCAAATGGCAACAGAAGGCAGGCTTCATCAGTAGGATATCCATTTTGAAAACATACTTAATTGTTTGAAACCGTAACGTTTTAATATATATTATGAGGCATGTCTTACCTTGCTTCAAAGTAGCCTATAAGATCTCCTCTTTCTAAATGTCTAACCGATATTTTAATCTGTCACATGAAACCTCTCGCTTTTGCAGTGCCCTTTTGACAAAGGTGTTTTTTAGCTAATTGCATTATGGAACAAACGTTCATGCATAGCCTACTGCTTTGTGCGCATTGCTACTGTACGCTTATAATGTGGCGAAATAATAGTTTATTAACATTTTAAGCTAAATGTTCTGATCTGTTGCATCAGACTAATTGTTTTTAATGTTTTTTTTATGTAGCTTAGGCCTACTGGTTGTATGAATTTGGACTCTAACTTGCCACAACTGTCCCAGGGTCTGTTTAGAATAGGCTATTTCTTGACAAGTTGACCAATAGAATAGGTAAACCTTTCTACTGTGGGGGATAGTAGATTGGCATAAGGCTAGTGATTTTGCTGTTCGTTACTTGTATTGTTTGCTGTTCGTTACTTGTCTTGTTGGCTGAGGAAAAGTAAATGTGAACAGTTCTTCAACGTGCATATCAGAATTAGTAAGAAGGACCGCACATCATTGCATCCTCGACTTGCATGTTCTGTTAAAGGGGAAGTTCATTATAACACTTGCTTGGCTGTTTGTCAGTACCCCAGACGACAGTTTTTAGGTCCAATGTTTGAGCATTGAGATTTCTGTATTTTTATATCAAAATGCTACACATTGCCCCTCTTTTTCTGACTGCGATGGAGCTTTGTGTCAGGCATGGCTGCAGGCCATCCAACATTCTGCTTACGGTGTCGATATGACACCTGAAGTCATTCGTCAGCTGGAGTTGACCATGCCCATTGATCACTTTATGGCCACTGACTACAATGAGGAGCAGTTGAAACCGGATTCTGTTCCCACCGTCTTTCCACCATAGACGGGAAAGCTCCAACCATTCAAGGTATGTTGCTAGCTAGCTAAGTTGCTAACGCCTGTAACTAGTCACCACAAAGTAATTTATAACGTTATTTGTTTGCCATTCCCTGAACTCATTTGTGGTGTTTTTAGCTTAGCAACTACTGTAACGGTAATGTTATCCTGTCCTACTGACGGTTTTGTTTATTTTGCTTTGTGATGTAATTCCCTTTTTCATTATAATGTTACTAATAAGAAATAGTATGGCATCACAGTTTTTTTGTAGTGCTATTGATTGCATAAAATTGCCCGGCCTAGTTAAGGTCCATGAGTAGGACACAGCCCTAGCCAGAGCTACTGTACAGTGCATTCGGAAATAAATCAGACCCTTTGACTTTTTCCATTTTTTTTTTTTTTTTAACTTTATAGCCTTATTCTAAAATGGATTAATTCGTTTTTTTCCCCCTCATCAATCTACCACAATACCCCATACTGACAAAGCAAGTTTGGACACATGTACTCATTCCAGGGTTTTTCTTTATTTTTACTATTTTCTACATTGTATTTTCTACATCAAAACTATGAAATAACACATATGAAGTCATGTAGTAACCAAAAAAAGTGTTAAACAAATCAAAATATTTTTTATTTGAGATTCTTCAAAGTAGCCACCATTTGCCTTGATGACAGCTTTGCACACTCTTGGCATTCTCTCAACCAGCTCCATGAGGTAGTCACCTGGAATGCATTTCAATTAACAGGTGTGCCTTGTTAAAAGATAAATTGTGGAATTTCTTTCCTTCTTAATGCGTTTGAGCCAATCAGTTGTGTTATGACAAGGTAGGGGTGATATACAGAAGGAAGCCCTACTTGGTAAAATACAAAGTCCATATTATGGCAAGAACAGCTCAAATAAGCAAAGAGAAATTACAGTCCATCATTACTTTAAGACATGAAGGTCAGTCAACCTGGAAAATTTCAAGAACTTTGAAAGTTTCTTCAAGTGCAGTCGCAAAAACCATCAAGCTCTATGATGGAACTGGCTCTCATGAGGACCGCCACAGGAAAGGAAGACCCAGAGTTACCTCTGCTACAGAGGATAAGTTCATTAGAGTTAACTGCACCTCAGATTGCAGCCCAAATAAATGCTTCACAAGTAAGACACATCTCAACATCAACTGTTCAGAGGAGACTGCGTGAATCAGGCCTTCATGGTTGAATTTCTGCAAAGAAACTACTACAAAAGGACACAAATAAGAAGAGACTTGCTTGGCCCAAGAAACACGAGCAATGGACATTAGACCGGTGTAAATCTGTCCTTTCGTCTTTGAGATTTTTGGTTCCAACCGCTGTGTCTTTGTGAGACGCAGAGTAGGTGAACTGTTGATCTCTGCATGTGTGGTACCCACCGTGAAGCATGGAGGAGGAGGTGTGATGGTTTGGGGGTGCTTTGCTGGTGACACTGTCTGATTTTATTTAGAATTGAAGGCACACTTAACCAGCATGGCTACCACACCGCAGCGATACGCCATCCCATCTGGTTTGTGCTTAGTTTGTGCTCTCTGTACTTTGATCAGTTAATCTTTCCCTCGATCCTGACTAGTCTCCCAGTCCCTGCTGCTGAAAAACATCCCCACAGCATGATGCTGCCACCACCATGCTTCACCATAGGGATGGTGCCTGGATTCCTTCAGATGTGACGCTTGGCATTCAGGCCAAAGAGTTAAATCTTGGTTTCATCAGACCAGAGAATCTTGTTTTTCATGGTCTGAGAGTCCTTTCAGTGCCTTAGGCAAACTCCTCCAAGTGGGCTGTCATGTGATTTTTACTGAGGAGTGGCTTCAGTCTGGACACTCTACCATAAAGGCCTGATTGGTGTAGTGCTGCAGAGATGGTTGTCCTTCTGGAAGGTTCTCCCATCTCCTCAGAGGAACTCTGGAGCTGTGTCAGAGTGACCATCGAGTTCTTGGTCACCTCCCTGACCAAGGCGCTTCTCCCCCGATTGCTCAGTTTGGCCGGGCGGCCAGCTCTAGGAAGAGTCCTGGTGGTTCCAAACCTTTTCCATTTAGGAATGATGGAGGCCACTGTGTTTTTGGGGACCTTCAATACTGCAGAAAATGTTTCGTACCCTTCCCCAGATCTGTGCCTCGACACAATCCTGTCTCGGAGCTCGACAGACAATTCCTTCGACCTCATGGCTTGGTTTTTGCTCTGACATGCACTGTCAACTGTGGGACCTTATATAGACAGGTGTGTGCCTTTTCAAATTATGTCCAATCAATTGAATTTTACTACAGGTGGACTCCAAGTTGTTGAAACATCTCAAGGATGATCATTGGAAACATGATGCACCTGAGCTCAATTTCTAGTCTCATAGTAAAGGGTCTGAATACTTATGTTAATGTTTTTTTAGGTTTTATGTATGTGCAAAATTTTCTAAAACCTGTTTTCACTTTGTCATTACGGGGCATTGTGTGTTTATTTAATCCGTTTTAAAATGAGGCTGTAACTTAACAAAATGTGAAGGGCTCTGAATACTTTCCGAATGCACTGTATATAGATAAATATATGGCTCTGGCCCTAGCTGGTGTAATGACAACAAACTAGCCCAACCTTTACATTATTTAAATGAAAACATTTAGAATATCAGCTCAGCTCATTGACATGACTGACTGTTTTATACCAGTTGACATCACCAATCACTTTTTCTGTTTATACCTGCCTGAAAGGGAATGGAAGAAGGAGAGGGGTGGTGGAAAATACACAAGGATAGGAAAATTAACCATACTGTCTTGGAATCTTTGTTAAATTTCTCACATCTTCTATCTTTGTATCCTTTTCACACCCTTTTCAAAGGGGGGAACCAATTTTCCTCCACTCATTTCTCCTACAAAACATTTTCAGGAAGATGCAAGGAAAGACTAATTAGGATACATTTTTGTTTTGTTATTCTGTTACACATCTTTCAGGAGATCCGAGAAGCCGTGTGGAGTATTCCAAACAGGCCAAGGACTGGGTACAGAAGAGTGTCTGAAGAGGAGACATTCAACTTTAGAACCCGATTGATCCAGCAGGCTGTCAAGCGGCGGGAAGATAAACAAAGACCCAGACTTCAAAGTTGACACACCAGACCTACCTCCCAACATTTCCCCAGTTGAAAAACCAACCAAGGAGGAGCTAGTGGCAACTTTTCAGCCTAACTTTGCAACTAACTTTAGTTAGCCTATTGATGGCAGTGTGATGTTGTGGAAGGCCATCAATAACATGTTATGCAGTCATTGGTAGCTTTGTGCAGTGGGACTCCTATGTAGAGCACCTGGAACAGCACCATTCTCTACCTCAGGGGTGTATTCATTCAGGTAAACTCATGGGCATAGAAATCGGAATGAGTAGAACAGGCTTAGAACCTCTAACCCTGGCAATTTGACTGGTCAGCCCATTGGTATTCTTGCAATGGCTGCCTGGTGGTGTCATCAAATACAATTTTATTTGTCACTTGCTTTGTAATCAACAGGTGGAGACCTACAGTGAAATGCTTACTTACGGGCCCATCCCAACAATGCAGAGAGTGAGAAAATAGAGAAATAATAGAAAAGTAATAACACATTTTAATAAAAGTTATAATAAATACACAATAAGTAACTTGCCTATATACATGGGGTACCAGTACTGAGTCGATGTGCAAGGGTACGAGGTAATTGAAGTAGATATGTACATATAACTAGGAATAAATTGACAGATAATAAACAGTAATAGCAGTGTATGTGATGGGTCAAAACGTTTGGTGCAAAAAGAGCAATGCAGATAGTCGGGGTAGCTATTTTCTTAACTATTTAGCAGTCTTCCGGCTTGGGGGTTGAAGCTGTTCAGGGTCCTGTTGGTTCCAGATTTGGCGCATCGGTACCGCTTGCTGTGTGTGATGCAATCATTTCCATGGTAATGTAGAATGTTCATTCAAATGATGCTAACTGATGTGGCTCATGCAATGGAATGTATTTTTTGTAATGCCAGTTGGGATGATTCAACAAATCACAGCACAGATTGATGGGTACACTTCCTGATTTTACTTTTACTTCCGGCTTTGCTCCTATGGGTACTCTCGCAATGGCCGGCTGTCCACCAATTATACCATCATTGTCTTGAATGGGAACACCCGTTCTATTCAATGAGGGGATTCACTTAATCTGGCCCGGGCACCCGGGTAGGTATGTTTTGCCCCGGGTGAAGTTTTGGAACCGTGCTGCCTCCCAGGTGTAAACCAGCACATGGAGTAATGAGTCAGATTCTCATCCAGTGTGTTTTGAGAAAGAGAGAAGACATGAAGAGTATGCAAATAGGATCTTCCCTGTGTTTTACATAACCCCACGGTCCTATAGGTTTTTAATCCAACCCTAATCAAGCTCACCTGTTGGAGTGAAAACCTACAATACGGTTGGTTGCTCTCCATGAACATTTGTAAATACCTGGCCTAACTAATGCTGAGTGACACTGTGAATGGCATAGTAACTGTGTAATTGTTGTTTTATAATAACATAAAATTATTTATATATATTTTTTTTAACTACATTATTTCTTGAAAATGCTATTTGTATAAGACGCTATGAGCCTCCTCAACTTCCTGGAATCCAATGTAGCTGTTGTTGGGGTCATGGTAGTTGGATGTAATTGCTGCCACCACAGAGGCTGGGAGCACCTGTCGTTGGCCTCGACCTAGATGTTCTCCCCTCAGCATCCACTCCAGGGTGATCCGACAAGAAACCAGTCTGTATTTGGTCCCATATTTTATGAACTGAAAGAAAAGATCCCAGAAATGTTCCATACGCACAAAAATCGTATTTCTCTAAAATTGTGTGCACAAATTTGTTTACATCCCTTGTGGGTGAGCGTTTCTCCTTTGCCAAGATAATCCATCCACCTGACAGGTGTGGCATATCAAGAATCTGATTAAACAGCATGATCATTACACAGGTGCACCTTGTGCTGGGGACAATAAAAGGCCACTCTAAAATGTGCAGTTTTGTCACACAACACAATGCCACAGATGTTTTGAGGGAGCGTGCAATTGGCATGCTGACTACAGGAATGTCCACCAGAGCTGTTGCCAGATAATTGAATGTTAATTTCTCTACCATATGCCACCTCCAACCTAATTTAGCAGTATGTCCAACCGCAGACCACATGTATGGCGTCATGTGGGCGAGCGGTTTGCTGATGTCAACGTTGTGAACAGAGTGCCCCATGGTGGCTGTGGGGTTATGGTATGGGCATAGACAGATTCTTTTTTTACCTTTATTGGCTCTGGGATTTGACCAACAACCTTTCTGTAACTGGCCCAAAAGGCTACCTGCTGCAGTACTATTGACAGCTCTCTTGGTATTGCATACGTGAAGACTGTATAGTGTTAGTGGTCAAGTGTGAGGCTGTTTTTCTTCCTCTTGTGTGTGGGTTTACAGGCTAATTAGGAGATTATTGGTATAAAAGCTAGACTGGCAATTGCAAGTAACATGTTCTTCTCTACTACCACTATTGACTTCATACTTCTTACATGGTTTGGTAATATACATTCTTGTTTATGTAGACCTAGATTGTGAAGTGTGCTTCCCATACATTCTATTTCTATTGCGCGCATCCACTCCTTCTAGCCACTGGTTACCTAGCCAGTGTAATAGGAATTTTAATGATTGTGCCTTTCTTATAACTAATTTCGGTGTTCTATTCAGGTGCCAGTTCTAAACTCAGCAAAAAAAGAAATGTCCTCTTACTGTCAACTGCGTTTATTTTCAGCAAACTTAACATGTGTAAATATTTGTATGAACATAAGATTCAACAACTGAGACATAAACTGAACAAGTTCCACAGACATGTGACTAACAGAAATGGAATAATGTGTCCCTGAACAAAGGGGGTCAAAATCAAAAGTAACAGTCAGTATCTCATGTGGCCACCAGCTGCATTAAGTACTGCTGTCCATCTCCTCCTCATGGACTGCACCAGATTTGCCAGTTCTTGCTGTGAGATGTTACCCCACTCTTCCACCAAGGCACCTGCAAGTTCCCAGACATTTCTGGGGGGAATGGCCCTAGCCCTCACCCTCCGATCCAACAGGTCCCAGACGTGCTCAATGGGATTGAGATCCGGGCTCTTCGATGGCCATGGCAGAACATTGACATTCCTGTCTTGCAGAAAATCACGCACAGAACGAGCAGTATGGCTGGTGGCATTGTCATGCTGGAGGGTCATGTCAGGATGAGCCTGCAGGAAGGGTACCACATGAGGGAGGAGGATGTCTTCCCTCTAACGCACAGCGTTGAGATTGCCTGCAATGACAACAAGCTCAGTCCGATGATGCTGTGACACACCACCCCAGATCATGACGGACCCTCCACCTCCAAATCGATCCCGCTCCAGAGTACAGGCCTCGGTGTAACGCTCATTCCTTCGACGATAAACACGAATATGACCATCACCCCTGGTGAGACAACCGGGACGTTGTTGCCGGTGATGTCTGGTGAGGACCTGCCTTACAACAGGCCTACAAGCCCGGACAGAGCACTGATGGAGGGATTGTGCGTTCCTGGTGTAACTCGGGCAGTTGTTTCCATCCTGTACTTGTCCCGCAGGTGGGATGTTCGGATGTACCGATCCTGTGCAGGTGATGTTACACGTGGTCTGCCACTGGTCTGCCACACAGTTTTTCCTTTGTCATTATGGGGTATTGTGTGTAGACTATGATGGAAAAAAAACAATTTAATCAATTTTAGAATAAGGCTGTAACGCAACATGTGGAAAACGTCAAGGGGTCTAAATACTTTCCGAATGCACGTTATAAACGGCCCAGAATTGTTTTGGTGTAAACTTCCCCTTTTAATAGGAATGACCATCATCTAAATGTGATTTGTGTCATTCTGAGCACTGTGGGTGGACACCTTAATCATATGGGTTCGACAGATTTCTCAAATGTCTGGTAAATTAAAAATGTTGACAGTCAAATGTCTGGCGTCACATTTTCCTAACGGAAACTCTGCTCAGTAAAACCAAAGCAGCACACCACCCAACACCCAATGGCCTTGGAGCAGGTCGATTTGAAGAGCAAGGTTCCCTTGTGTATGGGCTGGATTTATGTATGCATGAATGTATGATGTGAGCTCGTCCACAATGATCCTATATAAATCAGTTCTATGTGTACAATAATTATATTAGCTCGTCTACAGTGGTGACATACTAATGGACGGTCATCTTTAGGGAGAGAGTGTTAACTCTGTTGGAATTAAAATGGGTCAAAAGGAAAATTCTGAGTGGGCCTTTCGGAATGTTCGATTAATGACTTCTAGTCACGTCACCTCTTATAATCCAGTGGCTTTCGCAGTGTTAAACACATTTGACAATGTCAAATTCTTTAGTGCGTCCTTGTATAAAAAGGACCGGTTATTTGCTACCAATATGCTAAATAGCAACGAGTTGCAGTAATGGTGATATGTCTCCACCTGCTTCCATATTAAATAGGGTGTACCTTGAAAATATATAGACCCAGGTGCAATGAAATGTGGTTTTAGCCCAACCCTGATTATCCAGGGCTCTATTCAATCTGTATCACTGAACCGTTACAGATTGCGAGATAGAAATGTAAAGTTAATTTCCGATTGAGCCGACATATGCAGAATGAGGTCTCCACTAACGCAAGAACTTGCCTTTAAATTAAATTACGCTGTAATGCTGAACTTCCGCGATACGGATTGAATAGAGCCTCTAGTCAACTTTGATTTGCTCATGCACAGTATCAGATTGATTAAAATAAATGCATTGCACAGCTTATTTTCATATGTTTAGGTAATAAAACATCAACATGGTCATCAAGTTAATTGCTTATTACTCACATTATTCAGTTCTCTGAGAAGGGGGACTGATTTCCCCATAAATATAGAAACAAATCTGTTTTTTTGCTGATCTTTATTTTCTCAATGTATATGTGATGCAACGCAAATATGCAAATTCTGTCAACAAGTGATTTACTTATTCAAGCCTTTTCACCCACTTCTCTCTCACTCTCTTTTGTCTTCTCTCTCTTTCATATGTGTATATATGCTGTATCACAGGAGGTTGGTGGCACATTAATTGGGGAGGATGGGCTTGTGGTAATGGCTGGAGTGGAATAAGTGGAAGGGTATTAAATACAGTGCATTCAGAGTACTCAGACTTTTTCCACATTGTTACTTTACAGCGTTATTGTAAAATTTATTAAATAGTTTTTCCCCTCACCAATCTACACACAATACCCCATAATGACAAAGCAAAACCAGATTTTTAAAAAATTTTTGCAAATGTGTAAAATATAAAAAACGGAAATTTCACATTTACACAAGTATTCAGAACCTTTACTCTGTACTTTGTTGAAGCACCTTTTGGCAGCGATTACAGCCTTGAGTCTTCTTGGGTATGACACTACAAGCTTGGCAAACCTGTATTTTGGGAACTTCTCCCATTCTTCTCTGCAGATCCTCTCAAGCTCTGTCAGATTGGATGGTGAGCGTCGCTGCACAGCTATTTTCATTTTTCTCCAGAGATGTTCGATCGGGTTCAAGTCTGGGCTCTGGCTGGGCCACTCAAGAACATTCAGAAACTTGTCCCGAGGCCACTTTTGCGTTGTCTAGGTTGTGTGCTTAGGATTGTTTTCCTGTTGGAAGGTGAACCTTCACCCCAGCCACCCTTTTCCTTGATAACAGCTTCACACACTCTTAGCATTCTCTAAACCAGCTTCATGAGGTAGTCACCTGGAATGCTTTTCCTATAGTCTTGAAGGAGTTCTCACATATGCTGAGCACTTGTTGGCTTCTTTTCCTTCACTCTGCGCTCTAACTCATCCCAAACCATCTCAAATCGGTTGAGGTCGGGTGATTGTGGAGGCCAGGTCATCTGATGCAGCACTCCATCACTCTCCTTCTTGGTCAAATAGCACATATACAGCATGGAGGTGTGTTGGGTCATTGTCCTTTTGCAAAACAAATGATAGTCCCACTAAGCGCAAACCAGATGGGATGGCGTATCGCTGCAGAATCCTGTGGTAGCCATGCTGGTTAAGTATGCCTTGAATTCTAAATAAATCACCGCCCAGTGTCTCCAGCAAAGCACACCCACACCTCCTCCTCCATGCTTCATGGTGGGAACCACACATGCGGAGATCAGCAGTTCACCTACTCTGCGTCTCACAAACACATGGCGGTTGGAACCAAAATTCTCAGACCAAAGGACAGATTTCCACCGATCTAATGTCCATTGCTCGTGTTTCTTGGCCCAAGCAAGTCTCTTCTTCTTATTGGTGTCGTTTAGTAGTGGTTTCATTGCAGCAATTCGACCATGAAGGCCTGATTCACATAGTTCCTCTGAACAGTTGATGTTGACACGTGTCTGTTACTTGAACTCTGAAGCATTTATTTGGGCTGCAATCTGAGGTGCAGTTAACTCTAATGAACTTATCCTCTGTAGCAGAGGTAACTCTGGGTCTTCCTTTACTGTGGCGGTCCTCATGAGAGCCAGTTCCATCATAGAGCTTGATGGTTTTTGCGACTGCACTTGAAGAAACTTTCAAAGTTCTTGAAATTTTCCAGGTTGACTGACCTTCATGTCTTAAAGTAATGATGGACTGTAATTTCTCTTTTCTTATTTGAGCTGTTCTTGCCATAATATGAACTTTGTATTTTACCAAGTAGGGCTTCCTTCATGTTTATCACCCCTACCTTGTCATAACACAACTGATTGGCTCAAACGCATTAAGAAGGAAATACATTTCACAAATGTACTTTTTATCAAGGCACACCTGTTAATTGAAATGCATTCCAGGTGACTACCTCGTGGAGCTGGTTCAGAGAATGCCAAGCGTGTGCAAAGCTGTGATCAAGGCAAAGGGTGGCTACTTTGAAGAATCTAAAATATTTTTGGGGGTTACTAAATGATTCCATATGTGTTATTTCATAGTTTTGATCTCTTCACTATTACTCTACAATGTACAAAATAGTAAAAATAAAGAAAAACCCTTGGTAGGTTTTGAGTTTGTCGGTCCAAACTTTTAACTGATACTGTACCGTGCGTTTGGTTGGGTTAAAAGCGGAAGTCAAATTTCAGTTGGACCTTTTGTGCAATTGACCAATAAAATAATCTTAATCTTACTTAATCTTAGAATAAAGATGAGAAGAGATGAGAAGGATTGAGACATGTATGTCTCCGGTCCAAAAAATAATAATTGTCTTTCTCTCTCCCTCTCCTCAAATTTTTTCTCTGTCTCTCTTTTTGTTTTTAAGATAAAATAAGATTTAATATTACTTTATTGGTGAATTGCAATAAAGTAATATTAGGTCCAACTGAAATTCGACTTCTGCTTTTAACCTAAACCCTCCTTCCAGATGCTTGAAGCCCACTAATCCTACCCTCTTTTTCGCATGGATTTATTTACATAATTACTCTTTGCCAGTAAAATGCACACACACACACACAGCCTTTGCATGTCTAAGATACCAGTCCGTTGACCATGTAGCACAGCAAACAGCATGGACACATGTTAGTTCAACCAGTTGGTTTGATTTCCTAGTGCACTGAATGCATATACTGTATTTGTGTTGGTTATACACAGACTCTATGCAAATATTCTTCCACTTTTTATGCACATACAGTGGGGCAAAAAAGTATTTAGTCAGCCACCAATTGTGCAAGTTCTCCAACTTAAAAAGATGAGAGAGGCCTGTAATTTTCATCATAGGTACACTTCAACTATGACAGACGAAATGAGAAAAAGAAATCCAGAAAATCACATTGTAGGATTTTTTATTTATTTATTTGCAAATTATGGTGGAAAATAAGTATTTGGTCAATAACAAAAGTTTATCTCAATACTTTGTTATATACCCTTTGTTGGCAATGACAGAGGTCAAACGCTTTCTGTAAGTCTTCACAAGGTTTTCACACACTGTTGCTGGTATTTTGGCCCATTCCTCCATGCAGATCTCCTCTAGAGCAGTGATGTTTTGGGGCTGTCGCTGGGCAACACGGACTTTCAAAGATTTTCTATGGGGTTGAGATCTGGAGACTGGCTAGGCCACTCCAGGACCTTGAAATGCTTCTTCTGAAGCCACTCCTTCGTTGCCGGGCGGTGTGTTTGGGATCATTGTCATGCTGAAAGACCCAGCCACGTTTCATCTTCAATGCCCTTGCTGATGGAAGGAGGTTTTCACTCAAAATCTCACGATACATGGCCCCATTCATTCTTTCCTTTACACGGATCAGTTGTCCTGGTCCCTTTGCAGAAAAACAGCCCCAAAGCATGATGTTTCCACCCCATGCTTCACAGTAGGTATTGTGTTCTTTGGATGCAACTCAGAATTCTTTGTCCTCCAAACACGACGAGTTGAGTTTTTACCAAAAAGTTCTATTTTGGTTTCATCTGACCATATGACATTCTCCCAATCCTCATCTGGATCATCCAAATGCTCTCTAGCAAACTTCAGACGGGCCTGAACATGTACTGGCTTAAGCAGGGGGACACGTCTGGCACTGCAGGATTTGAGTCCCTGGCGGCGTAGTGTGTTACTGATGGTAGGCTTTGTTACTTTGGTCCCAGCTCTCTGCAGGTCATTCACTAGGTCCCCGTGTGGTTCTGGGATTTTTGCTCACCGTTCTTGTGATCATTTTGACCCCACGGGTGAGATCTTCATGGAGCCCCAGATCGAGGAAGATTATCAGTGGTCTTGTATGTCTTCCATTTCCTAATAATTGCTCCCACAGTTGATTTCTTCAAACCAAGCTGCTTACCTATTGCAGATTCAGTCTTCCCAACCTGGTGCAGGTCTACAATTTTGTTTCTGGTGTCCTTTGACAGCTCTTTGGTCTTGGCCATAGTGGAGTTTGGAGTGTGACTGTTTGAGGTTGTGGACAGGTGTCTTTATACTGATGACAAGTTCAAACAGGTGCCATTAATACAGGTAACGAGTGGAGGACAGAGGAGCCTCTTAAAGAAGAAGTTACAGGTCTGTGAGAGCCAGAAATCTTGCTTGTTTGTATGTGACCAAATACTTATTTTCCACCATAATTTGCAAATAAATTCATTAAAAATCCTACAATGTGATTTTCTGGATTTTTTTCCCTCATTTTGTCTGTCATAGTTGAAGTGTACCTATGATGAAAATTACAGGCCTCTCTCATCTTTTTAAGTGAGAGAACTTGCACAATTGGTGGCTGACTAAATACTTTTTTGCCCCACTGTATAGCATGCATATTTCTACTTGAATATAATTTTGTGGACCTCTCATATTTGCAATGGCTCTAAACTGATGAATGTGTGCACTAGGAATGCAGTGTTGTGACTTTCCCTCCTGGGTGAGGTTCAAAGAGAGCCCCTCTCTCCCACCAGAGAGGAAGGGGGCTGGCCTCATGACTTTAATGTCCGGTTGTAAACTCTCTCTCTGGACCTGCAGTATTGAACAAAGGAATCTGATGTGTGTAGAGAGAGAATCTCTTGCCAAAACTTCAAACATCAAAAGATTGGACATTGATACATTAGTTTTCAAATCCAAACGTCTGGAATGGTTGGTGGGGATCCAAACAATAAATCCTGTCAAAAGGACTACTAACAAAATTTACATTAGACCAGAAATCACGGAGCGGTGGCTACACATTGAAATGGTTTAAAACTACAAGACCAGTATACGTGCAGCGTGAGCTGAATACGTTGAAATGGTTGCAATTTAAACAGACCAGCGTGACCGACAGCGTGAGCTGAATGTTACGAAATGGTTAGAAACTCTCAACACGAGTGAAGAAGAAAATCTCTAGACTACATCGGAACATTCAATTTGCAGCTGTTTAAGTACTGTAGTCTAGTAAACTCGACCAAAGACCACCGCGTATGGTACCTCCTGAAGGAACCGGTCTAACGAACACTCAGAGACAAAGAAGCCTATTACTACACCTACAAAGGACAATGTGACCTATGGTGGACAACCAGAGACTTCTGTCGAACGACTCCCCATAGACGGACCAGGCGATTTCAGAGAGAGACGACAAAGACAAACAAGCGTAAATATGTACATTGCAATTCTTTTAGAATTGTTCATGTGGAAAGTATTCACAATCCCATGAGCATAGTTTTCCAACTGTATGTACGATGGGTCCCCTCTCGTCTCTCCCGCTCTTTCTTTCCCCACCCCTTTCATTGTGTAACAAGCCGTCATATCGGGTTAGTCCATTAGGGACTTTTTATTGCATTATGTTTAGTAATCAATTAAACCTATACTATGTGTGTGTTTGTATTTCTGTGTGATTATTTAGTTAGTAAATAAATAATTAAGCCAATTTGGGTATCGCTGAATCATCATTTAGACTAGAGTTTGTGCAGATTTATGAAGTTGACAACTTTCAGAATGAGACTGATATGATGTAATAATGATTGGGATGATAACGATATATTCTTGAGTTAATTTGGGAAACGGTAACTCATTAAACAAACATTTTTTTTTAAACAAAGTTTCTAATGAGTTAATTGTTACATGATTCATTTAATCACATAATAATTAAACAGTTCATTTATTTGATAAAATATAATCCGATTAATGGTCACGACAGCAGTATTTAATTTTTCTGAATAATAAAATATTGAAATATGTTTTATGAGTAATGGTTGACCGTAGGATGACAACAAATACATTTAAGTGGTTTTCATAGGCTTTCTCCATTCTGATTGTTTTATACTCAACCAAACTAGAACTGACAGTGAAATAGTACAATTTGTAGAACTTTTCATTATTAAGCACTGTCAAAGTAGCAGGAGGAACTTTATAATAAATTGTTTATTTATAAACTATTAATCATTACTCCAACATTTGTAAATGTTAATAATGTAGTTATTTACACATGTATAAACTTTTAAAATATTCAATGATGATTCATAACATCAATCATAAGATGTTTACTATAGAAACTTTATAAACCAGGCGTCTCCAAAAAGCTCTGTAGATTGCGAGCTACCAGTTGCTTGCAGCCCAGCTATGAGTATCTCACCAATCAATTCTGAAAGTACATGCATTTTTTTATGTATTCCATCACAAATGGTCATAAAGCTCCCGACTACTATTCAATCAATGCCACATAGACATTATCCTACCCCTGGTTAACCACTATTGGCTTAAAAAGCCAAACGTAACACAATATCTGCCAATTAATTTCCAGCAATATTTCACCTGTCTGGTGCACACATTTGTCTATCATTCTGCATGTAAACAGTTAGCGATGCTAATAATAACCGTCTTGTGGGTAGACAGACTTTACAACAGGTGTAGACAGTGAAATGCTTACTTTCAAGCCCTTAACCAACAATGCAGTTTTAAGAAAATACCTACAAAAAGTAAGAGATAAGAATAACAAGTAATTAAAGAGCAGCAGTAAAATAACAATAGCGGGGCTATATACAGGGGTCAATGTGCGGGGGCACCAGTGTCGAGGTAATTGAGGTAACACAAGTATAGTTAAACACGTCCTCCTTCACACACACACACACAGTACTACTGTCTAGACTGTTGAGAGTACTGACTCGGGGTGTACTGCATGCCTCATGAGTTTGAAGATCTCTCCCTCAGCAGGCCGTCGTGACTGACCTCTGTTCTCTCCACTCAACCCTCATCATCACCATCCCTCCGTTTTCCCATCTTTTCATCATCTGGCCATTCTGTGGTGATGGCAGATCTTGAATGACTCTGAGCCCTAATGCTGTGCCTCCTTTGGTGAAATGACCAGCTATTTACAAGGCTGGGAAAGGGCATTTACGGAGGACGGTTATTTGTTATAGTGTGTATGATTTGTGTGTGTGCGTGTATATGTCTTTATCTGCTTTTGTGTGTGTGGATGTGTGTCTCTGTGTCTGTCTGTCTCTTTCTGCTTCTGTGTGTGTGTCTCTCTCTTTGTTTACATTTTAAAAAGAAAAATGATTCCATGTACAGTTCCATGTACCAGTATTTCTAGCTGCAAAAGGATTGTGAGTTTGCTCAACATTTGGGTAGATACGGTGCCCTCTGTAATTATTAGGATAGTTTGGATCTGAAAGTGCATACTTTTAGCTTTAATTTGAGGGTATTTGTCTGTATTGGGTGAACGGTTTAGAAATTACAGCACTTTTTGTACATAGGCTCCATTTTAGGGGACCAAAAGTATTGGTACAAATTCACTTATATGCGTTTGCTGTTTGTTTGGGTTCAGAAAGAAATGAATGGTAAATAATTGATTGTGCCATTTTGGAGTCACCTTTATTGTAAATAAGAATATAATATGTTTCTAAACACTTCTACAACCTGAATACTAATGTAAATGGGATATTATAATTTTTAAAAAAATATAAATTAGCAAAAAAGTCAACCTGTTTTTGCTGTATCATTATGGGGTATTGTGTGTAGATAGATGAGGGGGAAAAAACGATTTAAACCTCTTAAGGATCGGACCCTTTTTTTCAATTATCGCCTAAAATGACACACCCAAATCTAACTGCCTGTAGCTCAAGACATGAAGCAAGGATATGCATATTCTTGAGACAGCAGGGGTTCAAACTGTAGAACCCAGTTGCTACATTTTTAATATAAAAATGAATTTTATCAAACTAAACTATGCTACATTTTATCTTTGGGACCCTCAGGATGACAAATCAGAGCAAGATTACTGAATGTAAGTACATGATTTACCTTCAGAGGTGAATGTATCAAACCAATTTTTTTAAGAACTGTATTGTTTGATTGTTCCCCCATTTTATGGAACCAAACATATTGGGACAAATTCACTGTGTATTAAAGTATTTTGTCCTATATTCATAACTTGCAATGACTACATTAAGCTTGTGGCTCTACACATTGTGGCTCTACGCATTTTCTGTTTGTTTTGGTTGTTTGTTATTTTGTTCCCAATATAAATTAATGGTTAATCATTTATTTTGTCATTTTGGAGTCACAATATTATTTAATTATATTTAAATTGTTTTTATTAACCCATCTATCACCAAAGCCCCCTCTTCAGGGATTTTTTTTGAATCACTTTCATTGTAAATAAGAATAGACTCTGGGGAAGTAGATAAAGGGCTTCGTTGCCAAAATCCAGAAATATCCCTTTAATTACGTTCATGTTCTTAGTATCTCATGTGAGCTGCATTGCAATTCAGTTTTCTGTATTGTAAACTGCTAAAGTGCATCAGTGTTAAAAAGCCCTAGTTGACTCTAAAATGTTGTATTCTATACCCATATAAAGATAAACAATTTATTAATGTGTTTGATAAGATTACAGATTCTCTCATGGGACCCTATTTAAATTTCAGGGACCCCACATGGGTCTCTGACCCCAAGTTTGGGAACCACTGTACTACTAATCGGTTTCTAGAACCGCACCGCAATTGAGAATCGTTTCACGTTTAGATGGAGTATTTGGCTGTTTTGGCTGCCAGAGCCAATTCACCTCTAAACAGAACATGTAAGGTCCTTGGACAATATGGAGTAACGCTAGGCTCCTTTTTTCCACTATTTGGATGCAGTCTATCACAGTGCCATCCGTTTTGTTACCAAAGCTCCTTATACCACCCACCACTGCGACCTGTATGCTCTAGTCGGCTGACCCTCGCTACATATTCGTCGCCAGACCCACTGGCTCCAGGTCATCTATAAGTCTATGCTAGGTAAAGCTCCGCCTTATCTCAGCTCACTGATCACAATAACAACACCCACCCGTAGCACGCGCTCCGGCAGGTATATCTCACTGGTCATCCCCAAAGCCAACACCCCCTTTTGGCCGCCTTTCCTTCCAGTTCTCTGCTGCCAGTGACTGGAACGAATTGCAAAAATTGCTGAAGCTGGAGACAAATCTCCCTCACTAGCTTTAAACATCAGATATCTGAGCAGCTAACCGATCGCTGCAGCTGTACATAGCCCATCTGTAAATAGCCCACCCAATCTACCTACCTCATCCCCATATTGTTTTTATTTACTTTTCTGCTCTTTTGCACACCAGTATTTCTACTTTCACATCATCATCTGCTCATCTATCACTCCAGTGTTAATTTGCCAAATTGTAATTACTTCGCTACT
Organism: Brachymystax lenok tsinlingensis; assembly: GCA_030435695.1. NCBI lineage: Eukaryota > Metazoa > Chordata > Actinopteri > Salmoniformes > Salmonidae > Brachymystax > Brachymystax lenok. The sequence goes on from CM059804.1 coordinate 25,411,201, forward strand.
ATGGCCTATTTATTGCCTTACCTCCTCACGCCATTTCACACACTGTATATAGACTTTCTTTTTTTTCTCTATTGTGTTATTGACTGTACGCTTGCTTATTCCATGTGTAACTCTGTGTTGTTGTTTGTCGCACTGCTATGCTTTATCTTGGCCAGGTCGCAGTTGTAAATGAGAACCTGTTCTCAACTAGCCTACCTGGATAAATACAGGAAGTAAAAAAATAAAACATTTACCAGCTCTCAGAGATTTCGTTTTTTTTGTTTAGGGAATGTCTGACACAGCAGGAGTTGAGGGACATAAAAAAATTGCCTAAGGCTCGCACCAAATGTGATTCAAGCGTTTGCCTGCCGATCCTTCAACGAGTTGAGTTTTAGGGACCACCCACTGTAGACATCTGACTACCAACATTTTTCACGCAATTCTACATGTCAAATTGATGCGCACTCGGTTAGAAAATTATGTTCAGAGGTGCTAAGTACTCTTGGCCAGGAAACGCTATTGGTGTGTCTGAGCCCTTATGTTCGTCATCTCACAAGGCCACTGTCGGCAATATATCTTTCTCTGCCACTTGCCAGGGTTGGTCTGGGCTGAGGTAATTCGTTTCACATCGGCCTGTGCGGTGAGTCGTGAATGAATGCGCTGCCAACACGGCAAGTCTGGGGGGAGCAGGCGAACATAACAAGCATACCTGAACCATGATTCCGCTCAATTAGAACTCAGATCAAGAATATTAGAGTTCTGAGCGTTGATCAACGCTAGGAGCGCAATAATAAGTGGGTGAAGGATAATTAACCAAATAAGAAGGTGAGGTAAACGGTATTTCACAAATAAAAAGGTACATAGACAACATTTACGCGCATTTACCCTCCACTAGATCCCTGATGATAATGTGGGGTGTGGTTTTGAGTGGTTTTGAGCAAACATACGGTATATTCATAATTTAACACAACAAGCCTATTCAAATTCAGCTCACACGTACAATTGCAAGGTAACCAGCTGCAATAGGATTGTGAGTTTGCTCAACGTTTAGGCATACAGTTGAAGTCAGAAGTTTACATACACTTAGGTTGGAGTCAGTAAAACTCGTTTTTCAACCACTCCACAAATTTCTTGTTAACAAACTATAGCTTTGGCAAGTTGGTTAGGACATCTACTTTGTGCATGCCACAAGTAATTTTTCCAACAATTGTTTACAGACAGATTATTTCACTTATAATTCACTGTATCACAATTCCAGTGGGTCAGAAGTTTACATACACTATGTTGACTGTGCCTTTAAACAGCTTGGAAATTCCAGAAAACGTTGTCATGGCTTTAGAAGCTTCTGATAGGCTAATTGACATCATTTGAGTCCATTGGAGGAGTACCTGTGGATGTATTTCAAGGCCTACCTTCAAACTCAGTGCCTCTTTGCTTGACATCATGGGAAAATCAAAAGAAATCAGCCAAGACCTCAGAAAAAAATGGAGACCTCCACAAGTCTGGTTCATTCTTGGGAGCAATTTCCAAACGCCTGAAGGTACCACGTTCATCTGTACAAACAATAGTACACAAGTAGAAACACCATGGCACCACGCAGCCGTCATACCGCTCATACCGTTTCTTAGAGATGAACGTACTTTGGTGCGAAAAGTGCAAATGAATCCCAGAACAACAGCAAAGGACCTTGTGAAGATGCTGGAGGAAACAGGTACAAAAGTATCTATATACACAGTAAAACGAGTCCTATAGCGACATAACCTGAAAGGCCGCTCAGCAAGGAAGAAGCCACTGCTCCAAAACCGCCATAAAAAAGACAGACTACGGTTTGCAACTGCACATGGGGACAAAGATTGTACTTTTTGGAGAAATTTCCTCTAGTCTGATGAAACAAAAATAGAACTGTTTGGCCATAATAACCATCGTTATGTTTGGAGGAAAAAGGGTGAGGCTTGTAAGCCAAAGAACACCATCCCAAACATGAAGCACGATGGTGGCAGCATCATGTTGTGGGGGTGCTTTGCTGCAGGAGGGACTGGTGCACTTCACAAAATAGATGGCATCATGAGGGAGGAAAATGATGTGGATATATTGAAGCAACATCTCAAGACATCAGTCAGGAAGTTAAAGCTTGGTCGCACATGGGTCTTCCAAATGGACAATGACCCCAAGCATACTTCCAAAGTTGTGGCAAAATGGCTTAAGGACAACAAAGTCAAAGTATTGGAGTGGCCATCACAAAGCCCTGACCTCAATCCTATAGAAAATGTGTGGGCAGAACTGAAAAAGCGTGTGTGAGCAAGGAGGCCTACAAACCTGACTGTCAGGAGGAATGGGCCAAAATTCACCCAACTTATTGTGGGAAGCTTGTGGAAGGCTACCCGAAAAGTTTGACCCAAATAAACAATTTAAAGGCGATGCTACCAAATACTAATTGACTGTAAGTAAACTTCTGACCCACTGGGAATGTGATGAAAGAAATAAAAGCTGGAATAAATCATTCTCTCTACTATTATTCTGACATTTCAAATTCTTAAAATAAAGTGGGGATTCTAACTGACCTAAGACAGGGAATTTTTACTAGGATTAAATGTCAGCAATTGTGAAAAACTCAGTTTAAACTTTTTTGGCTAAAGTGTACGTAAACTTCCAACTTCAACTGTATATCCTGAACAAAAATATAAATGCAACATGTACAGTAAAGTGTTGATCCCTTGTTTCATGAGCTGAAGTAAAAGATCGCAAAAATGTTCCATACGCACAAAAAGCTTATTTCTCTCATATTTTGTGCACAAATTTGTTCATCCCTTTTGGTGAGCATTTCTCCTTTGCCAAGACAATCCACCTACCGGACAAGTGTGGCATATCAAGAAGTTGATTAAACAGCATGATCATTACACAGGTACACCTTGTGCTGGGTGACAATAAAAGGCCACTCTAAAATGTGCAGTTTTGTCACACAACACAATGCCACAAATGTCTCAAGTTTTGAGGTAGCGTGCAATTGGCATGCGGACTGCAGGAATGTCCACCTGAGCTTTTGCCAGAGAATGTAATGTTCATTTCTCTATTATAAGCCGCCTGCAACGTTGTTTTAGAGTATTTGAAAGTACGCCCAACTGGCCTCACAACCCCAGACCACGGGTAACCACGCCAGCCCAGGACCTCCACATTCGGCTTCTTGACCTGCGTCTGAGACCAGCCACTCGGACAGCTGATGAAACTGAGGAGTATTTCTGTCCTTTATTGGGGTAAAAACTCATTCTGATTGGCTGGGCCTGGCTCCCCAGTGGATGGGCCTGGCTCCCCAGTGGGTGGGCCTTTGGCTGCGCCCCTGCCCAGTCATGTGAAATCCATAGATTAGGGCCTAATGAATGTATTTCAAAATACTGATTTCCTTTCATGAACTATGTTAACATTTTTTTTATTTTTTTTTATTTTAGCATGTTGTTTTTTATATTTTTGTTCAGTATAGCTGAACCAACATACGATGTTGCCTTCCAAAGGCAAACAAGTCATTTGTAATTTGACTCAACAAGTGTTTATACATTCAGCTCACTGTGAGCAAAGTTTGTTGAGTTAACAAACGTTCACACATTAGCTCAATGTCTTGTCCTTCTGAAGTCCACCCAATTCACAGAATAACACTGACTAAGAAATTGGTTAAGTTGGCTTTTTATAGTGTATGAGTGTACGTTCGGAGGCGCCTTTAGCAGCTGCCAGTCAGTCATTCCTTCCTTCCATCTGTCCATCCATCAGTCAGCCAGTCAGTCGTACATTCATCAGTCCCACCTGAATGTCAGACAGCCACTCTCCTGTCCCCCTCTAATAAACCAATCAAGGCTGAGTAACAGCCTTCCCTACCACTGACGTGATTTATGAAATACAATAATGTCCAGAGTGCATCATTGACTCGTTAACTCCACCATTAATAGAGACGTTCTATGCTCTCTTCCTCCGAGCCACTCATTACAAACACACACACACATACACACACAAAGTTGAGACAAGTCATTACAGCTTTGCTCCGCAGCCCAAGCTCATAGGACACCATTACCCAGACTGCATCATTAATCAATCTCTAAACACGCCGTAGTTACCTCTCCGCCACAGCCTCAGAGGATAGTGAGATGAAGGGGAGAACGGCACTGTGAATAATTGTGTTTGTCAGTGTCTGACATCTCACACATATTGTGTGGAGATGTTACCTTGAGGCAAAGTGTCTGGTATAATTGCTCTGATTCTGAGAAACCTGAAAGACGATTGCCAAGTGATGTTGAGGGTTAAAAAAAAGAGAAATAGCAATTCCCCCAGAGTGCTTTATAGTCACGAATTACAGGTTACCCAGTCATCGCAGAAAATGACACCAAGGAAACGTCTTTATTGTATAAGATTAGGTTTATGATAATCCATACATCAAAATTGGAAAAATAGGTTAATATGCAATCTAAGCGACCCCTATGTCAACCTCCTGGCCCTGTTCTTTCTTGTCAAACTGATCTTTGAGAAGAAACGTATTGGTTAACGTTTTCTCGCTCCCTTTCTTTGCAGGTTAAAGGAGTCGAGTCACAGCTGGTAGAATAGACTCCACAATTACACAGCAGATAGGCCTGTAATCGCAATGCCAGGACAGCCACAGAATTTGAAGATAAAATCTCAGCTGGGTGTTATAGAAAAAGGTCAGCCCAAAGCTATATGGTGCTGACTTTTAGTATTACACCTCAGAGGTCCTGTATCAAGGTCAATACTTGGGCTACAGCTGCTGCATATCACACAGGGATAATGTTGATTGAATAATGCTGAACGTGACAGGGATAACGTATATAGGGATAATGTGATGAGATTGATAAATGTAAATGCAGCAGATTTTTTCTAGGAACAATATAAGAACTATAATATGCATGTATCTGTAACTTATTCCTTGCCACCCACTTTGAAACTAACTGCAGCTATTTGTTAAGTGTTGCAGTCATTTCAGTCACTGTAGTAGCTGACGTCTATAGTGTTGAGTCATCCGGATACATAGACACACTGGCTTTACTCAAAGCCAGTGGCATGTCAAATCAAATCAAATTGTATTTGTCACATGCACCGAATACAACAGGTGTAGACCTTACAGTGAAATGATTACTTACAAGCCCTTAACCAACAATGCAGTTAAGAAAAAAAATACAAATCAAATAAGAAATAAAAGTAACAAATAATTAAAGAGCAGAAGTAAAATATCAATAGCGCAGCTACTGTATATACAGAGGGTACCGGTACAGAGTCAATGTGTGGGGGGCACCGGTTAGTCGAGGTAATATGTACATGTAGGTAGAGTTATTAAAGTGACTATGCATAGACAATAACAGAGAGTAGCAACAGCATTAAAGAGGTGGGGGAAATGCAAATAGTCTGGGTAGCCATTTGATTAGATGTTCAGGAGTCTTATGGCTTGGGGGTAGAAGCTATTTAGAAGCCTCTTGGACCTAGACTTAGCACTCCGGTACCGCTTGCCGTGCGGTAGCAGAGAGAACAGTCTATGACTAGGGTGGCTGGAGTCTTTGACAATTTGTAGGGCCTTCTTCTGACACCGCCTGGTATAGAGGTCCTGGATGGCAGGAAGCTTGGCCCAATGATGTACTGGGCTGTACGCACTACCCTCTGTAGCGCCTTGCGGTCGGAGGCTGAGCAGTTGCCATACCAAGCAGTGATGTAACCAGTCAGGATGCTCTCAATGGTGCAGCTGTAGAGTTTTTTGAGCATCTGAGGACCCATGACATATCTTTTCAGTCTCCTGAGGGGGGAGAAAGATGTTGTCGTGCCCTCTTCACGACTGTCTTGGTGTGTTTGTACCATGATGGTTCATTTGGTGATGTGGACACGAAACTCTCGACCCGCTCCACTACTGCCCCATCGATGTTAATAGGGGCCTGTTCGGCCCGCCTTTTCCTGTAGTCCACGATCAGCTCCTTTGTCTTGCTCACTTTGAAGGAGAGGTTGTTGTCCTGGCACCACACTGCCAGGTCTCTGACCTCCTCCCTATAGGCTGTCTCATCGTTGTCGGTAATCAGGCCTACCACTGTTGTGTCATCAGCTAACTTCATGATGGTGTTGGAGTCGTGTTTGGCGACACAGTTGTGGGTGAACAGGGAGTACAGGAGGGGACTCAGCACACACCGCTGAGGGGCCCCTGTGTTGAGGATCAGCATAGCAGACGTATTGTTGCATTATCAAAATTCTCACAGTATTATTCCAACCTCATTGTGTGGAAATACATATATAAAGAAAAGAAGGAAAATCACGTTTTTGACTCCACTGGGCCTTTAATTTGAGACCGTTTGCTACAGCAACAGGAAATTTGATTATAATTAATATACATTTTTGTAGTGGTTGATACATTGTTTGTAAGTGAAAATCAAGCCTGAAATTTCAAAGGGGAAATTACAAGAAGCCCTACCTCAAATACACCAAAAAATTTAATATAGCCCTGCATTGCAGGAAAGTTCTCCTGCAACAGTGTGATCAAATTAATTCAATGACTAGTTTTGATTTACATTTGGTTGAGGTGTCAATTAACGTGAATTCAACGTGAAATCAACCAAAAAAGTTACAATTATTGGATTTAGATTTTAAAAAATCCCCTTACGTTGATGACTTTTGTCAAATCCAATCAGTTTTCCACTTTGATTCAACGTCATGACATTGCATTTTTTGGTTGAAATGACATGTAACAACGTTGATTCAACTAGTTTTTGACCAGTGGGATCCTACATCTGTATGGCCTAGCAGCCTGGGGAGCACTGTATCATTCTAAACCACTCCTCCATGTTCAGCTAATTCAATTAAATAGAGCCTGCTGGTCTCCCTCTTGGGAGTTTGGGAGTTGATGAAAAGAAAATAATGAAGGCTCAAACCTAATTGGAATTGCAAATAAAGGTATAGTTGTATTGAGAGCGGACCACTTGGATTTATAGTGTGCTTGTGTTGTCACAAAAACAATTGGTTTTAATCAGCTGTTAAGGCCATTAGGACAAGGTTGGTAAGAATGCAACCAGAGGTAAACAAACAATTAATATTTTATGGACTGTTTTGAGCGGAATTACTGATGCATATCCAAGGCTTATTATTTCGTGGAGTTTCAAAGTTGTTGAAATGTTGGTAGCTTAAATATGTCAAACTCAGTCATTTAGAAAACTGCTGTGTCACCGTACAGAGCAGACGGTTTGCTGCTCCTCTCCTCCACCTTTTCTGTAAAGCACACTTTCTTTCTTTCCCCCCTGTCTCTCTGCCCCCAGCTTTCTCTCTCTCTCTCTGATACACTCCATCACTCAAACTTCAGTCTCCGATCTCTGACTCATGACAGACAAATTAAAATGTCACACTTTTTCTAAAGAATATTAACTGGTTGTCCAAATGACATCCCTACAGTCTGTATTTACCTCGGTGGAAGATAGAGATAATGTTATAGGTGGACGGTCACACCCAGGTCAATCAGAAATTCAGTTTGGTTCTTCCCAAGGTTTCTTCCTTCATGGTGTTTTTTTTCTTTTCACGACTTGTTTGGGTGGCGTTCATGGGCTGACATTAAGCACTTGTTGGCAAATTAAGTAGTCAAATGACCCATAAAAGATACAATCTGACTAATAGATTGAGATGTATCCAACAACCCAATCATCAAGCCTTCAAAAATACTTTCCTGTCGACCCAAGAGAGTGATATGAGTTAACAGGACCGTCAAGAATGCTTTCACACTTTTGTATAACTGAAATGACAGACATATCACCTTGCCAATCTTATAGGCTTTAGTTCTGTCCCACTCAACAGTATTCCCAGTGTCTAGGACTGGTATTCGTCAGCACAACCACAGCTCTATACAGGCTGTTTCTCACTCAGAATGGGGCTGAAACACACCAGTCAGCACATTAAGGGAGAGAAGCTTTATATTACAGGGAAAACCCCCTTCTCTTTCAGCTCCAGAGGCCCCACTACTTCACTGAATAAATTGTTCCTTGTTGAGATTTTCATGAAGGTTGCTGGTCATTACCAGTAACAAGGTGTACTATATCTACCCTGCAGTGACAGTCAATACAAGGTGCTGGATATGCAAAATATATTTAGCCACTTGAAATGCAACTGGAGGTTCAATAAAGATTCTGTCTTTATTATGATTTTTTTGTGTGTGACTTAATATCTTCAATATATATATACCTCTTATTTCTTATTTTGATAGTTATTTTTATTTTCTTATTTGTTATAGTTTTTTTTTATATTGAATACCGCACTGTTAGGCAAGGCTTGCAAGTTAAGCAATTCATTGTACTTGTGCATGTGACAAATAAAACTTGAAACTTGGTAATGAGAATTTGGATGGTGCTGGAATGAATAGCAGCTGTATTACGGGCTCTTGACCAATTCAGCTATTTTCACTGTTTTTCTGGGCAGATCTTAACTTTTTTTGTACATAATGTTTCCGCAATCATTTCCTATGACCGAAAAGAGCTTCTGGACATCAGAACAACGATCACTAACCTTGATTTGGATGAAGATTTCTACTTCAACGGGTCGGCGGCGCAGGATATACTGCTCACCGCGGACCAGGCCCCAATCGCCGACACTCAGAAGAGAAGGAGACGTCGATAGAGGCCGACGTGCTGGCTCCCTGATGAAACTGTGGCTTTGAGTAAATAAACCACCTCTAACCTCTGTTCTTTTGGCGAATGTACAATGACTGGAGAACAAAGTAAACAAGCTCTGTTCGAGACTATCCTATCAATGGGACCTAAAAACTGTAATATAATATGTTTCTCTGAAACTTGTCTGAACAAGGTAATGAATAATATATGGAAGTGGTCGAATGAAGCGGATGCTAAGTTACAGGACTGTTTCACTAGCATAGACTGGAATGTGTTACGGGACTCATCCAATGGCATTAAGGGGTTTACCACATCAGTCACCGGCTTCATTAATAAGTACATGGATGACGTCGTCCCCACGGTGACTGTCCATACAGTGGGGCAAAAAAGTATTTAGTCAGCCACCAATTGTGCAAGTTCTCTCACTTAAAAAGATGAGAGGCCTGTAATTTTCATCATAGGTACACTTCAACTATGACAGACAAAATGAGGAAAACAAATCCAGAAAATCACATTGAAGGATTTTTAATGAATTTATTTGCAAATTATGGTGGAAAATAAGTATTTGGTCACATACAAACAAGCAAGATCTCTGGCTCTCACAGACCTGTAACTTCTTCTTTAAGAGGCTCCTCTGTCCTCCACTCATTACCTGTATTAATGGCACCTGTTTGAACTTGTTATCAGTATAAAGACACCTGTCCACAACCTCAAACAGTCACACTCCAAACTCCACTATGGCCAAGACCAAAGAGCTGTCAAAGGACACCAGAAACAAAATTGTAGACCTGCACCAGGTTGGGAAGACTGAATCTGCAATAGGTAAGCAGCTTGGTTTGAAGAAATCAACTGTGGGAGCAATTATTAGGAAATGGAAGACATACAAGACCACTGATAATCTTCCTCGATCTGGGGCTCCACGCAAGATCTCACCCGTGGGGTCAAAATGATCACAAGAACGGTGAGCAAAAATCCCAGAACCACACGGGGACCTAGTGAATGACCTGCAGAGAGCTGGGACCAAAGTAACAAAGCCTACCATCAGTAACACGCTACGCCACCAGGGACTCAAATCCTGCAGTGCCAGACGTGTCCCCCTGCTTAAGCCAGTACATGTTCAGGCCCGTCTGAAGTTTGCTAGAGAGCATTTGGATGATCCAGATGAGGATTGGGAGAATGTGATATGGTCAGATGAAACCAAAATAGAACTTTTTGGTAAAAACTCAACTCGTCGTGTTTGGAGGACAAAGAATGCTGAGTTGCATCCAAAGAACACCATACCTACTGTGAAGCATGGGGGTGGAAACATCATGCTTTGGGGCTGTTTTTCTGCAAAGGGACCAGGACGACTGATCCGTGTAAAGGAAAGAATGAATGGGGCCATGTATCGTGAGATTTTGAGTGAAAACCTCCTTCCATCAGCAAGGGCATTGAAGATGAAACGTGGCTGGGTCTTTCAGCATGACAATGATCCCAAACACACCGCCTGGGCAACGGAGTGGCTTCGTAAGAAGCATTTCAAGGTCCTGGAGTGGCCTAGCCAGTCTCCAGATCTCAACCCCATAGAAAATCTTTGGAGGGAGTTGAAAGTCTGTGTTGCCCAGCGACAGCCCCAAAACATCACTGCTCTAGAGGAGATCTGCATGGAGGAATGGGCCAAAATACCAGCAACAGTGTGTGAAAACCTTGTGAAGACTTACAGAAAACGTTTGACCTCTGTCATTGCCAACAAAGGGTATATAACAAAGTATAGAGATAAACTTTTGTTATTGACCAAATACTTATTTTCCACCATAATTTGCAAATAAATAAATAAAAATGTGATTTTCTGGATTTCTTTTTCTCATTTTGTCTGTCATAGTTGAAGTGTACCTATGATGAAAATTACAGGCCTCTCTCATCTTTTTAAGTTGGAGAACTTGCACAATTGGTGGCTGACTAAATACTTTTTTGCCCCACTGTACATATCCCAACCAAAAGCCATGGATTACAGGTAACATCCGCACTGAGCTAAAAGCTAGAGCTGCCGCTTTCAAGGAGCGGGACACTAACCGGGATGCTTATAAGAAATCCATCAAACAGGCAAAGCATCAATACAGAACTAAGATCGAATCCTATTACACCAGTTCTGACACTCGTCAGATGTGGCAGTGCCTGCAAACTATCACAGATTACAAAAGGAAACAGCTGCGAGCTGCCTAGTGATGCAAGCCTACCAGATGAGCTAAATGCCTTCTATGCTCGCTTTGAGGCAAGCAACACTGAACCATGCGTGAGAGTGCCAGCTGTTCCAGACGACTGTGTCATCATACTCTCCATAGCCAATGTGAGTAAGACCTTTTAAACAGGTTAACATTCACAAGGCCGCAGGGACAGACTACCAGGATACGTATTCAGAGCATGGGCTGACCAACTGGCAAGTGTCTTCACTTACATACCCAGTTTGTAATACCTACGTGATTCAAGCAGACCACCATAGTTCCCGTGCCCAAGAACGCCAAGGTAACCTGTCTAAATGACTGTCGTCCCGGTGATGGTGGGCAACAACACATCCGCCACGCTGACCCTCAACACCGGGACCCCTCAGGGGTGCATGCTTAGTCCCCTCCTGTACTCCCTGTTCACCCAAAACTGCGTGGCCATGCACGACTCCAACACCATCATTAAGTTTGCAGATGACAAAATGGTGGTAGGCCTGATCACCGTTGACAATGAGACAGCCTATAGGGAGGAGGTCAGAGACCTGGCAGTACGGTGCCAGGACAACAACCTCTCGCTCAACATCAGGAAGACAAAGGAGCTGATCGTGGAATACAGGAAACAGAGGGCCGAGCACAACTCCATTCACATCGACTGGGCTGAAATGGAGTGGGTCGAGAGCTTCAAGTTCCTTGGTTTCCACCTCACTAAGGATCTATCAGGGTCCAAACACACCAACACAGTTGTGGTCCAAACACACCAACACGACAATGCCTCTTCCCCCTCAGGAGGCTGAAAAGATTTGGCATGGTCCCTCAGATCCTCAAAAATTATACAGCTGCACCATTGAGAGCATGTTGACTGGCTGCATCACTGCTTGGTATGGCAACTGCTTGGCATCCAACCGCAAGGCGCTACAGAGGGTATTGCTTACAGCTCAGTACATCACTGGGGCCAAGCTCCCTGCCATCCAGGACCTCTATACCAGGCGGTGTCAGAGGAAGGCCCTAAAAATTGTCAAAGACTCCAACCACCCTAGTCATACACTGTCCTCTTTGCTACCGCACGTCAAGCGGTACCGATGCACTAAGTCTGGACCCAACAGGACCCTGAACAGCTTCTACCCATAGCCATAAGACTGCTAAAGAGTTAGTCCAGATAGCTATTTGGTTAACTATTTAGCTATCTGCAATGACCCTTTTCTGCTGCTAGTTATATGTACATATCTACGTAAATGGCCTCGTACCCCTGCACATCGACTCGGTATTGGTACCTCTTGTATATAGCCAAGTCATCATTACTTGTGTATCTATTATTACTTTTTTGTGTTTTGTTGGGAAGGGCCAGTAAGTAAGCATTTCATTGTTCGTCCACACTTGTTGTTAACGAAGCATTTGACAAATAAAATTTGATTTGATTTGAACGACTTTACACGTGTGTGTGTGTGTGTGTGTGTGTGTTGTTTGTGTGTGTCCCTCCTTCGTCGCTTGGTAGCGATTTCAAATTTCTTCCAATCACAGTGCATTGTCTTCATATCCCTCAACAAGGTTACAGAGGAGTGTGTGTCACCCCACTTACCGTCTCACGCTTCAGAAAGACACACAAGTCACCCTGGAATAGACAAGTCAATAGATAATGTATCCATCTATCTCATGTAGACAATGCATTCTCAATTAGCCTTTATCTCTATTGGTTTGAATAGGAAGGTCACTTCTACCTACCATAATTCTAGAATGAAGGGGAAACCTGAGTGAGGAGTGATGGACAAGGTGGTCTGGGGTGAGAAGATATACTCAGTCTTGGCTGGCTATGCCCAGGGACACCTTGTTGGATTCTGACAGGCCAAGTAATCCAACCTAAATTAATTTGAGCTCTTACAATATTTCACATGATGGATGTCGCATTGGTTTTCGTCCCTGATAAAAGGCTGAATTTAATACAGATTCAATGTAATCAGAAAAGTATATTGATTTGTTTTGATGTGATTAAAAAAATGGAAGGGCGAAATGTTTAAAAAGGGGTGGTGGCTGTTTTTGCCTAATCAGGAGAGGGAATTGAGAGGGAGAGAGAGAGAAAGAGAATGAGACAGACGGGCAGAGGGTTAGAGGGAGAGAAAAAGAGGGGGACTGAGAAAGACAGGGAAAGATGAGAGATGGGGACAGAGGGGCAGAGTGTGATGGAGTGTCTGGTAAGATATAGTTCAGGACAGGTGAAGTCTCTGTAGATAAAATATAAAAGCTTGGTGGCTCGACCCAAAGCAGACAGAGAGAGAGAGAGAGAGAGAGAGAGAGAGAGAGAGAGAGTTGGACTATCTGATCAAAGATAAAAGCTAGGTGGCTGGACTCAAAGCCGAGCCTGTCTGATATGTGACTGATGATAATCAGATCGCTGTAGAGAATGCTGCCACATTGGGAACACTTCAATAGGAAAAGAACACACATTTAGAAATGGTGCCACATCTGTCTGGCTACTGCACTGAGACTGAGACAGGTGTGACATGTCACATGGGGACACTAGCTGGCTGCATTTCATTCCAAAAATGTGTCCCCTCCCCTTCTGTCATTTTGGCTAATCGGACTGAGATGAGAGAATAACCAGCTCCATCTAGTTTCTCTCATCTATCCAGACCATGGATTGATATAATTGAAGCCTATCAAATCAATGAAGGGTAGTGAGGTCAGATGGGAGGGAAAATAACATCTCTGTGTATTGAGACATAGCCAGGTGTTTTATACTGAACAAAAATATAAACGTAACATATAAAGTGTTAGTCCCATGTTTCATGAACTAAAATAAAAGATCCCAGAAATGTTCCATATAGCACAAAAATTGATAGATTAAGGCCTAATGAATTTATTTCAATTCACTGATTTCCTTATATCAACGTAACTCAGTAAAATGGTTGAAATTGTTGCATGTTGAGTTTATGTTTTTGTTCAGTATAGTAGCTGTGTGTTCTATTGACTATGTGTTCTACTGAATAAGAACCGGAGATAAGATCAGTGATGAGTGGATTAGCGTGAATCAGAACAATCAGTCTGACCCCTGTTGGGAGGCTCGCTGACCCGAGGTCCCCTTTTCACTTCCGGCTGTGTGTGTGTGTGTGATTGCATGCGTGTGTGAGAGAGAGAGTGAGATGTCTTGATCTAATTACGTGTATGGAAGACATCACGAGTAGCGCAGCTGTATAAGGCACTGCATCTCAGTGGTAGAGGCGTCACTACAGACCCTGGTTCGATTCCTGGCTGTATCACAACCGACCGTGATTGGGAGTCCCATAGGGCGGTGCACAATTGGCCCAGCGTTGTCCGGGTTAGGGTTTGTCCAGGGTAGGCTGCCATTGTAAATAAGAATTTGTTCTTAACTGACTTGCCTAGTTAAGTAAAGGTTAAATAAAAAATGAAAAACTCCTGTCACCTCTCAAACCCTCTCTGTGTATAACTGACCAGTTTAGTCCTGACATCCACACATACACTGTAAAGGGGTTGCCATGAATAAAAGCCAGTGATCTTTGCAAGTGTTCATTTAAAAGAAATATTTTATATTTTTTGATCATTTAGCAGACATTCTTATCACACTATAGTCCCATCAAACTTCTGATACCAATGCCCCAAATTTGGGGTGATGGGGGGCCACGAAATTGTGAACTGCTATAAAAAGTGGTATAGAAAAGTATTTTGTATTTTGAAAACACTAATTACAGCTCTCCACAGTATCGTGTTACAAAATACATTGGATTGTAGTTCAGGCCAGTAAAACAGAAATTAGAATATACTCAAACGTGATTCAAAAGTAATTAAATACGTATTTCAAATACGTACATGTACTGTAACAGAAATACTGCCCATCTCTGGTTGTATGGCTTGGTCTGGGGTGGCAGGCCTGTGTGGGGTGTATGGTATTATATAACTTGTATTGGGTATTAACTGTGCTGGGTGCTCTCCATCACTAGCAGAGCGGGGAGCCAGGGTGATTGCCTAGGCCCTTTAATTTACCGCTCCTGGGCCCCATGGGCACTCCCCAGTAGGATCAGTCCTTCATAGGAAGAAATTGGATTCTACAGTATTTGAACAAAAGGCTGTGAAGTATTTTTAGTTAATCATATCAATAATGTTAGTTCATCATATCAGAGCTGTAACTCCGCCCACCGCCGATGAAGTGTAGCAGAGCATGCTGGGCGATCTCCAGCTCAGAGGATAAAATCAGCTCGAGAGATGTAAACTGAGCGAAAGTTCCAGCCATCCTTGTGTTTTCCCAACACTTAGTTTCACTGTGTTAGCCAAGGCCAGTGAGCGTCCTTGTTGATATGTAAGTACATATTTCATATCTTTCAGGTGTTTATGTCTGAAGATGCACTCTGCGACCATAATGTCATTTTGCGAGCTAGCTATTGTGAGCTGGCTAGCTCTGTTTTGGTTGTCATATCATTTCGGACATTTAACCCTGTATTTGTAAAGGATAATGTCCCCTGGTGCATTGTTTGTATGCCTTGTAATTATTATATGGGTATTACATTGTGCAGTTGTAGCCCTGTACTGAAGATGATGGTGCTGTGCTTTGTAGTACTCGTGCGGCAGCACCCCTTTGATCTCAAATTAGTGCAGTCACAGTCACATAGTACTGCGCTGTATGGTCCTGTATAGCATTAAGTCATCATAGTCATGTTATAGCCATGCATATTGTTTATAAGATATGTGAATTGGAGATTGTATTCTGTCATTCACAATTGTATCTTTATTTATCTCTTTACTTGCAGACACACACACACACACACACACTTTGGTTGAAGCAAGTTGCCAGACCACTAATGCCTTAGCCCATCCATACTACATACACTGTGCGGTGCTGTTCCGTGCCTGTGCATCTTCAGCATTATTAAACCACCTCAACTGGAATCCTACCTGTCTGTCATCAGTGCCCTTACCAGCACACTGGAGCGAACACATGAAGTAAAACCTAACCTAAAGAATATACAGCCTTCACAGTATTTCAATTAAATGTTTCAAGGACAAAATAACACGTATTTAAGTATTTTTTGTTGTAGTGGAGACAGTAACATTTGCAATCTAAAAAAATAAATACTTTAAGGAATTTTTGTAAATATATACACTACCGGTCAAAAGTTTTTGAAAACCTACTCATTCAAGGGTTTTTCTTTATTTTTACTATTAATCTACATTGTAGAACAATAGTGAAGACATCAAACTATGAAATAACACATATGGAATCATGTAGTAACCAAAAAAAGTGTTAAACAAATCAAAATATATTTTATATTTGAGAAGGTAGGGGGGGCGTATACAGAAGATATCCCATTTTGGTAAAATACCAAGTCCATAATATGGCAAGAACAGCTCAAATAACCAAAGAGAAACGACAGTCCATCATTATTTTAAGACATAAAGGTCAGCCAATCTGGAAAAGTTCAAGAACTTTGTAAGTGTATTTAAGTGCAGTCGCGAAAACCATCAAGCACTATGATGAAACTGGCTCTTATGAGGACCACCACAGGAATGGAAGACCCAGAGTTACCTCTGCTGCAGAAGATTAGTTCATTAGAGTTTCCAGCCTCAGAAATTGCAGCCCAAATATATGCTTCACAGAGTTCAAGTAACAGACACATCTCAACATCAACTGTTCAGAGGAGACTGTGTGAATCAGGCCTTCATGGTCAAATTGCTGCAAAGAAACCACTACTAAAGGAAACCAATATGTCCTTTGGTCTGGAGTCCAAATTGGAGATCTTTGGTTCCAACCGCTGTGTCTTTGTGAGACACGGTGTGGGTGGACGGATGATCTCCGCATGTGTGGTTCCCACTGTAAAGCATGGAGGAGGAGGTGTTATGGTGTGGGGGTGCTTTGCTGGTGACACTGTCTGGGATTTATTTAGAATTCAAGGCACACTTAACCAGCATGGCTACCACAGCATTCTGTAGCGATACGCCATCCCATCTGGTTTGCGCTCCAGGCTTTGTAAGGGCTATTTTACCAAGAAGGAGAGTGATGGAGTGCTGCATCAGATGACCTGGCCTCCACAATCCCCCGACCTCAACCAAATTGAGATGATTTAGGATGAGTTGGACCGCAGAGTGAAGGAAAAGCAGCCAACAAGTGCTCAGCATATGTGGGAACTCCGTGAAGACTGTTGGAAAAGCATTCAAGGTGAAGCTGGTTGAAAGAATGCCAAGAGTGTGCAAAGCTGTCATTAAGGCAAAGGGTGGCTATTTGAAGAATCTCAAATATAAAATACATTTAGATTTTTTTTAACACTTTTTTGGTTACTACATGATTCCATATGTGTTATTTCATAGTTTTGATGTCTTCACTATTATTCTACAATGTAGAAAATAGTAAAAAATTAAGAAAAACTCGTGAATGAGTAGGTCTTCTAAAACTTTTGACCGGTAGTGTATTTGAAACTAAATACATTAGCCAGTACATAATTACTTTTTAATTCTGTCATGGAAATAAATGTATTTCCTGTTACCAAGTCATTTACGGTTTCTGTGCCTTTAGTTTTCCATGTGGACCAATTTTATTGTTGAATTCTGAAAAGCTTGCAAGGATTGTTCCATAAGGTTGTGTTTTCAGGGAGTGATATTGGTTCTTGTAGAATAAGTTTCATTTTCTTCCATATTTGTATAGTGTTCTTAACTATGAAATTGTTAAAAATCTGTCGTTCTGCCCCTAAGAAAAGCAGTTAACCCACTGTTCCCCGGGCTTAAGGCAGCCCCCCGCACCTCTCTGATTCAGTCGGGTTGGGTTAAATGCGGAAGACTCATTTCAGTTGAATACATTCAGTTTGACAACTGACTAGTTATCCCCCCCTTTCCCTTTACCTATTGTTCCTCTTTCGTGCATTTAACTATATGTCACAAGTTAAAGCCTTGGTTAGCGAGTTGACACAATTCCAAGTCTGGTAGGTTAAAACCACCCTTAGACTTAGGAAGATGTAAAACTTTCTTTTTATTCTATGAATTGTACTTGCCCATGATTTGCCATTTATGAATGTGTTATTAAATGCCTTTCTATGGGCTATAATTCAATATATATATTTTTCCTAAAATTCCAAATCAAATGGCAAAATTTTAAATTTTAGTACCATCTTAAAACAATTCCGTACGTTAGCTTAGTTGATATTGTGATTTAATGGCGTAGACCTACAGGGGTTTAATAGCCACATGTACTTTTATATCTATACCTGGTACAGCCAGAAGAGGATTGGCCGCCCCTCGGAGCCTGGTTCGTATCTAGGTTTCTTCCTAGGTTCCTACCTTCTAGAGAGTTTTTCCTAGCTACTGTGCTTCTGACTCTGCATTGCTTGCTCTTTTTGGTTTTAGGCTGGGTTCTCTGTTAAGCACTTAGTGACAACTGCTGATGTAAAAAGGGCTTTATAAAATCTATTTGATTTGAAGACATGAACGTTAACCTGGGTTGAAGGGGATGATGGCTCAGAGGGAGCCCAGCTCTGTCTTGGCTATCTGCATGTCATTCATCTACGACACCAGCTCAGTCAGCATCTTGAAGATCACAAGATGCAGTGAGGCAGTGGAACAGGAATAAACAGAGCCCAATGTTACTGTTGTAAAGCTTAATCTCTAGTGTAGACTACATAACATTGACTATGTTTACATGCCTGTCCAAGATAATTAGAGTAAGGTGATTACATGACTAATGCCACATGGTCTATAGCCATAATCAGTTTAATATCAAATGATTAGTGTGCATGTGAAAGTTCTGACAATGATCCTAAATCCAAATGTCAAACGTTAATACTGTTGAAAACTCTTTATGAATCTTCCATAATGGACTCAATCACCAATGTCGACATCAATATAATTTCTAGTTTAAAATTGTGTTGTTTTTTAAATTAAAAAGTGAGACTTTAAACTGAGTTCAAATGGAATAGCCTTAACGAGCCCTGTGTGTGTTGGGCTGACTTCTGACCTTTCAAAGCGGGCACTGCTTTAGCCAAGAGGATCAATCCCACCTTTCATCGTCACAGAGGGATGAGAGAGCGAGGCAATGAGCAGCTCTTTCCAGCCTGACAGAGAGAGACTCAGGGACAGTTTAGCCTGGATTGAATACTTTATTGTGACTACTAGAATTACTTGGTTATCGAGTGTTGTGTATATGGGGGTTCCTGTATGTGTGCATGTGTATGTATGCAAGTAGGATGATGTGTGTGTGTGTGAGCATGCATGAGTATGTGTGCCATGGCGTGTGAGATGTGCTGTACCTGGTCATGGTAAGATGGTCATCCAGTGGCAGCTCTGAGAAATAGGGGAACCTCCTGGGCCACTTCACTAGGGTGAATAGCTGCTCAATAATCAGCTATGACAGAGGACACTGGCTATAAGAGGGACACAGTGACAGGGCAGATACCCCAGATGTCTGTCATAGGGGATAGGCAAATAATATCTGCAGGACATGTAGGCCTATTTCACTGACATTTAAAGTTGGATAGAGAGAATAAAACAGACACTCATACATATGGTAGACAGAGACAGACAGAGGTTTGTTGGACATACTAACAGAGTTGCCTGTGCTGCCTGGCCTCCATGTAGACTTCAGTCTTGGTGTCAAGAGCCAGTTCAGAGCTCAGTATCTTCTCAGATGTGGTCCTTGCTAAAGCTACTGGTGGACTTCACCTGGCCCTGCTGACACTCTTTCTGCACTGCTTCCAAACACAAATACACAGGGTCCAGGGGTCACACCTAGTTACCTACACACACTCAGGAGTATCTTATAGCATGTGTGACTCTGTAGTGTTTTATTTACCAGGAGTGTCCAAAGATGGGCTTCCTGAAAATGACTTCCTGGTGGAGATCTACACCAAGTCGTGCCTTTTTGTAAAAGAGAAAAAAGACTGTAGGACATTTTAAGCTGTATGAAAACATTTATATCATCATTGCCCCTATTTGACTATCATTGTAGCCTTACAGCAAACATTATTCATTGTTGTAAGAATTCACAGAGATTAACTAAAGATGACTAATTTGTTTGTGAAACTATTTATAGACTGTGATTTTTATTTAAAAGTTGCATTCTATATTTGCAGAACACATTTTGTTTGTGACTTACTACTTAAATATTTAGAACATTTTGATAGAAATCTCCATGCTCGGGAGCTACAAGGTGTGTGTACATGAATTCATGTCGATATAATGGACAGTGTGATACTAGTAGAAGAGAGGAAACGAGAGAAGAGGAAGAATTAGAGGGGAGATAGAGAGAAAGAGGCTCATTAGCAGATCAGAGTGGTGCTAATGACTACGCCCCAAACCATCCGCTGTACCTCTGGGGTTCACACTCCTGACCCAGATACACACTGTTAACAGTTACCATCAGGCTGGATAAAAGCACAGAGAGACGGCAATTATAGGAGCTAGGCACAACTCTTGATTTGGGAGCATTAACCAATGTGCAGTTTACTTTTTTTGTTCTACATTATTCTCTTGAGCCCAGCACCTGGGTAAAGTTTTGGTAACACTTTATTTGGATAGGCCATCTGTAGATGCTCTACAGACTATCAGTAACATTTCAATTAACTATCTGCTAACCCTGGCTCTAACCCTAACCCTTATTCTAAACCTAACCCGTAACCTTAGCAAGCAGTTGCTTATCAACAGATGGAAAATCCGGACTATCCAAATAAAGTGTGACCATAAAAAAAAAAATGTAATGAGTGAGAGTGCCTATATAATATATACGTGTTTTTTGACTGGACCTCAACTGGTGTTGGTTGATGCTCAAAAGCAGAGAGCATCACCCCCCGGGGTGGACATTTTATCATAGGCTGCCGCTCTCAGAGACTGAACATAAATCTGGGCCAGTAATGGCGTGGCACTATTCATAGGTTATCTACAGTAAACCCAATCTTAATATTATATTCAAATTTTCAGCAGCAGATTATACATGATCCGTTTTCTGACCTCTTGCTGCTTTGAACTAGGAAATAGATTAAAGCCCTATTCGGACGGAACTAGCGTTAGGACTACTATAGAACGTCGATAATGTAATTATTATCTCAGCATGTCCGTTTTTCCAGAGGACGATTTGGACAGGATTACTTTGACCCAATTGACCCCTGTAATTCTTTTTTTTTTTCTCATTGACAATTGACCGTTATGACAAAATCATGGAGGCTGTTCAAGGCGTAAAGATATTTCAACTTGTCTGTGGACAGCCTTATATTGGCTTCCAGTTTGGAGAAAGTCATACGAATAATGCATTTCAATAAAGAACAATGTACTGTATGCAGACATGTAATTATCTGACATATTTATACATTTAATTAATTGGCACTATCACCTGCTTAAACTTTTTTTTTTTTTAAGTAAGAATTCTCAAACTCTGTAAATTCCTTCAAAACACAGGGGGCTAACTTTCTACAATTCTGCAAATTTTGCCATGAGGCTGAGAGACAATTTTGCAGTCTTACTGCTAATTTCCTGTAATTCTAAACATTTTTGCCATGGCTTATGATCAGGTCATATGCTATCTGGGGAGATGGGGGGCAACCTCCACGTGGCCCCCCCGCCTTGCGTAGGCTGCGGGGGTATGGCTTCGGTGATGTCGATTCGGAAAGGGTAAATATTATCAGAGGACCTGGGTTGGCTGAAAAACAGTAGGTTTTCAGGGCTAGAATAATAGCCCAACCTTCCCGCCAAGTAAAAATGACTGGCATGGCAGATACAAACAGGACAAAAATGATAGATGTGGTGATTTGCACTTATGCACATAATTACATTACCTAATCTCCCCCAGTAAAACCAATCCTGTCCAAATAAGGCTTAAGATGTTTTCCTGTGAGCTAAGTTAAGTAAATTTACTTCAACGCAGCACCCATAAGACTCTTCTTATTTCCAGAATTAGTGCATAGTGGGTTTTTCTCCCCCCACTATTAACTTTCAACCCGACCTAGTAAGGTGTAAACGACTCAATGTAGTCTAAGGTTCAATCAGGTCAAAATTGTGGTTTATTGCTGATTCTGAATGTAAGTTGTGACTCCATGGCAACAACCATGAGGGCCTCCTGTTTCCTTGAGACAGCAGAAAGAGAAAAGGGGCCAGATCTACATGCAGAGATGGGCAAAATATACATCTAAAAATACTAACTATCCGAGAGACCAATGTATATCAAAGTAAAATACAAGATACTTTTGCAGAGTATTGTACTTAGATAAAATACAGGTTTACAAATTACATTTGCAAGTAGACTCCTTAAAACAACAACATTCTCAGTAACGGTAACAAAAAAAGTTTTACTTGCTATGACTGTGATATGTGGTATGTGTTTATCTACCTTAGTTGAATGCACTGACTAAGTCGCTCTGGATAAGAGCGTCTGTTAAATGACCAAAATGTAAATGTAAAAATGAACAAATGCAAAGCACACTGGATATTATTACTGGCCTTGTTTCAGGGGCGGCGCTCATTAGTATTAAGTGTTAATATTACATTTGCATTTTGAACATTTAGCAGACACTCTTATCAAACCATGGTGCCATCAGATTTCAGATAACAATGCAGGGTGAAAGGGGGCCACAAAATTGTAACCCATGACTAGATCTTTGATTTCTGAGGCTCTGTATGTGATTGTGCAAATTCTCGCAGTATCTCGTGGGAATTTGGGACTTCACTCATTTTCTCATGCCCAAACCGGATTAGATACAAAGCTAGTTAAATCAGAGTTAAATGCCAGAAAAATTATATTTTCAATGTCACTAAGCAAAAAACAATCAACCAAACAGCAATAGCCACTACAATTTCAAAACATGATTTTGTCCTGAGTTCTTTACCATTTACTTGATTGCTAACGTTAGCATGCTAGCGACGTTGAGTTTAGCTAGCTAGGTGACCAGTGGTGACAATGAGGTTATTATGAGATTCAAGGCTCTAATAAGTGCCATCGTGCAACAAAGAAAATACTGTTTGATGAGCTAGCTAAGTTAGACAGCAAGGTATGCCAGTTATCAAAGAGGATGTTAGCCAGCTTAGCATGCATGGCAAGACCAGTGTTGTCAAAGATGGTATACCGTCTCAGGTGCTGTGTCAACATTACAACCAGGATGGACTGTCCTATGGGACACAAAAACGCTGGCACATACACAGATGCACCTCTGATGCAATGCAATGATCTTTTATACTCTGTAGTTTATAACAGTCAGTACATATACATTCACATAGCTATGAGCGAGCATGTTGTAAACTGTAAAGTGGCTATAAATATCTCTCTCTACATATATCTTTACATTGCATATTTAGTCCACAATTTCTTTGACATTTGGCTCGTTGTTCTTGCACAGGAAAGAAATGGAGACAATTTTCAGGGACCTACCAGATCACAACAAAGGGTGAACAGTAAGAGGGAGATACAAATTATGGTTATGTAGAAATACGACCACTACTAGGTGTCATCATATACCCACAGATCAAATTGATTTCAACAGTACACCAGCTTGCTGCACTGGTATAAAACATCTGGAATTATTTGAAGAACACTTATGGATCTGCTAGACACATTCAGTGCCTTTGGAAAGTATTCAGATCCCTTGACTTTTTCCACATTTTGTTACATTACAGCCTTATTCTAAAATGGATTAAATAGTTTTTTTCCCTCATCAATCTACACACAATACCCCATAATGACAAAGCAAAAACAGGTTTAGAAAGTTTTTTTTGTAGACCTCCACAAGTCAGGTTCATCCTTGGGAGCAATTTCCAAACGCCTGAATGTACCACGTTCATGTGTACAAACAATAGTACGCAAGTATAAACACCATGGGACCACGCAGAAATCATACCGCTCAGGAAGGAGACGTGTTCTGTCTCCTAGAGATGAACGTACTTTGGTGCGAAAAAGTGCAAATCAATCCCAGAACAACAGCAAAGGACCTTGTGAAGATGCTGGAGGAATCAGGTACAAAAGTATCTATATCCACAGTAAAACAAGTCCTATATCGACATAACCTGAAAGGCCTCTCAGCAAGGAAGAAGCCACTGCTCCAAAACCGCCACAAAAATGCCAGACTACAGTTTTCAACTGCATATGGGGACAAAGATTGTACTTTTTGGAGAAATGTCCTCTGGTCTGATGAAACAAAAATAGAACTGTTTGGCCATAATGACCATTGCAAGCCTAAGAACTCCATCCCAACTGTGAAGCACGGGGGTGGCAGCATCATGTTGTGGGGGTGCTTTGCTGCAGGAGGGACTGGGGCACTTCACAAAATAGATGGCATCATGAGGTTGGAAAATGATGTGGATATATTGAAGCAACATCTCAAGACATCAGTCAGGAAGTTAAAGCTTGGTCGCACATGGGTCTTCCAAATGGACAATGACCCCAAGCATACTTCCAAAGTTGTGGCAAAATGCCTTAAGGACAACAAAGTCATGGTAATGGAGTGGCCATCACAAAGCCCTGACCTCAATCCTATAGAAAATGTGTGGGCAGAACTGAAAAAGCGTGTGTGAGCAAGGAGGCCTACAAACCTGACTCAGTTACACATTCTCTGTCAGGAGGAATGGGACAAAATTCACCCAAATTATTGTGGGAAGCTTGTGGAAGGCTACCCAAAATGTTTGACCCAAGTTAAACAATTTAAAGGCAATGCTATCAAGTACTATTTGAGTGTATGTAGACTTCTGACCCACTGGGAATGTGATGAAAGAAATAAAAGCTGAAATAAATAATTCTCTCTGTTATTATTCTGACATTTCACATTCTTAAAAGGAAGTGGTGATCCTAACAGACCTAAGACAGGGAATTTTTACTAGGATTAAATGTGAAAAACTGAGTTTAAATGTATTTGGCTAAGGTGTATGTAAACTTCTGACTTTAACTGTATATCTAAGTAAGAATGAATTAAGACTATATACAATTAAATGGACGAGCGATGTCAGAGCGGAACAGACAAAGATTCAGAATAGTATAGACTACAGTATATACATATGAGATGAGTAATGCAAGATATGTAAACATTATTAAGTGACTAAGATACTGTAGAATAGTATAGAATACAGTATATACATATGAGATGAGTAATACCAGATATGTTAACATTATTAAAGTGACAAGTGTTCCATTCCTTAAAGTGGACAGTGATGTCTATGCCTATAGGCAGCAGCCTCTAATGTGCTAGTGATGGCTGTTTAGCAGTCTTATGGCCTTGAGATAGAAGCTATTTTTCAGTCTCTTGGTCCCAGCTTTGGTGCACCTGTACTGACCTCGCCTTCTGGATGATAGTGGGTTGAACAGGCAGTGGCTCAGGTGGTTGATGTCCTTGATGATCTTTTTGGCCTTTCTGTAACATTGGGTGCTGTAGGTGTCCTGGAGGGCCGGTAGTTTGCCCCCAGGGATGCGCTGGGCAGACCGCACCACCATCTGGAGAGCCTTGCGGATGCGTGCAGTGCAGTTGCCGTACCAGGCGGTGATACAGCCCGACAGGATGCTTTGAATTGTGCATCTGTAAAAATTTGTGAGGGTTTTAGGTGACAAGCCAAATTTCTTTAGCCTCCTGAGGTTGAAAAGTCTCTGTTGCGCCTTCTTCACCACACTGTCTGTGTGGGTGGTCCATTTCAGTTTGTCAGTGATGTGTACGCCAAGGAACTTGAAGCTTTCTGCCTTCTCCACTGCGGTCTCGTCGATGTAGATAGGAGGGTGCACCCTCTACTGTTTCCTGAAGTCCACAATCATTTGCTTACCAAGAAGACAGTGAATGTTCCTGAGTGGCCTGGTTACATTTTTGACTCAAATTGGCTTGAAAATCTGTGGCAAGACTTGAAAATGGCTTGAAGAATTTTTCAAAGAGTAATGTGCAAATATTGTACAATCCAGGTGTGCAAAGCTCTTACCCAGACAGACCCAGAAAGACTTACAGCTGTAATTGTTGCCAAAGGTGATTCTAACATGTATTGACTCAGGGGTGTGAACATTTATGTAAATTAGATATTTCTGTATTTCATTTTCAAAACATTTGCTAAAAGTTCTAAAAACATGTTTTCATTATTGTGTGTAGATGGGTGAGAAAGAAAAGAAATGTAATACATTTTGAATTCAGGCTGTAACACAACAAAATGTGGAATAAGTCACGAGGTATAAATACTTTCTGAACGCACTGTACTGCGAGATTTTGCACACTCACAGATACGGAGCCTTAGAAATACAATATCCGATCAATGATTAGCGGCAGGTAGCCTAGTGCGGCAGGTAGCCTAGTGGTTAGAGCTTTGGACTAGTAACTGAAAGGTTGCAAGATCGAATCCTGAGCTGACAAGGTAAAACATCTGTCGTTCTGCCCCTGAACAAGGCAGTTAACCCACTGTTCCCAGGCCGTCATTGAAAATAAGAATTTGTTCTTAACTGACTTGCCTAGTTAAATAAAGGTAAAATCTATATATTTTTTTAAAATTAGGAGCCTCTCCCTTTGAAACTACAAATCACAGATTTCATCTTGTTACAAAATAAATTTGATTGTAGTTCAGGCCAGTGAAATACAAATTATAAAATATAGTATTTAAAATAAATGTAACAGAAAACTCCCCATCTCTGTCTACATGCTGAGAGAGAGAGATACAGATGGAGAGGGAGAGAGAGATTTAGAGATAGAAAAGGGGATGGAGAGAGATGGAGGAAGGGAAAGAGAAATGGAGGATGACCAGGGGTGCACAAGCTTGGAGAAAGTAAAAGGGAGTGAGGGAGAAAAAAAGGATAAACAAAAGCAGAAAGGCAGAGACCATCTTTGCAGTCTGATAGTGATGACTGATTACACACACATCCTTAGATTCACAGAGGGGGTCTGTTAGAAGACTGAACAGGTGTGAGAAGGTGTGATAGGGGGGTTTGATCTTTCCCTTTCTTTGTCTCTCTCTCTCTTCCTCCCTTGATCCATCTCTCTGTCACACACAGCCAGCTGCTGTTCTCTGTCTCCTCCTCATTGTCATTCTAAAGCAACGCCCGCCCTCCAAATATATCTCGAGGGGAACTGGGCTCTTACAGTGATTACACGGGTCCTTCAGGACGGCACACACACACACACACCAGCCCGGCCCCCTCTTTTTAAATGTATCTATTCCAAATTGTGATTCACATATTGTTCTTGTATCTGGTCTCATATTGGTACGGCACTGTTCTGGTTCTAAATCAGACTGTCTTTGGTGAAGGACATTGGATCCACATCACATTCAGGGATGTAGTGTATACAGGAAGGTAAACACTGAACGGTGAATAACATTTAGCCTCGAACACACATCTGTCCGGGATTTACCTCTTGATGAGAGAGGTTGTTTTTCTGAGTGTATTTGCTAAAGGGATTGTTTTGTTTCCCTTCATGGGCTACTAACCCAAATGAGTGTGTCCCTCTTTATGGAAAAAACACACGAATTTCATTTATATTTCAGTCATTTAGCAGACGCTCTTATCCAGAGCGACTTACAGTAGTGAGTGCATACATTTGTTATACTGTTTGTGGACTTTTTTGGGATCCAAAAATGTATAATGTTTTGTAGCAATTATTGTTGCCTTTGTGTTTCGCCCACTGCACGATCACGCTAGCAGCAAGTAGATATGGTTTCCTTGTTCAGTAGAGCCATTGGACTTGTCTCAACGATGTTCCTATCTACCAGGACATTGCAGGATATCTAGGTTGACTCATGTTCCCTGGCATTGTAAAGACTACAGCCCGACGGAAGCCCTACTTCCTAGTTCCCACCCTCGAAGGCAGGCTTTTCAAAACGAGGGCGGTATTAGTTTACAGGTTCACAGAAGCTATTTTACCATGCACTGTCTAGCCGAGATTGCTAAATAATTAGCTACAATGGCTGATTCTGATGATTCCTCTTTCCAAGAAGAGCTGGGTGCTGACCTTCTTTTGATGTTCTTTTACATAGAAACATACAGCCCTATTTATTTGAGCTGGAATACACTGAGGAGAAGTTGAGACACCGCAAAAAATAATTGTGAGAACAGCAAGCAGTGGGGGCAACCTAGACCAGCTGGACCAGGACTCAGGAGGGCAAATTACAAACAAGTAAGTTGTTTTGCTATCGGTAGCTAACTATCTTTTTACACTATGCAGTGTTGTTCATTAGAGTGCAATTTGGTGACCGATTCAGCCATAACGGGGCTTGCTAGTACCACTACAAGCCAAGCTAGCCAAGTTTGTGTATTTTTTTATACCTAAAATGTACTGTAGTCTAATGTTATAGCTAGCCAGCTAGCTAACTAGCCTAGCTAGCCTCAGTGCCTCTCATTTGGAGCAAAACAGGATAAATGTTTTGATGATGGCGAGAGTAAAGGAATAACTTTGGTTCATGACTCATTCATCTTAGAGTAACTATACCTCTGTGTTGTAGCTAGCTATCTAGAAATCTAATGTGTGTCTGTGAGATGTCTCATATTCTACACTATACTGCTACAGTAAGAATACGATTGCCCATGAATGCACAATAGCGTTTGTCTTTCTCTCACAGACAATACTGGTTAGATAGAACACCTCACTGCACCACCCAAGCACAGAACTGTAGTATTTATTCTAAGCGTTAGTGGTATATTATTCTTCTACTATAGTGCATTCGGAAAGTGTTCAGACCCCTTCCCTTTTCCACATTTTGTTACGTTACAGCCTTATTCAAAAATGAATTCAATAATTTTTTCCCTCCTCAATCTACACACAATACCCCATAATGACAAATGGAAAACAGGTTATTAGAATTTGTTGCAAATTTATTAAAATACAAACTGAAATACCTTATTTTCATAAATATTCAGACCCTTTGCTTTGAGATTCGAAATTGAGCTCAAGTGCATCCTGTTTCCATTGATCATCCTTGAGATCTTTCTACAACTTGATTGGAGCACCTGAGGTAAATTAAATTGATTGGTCATTATTTGGAAAGGCACACACCTGTTCCCACAGTGGATTGTGCATGTCAGAGCAAAAACCAAGCTATGAGGTTGAAGGAATTGTTCATAGAGCTCAGAGACTGAATTGTGTCGAGGCACAGATCTGGAGAATGGTACCAAAAAATGTCTGCAGTATTGAAGGTCCCCAAGAACACAGTGGCCTCCATCATTCTTAAATGGAAGAAGTTTGGAACCACCAAGACTTTTCTTAGAGCTGGCCGGCCGGCCAAACTGAGCAATTGGGGGAGAAGGGCCTTGGTCAGGGAGGTGACCAAGAACCCGATGGTCACTCTTACAGAGCTCCAGAGTTCCTCTGTGGAGATGGGAGAACCTTCCAGAAGGAAAACCATCTCAGCAGCACTACACCAATCAGGCCAATCAGGCCTCAGTAAAAGGAACATGACAGCCCGCTTGGAGTTTCACAAAAGGCACCTAAAGGACTCTCAGACCAAGAGAAACAACATTCTCTGGACTGATGAAACCAAGATTGAACTCTTTGGCCTGAATGCCAAGCGTCATGTATGGAGGAAACCAGGCACTGCTCATCACCTGGCTAATACCGTCCCTCGTGTGAAGCATGCTGGTGGCAGCATCATGCTGTGGGGATGTCTTTCAGCGGCAGGGACTGGGAGACTAGTCGGGATCAAGGGAAAGATGAATGGAGCAAAGAACAGAGAGATCCTTGATGAAAACCTGCTACAGAGTGCTCAGGACCTCAGACTGGGGCCAAAGTTCATCTTCCAACAGGACAACAACCCTAAGCACACGGCCAAGACAATGCAGGAGTGGCTTCGGGACAAGTCTCTGAATGTCCTTGAGTGGCCCAGCCAGAGCCCGGACTTGAACCCGATTGAACATCTCTGGAGAGACCTGAAAATAGCTGTGCAGCGACTCTCCCCATCCAACCTGACAGAGCTTGAGAGGACATGCAAAGAAGAATAGGAGAAACGCCACAAATACAAATGTGCCAAGCTTGTACCGTCATACCCAAACTGTTCCTGCATACTGCTGTGTAAACCCACATTGGTCTCCATAGCAAATAAACATTTTTTAAAAATCTTTTTTAACCAGGTAGGCTAGTTGAGAACAAGTTCTCATTTACAACTGCGTCCTGGCCAAGATAAAGCACAGCAGTTCGACACATACAACAACACAGAGTTACACATGGAATAAACAAACATACAGTCAATAATACAGTAGATAAAAATAAATAAAGTCTATATACAGTGAGTGCAAATGAGGTAAGAAAAGGGAGGTAAGGCAATAAATAGGCCATGGTGGCCAAGTAATTACAATATAGCAATTAAACACTGGAATGGTAGATGTGCAGAATATGAATGTGCAAGTAGAGATACTGGGGTGCAAAGGAGCAAGATAAATACATAAATACAGTATGGGGATGAGGTAGTTGGATGGGCTGTTTGAAGATGATGTACAGGTGCAGTGATCTGTGAACTGCTCTGACAGCTGGTGCTTAAAGCTAATGAGGGAGATATGAGTCTCCAGCTTCAGTGATTTTTGCAGTTCGTTCCAGTCATTGGCAGCAGAGAACTGGAAGGAAAGGCGGCCAAAGGAGGAATTGGCTTTGGGGGTGACCAGTGAGATATACCTGCTGGAGCGAGTGCTACGGGTGGGTGCTGCTATGGTGACCAGTGAGCTGAGATAAGGCGGGGCTTTACCTAGCAAAGACTTGTAGATGACCTGGAGCCAGTGGGTTTGGCGACGAGTATGAAGCGAGGGCCAGCCAACGAGAGCATACAGGTCGCAGTGGTGGGTAGTATATGGGGCTTTGGTGACAAAAATGTCTTGTTGTCTTGAATACAAGCCATGTTTACGTATTTGCTATATTTACAGAGTAACCTACTGTTTTATTGAAACATGTTTACTTGCCAACAAATTGAAGTTTAGAAGATAAACCAACTTCATGCATTATTTGTTTTAGCAGTAAGACTGAAGATAGTTTATCCAAATACACAAGATTATATAAAACACATTATATACATTACATATGTACAACAGCTAGCAATATCTATACTGTACCACAGTGCAGTTGTTAGCATACTAGGCATTCTATATTATACTACAACATCAGTCTAACTAATGGATGGATGTTGTGTTGGTTGAATGTTCCTGGCAGGTACCTCAGCTGGTAAATATCTTCTTGTGTTGGGTAATGGCAGCTGGTTTAGCAGGCTTTGGCGCTGAGGCGATGTTGGCCGGGACTTTGGGTTTGGGGAGCTGTGACTCAGGTTCCTTGTAGACAACCATCTGGTTCTTTCTGAACTCCCCTGCCAGTTGGACCATCCTCTCGTACACGTTCTTCACCACTCACTGCTTCGACCTCTTGCAGAATATTTGTTTGTACTGCAAGTCTCCTGGAAAGACATGAAGACTGAGGATGTGTAATACATGAAGACTGATCATGAGGATGTGTAACCATACAATAAACCATGCTCATCTGCAAACAAAAAAGGGTACAGTAGACTGGTATGTGTTTTGTTACACTCAGAGTCAATAATGGGGCATTGAGATGGGCTGTTAGCAAAGATGTGAAAAGTTTGACGGGAGCTTGATTCGTAGACAGTCTAGTCGTGTATTGTTGTGTATCAGAAACGACAGTTGTTCTGTTGAGAAGATAAGCACTGCCAACAATAGAGTGAATAGGCTAGAAGAGTATACTAACAGTCCCCTTCTCCCTCATGCCAAAGAACTGACTGCAAGAGTGTGAAAAGATTGAGGAGCACTTGTCTTGTAGACAGTTTCATGTATTGGTGATTTTGTTTTCTCAAGAGGGTATTGTGCTTTCATAAATACCTTTGGCTGTCCTGGCTTGTGTCAAATTCAGATGATTTTGAGCTTGAGCTTATTCCAGACTGAAAGTTTTCAACCAATGGGTCTATAGGCTCTGTACTACTAAAGCTGGTGCCAAGGTCGTCGTCATCATCAGCAACAGCAGCAGGATTAGTCTGTAGGAAACATATTAATCAGTGATTAGCCTACATTCTACTACTTTGTCCCCATCAATACACACCCAATCAAGGCACTATATCCACCACCCCCCTCATGTCAATAGATCATGCATACTAACCTTCACACACAATACCCACCCCCAACAGACACGAGTTAGTCATTCACACCATCCACTCCTTACTAGTACCTCCTTTTCTCCAATTTAGACTTGCATGAACAATCAACTAAGCCTCCATAATACAGAGAAAACTACAGTAGAAGTTGTAGCCTACTTGTAAACACACCAACTATGACAACAAGACACGGACCATTTGAATGCCTAGCTTCAGTATATTTGTTTGCTTATCATGGAGTCATGGAAAGATTTTATAGATTTTAGAAGGTGACTTACACTAATTCCTGCTGCTGAGCATGATGTTGATGGGATCGGTCTCTAAATAGAACACATATGTAAGCTCTGCGGTAGTTAGTTTACTAGCTAGTTAACGGTTAGCTAGCGTAGCCTAACGACGCTAACATCAGCTTGCAAAGTTAAAAATCACATCGCCAGATACCAACTCGCTAATTACATTGATATGCTTTGGAATGTCTAGCCAGCGTATTATGACAGCTAGTTAGCTAGATTTTGGTTTAGATAAACACATGTAGTTAGCTAGCTAGCTAACTTTAGCTATGTTACCTCAGCTTGACTTCTTTTCTGCTGCTCTGATGTTGGCATATCGGATGCCTTCCTCTTTGAAGTGAAAAAGAAAATAGATGGAATAGCATCACTTTTCAACATTCAAACACATGGAAACCCCATCAGTTGAGACTTTCTCTGGCTGAAAGTGGTTGCTACAGACATTTTTATATTTCTCACGTCAACTTGATACACCTCCACGGCTCGGTACTATGTTCTGAAATTGCTATGAATTCCGGATATTGTGGCTTGCTTACAACCAGGACATTTACCTGGCCCGTTTCTACCGATGAGATGCAGAAACGCTCATATTTTCATGTAGTGAGGAAATTCCCTTTAAGAGACAAACATAGGGGGGCCTCCCGAGTAGCGCAGCGGTCTAAGGCACTGCATCGCAGTGTCACACAGACCCGGGTTCGATCCGGCGTCACTACAGACCCGGGTTAGATCCGGCCGTGACCGGGAGACTCATGAGGCGGCGCACAATTGGCCCAGCGTCGTAAGCTGACTTCGGTAGCCAGCTGGACGGTGATTCGTCCGACACATTGGTGCGTCTGGCTTCCGGGTTAAGTGAGCAGTGTGTCAAGAATCTGTGGCTTGGCAGGGTCGTGTTTCGGAGGACGCATGGCTCTAGACCTTCGCCTCTCCCGAGTCTAACTTTCAACTGGGGAGAAAAAGGGGTAAAAATTCAACAAAGAGACAAACATGGTTGTGTATCTTTAATAAGGAAGAGAACGTGTTGATTAATGATGATAAATTATATCTCACTGATACTGATGTTATTTCACCATAAAGCATCTCAAGTAATGAAACTAGAAGATTTACACCATCTGAGCAAGGGATTCAGGTACTGTACAGTCACCTCCACTGCGTCTGTGTCTGCGTATGTGTGTCTCTCCTCATCTCTGTAGATGTTATATAAACCGTAGGCCAATAGAAAGTGTATTAAAAATCTTCGAAGAAGTTGACTACCCACATGCTGTGACTCTCAAGCTCATGAGAAAACTCTGGGAGAGAAAGGTACGCAGGGTTTTTGGTCTCTCCCTGTTCGAGAGTACACTCAGTCGGGGGAACAGCAGTCTTTGTGATGTACCAGGGTCGTATTCTACTGGCAGAAGTGGAATTGCACCCTCCTGAGCTGTAGTTCCACAGTAATGCACCTGTCAGGCAGGCGCGCAGAGAAAAGAGGTACTTGTGTTTTTCAGAGCCTAGGCTGTCCTTGGTGAGTTCCTTCTGAAAATTGTGTTCTAGAGGTCTCCCTTGGATTGTCTCAGGCTGAGGACTGGGGCTTATTACTGCTTTGTCTCTGTCATTCTGGAGGAGCTGAATAGCACAATATAACACTGCATGGGTGCACTCGATATTTCTCTGAAGAGTTATTCATAATTGAAAACCCAAGTAGTCAGTATTGAAGCCATAACTCTGAGAGGCTGTGGGGTATTGTCAATGTTTTTACGACCAGGAGTTGTTAGGCAGAAGGTGCAATCAAGGAACTGTTCATTTAATTGCATAAACTACGTTCCCTAAGACCACTCAACAAAATGAATCCCGTTCCTATGCAGAGGAAGAAAACAACAAGCCCTTATCATATCACAGTCCGGGTTCATCATCCTTTCTTTCTTTCTTTCTTTCTTTATTTCCTCTCATCTCCCTCATTAGCGTATTCACTTGCCCCCTGACACCAGCCATGTGACTGCGTACCCCGGAGACGCCAGGGAAATCATTAGGCGTCAAGGAGACAGAGGTTCAGCAACAATTGCAGATGACAGGCCATTCATCAAGCCCATGGTATCCGTTCCACCACGTACAGTCATTCTTCACCCTACGCTGCTCCTTCGGAAGAAGCTGTTAATTACAAGTAGGCAACACCACCGTGAACAACTTCAGTGGTTTTCACTCATTTTGAACGACGTCCTGACCCATTAGAACAGAACATATTTTTGATAATGGGAATGTGTTGCTGGTGTTGAGGAAGAATGGAATAGAGAGTTAATTTTAAGAAGGATCATGTGATTGTTTTCTTTTTGAGTGTCGTGTGATATTTATTCTGTTTATTTGTAATGGTTTGTGTTTCCTGTGTGTGACTTGACTTTGTCTTCTTGAAATAACAAATACAGGAGCTCATCCACGAACGCACACATGTACGCACGCACACACAAACACACACACACCATTGCGTAACATGATGAAGAACCTGAAGAATCTTCCTCCACCCATAAGGGATCCATCAGTGTCTTTATGAGTGTGTAGTGAGATGTGTCTGTATGAGTGTGTGGTGAGCTGTGAGAAAGTGCTGAGTAACAGTCCACTCTGACAGCCTGGAGTCTGATAGACAGCACCCTTCAGACACTCAGGACAATACAGTAACATTGGCATTCCCATTGACAAGGGCCAAGCAGGTTAGAGTTGCCTCTTTTTTATGAAGATGCTTTTTATGTATGATTTCAATGTATGATTTTAATTAAATCATTCTCCTTCCTCCTATCTTTGTTTCTTTGTTGTACTTTTATTTGATTATTTTATGATGTGAAGCACTTTAACTTGTATTGAAAAGTGCTATATAAATTAAGTTATTATTATTATTAGGGTGTGTACAGTATAGAGTGGACTGCAATCAATAAGGTTGTATTTTGCTTTTCGTTCAAATAGACAAGGGTGTATGTGTGTGTGTTTGTGTGTGTGTGTCTGTGCCCCGCCGTCTGCTCAGGAACTTGGCAGTGAGGTGTGTGCCCTTGCATCTGGAACTGTGGTGTATATGTCATCTTAGGCAACTGTTGAGAGTTTGTATGTGTGTGTGTGTGTGTGCTTGTGTGTGTGTGTGCTCCTGAAGTAGTGGAGAAGTGTGCTCCTTTCCTCCTCTGTTCTGACCTACAGCGACGGCAGCAGAGAGGAAACTTAATGAACGGCAGTTCACAGATAAATAACAACATTAAACCTGTGATTTATACGCCGCTACTGCCTGCCGACAGAGTAAATCTGGTGTAAAAAGTTTCCCCTGAACAGTACTTTTGGAACAACATAACTCCAGTCAGATTAAATTACTGTACATCACTCTTTTATAGGGAAATAAGGAAATAGTGTCCCATGGCTAAATTAGCTTGGTTCAAGGCCAGACATTTTGAAAGAATTGGACTGTTCTACAAAGGGACAGACTGTTAAAAGCACCACAGAGTCATCAGAACACAATGACCCTGATCTAAACGGCCTGCGCCCAATTTATAGAAACACACTTTTTGAATGTGAGGGAAGTTTTTCATAATTCAAAAAGTCTCTGCAAGAAAATACTGTCATGCACAAAGTAGATATCCTAACCGACTTGCCAAAACTATAGTTTGTTAACAAGACGTGTGGGGTGGTTGAAAAACGAGTTTTAATGAGTGTATGTAGACTTCCGACAAAAGTATCTATATCCACAGTAAAACAAGTCCTATATCGGCATAACCTGAAATTCCGCTCAGCAAGGAAGAAGCCACTGCTCCAAAACCGCCATAAAAAAGCCAGACTATGGTTTGTAACTGCACATTGGGACAAAGATCGTACTTTTTGGAGAAATGTCCTCTGGTTTGATGAAACAAAAGTAGAACTGGTTGGCCATAATGACTATCGTTATGTTTGGAGGAAAAAGGGGGAGGCTTGCAAGCCGAAGAACACCATCCCAACCGTGAAGCACGGGGGTGGAAGCATCATGTTGTGAGGGTGCTTTGCTGCAGGAGGGACTGGTGCACTTCACAAAATAGATGACATCATGAGGGGGGAAAATGATGTGGATATATTGAAGCAACATCTCAAGATGTTGGGCAGAACTGAAAAATGATGTGCGAGTAAGGAGGCCTACAAACCTGACTCAGTTACACCAGCTCTGTCAGGAGGAATGGGCCAAAATTCACCCAACTTATTGTGGGAAGCTTGTGGAAGGCTACCCGAAACGTTTGACCCAAGTTAAACAATTTAAAGACAATGCTACCAAATACTAATTGAGTGTATATAAACTTCTGACCCACTGGGAATGTGATGAAATAAATAAAAGCTGAAGTAAACCATTCCCTCTACTATTATTCTGACATTTAACATTCTTAAAATAAAGTGGTGATCCTAACTGACCTAAGACAGGGAATTTTTACAAGGATTAAATGTCAGGAATTGTGAAAAACTGAGTTTAAATGTATTTGGCTTAGTTGTATGTAAACTTCAGACTTCAACTGTATGTAACGATTTAGGCAATGGGGACTGTCTATTTGTTATGCTTTTTTAATTGCCCATAATTCTGCACATTTGGATAGTTGTACTTCTAATTTTGATCATCATGATTTAGTGACAGCAGGTAAAATCTTTTGATCTACACTTTCTGTGTGTACCGCTGGTGAGGGCAGGTTGAATATGTTTTGGTAATGTGGTTGTGAAATGTGTATGTCACTATATGTATTGCATTGTACTATGTAATGCGATTGTGTCAAATGTTTTGGTGGTATACAATGCTTTCTTATGGGGATGGGTGGTTGGGGGGGTGGTGGCTTTAGGGAGGGGGTGGTGTTTTGTGTAACACAAAAAGTCTGTATTTCTCTGTATCTCTCTCTATGTGGTAGTACATGTGGCTGTGGTATGCCTGGCAGCCCTTTCATCCAGCCCTGTGCCGAGGTCTTGGCCTGCCCACCATTGCATTATTAAACCCTGCTCCCCTGCTCTGTAACACACCAGCAATTAACTTCCATCAGCCTGTATACAAGCTAGGTGTGTGTGTGTTTATGAGAGAGAGAGAGAGAGAGAGTGCGTGTGTGTCCCTCTCTCACGTACGTGTGTGTGTGTGCGTGTGTCTCTCTCTCGTACGTGTGTTTGTGTGTGTGTGTGTGTGTGTGTGTGTGTGTGTGTGTGTGTGTGTGTGTGTGTGTGTGTGTGTGTGTGTGTGTGTGTGTGTGTGTGTGTGTGTGTGTGTGTGTTAGACTAACGGAGCCAGACACATGTTCACCTCCCACTTTTAGCCTGTTAGGCAGAGCAGAAAATAACGACCCACAGCCAGCCATTAGAAGGAACTGAACCAAACAACAACACAATAAATGAGACAGAAAGAGTACTGTAGATGTGGTGTATCTCTGTAGTATAGATGCATTCCTTTGAGAAAATGAAATAATTGATCTAGAACGTTAGACAGTCAAGTTATATATTTGCATTTTTTGTTGCTTGCTATTGCCTTTCTCTTCCTTTTTTTCTCTCTATCTTTCCAGGTTTCGTAAAGTTTTGGGAGGCATGAATCTCAAAGAGATAAGACTCAAGTTATCCCATTCCTGGTAAAAATCAATGTTGGTTTTTCCATTATAGAGCCATCTTAAGGGGTGTGGGTTAAACGGGTGGGGGTCGCAAGAGGACCATGACTTCATTTCTATCTTGATCTGCATGACTGGGTTGAGACAAATGTGATGTTGGATTTCTGCTTGGGCTGCAAAATATTGTGTGTGTGTGTTTAAGCTTAGAGAGAAATGCAAAGTTTTCTGTTCGTCTGGTATGAGAAATGATATAACTTCCTGAAAACCAAATACACAGACCCAGAGAAGAACAGTATGTTCAGTGTTGGGAAAGAGAGTGTATAGCTCAGAGGGAGCGCTACAGGTAAACTGCCAAAATAAATCCCTTAAGACATGTTGTTGATGTCAGAGTCAGATGAACACATGCATACCATTTTTATGTCTCTGCAGCCAGTATGAAGGAAGTTCAAGGTAGTTTTGCAAGCCAATGCTAACTAGCTTCATTGCAATTGACTGGAAGTCTATGGTATCAATCAAATGTATTTATAAAGCCCTTCTTACATCAGCTGATGTCACAAAGTGCTGTTATGAGCCAGCTCGGGTCCCCGATGTATGTGTGTGTCCCAGATGCGGACCACTCCACTACTAGAGGAGGTGAGCCCAAGTGCAGAGGAATTAGAAAACAATGAGATCTCCAAAGTCTGAGTTTTATCTTTGGCTCTTTACTTCAGAGAAAAAAAGCAAAACATAGCAACAGTCTTAGGCAACACTTTAAATGAATGTGTCCCAGGGTAACTCAAACAACTCCTCTTGGGAGGCAATACAAAAAGGTAATCCAAAACAGAAGAGAAATCCTTAAACATCCAGAAACATATTTCCAAGAGTCCACAAAAAGGACAACAAAAAAAAACATAGAATCCAAGTTCAAAATTAGAAGGCAGAAAAATCTCAGACCCAAAGAATCCTTGAGCATGACAACACCTAGACCAACATCAGGACTGAACAAGAACAGAAAGGCAGTGGGGCCTTAAATAGGGTTTGTCATTAGAAGTAATACAACACAGGTGAGGGCATTACTTACAACAATTAACACAGGAGAATATATCTGGGTTGAAATAACGTAATCTAGTGGTAAAGTCAAGGGACTTCAGACAAAACATTACAAAGTGCTGTACAGAAACCCAGCCTAAAACCCCAAACAGCAAGCAATGCAGGTGTAGAAGTACTGTGGCTAGAGGAACCAGGCTATGAGGGGTGGCCAGTCCTCTTCTCTCTGTGCCGGGTGGAGATTATAACAGTACATAGCCAAGATGTTCAAATGTTCATAGATGACCAGTAGGGTCAGATAATAATAATCACAGTGGTTGTAGAGGGTGCAACAGGTCAGCACCTCAGGAGTAAATGTCAGTTGGCTTTTCATAGCCGATCATTCAGAGTATCTCTACCGCACCTGCGGGTCTGGGACAAGGTAGCACGTCCGGTGAACAGGTCAGGGTTCCATAGCCACAGGCAGAACAGTTGAAACTGGAGCAGCAGCATGACCATGGAAGAGCACCAGTAAGCCAGTAACTCAGACCCTGTAATAGGGTTTGAGGAAGAGATTACCAGTGGAGAGAGGGGAACCGGCCAGGCAGAGACAGCAAGGGTGGTTTGTCACTCCAGTGCCTTTCCGTTCACCTTCACACTCCTGGGCCAGACTACACTCAATCATAGGACCTACTGAAGAGATGAGTCTTCAATAAAGACTTAAAGGTCAAGACCGAGTCTGCGTCTCTCACATGGATAGGCAGACCATTCCATAAAAATGTAGCTCTATAGGAGAGACCCCTGCCTCTAGCTGTTTGCTTAGAGATTCTAAGGACAGTAAGGAGGCCTGCGTCTTGTGACCGTAGCGTACGTGTAGGTATTTACGGCAGGATCAAATCGGAAAGATAGGTAGGAGCAAGCCCATGTAATGCTTTGTAGGTTAGCAGTAAAACCTTGAAATCAGCCATAGCTTTAACAGGAAGCCAGTGTAGAGAAGCTAGCACTGGAGTAATATGATCACATTTTTGGGTTGTAGTCAAGATTCTAGCAGCCGTGTTTAGCACTAACTGAAGTTTATTTAGTGCTTTATCCGGGTCGGAAAGTAGAGTATTGCAGTAGTCTAATCTAGAAGTGACAAAAGCATGGATACATTTTTCTGCATCATTTGTGGACAGAAAGTTTTTGATTTTTGCAATGTTACAAAGATGGAAAATAGCTGTCCTTGAAACAGTCTTGATGTGTTTGTCAAAAGAGAGATCAGGGTCCAGAGAAACGCCGAGGTCCTTTTTTATTTGAGATGACTGTACAACTATCAAGATTAATTGTCAGATTCAACAGAAGATCTCTTTGTTTCTTGGGACCTAGAACTCGAGTTTAAAAGTAGAACATTTGCCGCCATCCACTTCCTTATGTCTGAACCACAGGCTTCCAGGCAGGGTAATTTTGGGGCTTCGCCATGTTTCATCAAAATGTACAGCTGTGTGTCGTCCGCATAGCAGTGAAAGTTAACATTATGTTTCCGAATGACATCACCAAGAGGTAAAATATATAGTGAAAACAAAACGGAGCCTTGAGGAACACCGACATTTACAGTTGATTTGTCAGAGGACAAACTATCTATCTACAGAGATATCTTTCAGACAGATAAGATCTAAACCAGGCTAGAACTTGTCCGTGTAGAACAATTTGGTTTTCCAATCTCTCCAAAAGAATGTGGTGATCGATGGTATCAAAAGCAGCACTAAGGTTTAGCAGCACGAGGACAGATGCAGAGCCTCAGTCTGACACTATTAAAAGGTAATTTACCACTTACCAAGTGCAGTCTCAGTGCTACGATGGGGTCTAAAACCAGACTGAAGAGTTTCTAATACATTGTTTGTCTTCACGAAGGCAGTGAGTTGCTGCGCAACATCTTTTCAAAAATGTTTTAGAGGAATGGGAGATTCGATATAGGCCAATAGTTTTTTATATTTTCTGGGTCAAGGTTTGGCTTTTTCAAGAGAGGCTTTATTACTGCCACTTTTAGTGAGTTTGGTACACATCCAGTGGATAGGGGGGCGTTTATTATGTTCAACATAGGAGGGCCAAGCACAGGAAGCAGCTATTTCAGTAGTTTAGTTGGAATAGGGTCCAGTATGCAGCTTGAAGGTTTAGAGGCCATGACTATTTTCAATTGTGTCAAGAGATATAGTATTAAAAAACTTGAGTGTCTCCCTTGATCCTAGGTCCTGGCAGTGTTGTGCAGACTCAGGACAACTGAGCTTTGGAGAAATATGCAGATTTAAAGAGTGAGTCCGTAATTTGCTTTCTAATGATCATGATCTTTTCATCAAAGAAATTAATGAATTTATCACTGCTGAAGTGAAAGCCATCCTCTCTTGGGGAATGCTGCTTTTTAGTTAGCTTTGTGGCAGTATCAAAAAGAAATGTTGGATTGTTCTTATTTTCCTCAATTAAGTTGGAAAAATAGGATGATCTAGCAGCAGTGAGGGCTCTTCAATACTGCACGGTACTGTCTTTCCAAGCTAGTCGGAAGACTTCCAGTTTGGTGTAGCGCCATTTCCGTTCCAATTTTCTGGAAGCTTGCTTCAGGGCTCGGGTATTTTCTGTATATCAGGGAGCTAGTTTCTTATGACAAATGTTTTTTGTTTTTAGGGGTGCGACTGCATCTAGGGTATTACGCAAGGTTAAATTGAGTTCCTCAGTTAGGTGGAGGGAGTCTGACGTCCTTGGGTAGGTGGAGGGAGTCTGGAAGGGCATCTAGGAATCTTTTTTTTTTCACCTTTATTTTACCAGGTAGGCCAGTTGAGAACAAGTTCTCATTTACAACTGCGACCTGGCCAAGATAAAGCACCGACAAAACAACAACACAGAGTTACACATGGGATAAACAAACGTACAGTCAATAACACAATAGAAAAATATATATACAGTGTGTGCAAATGTAGTAAGATTAGAGAGGTAAGGCAGTAAATAGGCCATAATGGCAAAATAATTACAATTTAGCAATGACAATCTATCACTGGAGTGAAAGATGTGCAGATGATGATGTGCAAGTAGAGATACTGGGGTGCAAAAGAGCAAAAATAAATAACAATATGGGGATGAGGTAGTTGGGTGGGCTATTTACAGATGGGCTATGTACAGGTGCAATGATCTGTATGCTGCTCTGACAGCTGATGCTTAAAGTTAGTGAGGGAGATGTAAGTCTCCAGCTTCAGTAATTTTTGCAATTCGGTCCAGTCATTGGCAGCAGAGACCTGGAAGGAAAGGCGGCCAAAGGAGGAGTTGGCTTTGGGGATGAAATATACCTGCTGGAGCGCGTGCTACGGGTGGGTGTTGCTATGGTGACCAGTGAGCTGAGATAAGGTGGGGCTTTACATAGCAAAGACTTAGAGATGACCTGGAGCCAGTGGGTTTGGCGACGAATATGAAGCGAGGGCCAGCCAACGAGAGCATACAGGTTTCAGTGTTGGGTAGTATATGTGGCTTTGATGACAAAACGGATGGCACTGTGATAGACTACATCTAATTTTCTGAGTAGAGTGTTGGAGGCTATTTTGTAAATGACATCGCCGAAGTCAAGGATCGGTAGGTTAGTCAGTTTTACGAGGGTATGTTTAGCAGCATGAGAGAAGGAGGCTTTGTTGCAAAATAGGAAGCTGATTCTAGATTTAATTTGGGATTGGAGATGCGAGTGTGAGTCTGGAAGGAGAGTTTGCAGTCTAACCAGACACCTAGATATTTGTAGTTGTCCACAAGTCAGAACCGTCCAGAGTAGTGATGCTAGTCGGGTAACGATCTGTTGAAAAGCATGTATTTAGTTTTACTAGCATTTAAGAGCAGTTGGAGGCCACGGAAGGAGCATTGTATGGCATTGAAGCTCGTCTGGAGGTTTGTTAACACAGTGTCCAAAGAAGGGCTAGAAGTATACAGAATGGTGTCGTCTGCGTAGAGGTGGATCAGAGAATCACAGCAGCAAGAGCGACATCATTGATATATACAGAGAAAAGAGTCGGCCTGAGAATTGAACCCTGTGGCACCCCCATAGAGACTGCCAGAGGACCGAACAACAGGCCCTCCGATTTGACACACTGAACTCTATC
Source organism: Brachymystax lenok tsinlingensis (assembly GCA_030435695.1). NCBI lineage: Eukaryota > Metazoa > Chordata > Actinopteri > Salmoniformes > Salmonidae > Brachymystax > Brachymystax lenok. Next base: position 25,453,925 of record CM059804.1, read on the forward strand.
TGAGAAGTAGTTGGTGAACCAGGCGATGCAGTCATTTGAGAAACCAAGGCTGTTGAGTCTGACGATAAGAATGCGGTTATTGACAGAGTCGATGAATACGGCTGCACAGTACTGTAATAGGGGTTGCAACAATTGCGGCTGATAATTTTAGAAAGAGAGGGTCCAGATTGTCTATCCCAGCTGATTTGTAGGGGTCCAGATTTTGCAGCTATTTCAGAACATCAGCTATCTGGATTTGGGGGTGAAGGATAAGGGGGCTTAGGCAAGTTGCTGCAGGGTGTGCAGAGCTGTTGGCCGGGGTAGGGGTAGCCAGGTGGAAAGCATTGCCAGCCGTAGAAAAATGCTTATTGAAATTCTCGATTATTATGGATTTAATGGTGGCGACAGTGTTTCCTAGCCTCAGTGTAGTGGGCAGCTGGGAGGAGGTGCTTTTATTCTCCATGGACTTTACAGTGTTCCAAAACTTTTTGGAATTAGTGCTACAGGATACAAATCTCTGTTTGTAAAAGCTAGTATTTAGAGGGCAGGTTTGTCAGGATGATATCTATGAGGGTGACCGTGTTTACGGATTTGGGGTTGTACCTGGTAGGTTCCTTGATAATTTGTGTGAGATTGAGGGCATCTAGCTTAGATTGTAGGACGGCCGGGGTGTTAAACATATCCCAGTTTAGGTCACCTAACAGTACGAACTTTGAAGATAGATGGGGGGCAATCAATTTGCATATGGAGACCAGGGCAAAACTGGGAGCTGACGGGGGTCTATAGCAAGCGGCAACATTGAGAGACTTGTTTCTGGAAAGGTGGATTTTTAGAAGTAGAATCTCAAACTGTTTGGGCACAGACCTGGATAGCATGACAGAACTCTGCAGTAGATTGCAACCCCACCCCCTTTGGCAGTTCTATCTTGGTGGAAATTGGAAATGTTGTAATTGGAAATTTCAGAATTTTTGGTGGCCTTTCTAAGCCAGGATTCAGACACGGCTAGGACTTCAGGGTTGGCGGAGTGTGCTAAAGCAGTGAATAAAACAAACTCATCAGGCTTAAGGAGGCTTCTGATGTTAACATGCATGAAACCAAGGCTTTTATGGTTACAGAAGTCAACAAATTATAGTGCCTTGGGAATAGATGTGGTACTGGGGTCTACAGGGCCTGGGTTAACCTCTACATCACCAGAGGAGGAGTAGGATAAGGGTACGGCTAAAGGCTATAAGAACTGGTTGTCTAGTCCATTGGGAACAGAGAATTAAAGGAGCAGATTTCTGGGCGTGGTAGAATAGATTCAGGGCATAATGTACAGACAAGGGATGTGAGTACAGTAGAGGTAAACCTAGGCGTTGAATGACGATGAGAGCGGTTTCGTCTCTGGTGGGACCAGTTAAGCCAGGTGAGGTCTCTGCATGTGTGTGGAGGTGGTACAAAAGAGCTATCTAAGGCAAGGTGAGCGGGACTGAGGGCCTTACAGTGAAATAAAGCAATAAGGACTAGCCGAGACAGCAGTAGACAAGGCATATTGACATTAGAGAGAGGCATATTGACATTAGAGAGAGGCATAAAGCATTCAGAGGTGTTGATCGGGAGAGATAAGACAACAACGGGTAAATGGTGATGAACAGGCAGAGCGGGTCAGTTAGGTACATACAGGACCTAAATTTGAGGCGGGGGCCGACAGATAAACAAAATGAGGTACCGTGTTATTGAAACAGGGGGCATCAGCTGTGTAGCCGAGTGATCATAGGGTCCAAAGAACAGCAAAAGGTGAGTCAGGGAGCCGTTCAGATGTCAGTACTACGCTAGGCGAGTTTGAGACACGGTGCTTAGAAAGCTAGCGGGCCGGGGCAAGAAGATGGGTCTTCGGCGGCAGACCAGTCGTTACGGATTGGCGGGGCTCCGCGTCGACAACAAAGGGTCCAGACCAATTGGCAAAATATGTATTGTAGCCCTAGAATTAGCTGGTATACGGGCCTAGCTCGTGGCTAGCTCAAGGCTAACTGGTGTTGCTTCGGGACAGAGCTAACAGTAGCCACTCGGTAGCAGCTAGCTAGCTCCTGATGGAGGTTCCAGTTATAAGGACTAAAAATAGCAGATCCGTACCACATTGGGTGAGGTGGGTTGCAGGAAAGTATATTTAGTTTGTAGATCGAAAGTGAGATAAGAAAATAAAAAAAAACGACTATTTACATGGGATAAGACACAGGATAAGACACATGACAAACACAACACACGACCGACCGACTGCTACGCCATCTTGGAGCAAGTGTGATGTGAGATATCACAATCTCTTTCAATAATGACAGGAATGGAAGAGGTCTTTATTCCAGTAAGATTGCTGAATTTAGTTTTGCCCAACCTAGATCGAGGCACAGACACGGTCTCAATGGGGATAGCTGAGCTGACTACACTGACTGTGCTAGTGGCAGACCCTATCTCATTGTGGAGCTAGGGGAGTTAGAGCCCTGTCTATGTTCATACAGTGAGGGAAAAAAGTATTTGATCCCCTGCTGATTTTGTACGTTTGCCCACTGACAAAGAAATGATCAGTCTATAATTTTAATGGTAGGTTTATTTGAACAGTGAGAGACAGAATAACAACAAAAAAATCCAGAAAAACGCATGTGAATAATGTTATAAATTGATTTGCATTTTAATGAGGGAAATAAGTATTTGACCCGTCTGCAAAACATGACTTAGTACTTGGTGGCAAAACCCTTCAATCACAGAGGTCAGACGTTTTTTTGTAGTTGGCCACCAGGTTAGTACACATCTCAGGAGGGATTTTGTCCCACTCCTCTTTGCAGATCTTCTCCAAGTCATTAAGGTTTCGAGGCTGACGTTTGGCAACTCGAACCTTCAGCTCCCTCCACAGATTTTCTATGGGATTAAGGTCTGGAGACTGGCTAGGCCACTCCAGGACCTTAATGTGCTTCTTCTTGAGCCACTCCTTTGTTGCCTTGGCCGTGTGTTTTGGGTCATTGTCATGCTGGAATACCCATCCACGACCCATTTTCAATGCCCTGGCTGAGGGAAGGAGGTTCTCACCCAAGATTTGACGGTACATGGCCCCGTCCATCGTCCCTTTGATGCAGTGAAGTTGTCCTGTCAACCTTAGCATAAAAACACCCCCAAAGCATAATGTTTCCACCTCCATGTTTGACGGTGGGGATGGTGTTCTTGGGGTCATAAGCAGCATTCCTCCTCCTCCAAACACGGCGAGTTGAGTTGATGCCAAAGAGCTCCATTTTGGTCTCATCTGACCACAACACTTTCACCCAGTTGTCCTCTGAATCATTCAGATGTTCATTGGCAAACTTCAGATGGGCATGTATATGTGCTTTCTTGAGCATGGGGACCTTGCGGGCGCTGCAGGATTTCAGTCCTTCGCGGCGTAGTGTGTTACCAATTGTTTTCTTGGTGACTATGGTCCCAGCCTTGAGATCATTAACAAGATCCTCCCGTGTAGTTCTGGGCTGATTCCTCACCATTCTCATGATCATTGTAACTCCACGAGGTGAGATCTTGCATGGAGCCCCAGGCCGAGGGAGATTGACAGTTCTTTTGTGTTTCTTCCATTTGCAAATAATCGCACCAACTGTTGTCACCTTCTCACCAAGCTGCTTGGCGATGGTCTTGTAGCCCATTCCAGCCTTGTGTAGGTCTACAATCTTGTCTCTGACATCCTTGGAGAGCTCTTTGGTCTTGGCCATGGTGGAGAGTTTGGAATCTGATTGATTGATTGCTTCTGTGGACAGGTGTCTTTTATACAGGTAACAAACTGAGATTAGGAGCACACTCTTAAAGGGAGTGCTCCTAATCTCAGCTCGTTACCTGTATAAAAGACACCTGGGAGCCAGAAATCTTTCTGATTGAGAGGGGGTTAAATACTTATTTCCCTCATTAAAATGCAAATCATTTTATAACATTTTTCACATGCGTTTTTCTGGATGTTTTTGTTGTTATTCTTTCTCTCACTGTTCAAATAAACCTACCATTAAAATGATAGACTGATCATTTGGGCAAAAGTACAAAATCAGCAGGGGATCAAATACTTTTTTCCCTCACTGTAGATAAGATGAGAGCACCCCTCCAGCTTGGATGGAGTCCGTCTCTCCTCAGCAGGCCATGCTTGGTCCTGTTTGTAGGTGAGTCCCAGAAAGAGGGCCAATTATCTACAAATTCTATCTTTTGGGAGGGGCACAAAACAGTTTTCAACCAGCGATTGAGTTGTGAGACTCTGCTGTAGAGCTCATCACTCCCCCTAACTGGGAGGGGGCCAGAGACAATTACACTTCTTTCTAGCTGATTTACACACTGAAGCTATGTTGCGCTTGTTGACCTCTGACTGTTTCATCCTAACATCGTTGGTGCCGACGTGGATAACAATATCCCTATACTCTCTACACTCACCAGTTTTAGCTTTAGCCAGCACCATCTTCAGATTAGCCTTAACGTCGGAAGCCCTGCCCCCTGGTAAACAGTGTATGATCGCTGGATAATTTGTTTTAAGTCTAATACTGCGGGTAATGGAGTCGCCAATGACTAGGGTTTTCAATTTGTCAGAGCTAATGGTGGGAGGCTTCGGCGTCTCAGACCCCGTAACGGGAGGAGGAGAGACCAGAGAAGGCCTCTGACTCCGACCCGTTGCTTAACGGGGAGAACCGGTTTAAAGTTAAATCGGTTGAGCATTCCTACAGCATTTCCTTCCAGAAGCCATGAGAAAATTGTCCGGCTGCGGGGACTGTGCGAGGGAATTTATACTACTATCTGTAATTATTGGTGGCACAGACGCTATTTCATCCTTTCCTACACTTAATTTACCCTTGCCTAACAATTGCGTCTGAAGCTGGGCTTGCAGCATGGCTATCCTCGCCATAAGATGATTGTTCTCCTGTATATTATGAGTACAGCGACTGCAATTAGAAGGCATAATGTTAATGTTACTACTTAGCTTTGGCTGGTGGAGGTACTGACGAACCACGTCCAGATAAAGCGTCCGGGGGGAAAAAGTTGAATGAAAAAAGTTTAGCGAAGGATTTAAAAAAAATATAAAACGGTAATTAAAAAGTAAAAACCGTGAAGCAGGTAGCAAAGTAAGGTTATCAACAAACTGCACAGCAGCACGTAAACAAATGTACAAGTTGTGGTATGCTAGCATGCTAGAAGTTACCATAGACTTCCAGTCATTGCGCTAGACGTTTGCGTTAAACGCTCACTCATCCACCCCGAGCATCCACCCTCCTTTCATTTTTGCCTCAAGTAACCATTTGTCTTATGTAACCATACCAAATGTAACATATTATACTAAATGGACTGTTTCGGATTCATGTAAATAATAATACAAACTGCTCTGAGACCAGGTTGGACTCAGGGAAGTAGATAAAGGGCTTAATTGCCAAAAGTAGCACTTTAATAGGGCGTTGGGCCACAACAAGCCACCAGAACAGCTTAAATGGAACTCTATTGGGGGGATGCGACATCCTTCTTCCATGAGAAATTCCCACATTTTTTTAATAATAATAATAATTTAATAACAGGGTGACAGGTAGCCAAGAGGTTCGAGTGTTAGGCCAGTAACTGAAATGTCGCTGGTTCTAATACCTGAGCCGTCATGGTGAAAAATCTGTCAATATGCCTTTGAGCAAGGCACTTAAACCTTATTTTTGCTCCAGAGGCGCCGTACTACTATGGCTGACCCTGTTAAATGACACATTTCACTGCACTAATCCGGTGTATGTGACAATAAAACATGTTGGGAGACACAATTCAGTACTATTCAAAATCCTATTTTCCATAACCCCTAACCCATACCCTAACCTTGACCCTAACCTTAACCCAAAAACCTAACCTTAACCCTAAACCTAACCTAGCTCCTAACCTTAACCCTAAACCCCCTATAAATAGCATTTGACCTTGTGTCCCCAATTGGTCCAGTTTTTGTTTGTTCTGTGCATTTTATACATAACCCTAAGCATGATGGGATGTTAATTGCTTAATTAACTCAGGAACCACAACTGTGTGGAAGCACCTGCTTTTAATATACTTTGTATCCCTCATTTACTCAAGTGTTTCCTTTATTTTGGAAGTTACCTGTATGTTGGCTATAAGTGTGTCTATATCAACCAATTACGGTCACAGTGGGACTCGACTCAGTCCTCACTCCCTCATAGTCTCAATACACTCTACAAATGAAGTAGTCAAACTACACATGTGCTGGCTAAAGTTTGTCTAATGATGAATTAAATTAATATGTAGCCTAATGGATATACTTTGCTCTGTGAGCTTTCCTCTTTCATGGACTACTCCTAGTATTCTACCAGTGTGGTATGATTGGGACACCTACTTGCCCCAAGGCCCTAGCTTCAGTAAGGCCATTCTACTGCCAATATTTGTCTATGGAGATTTCATGGCTGTGTGCTTGATTGTATACACTTGTCAGCAACTGTGTGACTGAAATAGCCAAATCCACCTATTTTATACTTTTGTATAAATTGTGTAGTTGGTTCAGAGTTCATTTTGATATTTCAATTTGGGTGTCCTGATCGCATCTGGTGTGGATGGACAAGATCAACATACGCGTGGCCGGTTTAGTCAGCATGTTAGAAAAAAGGGATCCAAAAGGGTTCTTCGGATGTTCCCATAGAATAACCCTTTTTGGTTCCAGGTAGAACTCTTTTTGGTTCCATGTACAGTAAAACCCTCTATAGAACCCAAAAGAGTTCTACCTGGAACCAAAAGGGTTCTACCTGGAGAAGAGTTATTCAAAGGGTTCTCTTCTGGGGACAGCAGAAGAGCCCTACTTGGTTCTAGGTAGCACCTGCAATCTGAGGTGCAGTTAACTCTAATGAATGTATCCTCTGCAGCAAAGGTAACTCTGGGCCTTTCTTTCCTGTGGCGGTCCTCATGAGAACCAGTTTCATCATAGCGCTTGATGGTTTTTGTGACTGCACTTGAATACACTTTCAAAATGCTTGATATTTTCCGTATTGACTGACCTTCATGTCTTAAAGTAATGATGGACTGTCGTTTCTCTTTGCTTATTTGAGCTGTTCTTGCCATAATATGGACTTGGTCTTTTACCAAATAGGGCTATCTTCTGTATACCACCCCTACCATGTCACAACACAACTGATTGGCTCAAACGCATTAAGAAGGAAAGAAATTCCTCAAATGAACTTTTAACAAGGCACGCCTGTTAATCAAAATGCATTCCAGGTGACTACCTCATGAAGCTGGTTGAGAGAAAAGTGAGCAAAAATAGAAAGTGTGCAAAGCTGTCATCAAGGCAAAGGATGGCTACTTTGAAGACTAAAATATTAAAAACTTTTTTCTTACTACATGATTCCATATGTGTTATTTCATAGTTTTGATGTCTTCACTAAAAAATAAAGAAAAACTCTTGAATGAGTAGGTCTCCTAAAACTTTTGACCGGTAGTGTATTTGAAACTAAATTCATTAGTCAGTACATAATTACTTTTTAATTCTGTCATGGAAATAAATGTATTTCCTGTTACCAAGTCATTTACGGTTTCTGTGCCTTTAGTTTTCCATGTGGACCAATTTTATTGTTGAATTCTGAAAAGCTTGCAAGGATTGTTCCATAAGGTTGTGTTTTTAGGGAGTGATATTGGTTCTTGTAGAATACTATACATTTTCTTCCATATTTGTATAGTGTTCTTAACTATGAAATTGTACATTTTCTTAGCTTTATCCTTGGAAAACATGTAAAAAGATTCTGGTGATGAGCATTGTAGAAAATAGTACAAATAAAGAAAAACCCTTGAATGAGTAGGTGTGTCCAAACTTTTGACTGGTACTGTAAATAGATGATTGTTTTTGTTGTTGTACTTTTTACCCCTTTTTCTCCCCATTTGGTAGTTACAGTCTTTTCCCATTGCTGCAACTCCAGTGCGGACTCGGGAGAGGCGAAGGTCGAGAGCCATGCGTCCTCTGAAACATAACCTTGCCAAGCCGCACTGCTTCTTGACACACTACTCGCTTAACCCAGAAGCCAGCCGCACTAATGTGTCAGAGGAAACACTGTACAACTGGTGACCATGTCAGCATGCATGCGCCTGGCCCACCACAAGGAGTCGCTAGAGCGCGATGAGACAATGGCATCCTGGCCGGCCAAACCCTCTCCTAATCAGGACGATGCCGGGCCAATTGTGCGCTGCCTCATGGGTCTTCCGGTCGCAGCCAGCTTCGACATCGCCCAGGAAGTTTGTGGAAATGTTAAAGGAATGTAGGAGAATATTTTATTTTGTACCATCATCTTTGAAATGCAAGAGATAATGTATTATTCCAGCCCAGGTGCAATTTAGATATTGGCCACTAGATAGCAGCATTGTATGTGCAAAGTTTTAGTCTGATCCAATGAACCATTGCATTTCTGTTCAAAATGTTGTATCAAGACTGCCCAAATGTGCCTAATTTGTTTATTAATAACTTTTCATGTTCAAAACTGTGCACTCTCCTCAAACAATAGCATGGTATTCTTTCACTGTAATAGCTACTGTAAATTGGACAGTGTAGTTAGATTAACAAGAATTTGAGCTTCCTGCCAATATCAGATATGTCTACGTCCTGGAAAATGTTCTTGTTACTTACAACCTTATGCTAATCGCATTAGCCTACGTTAGCTCAACCGTCCCGCAGGGGAACCACCAATCCTTAAGAAGTCTTTAACAAGATTATTATGCACATAGCAAAATAGGGAAAGGCGCCAATTCTACAGCGCACTGAAAATGTATGTTTCAGAACCGCAGCGACCGCATCCAACGTGGGAGAAAGCACATTTGTTATAAAATAATATTATATTTATTAGTGTTGCACCATTACTTTTACATAATATAACCATATTAAATGTCAGTATCATAGTATCATAGTACAGTTTTACAGTATCGTATGTCTTAGAGTGATGTACTGTGCCATCCCTGTGGCCTCCGCAATGGATTAGTCTACTGAGACAGGCACGAATCAGACACCATGAAAAAAAAATTCTAATGCGATTGTTCGACTAAAGAAATCTCAATTGACCAACAGCCTATCGACCAAACAATCGACCAGTCGACTAAACGGGGTCAGCCCTGGTAGGGACCTCTACCCTGTATCGCCCAGGCCATAGCTCCTGAGTACCCCCTTTTCCCCTCATAACCATGCCGTACCTCCCCCCCTTTTCCCCTCATAACCATGCCGTAGCTCTTCAGTGGGCAACTGACTGAGCCACAGTGAGACAGCTGGCAGCTCGGAGCCACTGAAGAATTACATTAATATTTCATCTCAGCAGCTGGATTATTTCCTTCTCTGATCTGAAGACATTGACCCCCCCCCTCTCTCCACCCCTTCTCCAATCCTCCGCTCTCCACCGCCTCCACTTCTCCACCCTTCCACCCTATCACTCCTTCACTGTTCCACCCCCCAACCATCCGCTCCACCACTAATCCACCCTCCACCCCCTCCACTTCTCCACTCTTCTACTCTGTCACTCCTCCACACCCCCACCTCTCCGCTCTTCCACTTCTCCACTCTTCCTCTCCACCCCTCCACTTCTCCACTCTTCCACTCCTTTACTCCTCCACCCTCCTCCCTCAATTTCTCCACGCCTTCCACTTCTCCACTCCTCTACTTCTCCACTTCTCCACTCTTCTACTCCTTCACTCCTCCACCCCCTACCCCTCCTCTCCTCTTTTCCTCCACCCCATCTAATCCTCCACTCCTCCACTCCTTCACTCCTCCACCCCCTCTACCCCTCTACTCCTCCACCCTTCGCACCACTCCTCCACCCCTTTGAAAATGAGATTGCTTTGATTTACATCAGCACTGTTCCCCTTTGTTCCCACAACTCCTCCTCCTCCGATCCTCTTCCTCACTGCAGATTCCTCCTACATCTCATTCTTTTCAATCACTTTTCTCAAATTCTCTTTTCCAGGCTCAGTAAAAACCTAGAGAGAAAGAAGAGAATATATAGAGCAGTTAAAATTGAATTTACTATTGCATTTTTAAACACTACATCGTAAAAATAGATGTTTATTTTCCCTTCTCTCAAATTACATTGTGGGTTGGAGAATAGTGTGTTGGTTGATAACAAGGCAATAACTATTGTTATTTTTTTATCAGGTAGGCCTACATTTGTTTTATCAGACAATATCTATCCAGGAATATGTTTTCAGGTGGAAGTTGATACAACTGTCAGAGGGAGAGAAATACAGGCTTTACGTGTCAGAGAAAGTAAATAACAAGGAGAGGAGAGCATAGAGCACAGTGTCGCGAGAAAGAGAGAGGGATGAAGTGAGCATAGAAAGAGAAATATGGAGAGAGCAGGGAGAATATGGAATGGAAAGAGAGCATGGGGAGAGAAAATGAGGGAAGAAACATCATAGAAAGAGAGATGCGTGGGAGGGAGAACGAGAGAGGGAATGGAGAGATCACTGAGAGGGTTGGTGCAGCCACATTAATACCCGAGCACGCAGGTCCAGGTTATGGTGGGTTGTTTTTAATCCCATTTCCTGGTGTCATTAGCGGGGTCTATGATTTGTCATCGATCACTGGTTGTCGCTGGGATGTAGGCAGCTAGCGTGCTGAGTGGGCAGCCGAGCCCAGACGCTACAACGCCACACCACGCTGAGTCTCTAATGGAATGATTCACTCAGGGAGGGGAGGATGGGGAGGGATAAGGGTAGTGGGGCATAAAAAGAGGGGTAATGTAAGTGTTTGTGTGTCTTTATGTGAGAGAGAGTGAATGACAGAGGGGAAGAGATGAGAGAGGGGGAGAGGAATGAAGGAGAGAGGGGGAGAGGAATGAGGGAGAGAAAGAAAAAGAGAGGGAGAGGCGTAGAGAGGAGAGAACGTAGAGGGGGTAGAGGACTGATGTGAGAGAGAGCAGAGAGAGGGGGAGAGGGGTGATGCTGGAAAGAGAGATACAGAGAGGAAGAAGGGAGAGAGTGAATGAGAGAAACTAGAGCTCAGCATCTGTCAGCCTTTAGCGAATTTCACTGAGACAGATACACTTTACTGGTGGACAGGCTTTACAGTTGCTTCACTCACTCTCTATAGAGTTACTTTTTTTGCTGCTTGTCAGCTACTATTATAATTCACCAGCATAGTGACTGGTAAATACACTAGAGATCCAGCACTGGACAGCGTTAAATCCAAATAATAATACTCCACACCTCCTTAGCTGGCTGTGTAATACAGTACGTGTGTGTGGTGTGTGTGTGCGTCTTTGTCCCCCGCCAGCAGTGTCAGTCTCCACTCTATGAGCTCCTTGTTTCCAGGCCTGCCAGCCAGCGTCTGATTTAGATAGGAGATAATGGGAGGGCACTAAGTAGCAACTAAGTAGAACCAATCCAAGATGGCGTAGCAGTCAGACGTCTTTTGTCCTCGTCCTGTCGTGTCCAGTGTATATATCTTTTATATATTTTCTTCGAGTATCATTTTATATATTTATTCAAAAACTCAACTTCAAAACATTCTCCTGCAACCCTCCTCACCCAATGTGGTACGGATCTGTTTTTTTTCTCAAGTATTATCCACCTCGAATCCAGAATTCCCTAACAGAAGCTAGCCAGCTCACTAGCTACTAGCTAACGTTAGTATTTAGCTTACCATTGCTAGCGGACAGCAGCAGCTAACCTTTAGCTCGGAAAGCTCTCGCCAGTCCGTACAACGCGACTCAAACCAGAGCATACCTGACCTATTTTCTCCCCATATCCCCGGATTCCTACCGCAAGCTCTGGACATTTACACCTGGATCTTGCAGCTAGCTAGCTGCTATCCGAGTGCATGTTCTCTATGCTGCCAAACATACACTCGTAAAACTGACCATCCTACCGATCCTCGACTTCGGTGATGTCATTTACAAAATAGCCTCCAATACTCTACTCAACAAATTGGATGCAGTCTATCACAGTGCCATCCGTTTTGTCACCAAAGCCCCATATACTACCCACCACTGCGACCTGTAGGCTCTCGTTGGCTGGCCCTCGCTTCACCATCGTCGCCAAACCCACTGGCTCCAGGTCATCTACAAGTCCCTACTAGGTAAAGCCCCGCCTTATCTCAGATCACTAGTCACCATAGCAGCACCTACCCGTAGCACGCACTCCAGCAGGTATATCTCACTGGTCACCCCCAAAGCCAATTCCTCCTTTGGCCGCCTTTCCTTCCAGTTCTCTGCTGCCAATGACTGGAACAAACTACAAAAATCTCTGAAACTGGAGACACTTATCTCCCTTACCAGCTTTAAGCCCCAGCTGTCAGAGCAGCTCACAGACCCCTGCACCTGTATTTAGCCCATCTGTAAATAGCCCAACCAACTACCTCATCCCCTACCATATTTATTTATTTATCTTTATCTTTGCACCCGTCTTTCTACATTGCACATTCATCTACTGCACATCTACCATTCCAGTGTTTAAATGCTATATTGTAATTACTTTGCCACCATGGCCTATTTATTGCCTTACCTTCCTTATCTTACCTCATTTGCACACATTGTATATAGATTTGTTTTTCTACTGTATTATTGACAGTATGTTTGTTTTATTCCATGTGTAACTCTGTGTTGTTGTATGTGTCAAACTGCTTTTCTTTATCTTGGCCAGGTCGCAGTTGTAAATGAGAACTTGTTCTCAACTTGCCTACCTGGTTAAATAAAGGTAAAATAAATAAATAAAAAGCACAGTCTAGAAACCAATGACACAACCCATAACTTGCCATTTCTTACAGGACTGACAGAGGGGGATGGGGGTGGGAGAGAGAGAGAGAGGGAAATAGAGATCAGGGGAGAAAGAGAGAGAGGGGAAGAAACAGGGTGAGTGAGAGAGAGGAGAGAAAGAGAAGGAGAGACAAAGAAAAATAAAGAGAGGCAGGGTAGAGGTGTCACAACAACGGGACTTACCTGGCTATCGCTACCATCGTACATCTTCATTTAATATAATTGGAGCCAGTGAGGTGAGAGTTTGGCTAAATATTACTCCATCGGCAACCAAGAGGGGTGGAGAACCTGAGTAGAGGCTGTATATCTAACTCTAATCTCACCTGTCTGGATCAGCTGTCACTCAGCGAAGCAAGCCTCTGCGCGCGGCCACACACACACACACACACACTGACAGATGCATCTCTACGGTGTGCCAACAGAGTTATGTTTGGTGCTTTTTTAAAGACAAACCAGTTGATATCAAATCAAATTGTATTTGTCACATGCGCAGAATACAAACCAACAATTCAGTTTTAAGAAAAATAAGTGTTATGAAAGTATTTACTCAAATGAACTGAAGTAAAAAATAAATCTAGAAAAATTAGTGAGGCTTTATACAGGGGGTACCGGTACAGTCAATGTGCGGGGGCACAGGTTAGTCGAGGTAATTGAGGTAATATGTACATGTAGGTAGAGGTAAAGGGACTATGCATAGAGAGATGATCGCCTCGCTTTTTATGTATTATGTATTATTTCTTACATTGTTACCCCAGACTTTCCCAAAGCGGATCCTCTGTTTGGAACACCACCCAGGACAATGGAGCTAATTCCAGTAGGCGATCCAAAACAACAACGTCGCAGAAGGGGCAGACAAAGCGGCCACCTGGCCAGACTCCGTAGACATGCACATTGCACACCGCTCCCGAGTATACTACCAGCCAATGTCAAGTCTCTTGACACAAGGTAGACGAAATTCGAGCAAGAGTTGCTATGCAGAGAGACATCAGAGAGTGTAACATTCTCTTTTTCACGAAAACATGGCTCTCTTGGGATATGTTGTCGGAATCGGTTCAGCCACCGGGCTTCTCCATGCATCGCACCAACAGAGAACACCTCTCTGGGAAAAAGAAGGGTGGGGGTGTGTGCTTTATGATTAACGACTCATGGTGGAGTCATAACAACATACAAGAACTCAAGTCCTTCTGCTCACCCGATCTAGAATTCCTTACAATCAAGTGCCGGCCATTTTACCTACCAAGAGAATTCTAGTCAGTTTTAGTCACAGCTGTGTACATTCCCCCTCAAGCAGACACCAAGACGGCCATCAAGGAACTTCACTGGACTATATGCAAACTGGAAACCATACATCCTGAGGCTGCATTTATTGTAGCTGGGGATTTTAACAAAGCAAATTTGAGAACACGTCTACCTAAATTCTTCCATCATATTGATTGCGCCACGTGCATGCGCAACACCCTCAACCACTGCTACACTAACTTCCGCGATGCATACAAAGCCCTCCCCCGCACTACCTTCGGGCAAATCCGACCACGACTCCATCTTGCTCCTTCCGTCTTATAGGCAAAAACTCAAACAGGATGTACCAGTGACGAGAATCATTCAACGCTGGTCCGACCAATCGGAAGCCACGCTTCAACATTGTTTTGATCACGCTGACTGGAATATGTTTTCCGGTCAGCCTCAGAGAACAATATCGACCTATACACTGACTCGACCTATACTCTGACTGCATTTATAAAGAACTGCATTGGAGATGTTGTACCCACTGTGACTATTAAAACCTACCCTAACCAGAAACCGTGGATGGATGGCGGCATTCGCGCAAAACTGAAAGCGCATTTAACCATGGAAAGTGGTCTAGGAATATGTCTGAATATAAACAGTGTAGCTATTCCCTCCGCAAGGCAATCGAAAAAGCAAGGTGGAGTTGCAATTCAACGGCTCAGACACGAGACGTATGTGGCAGGGTCTACAAAAAGAAATCCAGCCACGTCACGGACACCGACGTCACGCTTCCAGACAAACTAAACACCTTCTTTGCCCGCTTTGAGGATAGTACAGTGCCACCGTTGAGGCCCGCTAACAAGGACTGCACCCCCTCCCCCCTTTTCTTCTCCATGGCTGACGTGAGTAAAACATTTAAACGTGTTAACCCTCGCAAGGCTGCTGGCCCAGACAGCATCCCTAGCCGCGTCCTCAAAAAATGCGCAGACCAGCTGACTGGTGTGTTTATGGACATATTCAATCGCTATCTATCCCAGTCTGTTGTCTCCACATGCTTCTAGATGGCTACCATTGTTCCTGTACCCAAGAAGGCAAAGATAACTGAATTAAATGACTATTGCCCTGTAGCACTCACCTCTGTCATCATGAAGTGCTTCGAGAGACTAGTCAAGGATCATATAACCTCCACCTTACCGGCCACCCTAGACCCACTTCAGTTTGCATACCGCCCCAAAACCCTGAAAAACTTTTACAGATGTACAATCGAGAGCATCCTGCCGGGCTGTATCACAGCCTGGTACAGCAACTGCACCGCGGTTTGTACAACGCATCACCGGGGGAAAACTACCTAGAATTCTCCTCGATTATAATCACATATATCCCCCCCTCAAGCTGACACATCGACGGCACTGAAAGAAATCCATTGGACTCTATGTAAACTGGAAACCACATATCCTGAGGCTGAATTTATTGTGGCTGGGGACTTTAATAAGGCTAATCTGAAAACAAGGCTCCCTAAATCTTATCAGCATATCGAATGTGCCACCCGGGCTGGTAAAATCCTGGATCATTGTTATTCTAATTTCCATGATGCATACAAGGCTATTCTCCACCCTCCTTTCGGCAAGTCTGACCATGACTCCATTTTGTTGCTCCCAGCCTACAGACAGAAACTAAAACAGGAAACGCCCGTTCTCAGGTTTGTTCAACGCTGGTCCGACCAATCTGATTCCACGCTTCAAGATTGCTTCGAGCACGTGGACTGGGATATGTTCCGGATAGCATCGGACAACAACATTGATGTATACGCTGATTCGGTGAGCGAGTTTATTAGCAAGTGCATCGGTGATGTTGTACCCATAGCAACTATTAAAACCTTCCCCAACCAGAAACCGTGGATTGATGGCAGCATTCGCAAGAAACTGAAAGCGAACCACTGCTTTAACCAGGTAAGGCGACCAGAAACATGACTGAATACAAACAGTGTAGCTATTCCCTCCGCTAGGCAATCAAACAAGCTAAGCGTCAATATAGAGACAAAGTAGAGTCACAATTCAATGGCTCAGACATGAGAGGAATATGGCAGGGTCTACAGTCAATCACGGACTACAAAAAGAAAACCAGCCCCGTCGCGGACCACGACGTCCTGCTCCCAGACAAACTAAACAACTTCTTTGCTCGCTTTGAGGACAATACAGTGCCACCGACACGGCCCGCTACCAAAACCTGCGGGCTCACCTTCACCGCAGCCAACTTGAGTAAAACGTTTAAATGTGTTAACCCTCGCATGGCTGCCGGCCCAGATGGCATCCCTGGCCGTGTCCTCAGAGCATGCGCAGACCAGCTGGCTGGTGTGTTTACGGACATATTCAATCAGTCCCTATCCCAGTCTGCTGTTCCCACATGCTTCAAGAGGGCCACCGTTGTTCCTGTTCCCAAGAAAGCTAAGGTAACTGAGCTAAATGACTATATATCATATCACCTCCATCCTGCCAGACACCCTGGACCCACTCCAATTTGCTTACAGTCCCAATAGGTCCACAGACGACGCAATCGCAATCACACTGCATACTGCCCTAACCCATCTGGACAAGAGGAATACCTATGTAAGAATGCTGTTCATCGACTACAGTTCAGCATTTAACACCATAGTATCCTCCAAGCTCGTCATTAAGCTCGAGACCCTAGGTCTCGACCCAGCCCTGTGCAACTGGGTCCTGGACTTCCTGACGGCCGGCCCCAGGTGGTGAGGGTAGGAAACAACATCTCCACCCCGCTGGTCCTCAACACTGGGGCCCCACAAGGGTGCGTTCTCAGCCCTCTCCTGTACTCCCTGTTTACCCATGACTGCGTGGCCAAGCATGCATCCAACTCAATCATCAAGTTTGCTGATGACACTACAGTGGATGGCTTGATTACCAACAACGACGAGATGGCCTACAGGGAGGAGGTGAGGGCCCTAGGAGTGGGGTGTCAGGAAAATAACCTCTCACTCAACGTCAACAAAACAAAGGAGATGATCGTGGACTTCAGGAAACAGCAGAGGGAGCACCCCCCTATCCACATCGACGGGACAGTAGTGGAGAAGGTGGAAAGTTTTAAGTTCCTCGGCGTACACAAACTGAAATGGTCCATCCACACAGACAGCGTGGTGAAGGCGCAACAGCGCCTCTTCAACCTCAGGAGGCTGAAGAAATTTGGCTTGTCACCAAAAACACTCACAAACTTCTACAGATGCACAATCGAGAGCATCCTGTCGGGCTGTATCACCGCCTGGTACGGCAACTGCTCCGCCCACAACCGTAAGGCTCTCCAGAGGGTAGTGAGGACTGCACAACGCATCACCGGGGGTAAACTACCTGCCCTCCAGGACACCTACACCACCCGATGTCACAGGAAGGCCAAAAAGATCATCAAGGACAACAACTACCCGAGCCACTGCCTGTTCACCCCGCTATCATCCAGAAGGCGAGGTCAGTACAGGTGCATCAAAGCTGGGACCGAGAGACTGAAAAACAGCTTCTATCTCAAGGCCATCATACTGTTAAACAGCCATCACTAACATTGAGTGGCTGCTGCCAACATACTGACTTAAATCTCTAGCCACTTTAAATAATAGGAATTGGATGTAACATGTATCACTAGCCACTTTAAACAATTTTGTATATAATGTTTACATATCCGACATTACTCATATCAAATGTATACACTGTACTCTACACCATCTACTGAATCTTGCCTATGCAGTTCGGCCATCGACTCAAATTTCTAGCCACTTAAATAATTTTAATTGGATGAAATAAATGTATCACTTGCCACTTTAAACGATGCCATTTATATAATGTTTACATATCCTACATTTATCATCTCATATGTATATACTGTACTCCATACCATCTACTGCATCTTGCCTACGCTGGTCAGCCATCGCTCATCCATATATTTATATGTACATACTCATATTCATTCCTTTACTCTTGTATGTATAAGTTAGTTGTTGTGAATTTGTTCGATTATTTGTTCGATACTATTTGACCTGCCCTCCAGGACACCTACAGCACCCATTGTCACAGAAAGGCCAAAAAGATCATCAAGGACATCAACCACCCGAGCCACTGACTATTCACACTCTACCATCCAGAAGGCGAGGTCAGTACAGGTGCATCAAAGCTGGGACAGAGAGACTGAAAAACAGCTTCTATCTCAAGGCCATCAGACTGCTAAACAGCATCACTAACTCAGAGAGGCTGCTGCCTACATTGAGACCCAATCACTGGCCACTTTAATAAATTGATCACTAGTCACTTTAGACAATGCACTCTAAATAATTCCACTTTCATAATGTTTACATATCTTACATTACTCATATCCCGTGTTGTAAGGGAATTCTGCATTGTTTTTTAAACAAGAGACCACAGGAAACTTATTTGATCAGAGGTAGGTTTGTTTAATAAGGATTGCAAGCCAGATTGCAACCCGGAGTATACACTTACAGTAATTTGCAAGTAACACACTAGGCACAAAAGATGGTGTTTTCCCTTTTTATCCCCTACTGAGGTTCACTCCGCCCAGGGTGATGTCCCTTAACTTTAGTACCATATAAGCTCATAATAAATAGTTGCAAATACAAAGATGTCTCTGCTAGGCGGAGTTCAGCTTATTGTTATTTACAGTTAGTTTCCAAATCCTTCTTCCTCCTATTGCTTTCGTGTGCTAGCAGAAGTAAGACTGGAACATAGTATCAACAGAAAGTGAAAGTATAGTTTCAACACACAGACACAGACTTTTTGTACAGTTGACCTCTTCATGCACTTACAAAGTCTCTACCACTGATTCTTAATCTGAAGCAAAAACAAAACATTAATCATTGTACTTTTGTAATTACAGGTGTTCCTATAATGTACAGATATTATAAAATTCATTTCAGTGTATATACTGTATTTTATACCATCTATCGCTCATCCATATACTTACATGTACATTTTATCATTCACCCCTTTAGATTTGTGTGTATTAGGTAGTTGTTTGGGAATTGTTAGACTACTTGTTAGATATTACTGCAATGTTGGAACTAGAAGCACAAGCATTTCGCTACACTTGCATTAACATTTGCTAACCATGTGTATGTGACAAATGTGGACAATGCAAATAATCCGGGTAGCCATTTGATTAGCTGTTCAGGAGTCTTATGGCTTAGGGGTAGAAGCTGTTAACCTGTTAGGGATAATTAGGGATCAGTGGGGCGATGGCACCCCACCTGCGACAACTTCCGGAAAAATGCAGGGCGCCAAATTCAAATTACAAAAGTAATATAAAACATTCATGAAAATACAAGTGTTGCATACTGTTCAAAAACGTAGAATCTTGGCAATCTCACAGCGTTGTCAGATTTCAAAAAGGCTTTACGGCAAAAGCATAACATTTGATTTTCTGAGGACAGCGCCCCGCATATTTCCTGGCATTAGCATAATAACATAACCAGCACGGGTGTCACAAAACTCAGAGAAAGTGATCAAATAAATCGCTTACATTTGAAGATCTTCTTCTGATGGCAATCCGAAGGGTCCCAGCAATACAATAAATGTTCCTTTTGTTCGAAAATGTCCTTCTTTATATCCATAAAGCTCCATTTGATTGGTGCGTTTTGTTCAGTAATCCACCGTTCCACTCCAGTCAACAGACATACAAACAAAACCGAAAAAAGATACCTGTAAACTTTGTCCAAACAACTCAAACAACGTTTCTAATCGATCCTGAGGTACACTAATATGTATATAAATGATAGTATTTCACACGGATAATATCCTGGGCAATATAAAAGGGAAAAAAATGAGGTGCGCGCACACGGTCCCGCGCGTCAAAGAGAAAAGTCTCTTCCTCACTCCACTTGGAAAAACTTGTCTTACTCCTTGATTTTTCAAGATAAACCTTGTCTAAAGACTGTTGACATCTAGTGGAAGCCTTAGGTACTGCAACCTGGGAGCTGGGTTTCAGTCTTTTCTATACCAAGTCAATGGGAAAAGAGGTACCTCACAGAATCACATTTTTCCTCTGATTTTCGCCTGCCAAATCAGTTATGTTATACTCACAGACATTATTTTATCATAAAATACACACACCCCCGCCCCTCGTCTTACCAGACGTAGCTTCTCTGTCCTGGCGATGCATGGAAAATCCTGCCATATTATCCGTGAAGTCGCTCAGGCATGACTCCGTGAAAAATAAAAAAATTGTGTTTTTAATGTCCCGTTGGTAGGATAGTCTTGATCGTATATCATCCATTTTATTTTCCAATGATTGCACGTTGGCCAGTAGAACGGATGGTAGTGGAGGTTTACTCACTCGCCTACAAATTCTCAGACGGCAGCCCGACCTCCTTCTATCCGTCTTTTCTTCATGCAAATTACGGGTATTTGGGTCCGTTCCCGGGAGAACAGTATATCCTTCGCGTTGGACTCATTAAAGAAAAAATCTTTGTCCAGTTCGAGGTGAGTAATCGCTGTTCTGATGTCCAGAAGTTATTTTCTGTCATAAGAGACGGTAGCAGCAACATCATTAAAAAACAAAATGTTACAAACCACACGAAAAAACGAATAAAAAAGCACTGTTGTTTAGGATCCGTTAAAATGGCAGCCATCTCCATGAACCTATGTGCGAAAAAAGTTTCTTATGTTTCTATATAGCTACCTAGTTGTTGTTGTTCTAGTGTCTGTTAAATGTTACAGCCACAACATCATGATCATGTACAGTTGAAGTCGGAAGTTTACATACACTTAGGCTGGAGACATTAAAACTTGTTTTTCAACCACTCCACAAATTTCTTGTTAACAAACTATAGTTTTGGCAAGTCGGTCAGGACATCTACTCTATGCATGACACAAGTAATTTTTCCAACAGTTGTTTACAGACAGATTATTTCACTTATAATTCACTGTATCACAATTCCAGTGGGTCAGAAGTTTACATACACTAAATTGACTGTGCCTTTAAACAGCTTGGAAAATTCAAGAAAATGATTTAGAAGCTTCTGAAGCTTTTGAGTCAATTGGAGGTTTACCTGTGGATGTATTTCAAGGCCTATCTTCAAACTCAGTGCCTCTTTGCTTGACTTCATGGGAAAATCAAAAGAAATCAGCCACGACCTCAGAAAAATTATTTGTAGACCTCCACAAGTCCATATGCTTGGGAGCAATTTCCAAATGCCTGAAGGTACCACGTTCATCTGTACAAACAATAGTACACAAGTATAAACACCATGGGACCACGCAGTCGTCATACCGCTCAGGAAGGAGACGTGTTCTGTTTCCTAGAGATGAATGTACTTTGGTGCGAAAAGTGCAAATCAATCCCAGAACAACAGCAAAGGACCTTGTGAAGATGCTGGAGGAAACGGGTACAAAAGTATCTATATCCACAGTAAAACAAGTCCTATATCGACATAACCTGAAAGGCCGCTCAGCAAGGAAGAAGCCACTGCCCAAAATCGCCATAAAAAAGCCAGACTACGGTTTGCAACTGCACATGGGGACAAAGATCGTACTTTTTGGAGAAATGTCCTCTGGTCTGATGAAACAAAAATAGAATAGCCATAATGACCATCGTTATGTTTGGAGGAAAAAGTGGGAGGCTTGCAAGCCGAAGAACACCATCCCTACCGTGAAGGCCGGGGGTGGCAGGATCATGTTGTGGGGGTGCTTTGCTGCAGGAGGAAATGGTGCACTTCACAAAATAGATGGCATCATGAGGGAGGAAAATGATGTGGATATATTGAAGCAACATCTCAAGACATCAGTCAGGAAGTTAAAGCTTGGTCGCAAATGGGTCTTCCAAATGGACAATGACCCCAAGCATACTTCCAAAGTTGTGGTAAATGGCTTAAGGACAACAAGGTCAAGGTATTGGAGTGGCCATCACAAAGCTCTGACCTCAATCCTATATAAAATTTGTGGGCAGAACTGAAAAAGCGTGTGCGAGCAAGGAGGCCTACAAACCTGACTCAGTTACACCAGCTCTGTCAGGAGGAATGGGCCAAAAGTCCCCCAACTTATTGTGGGAGCTTGTGGAAGGCTACCCAAAACGTTTGACCCAAGTTAAACAATTTAAAGGCAATGCTACCAAATACTTATTGAGTGTATGTAAAATTTCTGACCCACTGGGAATGTGATGAAAGAAATAAAAGCTGAAATAAATCATTCTCTCTACTAATATTCTGACATTTCACATTCTTAAAATGAAGTGGTGATCCTAACTGACCTAAGACAGGGAATTCTTACTAGTATGTATTAAATGTCAGGAATTGTGAAAAACTGAGTTTAAATGTATTTTGCTAAGGTGTATGTAAACTTCAGACTTCAACTGTAGTCATGCATCTGCAGACCAGCGAGGAGGAGAGAAGCCTGCTTGTGGGTGAGTTAGCTAGAACATCAACTAGCTAGCTTTAATATCAGATAAACATTTTCAGGAAAAGCATTGATAGAGCCAGCTACCTGTAGTAATTGTATTATTTTAACCACCTCATGCGCATCATCTGTATCTGTGTTACATTCCATATTATGTATTAAAATATTTGTAATACATTGCTTTCCGCCTACAGTTGTTGAAATCATCACCATGAAGAATACTGAATTGTGTTTGAATTTTCAGGTGGACTGAATTCTCATAAAAATAAATCATGTTGAGCCTCCCTTTCAAATCTGCTAACCACACCTTTGCCTGTGCTAGACACACAACCACTGCCTCAGAGTGGTTGTGTAAGCCCCTTCCTGGCTGGCCTTTTCCAGGGGTGACATTGGACCGGGCCACAGTGTTTTCCAAGCCCGTCTCAGTCCCCACGAATTATTCTGAAATAGTTTATGTGCCGTGGAGCTAGGGTCAACTTGTCTTGTCTGGACCCATATTCACAAAGCAAAGCATCAAATCAAATTGTATTGGACACATACACGTGATTAGCAGATTGCGGGTTGTATCAAAATGTTTGTGCTTGTAGCTCTGACAGTGCAGTAATATCTAAGAAATTACACAACATATACCCAATACACACAAATGTACTGTAAGTAGGAATTAATTAAAACTATATACATATGGATGAGCGATGTCAGAGCGAACGGACTAAGATACAGTAGAATAGTATAGAATACAGTATGTACATATGAGATGAGTAATGCAAGATATGTAAGCATTATTAAGTGAATGAGATACCGTAGAATAGTATAGAAAACAGTATATACACATGAGATGAGTAATGCCAGATATGTGAACATTATCAAAGTGACTAGTGTTCCATTCCATCCATGTCCAGTGATTCCTAGTCTATGTCTATAGGCAGCAGCCTCTAATGTGCTAGTGATGGCTGTTTAACAGTCTGATAGCCTTGAGATAGAAGCTGTTTTTCAGTCTCGGGCCCAGCTTGGATGCACCTGTACTCACCTCCTCCCTGTAGGCTGTCTCATCATCATTGGTAATCAAGCCTACTATTGTTGTGTCGTCTCTCAAACTTGATGATTGAGTTGCAAACTTGATGATTGAGTTGGAGGCGTGCTTGGCCACGCAATCATGGGTGAACAGGGAGTACAGGAGGTGGCTGAGCACGCACCCTTGTGGGGTCCCAGTGTTGAGGATCAGCGGATTGGAGGTGATGTTTCCTACCTTCACCACCTGGAGGCGGCCCGTCAGGAAGTCCAGGACCCAGTTGCACTCAAGCTTAATGATGAGCTTGGAGGGTACTATGGTGTTGAATGCTGAGCTATAGTCAATAAACAGCATTCTTACATAGGTATTCCTCTTTTTTAAATTTTGCACCGTCTGTGGATCTATTGGGGCGGTAAGCACATTTTAGTGGGTCCAGGGTGACAGGTAAGGTAGAGGTTATATGATCCTTGACTAGTCTCTCAAAGCACTTCTCTCAAAGCACTGAGTGAGTGCTACGGGGCGATAGTCAGAAGTTCAGTTACCTTTGCCTTCTTGGGTACAGGAACAATGGTGGCCATCTTGAAGCATGTGGGCACAGCAGACTGGAATAGGTAGAGATTGAATATGCCCGACAACACACCAGCCAGCTGGTGAGGGTGCAAAGAATGTGTTTAGCCTGTCCGTAAGCAAGACGTCAGCTTCGGCGACGTGGCTGGTTTTCCTTTTGTAGTCCGTGATTGTCTGTAGTCCCTGCCACATACATCTCGTGTCTGAGCCGTTGAATTGCGTCTCCACTATATCTCTATACTAACGTTTAGCTTGTTTGATTGCCTTGCGGAGTGAATAACTACACTGTTTATATTCTGCCATATTACCAGTCACCTTGTCATTGTTAAATGCGGTGGTTCGTACTTTCAGTTTCGCGCGAATGCTACCATCTATCCACAGTTTCTGGTTAGGGTAGGTTTTAATAGTCACAGTTGGTACTACATCTCCTATACACTTTCTTATAAACTCAGTCACCGTATCCATGTATGCATCTAGATTATTTTCGCACACTACCCTGAACATTTCCCAGTCCACGTGAACAAAACAATCCTGCCTATGGGACGGGAGGAGCAAGATGGTGTTGTGGTCAGATTTGCCGAAGGAAGGGCGGGGGAGGGCCTTGTAAGCATCCGGGAAGTTTGAATAGCAATGGTCGAGAGTCTTAGTAGCGCGAGTAGGACATCTTAGAGTATGAGTGCTCATCTAGGATCAGTTTTTTACTTTTAGATCATAATGAATAAAATTATATTGACTGGTGGGACATGACCCTAGATCAGCACTTCTGCTCTTGTGGTGCATTTCCATACTGGATTTACCTCAGGCTCAGACTTTTCTGTTTCCATCTAAGCAGGCTGACCTGTGTCTCACTGGGCCATGACTCCAGTGGACCTGCTCTCACTTGGGGCCAAAGCCAGGCCACTGGTACTTTTCAGCTGCATTTACATAACAATGGCTGACTGTGAACTTTAACATCTTCTCACAAAGCAACTGTTTTGATTATGCAGAGGTTGTTTATTCTGCTCTTCACAAGTCCTCATTGCCAGCCCTGGCTATGGAAACAGTTTCCCTAGTATAACATAAGGGTGTATACACTAGTGTAACACTGACGTTACAGTGAAAAAGCAGCATTGGATGATTTGTGAATATGGGCCATGGTGTAATGTTAGGCATACTTCCACTAACAGCACCAGTCTCCCCTCCCGGAGGATCTGATCCCCTGGTCGTGCTGCTGTTCCAACTGCAGCTCTGTGGACCCCTGGCCTAATTTCACTTGGCGTGCTACCTTGTCCCAGACCCCTGCTGATCAAGTTTAGCCAGGTAGTCACTGTGCTTCTGCATTGCTTGCTCTTTGGCGTCTTAGGCTGGGTATCTGTAAAGCTCTTTGGGATTGTTGATCAGGGCTGTCCTGTATAATGTGAGACAATAGTCATGCATTTGTAACAAGAACAGTTAGCGTGTGTTGGAGTTGTATATCCATATTTAACACATGTGAAGGTTTAGCTGATCTGGAGTGGACCACATTTGAATTAAAATTATTCACTAGGATGATTAATAGACATCAGTATCCATGACTACCATCCACATGGAATCCACCACCACTTTTCTAATGAAGGAAAGGGAAGACACCTCCTCAATGTATTGTACATTGAACAATAACATTTATTTTTATTCCACTATTGTTATAGTGGAGATTCCTTAGAGGGGCAAGTAGAGGACCATCCTTCTCAATGAATTTCAGAAAAATAACAATAGTGAAACATTAAAAAAGCTATCATTTTTAGATACAACTATACTAAATATATTCACGTTACCAAATAATGTATTAAGACACACTGTTTTGCAATGAAGGTCTACAGTAGCCTCATTAGCACTCTGTAGGGTAGCACCATGGTGTAGCCGGAGGACAGCTAGCTTACAGTATGTCCTCCACTGGGTACATTGACTTCAATACAAAACCTAGGAGGTTCTTGGTTCTCACCCCCTTCCATAGACTTACACAGTAATTATGACAACTTACGGAGGACGTCCTCCAACTTATCAGAGCTCTTGCAGCATGAACTGACATGTTATCCACCAAATCAAAGGATCAGAGAATTCATCTAGTACTGAAAGCATAAGCTACAGCTAGCTAGCACTGCAGTGTATAAAATGTGGTGAGTAATTGACTCAGAGAGAGAGATTAATTTCTTCCAAAATCAAGGAGAAGCAAGAGAGAGAAAAAGGGAGAGCTAGCAATATTTCATAGTATATGCAGTGCATTCGGAAAGTATTCAGACCCCCCCAGACTTTTTCCACATTTTGTTCCATTACAGCCTTATTCTAAAATAGATTAAATTGTTTTTTTCCCCCTCATCAATCTACACACAATACCCCATAATGACAAAGCAAAAACAGTCTTTTAGACATTTTTGCAAATGTATAAAAGAGAAAACACTGAAATATCACATTTACATAAGTATTCAAATCCTTTACTCAGTACTTGAAACACCTTTGGCAGCGATTACAGCTTCAAGTCTACTTGGGTATGACGCTACAAGCTTGGCACACCTGTATTTGGGGAGTTTCTCCCATTTTTATCTTCAGATTCTCTCAAGCTCTGTCAGGTTGGATGAGGAGCGTCGCTGCACAGCTATTTTCAGGTCTCTCCAGAGATGTTCGATTGGGTTCAAGTCTGGGCTCTGGCTGGGCCACTCAAGGACATTCAGAGACTTGTCCCAAAGCCACTCCTGCGTTGTCTTGGCCGTGTGCTTAGGGTCGTTGTCCTGTTGGAAGGTGAACCATTACCCCAGTCTGAGGTCCTGAGCACTCTGGAGCAGGTTTTTATGAAGGATTTATCTGTACTTTGCTCTGTTCATCTTTCCCTCGATCCTGACTGACGTACCCAGTCCCTGCCGCTGAAAAACATCCACACAGCATGATGCCACCACCATGCTTCACCGTAGGGATGGTGCCAGGTTTCCTCCAGATGTGACATTTGGCATTCAGGCCAAAGATTTCAGTCTTGGTTTCATCAGACCAGAGAACCTTGTTTCTCATGGTCTGAGAGTCTTTAGGTGCCTTTTGGCAAACTCCAAGCGGGCTGTCATGTGCCTTTTAATGAGGAGTGGCTTCCGTCTGGCCTAATTGGTGGAGTGCTGCAGAGGTGGTTGTCCTTCTGGGGACCTTCAATGCTGCAGAGGTTTTTGGTACCCTTCCCTAGATCTGTGCCTCGATACAATCCTGTCTCAGAGCTCTACGGAGAATTCCTTCTACCTCATGGCTTGTTTTTTTCTCTGACACTCACTGTCAACTGTGGGACCTTATATAGACAGGTGTGTGCCTTTCCAAATCATGTCCAATCAATTGAATTTAACACAGGTGGACTCCAATCAAAATGTAAAAAACATCTCAAGGATGATGAATGGAAACATGATGCACCTGAGCTCTATTTCGAGTCTCATAGCAAAGGGTCTGAATACTTTATGTAAAGAAGGTTTTTCTGTTTTTTATTTTTAATACATTTGCTAACATTTCTAAAAACCTGTTTTCGCTTTGTCATGATGGGATATTGTGTGTAGATTGATTTCAGAATAAGGCTGTAACGTGACAAAATGTGGAAAAAGTCTGGGGTCTGAATAGGGGTCTGAATACTCTCCAAATGCACTGTATATATTATTTACTTTCACTTAGCTAGCAAATGCAGCTAGCTAGTTTAGCCTACTCAAACACCAGTTTCAAACAAAGAATGATGCTATGTTAGCTAGCTGGCTATGGCTATCCAACACTGGAACTCTTCCAAGTCAAGGTAAGCTTTTGGTTTTATACATTTTTGCCACTGGGGCCCGCCGGTGTAAGTGGTAAACTGCTTGCTGTACACTGTACTACATGATTGTAGTAGGGTTACTAATGCGTTAGTTAAAAAATATTTCTTGAACAGAAGCAAACTGGGATAAAAAATACCAGAATTTGTCCAATAGAAACTCTTGTTTGCAGACTAATGAATTCAACTCAGATAAGCTAGATGCAGGCAAGAGTGTGAAAGGAGGTATTGAATGTGACACTGTCTGTCACCTTGATTACTTTAATAAGGATCGGACCCTTTTTAAACATTTTAGCCAAAAAGGACATACCCAAATTGAACTACCTGTAGCTCAGGACCTGAAGCAAGGATGTACATATTCTTGATACCATTTGAAACAAAACACTTTGACGTTTGAGGAAATGTGAAATGACTGTAGGATAATATAACACATTAGATCTGGTAAAAGATAATACAAAGAAAAAAATGCATCTTTGAAATGCAAGAGAAATGCCATAATGTACTATTCCAGGTTAAGCGCAATTTAAATTTTGGCCACTAGATGGCAGCATTGTATGTGCAAAGTTTTAGACTGATTCAATGAACCATTGCATTTCTGTTCAAAATGTTGTATCAAGACTGCCCAAATGTGCCTAATTGGTTTATTAATACATTTTCAAGAACTATGCACTCTCCTCAAACAATAGCATGGTATTTCTTTCACTGTAATAGCTACTGTAAATTGGACAGTGCAGTTAGATTAACAATAATTTAAGCTTTCTGCCCATATCAGATATGTCTATGTCCTGGAAAATGTTCTTGTAACTTACAATCTCATGCTAATCACATTAGCCTACGTTAGCTCAACCGTCCTGTGGGAAAAACACCTATCCCGTAGAGGTTCATTTCTCTCGACCTGTGCACCTACGTTGTAAACTTTAATTTGTAGGCTTGGTTGTAGCAACCTCATGATGGGTATAGGGAAAAATCGAGTATCATATAGTAGTAGCCTAAACCTATTAAAGTTACATTAAACTCTACAGGCACTGGGGCAGTATTCGGAAGTTTGGAGAGTCTGGCGTGCCCAAAGTAAAATGCCTGCCACTCAGGCCCAGAAACTAGGATATGCACATAATCAGTACTATTGGATAGAAAACACACTGACGTTTCTATAACTGTTAAAATAATGTCTGTGAGTATAACAGAACTGATATGGCAGTCCAAAACCCGAGGGATTTCTGTCCGGAAAAATGTTTTTTTGTGACATGCCCTCATTTCCAATGGTTTTCTATGGGATCTGCTGTAAACTAGAACCCAGGTTGCAGTACCTATGGCTTCCACCAGATGTCAACAGTCTTTAGACAAGGTTTCATGAGTTTACCATGAAAAACAACATGATAGAAGAAGATTTTGTAAGTGGATGGAGGAAGTGGCTTTTGTGTTTTGAGCGTGAGACTGTGAGCGTGCTCCTCGGGATTTTCCTTTTCTATTGTCCAGGTTATTATCCGTGTGAATTTTTATAGTTAATATACATAACAGTGTATTTAAGGATACAATATATATGATGTTTAATTTGTTTGGGCAAAGTTGATAGGTATAATTTGAACGCTTTCACTTCCCTGTACAATGGGCGATCATCACAGACACCCTTGTAAAGTATTGCGTGATATGTTTCTTGTTGAATTTGTAATATAGTGAAAGAAAGAGCTATATTTAAGGGCACTGAAGTAGTAGACATAATGGCAAAAAGCCGTAAAGAGGAGAAAATACATTTACAATGGTTATTTCTGTATTAACATTACCCACATTAGCCCATTAAAACACCTAGGTAGAGCAGAGAGGACGTAGAGCATGTGGCTTTGCAACACACAGGTGTTGAATCTCCACACTGGAATGATTTTAACAGTGCGACACCACACAGGCCTCATTCCGCTCAGGTAGGAGGGCCCCGAAAAATAAATAAATAAAAACACAAAACTAATGAAAAAGCACACAGGGCCACAGCATTTCAGGAGCACACAGACACCAAAATGAAATCAAAATGTATTAGTCAAATGCGCCAAATACAACAGGTGTAGACCTTACAGTGAAATGCTTACTTATGAGCCCCTAACCAACAATGCAGTTAAAAAAAAATATGGAAAAGAATAAGAGAAAAGTAACAAGTAAGTAAATAGCAGCAGTAAAATAACAATAGCGAGACTATATACAGGGGGGTACCGATACAGAGTCAATGTGTGGGGACACCGGTTAGTTGTAAAGTTATTAAAGTGACTATGCATAGATAATAAACAGAGAGTAGCAGTGGTGTAAAGAAGGGGGCAATGGAAATAGTCTGGGTAGCCATTTGACTAGATGTTCAGGAGTCTTATGGCTTGGGGGTAGAAGCTGCCTAGAAGCCTCTTGGACCTAGACTTGTCGCTCCGGTACCGCTTGCTGTGCGGTAGCAGAACAGTCTATGACTAGGGTGGCTGGAGTCTTTGACAATTTTTAGGGCCTTCCTCTGACACCGCCTGGTATAGAGGTCCTGGATGGCAGGAAGCTTAGCCACAGTGATGTACTGGGCCGTTCGCACTACCCTCTGTAGTGCCTTGCGGTCGGAGGCCGAGCAGTTGCCATACCAGGCAGTGATGCAACCCATCAGGATGCTCTCGATGGTGCAGCTGTAGAACCTTTTGAGGATCTGGGGACCCATGTAGGACGTGAATACAGTGGAGGTAAACCTAGGCATTGAGTGGTGATGAAAGAGATATTGTCTCTAGAAACATTTAAACGCCATGGGCGTTCAGGTAACTTCGCGACGGAGGGCCGGTTGAATAACCCCCTCGGGCAGATAACGTCGGTAGTCCAGTCGTGAAGGCCCGGTGGGGCTCCGCACCGGCAGTAAAAACGGGTCTGGATAGGTGTTGTAGCCCTTGAGTGGCTGATGGGATTCTTCAGCTAGCCGGAAGATGGGCTTAGCATAGGCTAGTTCAGGCTAATTGGTGCTTGCTCCGGACCAACGTTAGCCAATAGTCACTCGGGTAGCAGATAGCTAGCTGCAAGATCCAGGTGAAAATATCCAGAGCTTGTGGTAGGAATCCCCATTGTGTGGCACTGTTGTTGACTCCCTTGTGAAAGGGAAGAATATGAGCACCATGGTCATTGTGAAGTGGAGGATTTTAGTGGCCACACAGATGAGCTGCAGCTGGAGAAATAGTGCATGTCGTAGACAAACAATTAGACTGTCATGAAGAGACTGATCAGGATGGAATGACACCACCAGCGAGTCCTATAAAAAACACAACACAATCTTTAGGTTCGGCTCAATAAAAATTTTGAGGTCTAAGTGCTTGGGATAAATGTGATGATATGAGAAAGAAACATTTGCATCATTTAGAATGTTTTCATTAAACTAAAATAGATTTACTGTTGACATGAAGACTTTACACTTGATGGCTAAACATAATGGCACAGATCATCTGGAAAACTGGAAATCTGTTTTTACAAATATTACACAATGCATTTACATACAAAGAGAGAGAGCACAGTATGCCATTATTGTGATAACCAGATACATGTATTTATGGCTCCACCCACCTCTGCACACAAGTGGAAGTAGCACAGCAGGATTGTGGCGTTGGAGCAGGTGATGAGGAAAATGATGAACACCAGGAACCCAAACGTGTAGTACATCTGGTGAGATAAAATGTTGAGAAAATACTCAACAATCAATCAAATTCAGTCTCCTTGCTTAGGGGCTGAGTTGACCTTGGTTCAAATAAATTATTAGGCATTTACTTATTTGTTAATGTGTAATTAACATCTACAATCTAATAATCAATTAATTACTTGTTTGTTTCTTTATGAATCATTATACAAGCACAACTAAGCTAATTCAAGCTCATGGTTGAGTAGCAGATTTGATTCTTGTTCTTACCAGATGCTGTGGAGGATGGAGAATAGCTGGATGAAGATGCAGCCGAAGGTCAGGATACCCCCCATGACGATTCCAGGCATTGGCTTGGAGAAGAAGGAATGTTAATGGATCTACCGAGTGATCTTGTTGGTTCGCACTGGCTGCTCAATCGCCTGGAGCACAGAGCGCAGCATAGAAACTCATCAAGACATTGTTAGACCCTTGATAATGTGCTATGTTTTCTCTGACTTTTATGCCAGTGTGAAAGAGATTGCAAACACATGGGGGAAATGCATATGATGGAAGATGACCTGTAAGAGTTATTCATACAGCCAGTGCGATTGATAGGTGAAACTCACAGGCATCTTGAAGCCGAACTATGCAAGGCGCCCAAGAAGGTGAGGGGCACGGAGATGCTAAACCACAAAGCCAAGATGGCCACCAGTGTGTAGAAGGGGATGGCTGCCAAGAAGCCCTTCACCCACAGGATCATGTTAATCAGGAAGAAGTCTGCAAACAAGATGCCGAGAGGGAGGGAGAGGAAAGGG
The DNA here is from genome assembly GCA_030435695.1 of Brachymystax lenok tsinlingensis. Lineage (NCBI taxonomy): Eukaryota > Metazoa > Chordata > Actinopteri > Salmoniformes > Salmonidae > Brachymystax > Brachymystax lenok. The sequence continues at coordinate 25,486,043 of CM059804.1, forward strand.
GTGAGGGAGGGCAGGACAGTGAATATCTCACAGAAACAATGGGCAACAGCGTCACACAACAAGTCTAAAGACATAGTAGAAAGAGGAGGAAAGGAAGCGCTACTAAGGTATCCAATAGTAAATGTTGGTAGACAGAAGGTGCTCTTTGGTAAATGGGGTGAATTGGTCATCAAAAAAGCAAGAAGGACCAAGGCACTCTTCATATAATTAATTAAAATGCCTTTATTGGTATGGCATGTTCAATAGAAACAAAGTTTTTAAAAACTGACGCGTTTCGGCTGCATGGCCTTCGTCAGGGAGTACAAAGAAATAACACAATGTCCTCTTTTAAAACAGATTTTCCAATTAGCCCTAATTTGAAGAGGGAGTGGTTACAAAATTGATAGGACACACCTAGTAAGCAATACCATACACATTGACTAGTGAAATACTGTAGCTATGTTATAAAAAAATACAACTCAAAGCTGGGAGTATCAGAAAACGCCTAAAACGGTAGCTCTAACCTTAAATATGACTGGGAGGAGTGTCAAGAAAAAGAAAGCAATATATGCCATAGTACACTAGAAAACAGCAAACTTGAACAACAACAGTCCAAACATAGCTGAGGGTAATTGAGCAAAATGTCCACTAGATAACAGCAATTGGACCTATCAACAACACTACAAGAAGGGTGAGAAATCCATATCTTCATTTAAACCAGGGTACTTAGTGGCCTGTAGTTTGTAAATCCCCAAACTTTCCCTTTGGTTTAACTGTTTAAGACGGTCCCCTTTTCTAATGGAGGCCGGAACATGATCAATACCCATAGCTTGTAGGGAGGCAGGGTTGCCAAGGTGTAAGGACTTGTAGTGTCTTGCCATGGGGTAGTCTTCATTACCTACCCGTATGGCGTACTTGTGTTCTGCTAAGCGGTCTTGAAGGCGTCTCTTTGTCCGTCCAATGTAGAACACCTTGCACTGTGGACATTCCAATCTATAGATGACATGAGTGGTTTTGCAGTTAATGAAATGCTTAACAGTATACTCTATTTTAGAAGCTGTGTCAACAAAATACTTTTTCTGTGCAATATTTCTGCAATGGTTGCACTGGTTACATTTAAAAGAGCCCTTGGGTTTGTGGTCAAGCCAAGTCTTTTGTGAGTCACCAGGAAGATAGCTGTGGACTAATTTGTCATTAAGGGTAGGACATCTCTTGAAGCTTATGACAGGTGGCTCAGGAAAGACTTGGCGTAGTAGCGTATCACTTTGAATAATTCCCCAATTATTTTTAATGATTATTTTAATGTTCTCTGCTTCAGTGCTGTATCTTGTAACAAAATACACTCTCTCTGATGTATCACGAGGCCCTCCCCTTCGCAACAAGTTCTCTCTGTCAAGTATTCCAGCCCTTATACCTGCATCTTTCAGGACCTGAGCGTTGTACCCCCGATACAAGACCCGATTCTCCAATTCAGCAGATTTGACACTGTAGTCGGTTTCCTGATCGCAGATTCTGCGGACTCTTTGGAATTGGCCATATGGAATGTTCTCTTTTAGCCTTTTGGGGTGAAAGCTGTCTGCCCTCAGAATGGTATTCCCATCTGTAGGCTTCCTAAAGATTGATGTGTGCAAACAACCTTTATCATTTTTACTGATGTCGAGGTCCAAAAAATGAATGTTATCCTTGCTGTACTCCATAGTTAGTTTGATGTTCGGGTTAATGCTGTTAAGGTATTGGTGGAAGGAAATAAGTTCATCTTCTGAGCCGGACCAGAACAGGCAAACATCATCAATATAACGTCCCCACCATATAATCCGGTCAAAAAAATGGTTATTAGAAGGATCCAAAATGAAGTCATTTTCCCATTTACCCAAGTACAAGCCAGCGTAAGAAGGGCTGTAGCAAGCTCCCCTGGTACATCATTTGACCTGTTTAAAAATACGGTCCTGAAAGATAAAGATGTTATGATTAAGAGTCCATTCAGTCAGTGAGACAATGCATTCTGTAGGAGGCATCTCAGTTGCAGGTCGGGTACTCAAGAAATGGTGCAGAGCTGCCAATCCTTGTTCATGTTCAATGGTGGTGTACAGAGACTCCACATCCATGGTGACTAAAAAGGAAGCTGTACCTATATTGTTAAATTCCTTAATTTTGCTCAACACATCTGTGGTATCTTGGAGATAGGCTGGGAGTGACGTCAGAAAAGGCTTAATAAAGTAATCAATGTACTTAGAGATGGGTTCTGTCAGACTTTCATTACCACTAATGACTCGTCTGCCTGGGGGGGGATTCTTGTGGACTTTTGGAAGAAGATAAAAAGAAGCCATACGTGGACTGCCATTGAAAAGAAATTTGAACTCATTGTCTGAAATGTAACCATTCTCCTTAGCTTCTGTGAGGATCCCTTTCAATTCAATTTTGAGGTCCTCTGTAGGGTTGAAGGTAAGAGATTGGTAGAATTCGTCATTGTCTAATTGGCGGTAGGCTTCTGTCACATATTTATCTTTACTCCATACTACCGTAGCGCCAACTTTGTCTGCTTCTTTAACCACAATCTGGTCATTTTTGGACAGTGATTGAACTGCATTCCACTCTGACTTAGAAAGTTTACCCTTAAACAGATTCTCTACATCAAAATTCACCTTCTTGGCAAATGTATTTAGTGTGGCATTCTGGATGATGGGACAAAAGGTGGACTTGGGCTTAAAAGGTGTTTTTGAGGGCACAGAAATTGCCTGACCTGAGCCACTGGTGTCTGTAGTTGGAGAGATGTTTTGCTTGTACCAGGCCTTCAGATGTAGATTCCTGTAGAAACGAAATAGGTCAGTCTGTATTGAATTCATTAGCTGAGTATGTGGGGGCAAAAGACAGTCCTTTAGACAGGACCATTACACAATCATCAGAAAGGGGTTCTCCAGAAATGTTGATCACAGCCTTGTTCTTGTCCTGCTCCGTGTGGTTGGATAGTCTGGATTACTTCCTCCCCCTCCGTGTTGGCCTCTTCCGCGTCCCGTCCCTCTCTTGTTGAGGAACCTGCGTGAGTCCTCTTCCTGATCTAAAAAATATTGGGAGGAGCTGGCCTCTGAGTGTCTGGGGTAATCCTCATCATCACTGCTCGTAAAGTTGAAAGAAACAGATTTAGGCTTCCTTCTCTGCGGATATGATTCTGAATTCTTGCGAGTTGATTTTCTCCAGGAAAAGACCCTGCCATCTCTATAGTCTACTTCATCTCTTCTAAATGTTCTTAGCTTGTCTTGCTTCAATGTCAGAGTGAATGTGTCTACTTTCTCTCTCTAAAGACTTTTTTCAGTCACCATCTTCCAAATTGATAACTTTGACATATTGGCATACTATATTAAATCTGATGGGCAACAGCATCACCCCCATAACCTCCATAAAGTCTATAGACATGTTTAAATATTTTTCAGTCAAGCATGTTGCCATGCTGTGTAAAAGCTGTTATTGACAAAAGTGAATATTAATAATAAATGCATAGAAAACGTTGTTGTTCCGTGTACAACCGATTGAGGAGAAATGTTCATTCTAAAAGTGGTGGTGGATTGCATGATGGATGTTAGTCATCCTAGCGAATCATTTAAATTAAAATGTAGTCCACTTCAAATCAGTTCTTGTTACAAATGCATGACTATTGGCGCCTCCCGTTGGGTTTGTGCCGTGAGGGCGATCTTCGTGGGCTATACTCGGCCTTGTCTCAGGATGGTAAGTTGGTGGTTGAAGATATTCCTCTAGTGGTGTGGGGGCTGTGCTTTGGCAAAGTGGGTGGGGTTATATCCTGCCTGTTTGGCACTGTCCGGGGGTATCGTCGGTGTCTCCCAACCCCTCCTGTCTCAGCCTCCAGTATTTATGCTGCAATAGTTTATGTGTCAGGGGGCTAGGGATAGTCTGTTATCTGGAGTATTTCTCCTGTCTTATCCTGTGTCCTGTGTGAATTTAAGTATGCTCTCTCTAGTTGTCTCTCTCTCTCTTTTCTCTCTTTCTTTCTTTCTTTCTCTCTCTTGGAGGACCTGAGCCCTAGGACCATGTCTCAGGACTACCTTGCCTGATGACTCCTTGCTGTCCCCAGTCCACCTGGTCGTGCTGCTGCTCCAGTTTCAACTGTTCTGCCTGCGGTTATGGAACCCTGACCTGTTCACCGGACGTGCTACCTGTCCCAGACCTACTGTTTTCAACTCTCTAGAGACAGCAGGAGCGGTAGAGATACTCTGAATGATCGGCTATGAAAAGCCAACTGACATTTACTCCTGAGGTGCTGACCTGTTGCGCCCTCTACAACCACTGTGATTATTATTGTTTGACCCTGCTGGTCATCTATGAACATTTGAACATCTTGGCCATGTTCTGTTATAATCTCCACCCGGCACAGCCAGAAGAGGACTGGCCACCCCTCATTGCCTGGTTTCTTCCTAGGTTCCGGCCTTTCTAGGGAGTTTTTCCTAGCCACCGTGCTTATACACCTGCATTGCTTGCTGTTTGGGGTTTTAGGCTGGGTTTCTGTACAGCACTTTGTGACATCAGCTGATGTAAGAAGGGCTTTATAAATACATTTGATTGATTGACTATTGTCTCACATTAATCAGGACAGCCCCGATCAACAGTCAAAAAGTGATTTACAGATACCCAGCCAAAAACCCCAAAGAGCAAGCAATGCAGAGGCAGAAGCACACTGACTTCCTGGCTAAACTTGATCAACAGGGGTCTGGGACAAGGTAGAACGCCCAGTGAAATCAGGCCAGGGGTCCACAGCTAAAGTCGCAGTGGCAGCACATCCAGGGGCTCAGGTCCTCCGGGAGGGGAGACAGAGAAAGCATGCCTAAGATCAAACATTACACCAGGGCTCGTATTCACAAAGCATTCAATGCTGCTTTCCACCGTAACAGTGGAGGCTGGTGACTTGAAAAATTTAGGAGGATGGGAGACCCACGGTATAGGCGGGGAACGCACAGAGACGACAAAGTGTATTTCAAAATCGTCAAAGACTAATTATTTGAACCTAAAGCATTTAAAAAAGACATTTAAAGTACAATATTATGGGGAATAGGAATGAGAGGGCTACTTACACAGTGTTGGAAAGGGATCACAGCAGTTCAGAGGCTTGACCAATGCAGGACAGGATCAAATCAAATGTTATTTGTCACATACACATGGTTACCATGCAGTAGTATCTAACATGTAATCTAACAATTTCCCAACAACTGCCTTATACACACAAGTGTAAAGGAATGAATACGAGTATGTACATATAAATATATAGATGAGCAATGGCTGACCGGCATAGGCAAGATTCAGTAGATGGTATAGAGTACAGTATATACATATGAGATGAGTAATGTAGGATATGTAAACATTATATAAATTGTTTAAAGTGGCTAGAGATTTAAGTCAGTATGTTGACAGCAGCCACTCAATGTTAGTGATGGCTGTTTAAAAGTCTGATGGCCTTGAGATAGAAGCTGTTTTTCAGTCTCTCGGTCCCAGCTTTGATGCACCTGTACTGACCTCGCCTTCTGGATGATAGCGGGATGAACAGGCAGTGGCTCGGGTGGTTGTTGTCCTTTATGATCTTTTTGGCCTTCCTGTGACATCGGGTGGTGTAGGTGTCCTGGAGGGCAGGGAGTTTACCCCTGGTGATGTGTTGTGCAGTCCTCACTACCCTCTGGAGAGCCTTACGGTTGTGGGCGGAGCAGTTGCCGTACCAGGCGGTGATACAGCCCGACAGGATGCTCTCAATTGTGCATCTGTAGAAGTTTGTGAGTGTTTTTGGTGACAAGCCAAATTTCTTCAGCCTCCTGAGGTTGAAGAGGCGCTGTTGCGCCTTCTTCACCACGCTGTCTGTGTGGGTGGACCATTTCAGTTTGTCCGTGATGTGTACGCTGAGGAACTTAAAACTTTCCACCTTCTCCACTACTGTCCTGTAGATAGGGGGGTGCTCCCTCTGCTGTTTCCTGAAGTCCACAATCATCTCCTTAGTTTTGTTGACATTGAGTGAGAGGTTATTTTCCTGACACCCCACTCCTAGGGCCCTCACCTCCTCCCTGTAGGCCGTCTCGTCGTTGTTGGTAATCAAGCCTGCCACTGTAGTGTCATCAGCAAACTTGATGATTGAGTTGGAGGCCTGCTTGGCCACGCAGTCATGGGTAAACAGGGAGTACAGGAGATGGCTGAGAACACACCCTTGTGGGGCCCCAGTGTTGAGGATCAGCGGGGTGGAGATGTTGTTTCCTACCCTCACCACCTGGGGCCGGCCCGTCAGGAAGTCCAGGACCCAGTTGAGTTTGGAGGTTACTATGGTGTTAAATGCTGAGCTGTAGTCGATGAACACCATTCTTATATAGGTATTCCACTTGTCCGGATGGGTTAGGGCAGTGTCCAGTGTGATTGCGTCGTCTGTGGACCTATTGGGACGGTAAGGAAATTGGAGTGGGTCTAGGGTGTCTGGTAGGATGGAGGTGATATGATCCTTGACTAGTCTCTCAAAGCACTTCATGATGACGGAAGTGAGTGCTACGGGGCGATAGTCATTTAGCTCAGTTACCTTAGCTTTCTTGGGAACAGGAACAATGGTGGCCCTCTTGAAGCATGTGGGAACAGCAGACTGGGATAAGGATTGATTAAATATGTCCGTAAACACACCAGCCAGCTGGTCTGCGCATGCTCTGAGGACACGGCCAGGGATGCCATCTGGGCCGGCAGCCTTGCGAGGGTTAACACGCTTAAACGTTTTACTCACGTTGGCTGCGGTGAAGGCGAGCCCGCAGGTTTTGGTAGCGGGCCGTGTCGGTGGCACTGTATTGTCCTCAAAGAGAGCAAAGAAGTTGTTTAGTTTGTCTGGGAGAAGGACATCGTGGTCCGCGATGGGGCTGGTTTTCTTTTTGTAGTCCGTGATTGACTGTAGACCCTGCCACATTCTTCTCATGTTTGAATTGTGACTCTACTTTGTCTCTATACTGACGCTTAGCTTGTTTGATTGCCTTGGGAATAGCTACACTGTTTGTATTCAGTCATGTTTTCGGTAGCCTTACCCTGGTTAAAAGCAGTGGCTTTCAGTTTTGCGCGAATGCTGCCATCAATCCACGGTTTCTGGTTGGGTAAGGTTTTAATAGTTGCTATGGGTACAACATCACAGATTCACTTGCTAATAAACTCGCTCACTGAATCAGTGTATACATCAATGTTGTTGTCTGATGCTATCCAGAACATAACCCAGTCCACATGCTCGAAGCAATCTTGAAGCGTGGAATCAGATTGGTCGGACCAGCGTTGAACAGACCTTTTTCCTGTTTTAGTTTCTGTCTGTAGGCTGGGAGCAACAAAATGGAGTCATGGTCAGACTTGCCGAAAGGAGGGCAGAGGATGGCCTTGTATGCCACACGGAAGTTAAAATAACAATGATCTAGGGTTTTCCCGGCCCGGGTTGCACATTTGATATGCTGATAAAATTTAGGGAGCCTTGTTTTCAGATTAGCCTTGTTAAAATCCCCAGCCACAATAAATGCAGCCTCAGGATGTGGTTTCCAGTTTACATAGAGTCCAATGAATTTCTTTCAGTGCTGTCGATGTGTCAGCTTGAGGGGGAATATATGCGACTGTGATTATATCGAGGAGAATTCTCTTGGTAGATAATGCGGTCGGCATTTGATTGTAAGGAATTCTATGTCAGGTGAACAAAAGGACTTGAGTTCCTGTATGTTGTTATGATCACACCACGACTCGTTAATCATAAGACACACACCCCCAACCTTCTTCTTACCAGATAGATGTTTGTTTCTGTCGGCGCGATGCGTGTAGAAACTATGTGGCTGTACCGACTCTGATAACGTGTCCTGAGTGAGCCATGTTTCCGTGAAGCAAAGAAGGTTGCAGTCTCTGATGTCTCTCTGGAAGGCAATCCTTGCTCAGATTTCGTCTACCTTGTTGTCCAGAGACTGGACATTGGCAAGTAGTATACTCGGGAGCGGTGCGTGATGTGCCCGTCTACGGAGCCTGACCAGAACACCGCCCCGTCTACCCCTTCTCCTCCGCCGCCGTTGTTTTGGGTCGCCTGCTGGGATCCAGTCTATTGTCCTAGTTGGTGGACCAAACAGAGGATCCGCTTTGGGAAAGTCATATTCCTGGTCATAATGTTGGTAAGTTGACGTTGCTCTTATATCCAATAATTCCTCCCGGCTGTATGTAATAAAACTTAAGATTTTCCAGGGTAACAATGTAAGAAGTAATCCATAAAAAAACAAGTGTGCTTAGCAGATCTGAAAGAGGCACAACATTATTTGAATGTGAATTTAGTCCACTTGACAATTCAAACAGAATTCAGTAATCTTCATGCTGATGATTTGTGACTCATTTCAGGAAACTAGGTGCATGTCACACGTCATTACTTCACAGGAGAGGCATTTGAACGTAAACATTAATTTTTTATCAAAATGTTTTTTGGGCAGAAATGACTTTTGGAACATGTGAACTTTCATGTGCCTTAATAACAAATTGTATTCTATCCATAAGTACGAATAAAATTGTTCAATTACGAGCCTAGTTGGTTTAGCCACGGAAAAAGCCAGGAACCTTTCCACTAGCCATGATTGGCTGATATAATGGTCTGGACATGCCGGGAGAGGAGTTTGGATTGGTCTGCCATGTAGCATGCTTCTGTCTGTAACGTGAGCTGTTCAGTATGTGTTGAAAGTCCTTTCTACCGCGTTTTTGAAAGATGTAACTTTAGCTATCGAGAACTACAAGAGTTTTGCTACTGATATCAACAACATTGATGCCCTGAAATTAGCAGGCGCTATCAACAGATCAGCTGGAAAAAGTGATGGGCTACTTTCTGCACACGCCACGGTCAGTGTGTGAACCGTAGTGACTTGACACAACGCTGGACAAACAAGATGTAGCTACAAACAAAACAGAGTTTTCTAGTCTGCCGTGAAGCGTTCATCCATGTGTATGGATAAGAGTCTACTGTAGCTACATTTCCAGATATAAGTTTAAAACTTTGTCAGAAAGTCATTTTATTGCTAAATAAAGCGTACTGTTAGCTAGCGAACTTTAGCTTTCTGGCTCGCTAGCTAACGTTACGTGTGTGATCTGTGTAGTAATATTATTCAAATCAGAAAACCATTTTCATTGCTTGTTATAGCCTAATGTTAGCTAGATAACATTGAACCTAGCTTGTTAGCTTTAGCTACCTGCAGATTTATACTACAGCTATGACAATGTTTGTATTGGTGGTAATATGAGTTGGGATTATTCTGGTTCATTGTTTAGATAGCTATCTAGCTACCTAGCTAGCTACATGTCTAAACAAAAGACTCCACTTCAGCTGGATTTTTACATGACCCATCAAATTAGCCAGGTGTGTCTGGGGGTGATTACTGCCATCTATTGTATTTCATCAACATGTGTACACGTCTAGACAATAGTGACCCATCCACTTAGCTAGATGTGGCTGGGGGGTGGTTCTAGCATTTCCTTCACACGACCCATCAATTTAGACACATCAACTTAAGGCTCTATTTTAACTTTTGGATGGATTTTGACAGAGGAAGCGTAGCCGATCCAGCCATGACGCACAGTCCACACATGCTCATGGAACAAGAGAGATGTGTATGAGCCAACCGCGTCTAAGTTGCTAAGACCAACTTTTGGTTGGACTTAAATATCCCCTCCATTTTATTTATTTTTTATTTTTATTTCACCTTTATTTAACCAGGTAAGCTAGTTAAATAAGATAGTTAAGCTAGTTATTTAACCAGGTAAGCTAGTTGAGAACAAGTTCTCATTTACAACTGCGACCTGGCCAAGATAAAGCAAAGCAGTGTGACACAAACAACATAACCATTGCTGTCTGAAATTGGCACTTTGGCGCATGTTTGAGGACACACCTCAGATATTGCCACCCCTCTCACTTCAGCGCAAGCGAGCTTATATCAGACAAGTAAATTACCAATCCTGACGCAAGGGATGGTAAATAGCACAACGTCAGCTTTAACAGGTTGAAATTCCCAATGAGCTTGTGTTTGAGAATTGCACTGGCTTAATGCCAGATGAAAATAAAGCACATAGGATCCAATTTCCATCACCCCCTGACACTGACAGCCCACATGTATACTTCATGACCAGTCTACCTGACGTGTGACAGGTCTCATCAACAAAAGCTAATGTGGACAGAATGGGTAAACTCATAGTGAGGAATATTTAATCAATACACTCGTAGACAAATATGTGCTATCGAGAACATACAAGGGTTCTTCGACTGTCCCATTTTTAGTTCCAGGTAGAACCTTTTTGGTTCCCTTTAGAACCCTTTTGAGTTACATATAGAATCCCAAAAAGGGTTCTCCTACGGGGACAGACGAAAAAACCTTTTTTCTAAGAGTGTATAGAAGGATGGATAAGAGAAGTCCTCCGTAAAGACGTTCAGTAATGCCTGTGTGTGTTTGAACTGAATACTAATCTTGTCAGGCCTTTATCTCTTGTGCTCTGTGGAGACATTAAGAACTAGTGGGAGTCTCGCTGCTTCTCTCCTTTTCTTCCTTCTATTGCTTTTCTCCATGCTTTTCTCTCCGCTTTTCTGCATCTGCAATGCTTGCACTTTAGGCTGTAATTGTTGTAAAGCACTCTGTGACAACTGCAGATGTAAAAAGGGCTATATAAAATAAATGGGATCAATTGATTGATTTTTCTAATTTTCCACCCTAAAATGTTCCACTCCGAACTCCCAAGCCTGCTTAGTAACATCAATAATTCATTCTCTCTCTCTCTCTCTCTCTCTCTCTCTCTCTCTCTCTCTCTCTCTCTCTCTCTCTCTCTCTCTCTCTCTCTCTCTCACACACACCTGCTCTCTCTCTTTCTCAACTCTCTCACTCTTCTCTGGTCTACTGGTTCCTCTGGTTCACGCTGTATATTGTCCACGTACAGTTGAAGTCGGAAATGTACATACACTTAGGATGGAGTAATTTCTTGTTAACAAACTGTAGTTTTGGGAAGTCGGTTAGGACATCTACTTTGTGCATGACACACGTAATTTTTCCAACAATTGTTTACAGACAGATTATTTCAGAACAACAGCAAAGGATCTTGTGAAGATGCTGGAGGAAACTGGTACAAAAGTATCTATATCCACAGTAAAACGAGTCCTATATCGACATAACCTGAAAGGCCGCTCAGCAAGGAAGAAGCCACTGCTCCAAAACCGCCATAAAAAAGCCAGACTACGGTTTGCAACTGCACATGGGGACAAAGATCGTACTTTTTGGAGAAAGTCCTCTGATCTGATGAAACAAAAATAGAACTGTTTGGCCATAATGACCATCGTTATGTTTGGAGGAAAAAGGGGGAGGCTTGCAAGCCGAAGAACACCATCCCAACCGTAAAGCACGGGGGTGGCAGCATCATGTTGTGGGGGTGCTTTGCTGCAGGAGGGACTGGTGCACTTCACAAAATAGATGGCATCATGAGGGAGGAAAATGATGTGGATCTATTGAAGCAACATCTCAAGACATCAGTCAGGAAGTTAAAGTTTGGTCGCAAATGGGTCTTCCAAATGGACAATGACCCCAAGCATACTTCCAAGGTTGTGGCAAAATGACTTAAGGACAACAAAGTCAAGGTATTGGAGAGGCCATCACAAAGTCCTGACCTCACTCTATAGAACATTTGTGGGCAGAACTGAAAAAGCGTGTGCGAGCAAGGAGGCCTACAAACCTGACTCTGACCAGCTCTGTCAGGAGGAATGGGACAAAATTCACCCAACTTATTGTGGGAAGCTTGTGGAAGGCTACCCAAAACGTTTGACTCCAGTTAAACAATTTAAAGGCAATGCTACCAAATACTAATTGAGTGTATGTAAACTTCTGACCCACTGGGACTGTGATGAAAGAAATAAAAGCTGAAATAAATAATTTTCTCTACTATTATTCTGACATTTTCACATTCTTAAAATAAAGTGGTGATCCTAACTGACCTAAGACAGGATATTTTTACTAGTATTAAATGTCAGGAAATGTAAAAAACTGAGTTTAAATGTATTTTGCTTAGGTGTATGTAGACTTCCGACTTCAACTGTATACTGAGAGATAGAGAGAGATGGAGAGAGAAAAGAGAGAGTCAAACCGTCACACTTGGGCAGAGGTTGTTATCCCATTAGCCACCTCACACAGGATCTATGGATAGGAAATTATGGAGAAGAGTTTTCAATTTCCTGTGTCCTGAATGAAAAAAAGACGACAATATCCTGACAGGACAAAGGATGTAATGACATTTGAAGGGTCTACCTTTTGGATTCATACAATATTGATAACACCATACATTAAGTATTTCCATACATGAACCACATTATAGTTTGATATTGTCAAGTATAGACCATGTTTTATAATTGACTTACATGGGTTACTATAGTGTCCTTAACTGCTAGCTAACCAATTCAATTTAGTTGACAATGGACTTTTTGACAACCAAGTAATTAATTGGAAAGAGTGGCTGTGAGAAAGAGAAAGACATCTGAAAGAGTGTCTGTGTCTCAAATGATATCCTTTTCCCCATACTAGTGCACTACTTTCGACCAGAGCCCTATGTGTCTCAGTTTACACCATATTCCTCATGTGTGGAAAGGGCCGAAGTAGTGCACTATCCTAGGGCTATCACGACCCAGGATAAAACCCAGATGCAGACAGTTAGAATCACAGATGTTTATTGACAAAACGGTGCAGGCAAACAACAGGTCAAGGGCAGGCAGAGGTCAGTAATCCAGGGCAGTCAGAAAGGTACAGAACGGCAGGCAGGCTCAGGGGATAATGGGGCGAATGGGCGGTACCTGGAGGGGGGTGGAGACAAGCACAAGACAGGTGAAACAGATCAGGGTGTGACAAGGGAATAGAGTATGACTCTGTTCAAATGTAGTGCCCTGTGTAGGAAATAGTGTGTGATTTGAGATGTTTCCACAGATTAATAAAATAACCTGGAGAAGGTAAGAATGTTAGTAACCGAGGTTACCAGTACAGAGATACCAGTAATCTTCTGACTCTGCTACCGGGTAGACAAATGGATGAAGGGGATGGGGCTCCTGAGTAATATGTGACTTCTCTAATGTGCCAAGAAAAGAGGGGAAAAAAACGTATTTGATTGATTGTTGAGAATTGCAGCAAATTACTTACAGGCGAAGTGAAGCTGTCACAGAGGGATAAACCAATCCCATCCCTTTCTTCCTGAAATGAAGATCCCACTGCCACTATCATCCGGGTGCTGGGATGTTTGACTGGAAATAAAGGTTTTTATTTCTAGTGGGGGATTTTTGGAGAGTACAAAAGGGATTCCTTTAGCACTTTAATTTGCATATATTGTATATGACCTGACAATAATGTAAAATAATACAAATAATATAAACTCAAAGAATATGAACAATATAAAATCAAAATACAAAAAAAGTATTTATGGATTTTTGTCTTGGTGGTGTACAAGGCTAAAACAACAACAAAACACACATCAGTGTAATGCTGATAGCTTTGAGGAAACAGTTCTTACTTTGTATATTGGAGCATTGTACTTCTGATGAGACATGATATTGTTTGTACTTCTGGAGATCCTGTTGACGGGCAAAGCTCTACATTTACAGTACCATTTACGCCGAACAAGAAGAGGGACCGACTTCGGCGGAAGTCGTGACATTTCTACATTCTATAAATAACACATAGAATCATGTAGTAACCAAAAAAAGTGTTAAACAAATCAAAATATATTTTATTTTAGGTTCTTCAAAAAGCCACCCTTTGCCTTGATGACAGCTTTGCACACTCTTGGCATTCTCTCAACCAGCTTTACCTGGAATGCTTTTCTAACTGTCTTGAAGGAGTTCCCACATATGCTCAGCACTTGTTGGCTGCTTTTCCTTCACTCTGCAGTCCAACTCATCCCAAACCATCTCAATTGGGTTGAGGTCGGGTGATTGTGGAGGCCAGGTCATCTGATGCAGCACTCCATCACTCTCCCTCTTGGTCAAATAGCCCTTGTACAGCCTGGAGGTGTGTTGGGTCATTGTCCTGTTGAAAAACGAATGATAGTCCCACTAATCCCAAACCAGATGGGATGGCATATCACTGCAGAATGCTGTGGTAGCCATGCTGGTTAAGTGTGCCTTGAATTCTAAATAAATCACAGACAGTGTCACCAGCAAAGCACCATTACACCTCCTCCTCCATGCTTCAGGGTGGGAACCACACATGCAGAGATCATCCGTTCACCTACTCTGCATCTCACAAAAACACGGTGGTTGGATGCAAAAATCTCATCAGACCAAAGGACAGATTTCCACCGGTCAAATATCCATTGCTCGTGTTTCTTGGCCCATGCAAGTCTCTTCTTCTTATTAGTGTCGTTTAGTAGTAGTGGTTTCTTTGCAGCAATTTGCCCATGAAAGCCTGATTCACGCAGTCTCCTCTGAACAGTTGATGTTGAGACTTTTCTGTTACTTGAACTCTGTGAAGCATTTATTTGGGCTGCTATTTTCTGAGGCCGGCAACTCTAATGAACTTATCCTGTGCAGCAGGAATAACTCTGGGTCTTCCTTTCCTGTGGCGGTCCTCATGATAGCCCGTTTCATCATATCGCTTGATGGTTTTTGCAACTGCACTTGAAGACATTTTCAAAGATCTTGAAATTTTTCGGATTGACTGACCTTCATATCTTAAAGTAATGATGAACTGTAATTTCTCTTTGCTAATTTGAGCTGTTCTTGTAATATGGATTTTGTCTTTTACCAAATAGGGCTATCTTCTCTATACCACCCCTACCTTGTCACAACACAACTGACTGGCTCAAACGCATTAAGAAGGAAAGAAATTCCACAAATTAACTTTTAACAAGGCACACCTATTAATTGAAATTCATTCCAGGTGACTACCTCATGAAGCTGGTTGAGTGAATGCCAAGAGTATGCAAAGCTGTCATCAAGGCAAAGGGTGGCTACTTTGGAGAATCTCAAATATAAAATATATTTTGATTTATTTAACACTTTTTTGGTTACTACATGATTCCATATGTGTTATTTCATAGTCTGATGTCTTTTCTATTATTCTACAATGTAGAAAATAGTAAAAATAAAGAAAAACCCTGAAATGAGTAGGTGTGTACAAACTTTGACTGGAACTGTATATTGTAACCTCCCCTCTCAGGACTGGGAGGGTTTAACTCCGGAGGTTGCAGAAAATCATTCACTGGGCAGAGTTTCAGTGGGGCAAACTTAGGTTTCTTTATTTCTCAAAAGGAGGGGAAAGGGAAAAGGGAGGAAACTGTAACTCAGGTCACTCTTCTTTCTGCCGGCTGCTCCTTCTGGCGTCCGTCTACTTCTGGAAGGGAGGCAGAAGAGGTGTAGAATTAGACAAGGTGGATTATTCTACTCACGTCCTCCACTAGGCCTCTATCTCCAAGAGGGTGGTTGGGTTCTGACTGGGCCAAAGCCTGGGCTGGGATACCTCCAACACTCCGTGTCCGCTCTCTCCTCCTGCCTCTCCTTCCCCTCACTGTGGCTTCTTTGTCCTCTTTAATGTGGCTACTAATTGGGCCCAACAGCCTGCAGCCGAGGCTCCCTGTCAAAGGGGAAATTGTGCACACCTGGGTTAGGGCTGTCCTTGGTCCTGAACATCTCTGCTTAGCCCAGACCTTGTGTCGACCTCTGATGGTGCTCTCCATGGTGCTGCAGGTGACTGTGCTGTGTGGTGAGGGACTGTGTTTCCTTCTGGCCACCACAATATACATACAGTTGAAGTCAGAAGTTTACATACACTTAGATTGGAGTCATTAAAACTTGTTTTTCAACCACTCCACACATTTCTATTGTTTGGCAAGTCGGTTAGGACATCTACTTTGTGCATGACACAAGTAATTTTTCCAACAATTGTTTAGACAGATTATTTCACTTATAATCCACTGCATCACAATTCCAGTGGGTCAGAAGTTTACATACACTAAGTTGACTGTGCCTTTAAACAGCTTGGAAGATTCCAGAAAATGATGTCATGGCTTTAGATGCTTCTGATAGGCTAATCGACATACTTTGAGTCCATTGGGAGGTGTACATGTGGATGTATTTCAAGGCCTACCTTCAAACTCAGTGCCTCTTTGCTTGACATCATGGGAAAATCAAAAGAAATCAGCCAAGACTTCAGAAAAATAGACCTCCACAAGTCCATATGCTTGGGAGCAATTTCCAAATGCCTGAAGGTACCACGTTCATCTGTACAAACAATAGTACGCAAGTATAAACACCATGGGACAACGCGGGCCGTCATATCGCTCAAGAAGGAGACGCGTTCTGTCTCCTAGAGATGAACGTACTTTGGTGCAAAAATCTAAACCAGAACAACAGCAAAGGACCTTGTGAAGATGCTGGAGGAAACAGGTACAAAAGTATCTATATCCACAGTAAAACGAGTCCTATATTGATATAACCTGAAAGGCCGCTTAGCAAGGAAGAAGCCACTGCTCCAAAACCACCATAAAAAAGACTACGGTTTGCAACTGCACATGGGGACAAAGATCGTTCTTTTTGGAGAAATATCCTTTGGTCTGATGAAACAAAAATAGAGCTGTTTGACCATAATGACCATCATTATGTTTAGAGGAAAAAGGGGGAGGCTTGCAATCCGAAGAACACCATCCCAACCATGAAGCACGGGGGTGGCAGCATCATGTTGTGGGGGTGCTTTGCTGCAGGAGGGACTGGTGCACTTCACAAAATAGATGGCATCATGAGGGAGAAAAATATTGAAGCAACTCAAGACATCAGTCCTCCCTCATCATAAACGGCACCAACCAACACTGATTTATATATATTTTTACCTCCTTGGTGACTAACTCAACTGTTATTTCCTGGTTTATTTTGGGCATTCTGGGTTGTTATCAGCCATATGTCCGTGGGTAAATCTGTAATCCAGAGACACATGGAAAGGTCAAGGTATAGGTTATAGTCGTTTCAGGCGGAGAGCTTTAAGCTTCAGATGACACATCTAATCCACAGCAGGAACTTCCATATATGGTCATTGTCTTCTGTATCGGAACGCAGTCTTCGAGCAGGAACTCCACAGACTTTCATCTTAAAATACAGAAAATATCCTTTCTGTTATCCCTTTATACTGTATATTTAGCAGGATTCTATGAAAGAACACCGAAAATATATTTTGTTTGCCCAACATGGTATTTAGGAAGATTTTATGCAATGCAACATCTGCTATTCCTCTGCATAGTAACTGTGATATCCTGATTTCTTGTTTTGAGTCCAGTTTTATCACTGATCACCAAAATTATGTGCTTGACCCATATGCCTTTATGGGTTGTACACAAGCAGAGTCTTGGCGTGTTATTTTAGAAAGGTCGTTCTCTGTAGCAGTACTCAGAAATGTTTTTCTGCATTATGTAAAGTGTATTCTCCAACTTCTCCAACAATGCCAGAAATAATTGTAAATAGCAACAAGCTCCAGGCTAACTCTTGGCATGGCAACTCCTTTTATCTTAACAAATTCAGGACTGTGACACTACCAATACTCTGCATGCTCTCATCTCATTTCTTAAGATTCTCTCTTCACTTTGAAGAAGACACAAGTGAACCAACCCAACCCACAAGTCAGACATTATCAAAAGGAGCTCTTTGGTATCTGTGCCGCAGAAGAAGAAGTAGATAGCTTTTTCATCTCCAAAGATATCACTTTTTAGTAGATAACTAAAGTAAGGGGGAATGAGTGTCAATCCATTGACCTCTCTCATACCTCCTTCACTGTCCTTTCGACCTCCCATTTTACCAAGATGCATCTGTATTGTCATTAGTATGCTCTATCAGTTCGATCTTAGGGGACTTTGTGTCCTCCCTAAAACAATCCAACCTCTTCTGTTTTCATATGAGTACAGTATCGAGCAGGCAGAGGTTGTGTCAAAGTGAACTTAGATTACACTTAGTTCTCCGATACGTGAGCAATTTGTCAGCGGGCAGGACGAGAGTCTAGACTCTAGTGAGAAATGAAATGGATATAAAAAGGTCCAGGCTGGGTAGAGGACTGGAACCTCATGATAATTACATGCACATTTAAAAAGTCTGTCTGTACCGTAAGCCTTATGAATTAGTCGCCTGTCACTTCCTGTTTGTGAAGCCTTCCATCGCGCCTATGAGGCATTAGTCCTGGCCTCAGAACACAAGCACATCACTGCAGCGTAATTGTGGAGTGACTGGCCTCCACCGCTCTATATTGAATTATAAGTAAATAAATAAATCAACGGGAAGTAGGTTAGGAGCGAGACCGGAGTGGCTTTCTTCACACCCCATAATCCAACCTGGAGCACCTTCCAGATGGCCTGCATCTCGCCTCACCTCAGGCCCTACTTCCCCTCATTTTAATTAACATCAAATGTAAGTCCAGAATAGACGAGGGAGAGGAGTAGAGAGGAAACATTTTGAATAGCCAAAGATAACAATGATTATAGGGAGAAACATATCGTTACTGACATTTATCTTGTGTTGCATGCCATTATTGTGCATTTCAACAAGCTTCAGTTATGAAGTTAAGTGAAAATCAGTCATGTTATATTGCCCCAGTTGCATCAGCATCAGATTCAGTTGCGATCATTCAAGCGAATCCACACTGTGTTGTGAGAGAGAGAGCCAGTAAACCATGCAGCCAAAAACCATATCGCACATAATCTCCACTTCATCTTGCTCAACAGACCTTCAATATCAACTCTTCTTTGAAGAGTTGTTTCAATCAGTAGCTTAGCAGACACATACATACACACATGCGTGCACACACCGTACTGGGGACATCACATTACACATGTACCTTTGATCGGTCATCTCTGTGAAGTCCAACTCATCTCAAATCATCAGAAATCACAGAAACCTACTGTCTGGCATCCATATGGAAGAGAGAGGAAGAAAGGAACATAAAATAAAAAGGGGGAACACCACCACCCTTTATTAGCTGTCTGTGATGTGTGGTTCACGTCAGACCTTAAAGCAATACCCTGCCTCACAGGGTGACAGACTGAGAATCAGGAATCTTCTCTTCTTTCCCTCTTCTGCCTTTGATGTATGTAACTGTCATACCCAGGTCATTATTAAATTGCAGTGGCATTTCAACTTGCAATTTTTATTTTATTTATTTAATTTTTATGATTTGATTCAATTAATGATTGTGCTGCCTTTTTGTAATCGGTGGTACTCACACCTTAAATGACAATTGTGGCTTTCCAAAAGGTTTAATCAAGGAGATAAAGGGTAATGGTAATTTGAAGAAAGGTTGTGATTGTTATTTTGTTGAATTTAATCAGGTATGTGTAAAGTTGTATTGTGCAACATTTTTCTATTTGTACTACCCTTTTTCTCTGTAATGTCAACAATAATTGAAGATAAGTCATCAAAATGTGATAATTATATCCTTAAAATGTTTACTTTGCAATAATGTTACAACTATATTGATACAAATACAGAAACATATAGAAAACAGGAATAGCCTGTTCTGTTACACCACACATAATGTAACACAAATTACTTGATACATGATTCCACAAAGCAACTTCAACCATTTATTAAATCTTAAAACAGATATTCAGTACAGTATATTCCATGCCATGGAATATGTTACAATTCCTCTCCCAACACTCAATTGAAATACAAAAGGCAGATTTTTGCAGTTTCCCTGCGTTGTATAGCTTCTGATTCTCTGCTGCACTTAAGTTGGCCATACCTGACAAAATTAACACAGCATTTGGTTAAGATACTCTAACAAAACACAATGCTTATTTGTGTTGATAGCATATTTGTAGGAACTTTGATAGTAACTTCCATGAACAAAAAGGTACAGTAATTGGTGTTACATGCACAGTCACTCAAACCAGAGTTCATGAATCATACAAACATCTATGAATTGTGTGATTTCATTAATTGTTTGGCTCATAATTAAATTTTCCTTTACAAATGTGGGACCTTGATTATGGGGACACCATGAGACCTTTATTTTGATAGCCTAATCTATTGGTTGAAGAAAGTATTGAGATTGCAATGACTGCAAGTTCCATGCTCCGATAGTTTGATTGTTATTTTGTCTCAATCCCTAAAGTTGTAGTACACGTAAACCTTGAAGTCTTATAACATGGAGCACCATTGTCCCTCGTCATCATTCATGCTATCGGTCTTACACAACCAATGACAAACCCCAATGACACATTTGATTTAGACATGTGAAACTGACAAAATCAACTCAGAAAAAAAAGAAACGTCCTGTCACTGTCAACTGTGTTTATTTTCAGCAAACTGAACATGTGTAAATATTTGTATGAACATAACAAGATTCAACAACTGAGACATAAACTGAACAAGTTCCACAGACATGTGACTAACAGAAATGGAATAATGTGTCCCTGAGCAAAGGGGGGTCAACATCAAAAGTAACAGTCAGTATCTGGTGTGGCCACCAGCTGCATTAAGTACTGCAGTGCATCTCCTCATGGACTGCACCAGATGTGCCAGTTCTTGCTGTGAGATGTTACCCCACTCTTCCACCAAGGCACCTGCAAGTTCCCTGACATTTCTGGGGGGAATGGCCCTAGCCCTCGCCCTCCGATCCAACAGGTCCCAGACGTGCTCAATGGGATTGAGATCCGGGCTCTTCGCTGGCCATGGCAGAACATTGACATTCCTGTCTTGCAGAAAATCACGCACAGAACGAGCAGTATGGCTGGTGGCATTGTCATGCTGGAGGGTCATGTCAGGATGAGCCTGCAGGAAGGGTACCACATGAGGGAGGAGGATGTCTTCCCTCTAACGCACAGCGTTGAGATTGCCTGCAATGACAACAAGCTCAGTCCGATGATGCTGTGACACACCACCCCAGATCATGACGGACCCTCCACCTCCAAATCGATCCCGCCTCCAGAGTACAGGCCTCGTGTAACGCTCATTCCTTCAACGATAAACACGAATATGACCATCACCCTTGGTGAGACAAAACCGCGACTCGTCAGTGAAGAGCACTTTTTGCCAGTCCTGTCTGGTCCAGCGACATTGGGTTTGTGCCCATAGGCGACATTGTTGCCGGTGATGTCTGGTGAGGACCTGCCTTACAACAGGCCTACAAGCCCTCAGTCCAGCCTCTCTCAGCCTATTGCGGACAGTCTGAGCACTGATGGAGGATTGTGCATTCCTGGTGTAACTTGGGCAGTTGTTGTTGCCATCCTGTACCTGTCCCGCAGGTGTGATGTTCGGATGTACCGATCCTGTGCAGGTGTTGTTACATGTGGTCTGCCACTGCGAGGACGATCAGATGACCCTGGGCATCTTTCCTTTTTGAGTCAGTAGAAATGCCTCTTTAGCCCTAAGTTTTCATAACTGTGACCTTAATTGCCGACCGCCTGTAAGATGTTAGAGTCTTAATGACTGTTCCACAGGTGCATGTTCATGAATTGTTTATGGTTCATTGAACAAGCATGGGAAACAGTGTTTAAACACTTTACAATGAAGATCTGTGAAGTTAGTTGGATTTTTACGAATTATCTTTGAAAGACAGGGTCCTGAAAAAGGGGCATTTCTTTCTTTGCTGAGTTTCTTAGAATTTGTTCATATATGAAAAGAGTGTGCAGACTCACCATGTGCCCCCTATCCCCACCACCGCCACCTGGAGACCTCTGATGGGTCAGATGCCAGACACGGTGCAGACAAAAAGCAACAAGCTGGCTGTGCTGGAGGTGGACGAGGCAGTCAACACTACCTTTGTGTGTGAGAGGTCAAGAATCGCTGGGCACCACCAAGGACCAGGTCATCATCAGGGTCCATCTAGGGAAGTTTCTGATTCTCTCTGCTGCCCAGGCTGCTGTGTGGTCTACTGGTGGTGGTGAAATGCAGGCTCCACAGTGCTGGATTGAAAATTGGTGACAGCTGTGGTTCATTATAAATGGATGATGGCTCACAAACTCCATGCAAGGATTTTCCCTGGCTAGCTATCTAGCGTGTTTGTATTCCTGGCTGGTACCATGGGTGCTATGGGCATTGCTTTTATGCACTTGGTGGACTCATCGTTGTTTGGATTTCTGCTATAAATAGCTTCGGGACTTTAAGCAAGTCAACTCAGTGAGCTATTGTATTATGAGCGCACTGCACTTAGGGTTTATTTGCGTGATAAGTGTTGTTTACTCTTCAGCATTTTATACATGTTTTTTTTTTTCTGGCTAGCAAATTAACTTTCAAACCACTTGCTAGTTTGGTGTGTGTGCATATACTTTTTTTCTCCACTGCATGGAGCTACACTATACAGTCCATTGTTACATTACAGCCTTATTCTAAAATAGATTTTTTTGAAAGCCTCACCAATCTACACGCAATACCCCATAATGACAAAGTAAAACCAAGTTTTACATTTTTTTGCAAATGTATAAAAAAAAACAGATACCTTACTTACATAAGTATTCAGACCCTTTGCTATGAGACTCGAAATTGAGCTCAGGTGCATCCTGTTTCCATTGATCATCCTAGAGATGTTTGATTGGAGTCCACCTGCGGTAAATTCAATTGATTGGACATGATTTGGAAAGGCACACACCTGTCTATATAAGGTCCCATAGGTGACAGTGCATGTCAGAGAAATAAACAAGCCATGAGGTCGAAGGAATTGTCCGTAGAGCTCAGAAATAGGATTGTGTCGAGGTACAGATCTGGGGAAGGGTAACAAAAATGTCTGCAGCATTTAAGGTCCCCAAGACCACAGTTGCCCCCATCATTCTTAAATGGAAGAAGTTTGGAACCACCAAGACTCTTCCAAGAGCTGGCCAGACGGTAGCCACTCCTCAGTAAAATGCACATGACAACACGCTTGGAGTTTTCCAAAAGGCACCTAAAGGACTCTCAGACCATGAGAAACAAGACTCTCTGAACTGATGAAACCAAGATGGAACTCTTTGGCCTGAATGCCAAGCGTCACGTCTGGAGGAAACCTGGCACCATCCCTACGGTGAAGCATGGTGGTGGCAAGATCTTTTTAAGTGGCAGGGACTGGGAAACTAGTCAGGATCGAGGGAAAGATTAACAGAGTAAAGTACAAAATGTTCCTTGATGAAAACCGGCTCCAGGACACGTTTCTGAGCGTGCTCAATGGGATTGAGATCCGGGCTCTTCGCTGGCCATGGCAGAACATTGACATTCCTGTCTTGCAGAAAATCACGCACAGAACGAGCAGTATGGCTGGTGGCATTGTCATGCTGGAGGGTCATGTCAGGATGAGCCTGCAGGAAGGGTACCACATGAGGGAGGAGGATGTCTTCCCTCTAACGCACAGCGTTGAGATTGCCTGCAATGACAACAAGCTCAGTCCGATGATGCTGTGACACACCACCCCAGATCATGACGGACCCTCCACCTCCAAATCGATCCCGCTCCAGAGTACAGGCCTCGGTGTAACGCTCATTCCTTCAACGATAAACACGAATATGACCATCACCCTTGGTGAGACAAAACCGCGACTCGTCAGTGAAGAGCACTTTTTGCCAGTCCTGTCTGGTCCAGCGACATTGGGTTTGTGCCCATAGGCGACATTGTTGCCGGTGATGTCTGGTGAGGACCTGCCTTACAACAGGCCTACAAGCCCTCAGTCCAGCCTCTCTCAGCCTATTGCGGACAGTCTGAGCACTGATGGAGGATTGTGCATTCCTGGTGTAACTTGGGCAGTTGTTGTTGCCATCCTGTACCTGTCCCGCAGGTGTGATGTTCGGATGTACCGATCCTGTGCAGGTGTTGTTACATGTGGTCTGCCACTGCGAGGACGATCAGATGACCCTGGGCATCTTTCCTTTTTTTTGAGTCAGTAGAAATGCCTCTTTAGCGTCCTAAGTTTTCATAACTGTGACCTTAATTGCCGACCGTCTGTAAGATGTTAGAGTCTTAATGACCGTTCCACAGGTGCATGTTCATGAATTGTTTATGGTTCATTGAACAAGCATGGGAAACAGTGTTTAAACACTTTACAATGAAGATCTGTGAAGTTAGTTGGATTTTTACGAATTATCTTTGAAAGACAGGGTCCTGAAAAAGGGGCATTTCTTTCTTTGCTGAGTTTCTTAGAATTTGTTCATATATGAAAAGAGTGTGCAGACTCACCATGTGCCCCCTATCCCCACCACCGCCACCTGGAGACCTCTGATGGGTCAGATGCCAGACACGGTGCAGACAAAAAGCAACAAGCTGGCTGTGCTGGAGGTGGACGAGGCAGTCAACACTACCTTTGTGTGTGAGAGGTCAAGAACCGGCTGGGCACCACCAAGGACCAGGTCATCATCAGGGTCCATCTAGGGAAGTTTCTGATTCTCTCTGCTGCCCAGGCTGCTGTGTGGTCTACTGGTGGTGGTGAAATGCAGGCTCCACAGTGCTGGATTGAAAATTGGTGACAGCTGTGGTTCATTATAAATGGATGATGGCTCACAAACTCCATGCAAGGATTTTCCCTGGCTAGCTATCTAGCGTGTTTGTATTCCTGGCTGGTACCATGGGTGCTATGGGCATTGCTTTTATGCACTTGGTGGACTCATCGTTGTTTGGATTTCTGCTATAAATAGCTTCGACTTTAAGCAAGTCAACTCAGTGAGCTATTGTATTATGAGCGCACTGCACTTAGGTTTATTTATGTGATAAGTGTTGTTTACTCTTCAGCATTTTATACATGTTTTTTCTGGCTAGCAAATTAACTTTCAAACCACTTGCTAGTTTGGTGTGTGTGCATATACTTTTTTCTTCCACTGCATGGAGCTACACTATACAGTCCATTGTTACATTACAGCCTTATTCTAAAATAGATTTTTTTGAAAGCCTCACCAATCTACACGCAATACCCCATAATGACAAAGTAAAACCAAGTTTTACATTTTTTTGCAAATGTATAAAAAAACAGATACCTTACTTACATAAGTATTCAGACCCTTTGCTATGAGACTCGAAATTGAGCTCAGGTGCATCCTGTTTCCATTGATCATCCTAGAGATGTTTGATTGGAGTCCACCTATGTAAATTCAATTGATTGGACATGATTTGGAAAGGCACACACCTGTCTATATAAGGTCCCATAGGTGACAGTGCATGTCAGAGAAATAAACAAGCCATGAGGTCGAAGGAATTGTCCGTAGAGCTCAGAAATAGGATTGTGTCGAGGTACAGATCTGGGGAAGGGTAACAAAAATGTCTGCAGCATTTAAGGTCCCCAAGACCACAGTTGCCCCCATCATTCTTAAATGGAAGAAGTTTGGAACCACCAAGACTCTTCCAAGAGCTGGCCAGACGGTAGCCACTCCTCAGTAAAATGCACATGACAACACGCTTGGAGTTTTCCAAAAGGCACCTAAAGGACTCTCAGACCATGAGAAACAAGACTCTCTGAACTGATGAAACCAAGATGGAACTCTTTGGCCTGAATGCCAAGCGTCACGTCTGGAGGAAACCTGGCACCATCCCTACGGTGAAGCATGGTGGTGGCAAGATCTTTTTAAGTGGCAGGGACTGGGAAACTAGTCAGGATCGAGGGAAAGATTAACAGAGTAAAGTACAAAATGTTCCTTGATGAAAACCGGCTCCAGGACACGTTTCTGAATTTCCTTGAGTGGCCCAGCCAAAGCTCAGACTTGAACCTGATCAAACATCTCTGGAGAGACCTGGAAAATAGCTATTCAGCGATGCTACGCGTCTAACCTGACAGAGCTTGAGAGGATCTTCAGAGAAGAATGGGAGAAACATCCGAAATACAGATTTGCCAAGCTTGTATAGTCATACCCAAGAAGATTCCAGGCCGTAATCGCTGCCAAACGTGCTTCACAACAAAGTACTGAGTAAAGGGTCTGAATACTTATGGAAATGTAATATTTCAGTCACGCCGAAGACGTGGATGTCGATTAAGGCAGCCCCCCGCACCTCTCTGATTCAGAGGGGTTGGGTTAAAATGCGGAAGACACATTTCGGTTGAAGGCATTTGGTTGTACAACTGACTAATAATGGTGACTTTGACTTTGGTATTGTGTGTAGACTGATGAACAGGAATAGCCTGTTCTGTTACACCACACATAATGTAATCAATTTTAGAATAAGGCTGTAACATAATTTTTGGGGGGAAAAGTCAAAGGGTCCGAATACTTTCCGAATGCACTGTATATGCAAAAGTATGAAGACACCCCTTCAAATTTGTGGATTTGGCTATTTCAACCAAACCCGTTGTTGACAGGTGTATAAAATTCAGCACACAGCCATACAATCTCCATAGACAAACATTGGCAGTAGAATGGCCTTACTGAAGAGCTAAATGACTTTCAATGTGGCAACGTCATAGGATGCCACTTTCCCAACAAGTCAGTTCGTCACATTTCTGCCCTGCTAGAGCTGCCCCGGTCAACTGTAAGTGCTGTTATTGTGAAGTGGAAACATCTCGGAGCAACAACGGCTCAGCCGCAAAGTAGTAGGCCACACAAGCTCACAGAACAGGACCGCCGAGTGCTGAAGCACGTCGTCTGTCCTCGGTTGCGACACTCACTACCGAGTTCCAAACTGCCTCTGGAAACAACGTCAGCACAATAACTGTTCATTGGGTGCTTCATAAAATGGGTTTCCATGGCCAAGCGGCCACACACAAGTCTAAGATCACCATGCACAATGCCAAGCGTCGGTTGGAGTGGTGTAAAGCTTGCCACCATTGGACACCGGAGCAGTGGAAACGCATTCTCTAATGAATCACAATTCACCATCTGGCAATCCGACAGATGAATCTGGGTTGAGTGGTTTCCAGAACGCAACCTGCCCCAATGCCAACTGTAAAATTTGGTGGAAGAGGAATAACGTTCTGGGGATGTTTTTCAAGGTTTGGGCTAGGTCCCTTAGTTCCAGTGAAGGGAAATCTTAACACTACAGCATGACATTCTAGACAATTCTCTGCTTTCAACTTTGTAGCAATAGTTTGGGGAAGGACCTTTCCTGTTTCAGCATGACAATGCTCCTCTGCAGAAAGCGAGGTCCTTACAGAAATGGTTCGTCGAGATCGGTGTGGAAGAACTTGACTGGCCTGCACAGAGCCCTGACCTCAACCCCATCGAACACCTTTGGGATGAATTGGAACGCCAACTGCGAGCCAGGCCTAATCGTCCAAATCAGTGCCCAACTTCACTAATGCTCTTGTGGCTGAATGGAAGCGAGTCCCTGCAGCAATGTTCCAAAATCTAGGTGAAAGCCTTTTCAGAAGAGTGGAGGCTGTTATAGCAGCAGAGGGGGGACCAACACCATATTAATGCCCATGATTTTGGAATGAGATGTTCGAGCAGGTGTCCACATACATTTGGTCATGTAGTGTATATTAGACATTGTAGTAATAACGGACTAACTGGATTATACATCACATTGTGATATTGGATTACAACAGACTGAGTGGAATATAGCTATATTTCATGAACGTTATTGGGATTTGAATGGATTAAGTGAAATATACGGCAGGTCTATTGGATTAACCGTGAACAGGCTGAGTGGATTGTGCGCAGAGGAAACTTCAACTGCACGGCGGTACGCAATGAGAGTTTCACACATTGAGCTCTGCGTTTCCAGGTTCGCTGTGAGACATCAGGTATGGTCAAAGCCCAGGTGGCCAAAGCTCTGCCCTCTCTTGGTGGGGCCTGCTTTCAGTTTTTGGGATGGCCTCACAGTTGATGTTAAAAACATGACAACACAGTTACTCGTATGGAATCAGTGTTTGGACAGCAACATGACATTTCAATCTTCCCTAAATGCCCCGCCAGGGTAATGAGCCACTTGAGGTTCATGCAGCAGAGCTGCGTTGCCTTGTACACACTGCTTTCCCAGATTATGGTGAAGCCGCCGTTACAGGGGAAATATTGAGGTTCATTGCGGGTCTGGACATCGTAATGCAAGCAAAACTGTATGAGCACGGGGTCGCCACCACATGCTCTTACATTTTCTAGCCAGTGAGAGAACACGCTCAACCTTCCTTGCCCTCTCCCCCACCCCAGTCCATACTCCAATGTCCCCATCTGCTGTTTATACCCTGTCCATAGCCCTCTCTCTCAAAGTGGACAAAGTACAGTCAACTGTTGCATCCTTAACACATAACCCAATAAAGGTGTGTCAAGCTTGTAGCGTCATACTCAAGAAGACCAGAGGCTGTAATTGCTGCCAAAGGTGCTTCAACAAAGTATTGAGTAAAAGTTCTGAATACTTATGTAAATGTGATATTTCAGATGTTATTTTTAATACATTTGCAACATTTTTTGAAAACTTGTTTTTGCTTTGTCGTTGTGGGGTACTGTGTGTAGATTGATGGGGGGGAGGACTATTTAATCAATTTTAGAATAAGGCTGTAACATAAAATTTTGGGGAAAAAGTCAAGGGGTCTGAATACTTTACAAATGCACAGTATGACTGCACCATCAAACACAGAGATGGAAAGAAACATGGGAATTCGGGTATACTCTCATGCCAGCCCCAACCAGACACACCCACAAAGCACCCACAACTCTATCCTTGACCTCACACAAACATTGTCTGTTGACACCCCTCAGTGTCAGAAAGATGGCATCACTCAGGGAGAGATTGATCAGGGGAGATGTCCTCATACATGGGCATTGAGAATCCTGTGGAGACTATCTTAAAAGCTGTCCCTACAGAAGGACATGGTCTCCCGGCGTTCATATGGCAGCTCAGGTGAGCCCTTCCTGCAGATTGTTGTCGCAGACTCAGTTCTGTATGTACATGAACACCCCTCAGTGGGTCAATACACTAGCCAGAGTAAGATACACTATCCAGAGTAAGAGAACAGGTTTACTGGTCTTTCATGGCTGGGGATATAGAAATGTACTGTATATAGCATTTGCCCAGAAATCTAGCCCCCCTCCAGACAGTCACCGACACTTGCCCCTTCCAGAAAGTGTCCGCTGACATAACTGAGCTCCCTATAACACGTTCAGGGCATAGGTATGTTCTAGACATCCAAAACTATTTCACTAAGTTAGGGGGAGTGAGGGGGAGTGATGAGCTCTGCAGCAGCCTCACAACTCAATCGCTAGTTGAGTTGGGGGGGTAATTGGCCCTCTTTCTGGAACTCACCCACAAACAGGACCACACCTGCTGAGGAGTGACGGCTCCATCCTAGCTAGAGGGGTGCTCTCATCTTATCTATCAACATAGACAGGTCTATGGGGTGCAGGCCAGGCAGCAGGCTGTTAGCCAGCCTGCCAGCTTAGTGGAGTCTGCCACTAGCACAGTCAGTGTAGTCAGCTCAGCTATCCCCATTGAGACCTTGTCTGTGCCTTGATCTAGGTTGAGCAAAACTTAACATGGAGGTGTTCGCTTTAGCAATCTCACTGGAATAAAGACCTCCTCCATTCCTGTAATTATTGAAATAGATTGTGATATCTCACATCTCAAAATAGGGTTACTTAATGTTAGATCCCTCACTTTCAAGGCCGTCTTAGTCAATTAACTAATCACTGATAATAATCTTGATGTGATTGGCCTGACTGAAAAATGTCTCAAGCCTGATGAATTGACTGCGTTAGAGGCCTCTCCTCCTGTTTACACTAGTGACCATATCCTCCATGAATCCCGCAAAGGCGGAGGTGTTGCTAACATTTCCAACAGAAAATTTCAATTTACAAAAAAAAAAGACTGCGTTTTAGTCTTTTGAGCTTTTGGTCATGAAATCTATGCAGCTGTAGCGCCTCTCCAGCGTGTTTTACTTTAATGAGAGGTGGCTATCCTGAGTTCTTTAACTCTCCATTCAATCAAATAAGTGTGGTTTCCCTAATGAACGTATCAGTAGTTAACTTGTGGGTGGGTGTAATTACTAACTTATTTTATAAAGTACTACTTTTCCTAATTAACTTAAAATATCAAAAGAGTCAGTAACCACAACGGTTTTATAAGAAATATAACAGATTTACTTTGAAAAAGGGGGTCAGTAATTAAATATGTCTCGTCACTTTTCAGCTCACAAATGCATTACTATTCACCTTCAAACATAAGGGCCCAATAAAATAAAATAAAACAGCCGGCAAAACCTAGCTTAATTTTAAATACCATTCAAATGTTCAAATGATGCAGGCCTGAATGTAGCTCGGCACGCTGTAGCCTTAAACCAAATGGCTGCTTCACCACACGGGCCAAACAAAATAATGGTACCTTTATTCAATGTGACTGCAACCTCCCCGCCAAGACAGGATCAAAGGCGCCAGAAGACAGAAGACAGGCGGAGAGGAATTCGAGATGAATTGAAGACAGTTGAAGAGAAAAGTCACATGGTTGACGATCTGGGCAATGTCCTCCACTCGGTGACACTATCTGGCTCCGTCCACGGTCTTTGATCATCGCCGGTCTCATAGTTCCACACAGGCTTAACTACACGAGGTCGCTGGCCGCTAGCTTGTTAGCAAAGTCCATGCACCATCACTAACCACTATATCAGCGGCTAACTTAAACTTATTTCAGTCTTCAGATGAGTACGCCACCCACACAGACAGAATAATCACCATTAATGTTTCGTGATAAGAGTTCTGGTTGAACACTTTCACTAAACTGGTTCATTCCTTTCAACTTAACCGTGTTCTCCTTTTTCAACCCAAATCCAACCACGCTGCTTCTCCTCTCTCCTTCTCGACCCTCACTCCCTTGTCCTTTGACCTCAACTGTGAATGGTTCATACACAAACTTTCAGAAATAAAATAAATTCACAAAGCATTTGTGTAATTCTTTCTTCCTACTCTTACAGGCATCTTTAAAGCATTTTTACATATATTATGACCCAACAAATATTTAACATTTTAAGTGCTGTATTTAGTAAACCATGAACATTACCAAATATACATTTCTCTCATTGAGCAAACTATAACTTAATTGCTGGTCAATGAATCTTAACATTTTAACCTTGAATTATATTTATTACTCTATGAAATTATTTATTCAAACTTATAAATCTTATACTAATGAATATATTTCAACAGGGTTACACTCCTCCCCTTTTAAATGTCTGTGTGTCCTCACCAGACACTAACCAACTAACAAAGGAGTCCTAAGGGCATAATAACTAGTGTTTCTAGTGTTTTCCTATTTTAATGACTATCCTCTGTGTACAATAGTCAAAGGCTCATCTCTAGATCTACCAGGCTCATCATAGGTAAGTCTAATAGTTGGCTTGGCAGTTCTCTTAGGTCTAGGCTCAGATCGGTGCTGCCCTCTATCCTCCTGGACCTCAGATACTTCTTGGTCAGACTCCGATCCAGCTTCACTAGTCTCTTCCGGAGCTACTTCTGGATCACACTCTTCATTCTCAGGTTCTGGTTCAGAGTTGTGGTCAACCTCCACTGGGTCAGAATCATTTTCATGAACAGGTTCAGCTTTAAGGTCATTTTCATGTTCTGTTTCAGGATCATCTTGTAATTCAAGTACTGGCCTGGCAGTGTTTAGCACCCTCGGACAGGCTCTCTCTGAGTGACACGGTGAGTGACATAATACTCCATGTCAGAGGACGAATCAGAAAACTCCTGTAACTCTTGAGTCTCTGGTCTTGAGTCCCATTGACTTTTCTTACGAGTGTTTGCTCTGGTCTTGAGTTTCTCAGCCGGATCAACATCCTGGTCAGCACGTGGCATTCGCACCAGCTGTCCAATCGGAAGAAGGTGGTCCCTGTGTATAGTCTTTGTCCCTAGCCTTCCATCCTCCCGCTTGATCTTGAACACAGGTAGGTTTGGCATCTTTCCAACGACAACATACGGATCAGGACTCCACTTGCTTTCCAGTTTGTGCTTGCCTCTCAGGCCTAGATTCCGGAGCAGCACTCTGTCGCCGATCTCTATGGACTGAAAAGTAACTCTGCGATCATACACCCTCTTGTTTCTCTGGTGCCGTTTGTCTGCAGCATCAGAGGCTAACTTGTAGGCTTGCTTCAAATCTTCCTTCAGCTTTGTGACGTATCGGGTGTGAGAGGCCTCTTCTATGCCATCTGGGGACGTTCCCAAGCACAAGTCAACAGGAAGTCTCGCCTCTCTGCCAAACATTAGATGGTAAGGTGAATACCCTGTGGCATCACACTTGGTGCTGTTGTACGCGTGGACCAAGTAAGGCACATGTTGACTCCACGTACGCTTCTTCTCCCAGCCTAACGCATAGCATAGAGAGCAGAGTTCGGTTGAACCTTTCTGGCTGTGGGTCTCCTTGCGGATGATACGGCGTTGTCCGCGACTTGCGTATCCCCATCAAGGTCAACAGTTCTCGGATCAAACGGCTCGAAATCTCTTCCTTGATCCGAATGGATCCTTGAAGGCAGTCCATAATGTATGAAATATTTCTCAATCAGGACCTTTGCCACCACATGGGCCTTCTGGCTTTTAGTTGGGAAAGCCTGGGCGATCTCGTGAAATGATCCGTGACCACTAACACGTTACTGATGCCTTTGGAGTCAGGCTCCATGGAAAGAAAGTCCATGCACACTAAATCCATAGGCCCATGGCTTACGCATCTGGTGCAACGGAGCAGCTCTCTGTATAGGGGTCTTGTGAGTGACACACTCCCACAGTTCTTGATGTATTCCTCCACTTGCCTCGACATCCTGGGCCAAAAGAATCTACTTCTGAGCAGGTCAACAGTTCTTTCTTTCCAAGGTGCCCCAGGTCATCATGCATGGCCTGCATAACCATCTCCCGGAACTCTCTTGGTAGGATGAGTTGACTGACCACATCTCCGGATGGTCTCTTGCTGTAACGGTACAGCAATCCATCTTTCATTGACAGCTTCCCCGCTTCTCTTTTCAATCTGGACCACTCAGGACTCATGTTCCCCTTCTCTGGCCAGCGCCCATGCTTGACGGCTTGGATGGCCGGGTCCAATGGCTTCATCCTCTTCCTGAGCCTTTCTGAGACTCAGTTTGGACATGAGTTCCAGAGACTTTAACTCCATGCGTGTGGGAAACGCATACAGGTCAGGAACACAGTGGGAAGATGCTCCAAGCTGAGCAACACAGACTGGTATACTATATTCAGACTCTGAGGTACAGACTCTCTGACAGATGATGTTCACTCCAGACTGAGGTATAGTCACCCAGCCATTGTCGTCCTCCTCTGGCATGTTCCTTGACAACAGGTCGGCATCAATGTTCTGTCGGCCTGGGCGATACTGCACATCAAACTCAGACGTCGATAGGGCAGCTAGCCAGCGATGCCCCACCGCATTGAGCTTGGCTGTGGACAGTACGCACGTAAGCGGGTTGTTGTCAGTACGTACGGTGAATCTTGCCCCATACAAATAGTCGTGGAATTTGTCGACTACTGCCCACTTGAGTGACAAGAATTCCAGCTGATGTATGGGGTAGTTTCTCTGCAGAGCTGACTTTTCTGCTTGCAAAGGCAACTGGTCTCAGGCCTTCAGCGTGTTCTTGGTAAAGAACAGCACCAAGACCCTTCAAGCTTGCATCCACATGCAGGATGTATGGATGTTGTGGATTGGCAAATGCCAGGACAGGCGCATGTGTCAGACTGCGTAATTATGTGATGAAACGCATCTGTACAGGATTTGTCCCATCTTTCCCGAAAGGCTCCGATTCCTTCAAGTAGACTTTGTTCACATCTTGGGCACACTTCTTCCTCTTTTGAGTTGGAGCATATCCCTTTGTGAGTTCAGTCAGTGGTCTAACAATTTCAGAATAGTTCTGAATGAATCGGCGGTAATAACCGCAAAATCCTAGGAAGGATTGTAACTTCTTCAGGTTTGTTGGCATGGGCCATGTAGTGACGGCCTCAATCTTGTTTGGATCTGGGGCAACTCCATCTGCAGACACGATGTGCCCCAGGTACTTGACCCTTGGCAGACAGATCTGGCACTTGTCCACTGAGAGTTTCAGCCCAACTTCACCGAGACGATCTAGGACCTTGAGCAGTCTCTCTTCGTGTTCCTCGAGAGTTTTTCCAAACACTATGACGTCATCCAGATATACCAGCACTTGTAAGAGGTTCATGTCACCAACAGCCTTTTCCATCAATCTTTGAAAGGTTGCTGGTGCCCCAGTAATGCCTTGAGGCATTCGCTCAAACTGGAAAATCCTAACGGGCAAATGAATGCCGTTTTCTCTTTGTCCTCTTCGGACATCGCTATCTGGTAGTAGCCGAACGCAAATCCAGTACAGAGAACCATTGACTCCCTGTTAAAGCATTCAGCGCATCTTCAATGCATGGTGTTGTGTACTGGTCAGGTATGGTTCGGCTATTCAACAGTCTGTAATCTATGCACATCCTAATAGCCCCAGTCTTCTTTCTGACTACAACTATTGGGGATGCATAGGGGCTTCGCGACTCTGTTATGATCCCTGCCTGCAGCAGTTCTTGTAAGTGCTTTCACGCCTTCGATATCTGCAGGGGCTAGCCGGGCGTGATCGTTGACGGAAAGGCCGGGAATCAGAAAGTCGGATTTTGTGCTCTACTCCTCTTGCCAATCCCACGTCCCACTCGTGCATTGAGAAGACATGAGCCTTCTGAGCCAGTTTCTTACATAATCTGTTCTTCCATTGTTCTGAGATAGGAGAGTCTCCAAAGTTGATCAAGCTCTCATCAAAGTCAGAGGAAGCAGTCTCCTTAGGGGGAATCGTCACAACTGAATCAATGTGATACACACATCCAATCACTGTTCCCACAGGTATGGAAGTTTCTCTTGAAGATTCATTTCTGAGTAGTATTCTTAAACTGTTGACATCTAATGCCCCACTGGGCACAACCATGGGATGAAAAATCACATCAGCAGGTAAGACAGCTGCTGATGAGGAGTCTATCATCAGGATTTCTTGAGCAACAGGCTTCGTCAGCTCAACTTTGCACACAACCTGAGTGTCACCCTCTGGGGGTAAGACCAAAGGGCCTGGACCCATCCATCGGACACGGCCAGCCTCTTCCTCTTGGACCGGGACCGACACACCCTTTAGAGCAGGTTGCTCTTCCTCAACACGAACACGAAGGCCTAGTGTTTGGGTGACATCAATGCCATTGTCTTTGCATTGATTCACTAAGCGCCTAACATGGCTCGCATTGGTGCCCACAATGACAGACGCCTTATCGCCAGTCCTGGGGTTAGGACATATGAGAGCTAGGACAGTTACCGCCTGACTGGTTCCTAACACCTCAGCTGGATACTCCACATCAACTACCACGTAGCCACGGTAAGGGTAGCTAGCTCCAGACTCACTTAAACCCCACAGGGAAAGACCAGATAATGGCTGAATGGGGATATCAGACAAGTACTTCCGGTACCAAGGTTCAAAAATGATCGTCACTTGAGAGCCACTATCTAATAGAGCAGTGCAGGGTTGTCCATTAACCTTCAGCGACACCAGGCTAGGCGCCCAACTAACCCATCAGGAATAGACACACTCTCAGACATGTCAGCTGTACTTCTCTCAACCGAACAGTTAACTGCACTAGTGGTGGTATCACTTGACGGCTGGTTGTTCTTGGACAGCTTCAGAGCTTGTATAAGTTTCTTGATAACTTTAGCCTGGTTTTCTGGGCTTTGGCACTTCCTTGCAAAATGGCCACTCTCACCACATCGATAACAGAAGTGTTCCTCCGATACTTTGAATAATCGTTGTGGGGAGCTGGCTACTGGTTTCGAGGTATTCACAGCTGAAACGGCAGCTTGAGGCTCAGCTACTTTATTTGTGACTTTCTGTTGCAAGCGCTTCATTCGTTTTTCAAAGCTGCTATCTCACTGTCCGAACTGCACTCACTGTACACTACATTTGGGGACTTTTCTCACTGCTAACTGATGTGTCGTGGGCTGTCTTAGACACGACAGCAGCAACCAAGGTCTTAAGTTCTTTGATCTCAGACTTCAAGTTCTGAATTTCAGTTTGTTTCACATCAGCATTTTGCCTAACACTTCCACCTTGCATGACAGGAGTAATCTTCTTTCGTGAGGTCTCATACTCCTCTTCTGTACGTATCTCCTTTAACAGCTGGAGAAAGGTCGGGGGATTTGCTCTCTTCTCTCTCAGACGAAGGTTAACTAACATCAGATCAGAGGCTATCGCACCACGCAACAACTGGTCGAGTCTTGCTTTATCTGCACATCCAAGGGGGAGACCATCTCTCTGCACCACCCTATTCAACGACTGTTCTAGACGCCTGAGGAAGTCAGACAGCTTCTCACCTGGTTGTTGCTGCAGTAAACGAAATGCAAAATACAACTCTTCTCCTGACTCTGCTGTCCCAAAAGCATGCTCAAGTGCCTCTAAGCAGTCTTCGGCTCACCTCAGGATCACTGGCTCGTGCTGCTTTTACAATGTCAAGTGCCGGGCCTCTGAGACTTTCCATCAGTCTCCGCCTCTTCTCTTTGTGAGAGCAATCACACTCTTCCACCATGAGCCGTGCTTGACCCAACCAGTGATCGAACTGCTCTTCTCCAGCTGGGGTGGGTAACAAACCAGAGAAAGTTCAGAGGCGGCGATAGCTTCCATGCTCACCTGAGGACTTGTACGTCTTGTCCAGTAAATCGCTCACCGCTCGCAGAATGGCCTCTGTTGACTTGGCAGCAGCCTCATCTTCAGGGAACAATGTGCGAAGGTCTTCAACATGTTTACCTGGAGCTTGTTGCGTTCCTCCAGACATATCAACTTGTGTACTGTCTCGTGTAGCTGCATCTGCTATGATAACAGGCCACGGCCCTCCACTCATCAATAGGAAGCACTTCCAAAGGGAACGAGTTCGCCTTTACTACTTCCCTACATTCACACAAGACCAAGTATTGGTTTAGTTGGCGGTTGAAAGTTCGGCCTCTGACTCGCACACGTCCCAAACTCTTCACTGTTTGCATTGTCTCTTCTATTGCACTTGTGTCTACATCCTCCCGAATGAGCACCATAACTGCATGAGCCTCGCCTAATGCCTCGCCACGGCACCATCCCTTTAAGTCTGATACTAGCTCTTTCATATGTTCCATATTAGCTTATCAGTTAGCACTATTTAAAGCTTCAGAATGCAAATTTTCAACGTAAAATGTACAAAAAAACAAGAAACCCACACTAATTATCTCAGCGGTGCCTCCATTTTATGTAGCGCCTCTCCAGCGTGTTTTACTTTAATGAGAGGTGGCTATCCTGAGTTCTTTAACTCTCCATTCAATCAAATAAGTGTGGTTTCCCTAATGAACGTATCAGTAGTTAACTTGTGGGTGGGTGTAATTACTAACTTATTTTATAAAGTACTACTTTTCCTAATTAACTTAAAATATCAAAAGAGTCAGTAACCACAACGGTTTTATAAGAAATATAACAGATTTACTTTGAAAAAGGGGTCAGTAATTAAATATGTCTCGTCACTTTTCAGCTCACAAATGCATTACTATTCACCTTCAAACATAAGGGCCCAATAAAATAAAATAAAACAGCCGGCAAAACCTAGCTTAATTTTAAATACCATTCAAATGTTCAAATGATGCAGGCCTGAATGTAGCTCGGCACGTTGTAGCCTTAAACCAAATGGCTGCTTCACCACACGGGCCAAACAAAATAATGGTACCTTTATTCAATGTGACTGCAACCTCCCCGCACAGGATCAAAGGCGTCAGAAGACAGAAGACAGGCGGAGAGGAATTCGAGATGAATTGAAGACAGTTGAAGAGAAAAGTCACATGGTTGACGATCTGGGCAATGTCCTCCACTCGGTGACACTATCTGGCTCCGCCACGGTCTTTGATCATCGCCGGTCTCATAGTTCCACACAGGCTTAACTACACGAGGTCGCTGGCCGCTAGCTTGTTAGCAAAGTCCATGCACCATCACTAACCACTATATCAGCGGCTAACTTAAACTTATTTCAGTCTTCGTGTGCGGAGTACGCCACCCACACAGACAGAATAATCACCATTAATGTTTCAGTATAAGAGTTCTGGTTGAACACTTTCACTAAACTGGTTCATTCCTTTCAACTTAACCGTGTTCTCCTTTTTCAACCCAAATCCAACCACGCTGTTCTCCTCTCTCCTTCTCGACCCTCACTCCCTTGTCCTTTGACCTCAACTGTGAATGGTTCATACACAAACTTTCAGAAATAAAATAAATTCACAAAGCATTTGTGTAATTCTTTCTTCCTACTCTTACAGGCATCTTTAAAGCATTTTTACATATATTATGACCCAACAAATATTTAACATTTTAAGTGCTGTATTTAGTAAACCATGAACATTACCAAATATACATTTCTCTCATTGAGCAAACTATAACTTAATTGCTGGTCAATGAATCTTAACATTTTAACCTTGAATTATATTTATTACTCTATGAAATTATTTATTCAAACTTATAAATCTTATACTAATGAATATATTTCAACAGGGTTACACAGCCTACTCAATCACTTTTTATAGCTACTGTTTACAGGCCTCCTGGGCCGTATACAGCGTTCCTCACAGAGTTCCCTGAATTCCTAATGGACCTTGTAGTCCCAAAATTTCCCTCCCTGCAAGCCTGTGTTTCAGATATTAGGAAGTGGATGGCGGCAAATGTTTTACTTTTATACTCAGACAAAACAGAGATGCTAGTTCTAGGTCCCAAGAAACAAAGAGATCTGCTGTTGGATCTGACAATTCATCTTAATGGTTGTACAGTAGTTTCAAATAAAACTGTGAAGGACCTCTGCGTTACTCTGGACCCTGATCTCTCTTTTGTCTAGCATATCAAAGACATATTTTTCCATCTTTGTAACATTGCAAAAATCTGAAACTTTTTGTCCAAAAATGATGCAGAAAAGTTAATCCATGCTTTTGTCACTTCTAGATTCGACTACTGAAATGCTCTACTCTCCAGCTACCCAGATAAAGCACTAAATAAACTTCAGTTAGTGATAAACACGGCTGCTAGAATCTTGACTATAACCCAAAAATGTGATCATGTTACTCCAGTGCTAGCCTCTCTACACTGGCTTGCTGTTAAGGCTGGGGCTGATTTCAAGGTTTTACTGATAACCTACAAAGCATTACATGGGCTTGCTCTTACCTATCTCTCCGATTTGGTCCTGCTGTACATACCTACACGTACGCTATGGTCACAAGACGCAGGCCTCCTTATTGTCCAGGGCTTTCTCCTATAGAGCTAAATGTTTATCCACGTGAGAGACGCAGACTCGGTCTCGACCTTTAAGTCTTTACTGAAGACTCATCTCTTCAGGAGGTCCTATGATTGAGTGTAGTCTGGCCAAGGGTTGCGAAGGCAAACGGCAAGACGCTGGAGCGACAAACCGCCCTTGCTGTCTTTGCCTGGCCGGCTCCCCTCTCTCCACTGGGATTCTCTGCCTCTGACCCTATTACGGGGGCTGAGTCACTGGCTTACTAGTGCTCTTCCATGCCGTCCCTAGGGGGGGTGCGTCACTTTAGTGGGTTGAGTCACAGATGTGATCTTCCTGTTCGGTTTTGCGCCCCCTGGGGCTCATGCGGTGGAGGAGATCTTTGTCGGCTATACTCAGCCTTGTCTCAGAGTAGTAATTGGGTGGTCTGTTGATATCTCTCTAGTGGTGTGGGGGCTGTGATTTGGCAAAGTGGGTGGGGTTATATCCTGCCTGGTTGGCCCTGGCTACAGTGTCCCCCGACCCAACCGTCTCAGCCTCCAGTATCTATGCTGCAATAGTCTATGTGCCGGGGGGCTAGGGTCAGAACCGTCTAGAGTAGTGATGCTGGACGGGCGGGCAGGTGCGGGCAGTGATCGGTTGAAAAGCATGCATTTAGTTTTACTTGCATTTAAGAGCAGTTGGAGGCCACGGAAGGAGAGTTGTAATGGCATTGAAGCTCGTCTGGAGGTTAGTTAACACAGTGTCCAAAGAAGAGCCAGAAGTATACAGAATGGTGTCGTCTGCGTAGAGGTGGATCAGAGAATAACCGGCAGCAAAAGCGACATCATTGATGTATACAGAGAGAGTCGGCCCGAGAATTGAACCCTGTGGCACCCCCATAGAGACTTGCCATCTAGCTTGTTTTGTAGTTAGATGGTTAGTAAATGTAGATAAAATAAACTAGCTAACGTTAGCTAG
The DNA here is from genome assembly GCA_030435695.1 of Brachymystax lenok tsinlingensis. NCBI lineage: Eukaryota > Metazoa > Chordata > Actinopteri > Salmoniformes > Salmonidae > Brachymystax > Brachymystax lenok. The sequence goes on from CM059804.1 coordinate 25,526,084, forward strand.
TCAACTTTTCTAAGCATGCACAATCAATGAAGCTATGGTGTTTGGTATTGCCCATGATTCATGACTACCCGTCACCATCACTATGGTCTCATTCATTAACTTGCTGTTGTCTGAGCTGCTATGTTTGACAGTCATGACAGGTAGCCTAACTTCACATGAGAACTGTGGGCACAGCCGTCACGTTAACTAAGGGTGTTTTCACATATAGTCCTCTTTAAAGAAGTGAACTCTGGGTTAAAAAAGCGAAAAAACGACTTTCTCTTTGCATTCACATTTCTATGTTTAGAAAGGTACCAAGATATTTTCCAACATTCACTCACTGCACTCTGGGTTAAAGTATAGGACAAGCCATTCCGTCAGACAGCTAGATATACCTAACAATACCAACATACATTTTGGAAGCTAACAGATAGCATTTTGTTTAAACGTGAGACATAGTCATTGTGATCAGAAGATAATATTAACATGTAAATATTATTGGCAACAGATTAAATACCAGTAGAATAACTGCAGATTAAATAATGCTGTAGGCTTAATTGAAAATTGTACACCCAATGTAGGCAACTGACCTTTTAAGAGCTAGAATGGATTTTGTAACTATGTTGTGATTCTCACCAAATACACTATATGACCAAAAGTATGTGGACATTTACTCGTCAAACATCTCATTCCAAAATCATGGGCATTAATATGGAGTTGGTCCCCTTTTGCTGCTATAACAGCCTCCACTCTTCTGGGAAGGCTTTCAACTAGATATTGGAACATTGCTGCGGGGACTTGCTTCCATTCAGCCATGAGCATTAGTGAGGTCGGGCACTGATGTTGGGCGATTAGGCCTGGCTCGCAGTCGGCGTTCCAATTCATCCCAAAGGTGTTTGATGGGGTTGTGGTCAGGGCTCATCTAGAATGTCATTGTATGCTGTAGCGTTAAGATTTCCCTTCACTGGAACTAAGGGGCCTAGCCTGAACCATGAAAAACAGCCCCAGACCATTTTTCCTCCTCCACCAAAATGTACAGTTGGCACTATGCATTTTGGCAGGTAGCGTTCTCCTGGCATCCGCCAAACACAGATTAGTCCGTCGGACTGCCAGATGGTGAATCACTCCAGAGAACGCATTTCCACTGCTCCAGAGTCCAATAGCGGCAAGCTTTACACCACTCCTCCGATTTGACACACTAAACTCTGTCTGAGAAGTAGTTGGTGAACCAGGCTAGGCAATCATTTGAGAAACCAAGGCTGTTTAGACTGCCAATAAGAATGTGGTGATTGACAGAGTCTAAAGACTTGGCCAGGTCAATGAATACGGCTGCACAGTAATGTCTCTTATCGTTACCGGTTATGATATCGTTTAGGACCTTGAGTGTGGCTGAAGTGCACCCATGACCAGCTCTGAAACCAGATTGCATAGCGGAGGAGGTACGGTGGGATTCGAAATGGTCGGTAATCTGTTTGTTAACTTGGCTTTCGAAGACCTTTGAAAGGCAGGGTAGGATAGATATAGGTCTGTAGCAGTTTTGGTCTAGAGTGTCAGCCTCTTTGAAGAGGGGGATGACCGCGGCAGCTTTCCAATCTTTGGGAATCTCAGACGATATGAAAGAGAGGTTGAACAGGCTAGTAATAGGGGTTGCAACAATTTCGGCAGATAATTTTAGAAAGAGAGTGTCACGTTTCTCTACTGAGGGGACAGACCAAGACGCAGCGATGTAGCCAGAATACATATTTAATTATAAACGGGACCACGACGAACAAAACAAAGAACGGAGAACGAATTCAGATGAACATAACTGAACAAACAAACACAGCTATGAACATACAATAACCCACCAACCCAGAGTGAAACCTACTAATCTAATATGGTTCCCAATTAGAGACAACGACACACAGCTGCCTCTAATTGGGAACCATTACCCAACATAGATCTATGACACCTAGAACAAACAAAACCCTACACCAAGACAAAAACCAAAACGCCCAGCCTGTAATCTCGGTTCAAGGCAGTACTCCCAAAGGCCGGACTGGACGCCGCCGAAAAGTCTGTGGGGGGTCTTCGGTGGGTCCCTTTGTCCCAGGTGGGGGCTCCGGTGCTGGCCGTGCTGGTCTGACATCCTGAACCGGGAGGGCCCTGGACCATCTCCTGAACCTGGTGCGGGAGATGGAACTGGCCTTACCGACCCCCAATGCTCACGGGACTCTGGCACGTGGAGCAGGAACCGGCCGTGCATTCGGACTCCTGATGCTTACTAGAACTGGTGCGTGAGCAGGAACTGGTCGTGACAGGACTCGCGTGATGCTCACTGGTACTCTGCGCGTGGAGCAGGAACTGGCAGTACCGACTCCGATGTTCACTGGAATTCTGCGCGTGAGCAGGAACTGGCAGTACCGACTCGTGATGCTCACTGAACTCTGGTGCGTGAGCAGGAACTGGCAGTACCGACTCGCGTGATGCTCACTGGAACTCTGGTGCGTGGAGCAGGAACTGGCAGTACCGACCTCGTGATGCTCACCGGAACTCTGCGCGTGGGAGCAGGAACTGGCAGTACCGACTCGTGATGCTCACTGGAACTCTGCGCGTGGGAGCAGGAACTGGCAGTACTGGACCTGATGCTCACTGGAACCTGCGCGCGTGGAGCAGGAACTGGTCGCACTGACCCGCAGATGCTCACTGAACTCTGCGCGTGGAGCAGGAACTGGCAGTACCGACTGCGTGATGCTCACTGGAACTCTGGTGCGTGGAGCAGGAACTGGCAGTACTGGACTTGTGATGCTCACTGAACCTGCGCGTGAGCAGGAACTGGTCGTGACTGACCTTGTGATGCTCACTGGGACGCTGGTGCGTGGAGCAGGAACTGGCAGTACTGACTCTCTGAACGCATCGGGAGCTTGGTGCGCCGGAGCCGACAGGACGTGTTGACTCTCGGAGCGCACGTGGAGCTGGGTGCGCCGGAGCCGAACAGGACGTGTTGGACTCTCGAGCGCACGGGAGCTTGGTGCGCGCCGGAGCCGAACAGGACGTGCTGGACTCTCGGAGCGCACGGGAGCTTGGTGCGCGTCGAGCAGGACGCGGTTGACTCTCTGAACGCACGTGGGAGCTTGGTGCGCTGAGCCGAGCAGGACGTGCTGGACTTCTCGGAGCGCACGGGAGCTGGGTGCGTGGAACAGGGACTGACGCAGACACTCCACTACACGGACTGGGATCTTGAACACGGAACAGGGATCTTGGAACGCTGAACAGGGATCTTGGAACGCTGAACAGGGATCTTGAACGCCTGAACAGGATCTTGGAACGCTGAACAGGGATCTTGGAACGCCGAACAGGGATCTTGGAACGTGGAACAGGGATCTGAACGTGGAACAGGGATCTCGGAGCGTGAACAGGGATCTCGGAGCGTGGAACAGGGATCTCGGAGCGTGGGACAGGGATCTCGAACGGGACAGGGATCTCGAACGTGGAACCGACTGGACGTGTAGAAACCTCCGCCCGACCGGGATCTGATATGGAGAGCCGACACCATACTCCAGCTAGCTCACTAACCCTGGTCTCATGGGTGAGTGGAGCTGGAATCTCTCGACTGGGCTGTGGATACGCACCGAGATTCTGCCCGTAAGACCACAGGATAACATGGGCCCAAAAGGCGCACTGAGGCCTGGCTCGCAGAGCTGACACCACTCTCCCAGGTAACACACAGACTCGGTTCACCAGTGAGTGGCGCTGGGATCTCTCACTGGGCTGCGGACACGCATCGGAGACACCGCACATGGAACTGGAGCAGGATATCCGTCCCAGGAGGCGACTGGAGACTTAGCGCAGAGCAGGCACCACTCTTCCTGGCTGAACGCTACTTTTCGCCCGACTGATGAGTGGAGCGAGAATCACCAGACCGCCTCTGAACCTTTATAGGGAAACCGCGGCGCAACACTGCATAGCACGGCCTCCCTTCGCCAAGCGACGCCTCCCCAACGCCTTCCATAAAGCACGAGGGGTTGGCTCAGAGTCCCCTCCTGAACCGCCAACCTCCTTCTTGTGCCCCCAAAAGTTTCTTGGGGCAGCCTTTACGGACCTCCGCGCCAGGCGAGATCCGATGAGGTCCTCCCTGGTCCAGCACTCCCGAGTCTCTCGCTGCTTGGTCTTTTGCTGGTGGGTTATTCTGTCACGTTTCTCTACTGAGGGGACAGACCAAGACGCAGCGATGTAGCCAGAATACATATTTAATTATAAACGGGACCACGACGAACAAAACAAAGAACGGAGAACGAACGATGAACATAACTGAACAAACAAACACAGCTATGAACATACAATAACCCACCAACCCAGAGTGAAACCTACTAACCTAAATATGGTTCCCACCAGAGACAACGACACACAGCTGCCTCTAATTGGGAACCATTACCCAACATAGATCTATGACACCTAGAACAAACAAAACCCTACACCAAGATTAAAAACCAAAACGCCCAGCCTGTAATCTCGGGTCTGGGCGTTACAGAGAGGGTCCAGATTGTCTAGCCCGGCTGACTTGTAGGGGTACAGATTTTGCAGCTCTTTCAGAACATCAGCTAACTGGATTTGGGTGGATGAGAAATGGGGGAGGCTTGAGCGAGATGCTGTGGGGAGTGCAGGGCTGTTGACCGGGGTAGGGGTAGCCAGGTGGAAAGCATGGCCAGCCGTAGAAAAATGCTTATTGATGTTCTCAATTATAGTTGATTTGTCGGTGGTGACAGTATTTCCTAGCCTCATTGCAGTGGGCAGCTAGGAGGAGGTGCTCTTATTCTCCATGGACTTTACAGTGTCCCAAAACTTTTTTGAGTTTGTGCTACAAGATGCACATTTCTGCTTGAAAAAGCTAGCCTTGGCTTTCCTAACTGCCTGTGTATATTGGTTCCTGACTTCCCTGAAAAGTTGCAAATCCCGTGGGATATTTGATGCTAATGCAGAACCCCACAGGATGTTTTTGTGCTGGTCAAGGGCAGTCAAGTCTGGATTGAACCAAGGGCTATATCTGTTCCTGGTTCTACATTTTTTGAAAGGGGCATGCTTATTTAAGATGGTGAGGAAAGCACTCTTAAAGAATGACCAAGCATCCTCTACTGACGGGATGAAGTCAATATCCTTCCAGGATACCCGGGCCAGGTCATTTAGAAAGGCCTGCTCGCTGAAGCGTTTTAGGGAGCGTTTGACAGTGATGAGGGAAATGTCAGATTTTTTTTATTTCAGCTCATGAAACATGGGACCAACACTAGATTGTTTTCTTCTCTTTTAGTTCTGTGACCAGTTAGCCTTTTAGCTAGCTAGCTATCCCGCTGCATATTGGCAGTCTAAATAAGTTTGTAATTTAGAAAACTAGTTTGAGAAATGGGCCAGTGTTTCATACTGGACTGCAAGCATCGCTTGTCAGTTTTTATCATTTTCCAACCTGTCCAACTACGAGAGAGTGATGGATCAGAATGATAAGTGAAGTCAGCTAACTACCATGCTGTTACATCAGACTGGTGTGTTTCACATAGCTAGCTACATTGCTACAACATTAGTCAAGTAGATGATGATATGTGTGTTTGTTGCTTTCCTTTTGTATAAAGCTAGCTAACTATATTCCTTAATTTAAACAAAACAGTAGGCCACTAAGCAAATTCCACGCTCAAACATTCCACGGCCTCTTCTTATTGGGGAGCCATTTATGGTACGTTGTCAGGCATTGCCAGAATGGAGGAAATGTAGTAAAAAAATGATCAAATTAGTTATAATTCCTAAATGACATTCACAAAATTTGAAAGCAACAGCAATGTGCTGGTGAAAACATTTTTGGAAATGTTTTAAACGAGTGTTTCCACATAACATATTAATCACTACAAAGCTGATGCTAGCTAGCTAGGCTCTTCCATAGACTTGACATGGCTGGTTAGCTAGCTAGCACCAGATCCTTCTGGCTAATGTCATAGACTGTACCAGTGTATCTAAAAAAAATGTATAGAGAAATAGGTCTATGTCCTTGTCATGTTAGTTGAGGGTATATTAGTTTACAGAATTATTGTCTGCTCGTGTGTATATTTGGTTGGCTTTGCTATTCAGCAAACTGATATCTTATTGCTCAAGTTGGTAATCCAATGTTTTGAGGAGAACAGTATGGCTAGCTCCCTGTCCAACTTAATAAACATTTAAAAACAATACATTATACAAGACACCTGCTAAATTACTCACATCTAGCTTAAAAAAACAGAAACAGAATGAAGTAAATTAATTATATATTTACTTTAGAAGATGCAACAATTGTTCCTTAAGCAAACATAGGATGACTTGGTGAAAGTGTGGTAGAGAGAAGCTCCTTCATCCATGGTGCTCGTTCAACAGAGCATTAGGAGTCCTGTGAACATCAACAGTCATGAACATGTCCTTCTGACACCATCTTCCAAATTGATAAATTTGACCTATTGGCATACTATATTAAATATGATGGACAACATCATCACCCACATAAACATGTCTATAGACCTTATGGAGGTTAAAGATTTCAGTCAAGCCATAATGTGAAGAAGCTGTTATTGCAAAAAAGTGAAAAATAATCATAAATACATAGAACTCTTTGTTGGTCCACGTAGAATATGCTGATTGAGGAGGAGTATTCATTAGACAAGTGGTGGTGGATTTCATGTGGATGGTAGTAATGGATAATCATTGATGTTAGTCATCCTAGAGAATAATTCCAATTCAAATGTAGTCCAGATCAGCTACACATTTTAATTTGCAAAATAATGATATACTGTACAACCCCAACACAACACTCTCTGTTCTTGTTACAAATGCATAACTACAGTGAGGGAAACAAGTATTTGATCCCCTGCTGATTTAGTACGTTTGCCCACTGACAAAGAAATTATCAGTCTATAATTTTAATGGTAGGTGTATTTGAACAGTGAGAGACAGAATAACAACAGAAAAATCCAGAAAAACGCATGTGAAAAATAAATTGATTTGCATTTTAATGAGGGAAATAAGTATTTGACCCCTCTGCAACATGACTCAGTACTTGGTGGCAAAACCCTTGTTGGCAATCACAGAGGTCAGACGTTTCTTGTAGTTGGCCACCAGGTTTGCACACAACTCAGGAGGGATTTTGTCCCACTCCTCTTTGCAGATCTTCTCCAAGTCACTAAGGTTTCGAGGCTGACGTTTGGCAACTCGAACCTTCAGCTCCCTCCACAGATTTTCTATGGGATTAAGGTCTGGAGACTGGCTAGGCCACTCCAGGACCTTAATGTGCTTCTTCTTGAGCCACTCCTTTGTTGCCTTGGCCGTGTGTTTTGGGTAATTGTCATGCTGGAATACCCATCCACGACCCATTTTCAATGCCCTGGCTGAGGGAAGGAGGTTCTCACCCAAGATTTGACGGTACATGACCCCGTCCATCGTCCCTTTGATGCAGTGAAGTTGTCCTGTCCCCTTAGCAAAAACACCCCCAAAGCATAATGTTTCCACCTCTATGTTTGACGGTGGGGATGGTGTTCTTGGGGTCATAGGCAGCATTGCTCCTCCTCCAAACACGGCGAGTTGAGTTGATGCCAAAGAGCCTAATTTTGGTCTCATCTGACCACAACACTTTCACCCAGTTGTCCTCTGAATCATTCAGATGTTCATTGGCAAACTTCAGACGGGCATGTACAGTGAGGGAAAAAAGTATTTGATCCCCTGCTGATTTTGTACGTTTGCCCACTGACAAAGAAATGATCAGTCTATAATTTTAATGGTAGGTTTATTTGAACAGTGAGAGACAGAATAACAACAGAAAAATCCAGAAAAATCCATGTGAAAAATGTTATAAATTGATTTGCATTTCAATGAGGGAAATAAGTATTTGACCCCCTCTCAATCATAAAGATTTCTGGCTCCCAGGTGTCTTTTATACAGGTAACGAGCTGAGATTAGGAGCACACTCTTAAAGGGAGTGCTCCTAATATCAGTTTGTTACCTGTATAAAAGACACCTGTCCACAGAAGCAATCATTCAATCAGATTTCCAAATTCTCCACCATGGCAAAGACCAAAGAGCTCTCCAAGGATGTCAGGGACAAGATTGTAGACCTACACAAGGCTGGAATGGGCTACAAGACCATCGCCAAGCAGCTTGGTGAGAAGGTGACAACAGTTGATGCGATTATTTGCAAATGGAAGAAACACAAAATAACTGTCAATCTCTCTCGGCATGGGGCTCCATTTTTTTTGCTATTCTGTCTCTCACTGTTCAAATAAACCTACCATTAAAATTATAGACTGATAATTTCTTTGTCAGTGGGAAAATGTACAAAATCAGCAGGGGATCAAATACTTTTTTCCCTCACTGTATTGTTATGGTTTTATGATGACACTTGAATAAACAAATGGTGGTAGGTACTCACACTGATATGACGGTGCTGGCAAGATGTGGCAGCTTATACAGGTCCATGGTACATGTGGCACGTAGCCCTACAAACACTGTGTGCACTTGTTTTAGCCAAAGACGGGTTTCATTATTAATCAATCAAATGTATTTTTATAAAGCCTTTTATTTTATTTGCTTTACAGATACCCAGCTTAAAACCCCAAGGTTGCGTGTTCGAATCTAATCATGGACAACTTTAGCATTTTAGCTAATTAGAAACTACTTGGCATGTTAGCAAACCCTAACCTTAACCTTACTTCTGACCTTAACACTACCCTTAGCCTAGCTAATGTTAGCCAGCTAGCTAACATTAGCGTAAGCCAAATAGCCACCCCTAGCTAAGGTTAGCCACAACAAATTGGAATTTGTAACATATCAAGTTTAGCAAATTCATAATTGTACATTTTGGAAATTCATAACATATTGTATGAAATGTAATTCGTAACATATCATACTAAATGGAGTTTCTCGGATTTATATACAAAATAAAATGAAATGCTCTGATAATACATTGGGTGAAATCAGGCCAGGGGTCCACAGCTGCAGTTGGACCAGCAGCACAGGATCAAATCAAATACAACAGATGTAGACCTTAACGTGAAATACTTACTTACGAGCCCTTAACTAACAATGTAGTTTTAAGAAAAATAATATTTTTAAGTTACAATAAAATAACGATAACGAGGCTATATAAACGGGGTACCGGTACCCAGTCAATGTGCGGGGGTACAGGTTAGTCAAGGTAATTGAGGTTCAGTTAAGAACAAATTCTTATTTACAATGACGGCCTACTCCGGCCAAACCCGGACAATGCTGGGCCAATTGTACGCTGCCCTATGGGACTCCCAATCCCGGCCAGTTGTGATACAGCCTGGATTCGAACCAGGGTGTCTGTAGTGACACCTCAAGCACTGAGATGCAATGCCTTAGACCGCTGCGCCATTCGGGAGGCAAGCAGCGGGTAGCCATTTGATTAGCTGTTCGCTTGCCATGCAGTAGCAGAGAGAATAGTCTATGGCTATGCAGTAGCAGAGCAAATAGTCTGGGTAGCCATTTGATTAGCTGTTCGCTTGCCATGCAGTAGCAGAGAGAACAGTCTATGGCTAAGGTGGCTGGAGTCTTTGACAATTTTTAGGGCCTTCCTCTGACACCGCCTGGTATAGAGGTCCTGGATGACAGGAAGCTTGGCCCCAGTGACGTACTGGGCCGTACACACTACCCTGTGCAGCCCCGTCGGTGAGAATTGGGGCGTGCTTGGCAGCTTGACCAGGGGCGAGAGAGAGAGAGAGAGAGAGAGAGAGAGAGAGAGAGAGAGAGAGAGAGAGAGAGAGAGAGAGAGAGAGAGAGAGAGAGAGAGAGAGAGAGAGAGAGAGAGAGAGAGAGAACACCAGATAAGAAAAGCTGACATTTTCTGGTAAATAAGCTAATTTAGCAAGCCAATAAAATGTATATCATTGTGTTGGTTAAACATTGAAGTCTAGCTAATCAAGATAGAATCTGAGAGATCATACCTTTTTATCTCTGACAGTAGCAGTTCTCTCACTTCACCTGAGCAGTGCAACAGCCAGATAGAAGCAGCCGCACTTCTTCCCCATCCCCTCTTGTCTAGATTCTACAGGGCGCTAACTGTTCGTCTCAAAATTGTACTAGCAAGCTAGCTAGCTAGCCAACTTGAGCAAAGAGATCTCAGCTTGCTAACTAGCAAAGCCAACCAACTATACAACAAATATACACAGAGCAAACAACCAGCCATTTTATTTCAATTAAAAATAAGCTAGTTAGCTAGCTAGTGTCAGCTTTGTAGCGATAATGCTATGTGGAAACCCTCATAAAAAAATGTGCTTCCATTTTTCTCCCTGCTGTAGCTTTGAAATTCTGTGAATGTCATTTATAATTAAAAATGTTATCCATATTTAGCAACCTCTCCTCCTTCTGTGAGTTGGTGAAGCATCACAACGTCCTGAAAGTGAAACTGAAGTCAAATGGAAATGAAACCCCATATGAAGTGGAATGGAATGTGGGAGGTGCCTAAATGCATTGACCTTAGTAAAGATATTCTCTGGTACTTTTGTATACCTTTTAGCCAGTTGTTCTGAAAGTAGCGCTCACGAGCCAAATGTAATCCACCAAAATTGCGTACTACGTCACAAATGTGCGGATGTGCACCACAACATTGCTCTCTATCTCTCTACTGTGTGTGCGTCTTGCTAGCTGTTACTCAAATGGCGTGGGGCTGAAGCTCATAGGCTGAATCTTGAATTTGCTAGGGGGCTGGCCCACGTGGGGGTAAATGTAGGAAAAATGGCACCGCACAGCTTTCAGAAAACAGGGATTTTCGTGGCTAATTGAGGTAAGGCAATAATTCTGCTCATAGATGATGCATGTATGAACTATACATTGACACATCCAGCCCAAAGTGGGAGGTTTAAAAATACTTACTAGTCGCCAAAGTACCGGAGCATGTCTTTAATGTAAAAGTATGTCACCAAGTATTTGCATTGTATTTCAGATGAGCTGACAGGAGGTCGAATTTTAGGGACTCAAGGATTTACAGCTGCCATTTTCCATCTGGCAAAGCCGCATGACCTGTATGGTTCAACCTTAAAACGGATAAACCAGTCACAGCATAACCAGCAGTGCCTCCGCAAGCAAGTGCTGCCACAACAGTGGCTGAAGAGCTGGCAAACACTTCCACAGGCTCTGACACAAATAACCCACCACTGATGCAGGTTTGTTGCCATCCACTGGAGGAAACTCAAAGGAAGTTGAAGGCCTTAAAGGATAAGCAGGGGTCTTTCCGGGAGAGGTACTCTGCTTCTCCACTGTCAGACGACGTAATTAGGATGGAGACTGGACTACCTGACAAGAACATGTTCCTAACTGTTATCGGTTTTATTCAGCGTTTTAAAGATCCCATTGTGTACTTTGGTGAGTAGAGGGCACAATGAAGTTGTGTCAGACGTACACCAATTTGCACTTGGCCAGTCCCTTCCACTGTAGCACAAACACCATTAGTAGTGTGACCATCACTCTTATTCATGTGCTCCATAAGCTGTTGTTCGAAAACATAATGAACACAGTTCCAAACAAAGAGACAAATGCAACACGTATGCCTGCTTCTTTAAACATTTTAGAAAAGTCATTGACTGTACCGACATAGAAATTGCCATGCCAAGTCAAATGGATCAGCAGAAATATACATACTCATCCTACAGAGGGATGCACTCATTCATGCTCTTATTGGGGGACGCTTCAAATGCAGCAATTTGTTTCCTGGCTCCGTGTCCGATAAGGCTATTGTGCAGGAGAGTGGAATGTTAGATCATTTTAAATCTGGAGATTTAATCCTGGCTGACAAAGGGTTCCCTCATCCAAGGAATAATGCCTGAGGCAGTTTCGGTGAACGTACCTCCCTTCCTCAGCCATGGAAAGATTACAAGGAATCGAATCCATGTCAAAAGGGCAAATGCAAGATTGAAGGATTTCAGAATCCTGAGATTTATCCCAGCATATCTCAAAAGCCATGCTGATGTACTTGTGCAGGTCTGTTGTGCGTTGGTTAATCTGCACAATCCCCTCATCAAAGAGATTGCAGTTGATAGAAATGAGTAGTGCAGCTTTACCAGCCTGTCCTCTCTGCTGTTGTCATCAGCTTGTCCTCTCTGCTGTCATGACCAGCCTTCCCTCTCCGCTGTCATCACCAGCTTGTCCTCTCTGCTGTCATCTCCAGCCTGTCCTCTCTGTTGTCATCACCAGTTTGTCCTCTCGGCTGTTAACCCCTTTGCTGTCAGGAAACCCTCAGAATCCTCTGGTCTCCTAGTGACCAATTGCAAAGCTTTTGCTGTTATCACCCGTGAGAACATCATTAATGTAAGCTGTGATTTTTATTGATTGTTTAATTTCTGCATTTTCATATTTACTGTGAACAGTACTTTGTGTAGCCTATTAATAATTCCATTACTGTTATTTGTTTTACAGTTAAAGCAAAGCTAGAACCTGCCACCACCCCTCTGCTGTCTGGGTGACCAATGGAAACCCTCTGCTGTCCGAGTGACAAATGGAAACCCCCTGTCTTTGCTGTCATCACAAGTGAGAACTTCAATAAGTTAAGCTGTGATCTTTATGCATTGACAAGATTGGTTGTAAATTGAAACGTGCATCGTCATCTCTACTATGAACTTCACTTCAAATCAAATCTTGTTGGTCACATACACATATTTAGCAGATGTTATTGCGGGTGTAGTGAAATGCTTTTTTTCCTAGCTCCAACAGTTCAGTAATACCTAACAATTTACAACAATACACACAAATCTAAAAGTAAAAGAATGGAATTAAGAAATATATACATGTTAGGACGAGTATGTCGGAGTGGCATTGACAAAAATACAGTAGAATAGAATACAGTATATACATCTGAGATGAGTAAAGCAGTATGTAAACATTATTAAAGTGACTAGTGTTCCATTATAAAAGTGGCCAGTGATTCCATGTCTATGTATATAGGGCAGCAGCCTCTAAGGTGCAGGTTTGAGTAACCGTGTGGTAACCAGCAAGTGATGGCTATTTAACAGTCTCATGGCCTTGAGAAGCTGTTTGTCAGTCTCTCTGTCCCAGCTTTGATGCACCTGCACTGACTTTGCCTTCTGGATGATGGCGGGGTGAACAGGCCATGGCTCGGGTGGTTGATGTCCTAAATTAACTTTTTGGCCTTCCTGTGACATCGGGTGCTGTAGGTGTCCTGGAGGGCAGGCAGTGTGCCCGCGGTGATGGTTTGGGCAGACCACACCACCCTCTGAGAGCCCTACGGTTGCGGGCGGTGCGGTTGCTATACCAGGCGGTGATACAGCCTGACAGGATGCTCTCAATTGTGCATCTGTAAAAGTCTGTGAGGGTCTTAGGGGCCAAGACAAATTTCTTCAGCCTCCCGAGGTTGCGTTTTCTTCACCACACTGACTGTGTGGGTGGACCATTTCAGATTGTCAGTGATGTGTACGCCGAGGAACTTGAAGCTTTCCACCTTCTCCACTGCGGCCCTGTCGATGTGGATAGGGGGGAGCTCCCTCTGCTGTTTCCTGATTTCCATGATCAGCTCCTTAGTTTTGTTGAGGGAGAGGTTATTTTCCTGGCACCACTCTGCCAGGGCCCTCACCTCCCCCCCCTGTCTCGTCATTGTTGGAAATCAGGCATACTACTGTTAAGTCGTCTGCAAACTTGATGATTGAGTTGGAGGCGTGCGTGGCCACGCAGTCATGGGTGAACATGGACTACAGGAGGGGGCTGAGCACACACCCTTGTGGGGCCCCTTTGTTGAGGATCAGCGAAGTGGAGGTGTTGTTTCCTACTATCACCACCTGGGAGCGGCCCGTCAAGGAAGTCCAGGACCCAGTTGCACAGGGCGGAGTTCAGACCCAGGGCCCCGAGCTTAATGATGAGCTTGGAGGGTACTATGGTGTTGAAGGCTGAGCTATAGTCAATGAACAGCATTCTTACGTAGATATTCCTCTTGTCCAGATGGGATATGGCAGTGTGCAGTATGATGGCATTTTAATCATGTGGATCTATTGGGGGCGGTAAGCAAATAGAAGAGTCTAGGGTGTCAGGTAAGGTAGAGGTGATATGATCCTTAACTAGCCTCTCAAAGCACTTCGTGGTGACACAAGTGAGTGCTATGGGGTGATAGTCATTAAGTTTAGTTACCTTTGCTTTCTTGGGTACAGGAACAATGGTGGACAACTTGAAGCAAGTGGGGACAGCAGACTGGGAGAGATTGAATATGTCCGTAAACACTCCAGTCAGCTGGCCTGCGCATGCTCTGAGGATGTGGCTAGGGATGCCATCTGGGTCGGCAGCCTTGCGTGGGTTAACACGCTTAAATGTCTTACTCACATCGGTGGCACTGTGTTATCCTCAAAGCGGGCGAAGAAGGTGTTTAGCTTGTCCTCGAGCAAGACGTCGGTGTCTGCGACGTGGCTGGTTTTCCCTTTGCAATCCGTGATTGTCGGTAGGCCATGCCACATACAGTACCAGTCAAAAGTTTGGCCACACCTAATCATTCAAGGGTTTTTCTTTACTTTTACTATTTTCTACATTGTGGAATAATAGCGAAGACATCAAAACTCTGGAATAAGACATATGAAATCACGTAGTAACTAAAAAAGTGTAAAAACAAATCAAAAGATATTTTATATTTAGGATTCTTCAAAATAGCCACTCTTTGCCTTGACGACAGCTTTGCACACTCTTGCCATTCTCTCAACCAGCTTCATGAGGTAGTCACCTGGAATGCATTTCAATTAACAGGTGTGCCTTGTAAAAAGTTAATTTGTGGAATTTCTTTCCTTCTTAATGTGTTTGAGCCAATCAGTTGTGTAGTGACAAGGTGGGGGGTGGGTATACAGAAGATAGCCCTATTTGGTAAAAGTCCATATTATGACAGAACAGCTCAAATAAGCAAAGAGAAATGACAGTCCATCAGTACTTGAAGACATGAAGTCAGTCATTCTGTAAAATGTCAAGAACTTTGAAAGTTTATGCATGAATCAGGTCTTCATGGTCGAATTGCTGCAAAGAAACCATTACTAAAGGACACCAATAACCAAGAAGAGACTTGCTTGGGCCAAGAAACACTAGCAATGGACGTTAGGCCGGTGGAAATATGTCCTTTGGTCTGAGTCCAAATTTGAGATTTTTGGTTCCAACCGCCATGTCTTTGTGAGACGTAGAGTAGGTGAATGGATGATTTTCGCATGTGTGGTTCCCACCAAGAAGCATGGAGGAGGAGGTGTGATGGTTTGGGGGTGCTTTGCTGGTGACACTGTCTGTGATTTATTTAAAATTCAAGGCACACTTAACCAGCATGGTTACCACATCATTCTGCAGCGATACGCCATCCCATCTGGTTTGCCGTTAGTGGGACTATCATTTGTTTTTCAACAGGACAATGACCCAACACACCTCCAGGCTGTGTAAGGGCTATTTGACCAATAAGGAGAGTGATCCATCAGATGACCTGGCCTCCACAATCACCCGACCTCAACCCAATTGAGATGGTTTGGGATGAGTTGGACTGCAGAGTGAAGGAAAAGCAGCCAACACGTGCTCAGCATATGTGGGAACTCCTTCACGACAGTTAGAAAAGCATTCCAGGTGAAGCTGGTTGAGAGAATGCCAAGCGTGTGCAAAGCTGTCATCAAGGCAAAGGGTGGCTACTTTGAAAACCCTAAAATATAAAATATATTTTGATTTGTTTAACACTATTTTGGTTACTTCATGATTCCAAATGTGTTATTTCATTGTTTTGATGTCTTAGTACAAATAGTACAAATAAAGAAAAACCCTTGAATGAGTAGGTGTCCAAACTTTTGACTGGTACTGTACATCTCGTGTCTGAGCCGTAGAATTGTGACTCCACTTTGTCTCTGTACTGACTTTTTACCAGTTTGACTTTCTTACGGAGGGAATAACTACACTGTTTGTATTCAACCATATTCCCAGTCACTTTGCCATGGTTAAATGCGGTGGTTGGTGCTTTCAGATTTGCGCGGATGCTGCCATCTATCCACGGTTTCTGGTTTGGGTAAGTTTTAATAGTTACAGTGGGAACAACATTCCCTATACACTTCCTGATGAATTGAGTCACAGTTTCTGTGTATACGTCAATGTTATTCTCAGAGGCTACCCGGAACATATCCGGTCCACGTGATCAAATCAATCTTGAAACATGGATTCTGATTGGTCAGACCAGCGTTAAATAGACCTTAGCATGGCTACTTCCTGTTGAGTTTCTGCTTATAGGAAGGGATCTGATTTGCCGAAGGGGGCTAGTAGCTGTCTCGAAAGGGCTAGTAGCTGTGGTCAAGTTTTTTTCCAAAGAGAGTACTTCAGTTAATGTGTTGATAGAACTTCGGTAGCTTTTTTCTCAAATTTGCTTTACTAAAATCCCCAGCTACACTAAATGCGGTCTCAGGATATGTGGTTTCCAGTTTGCATAAAGTCCTGTGTAGTTCCTTGAGGGCCGTCGTGGTATCGGCTTGAGGGGGAATATCCACGGCTGTGACTTTAACCAAAGATAATTCTCTTGGGAGGTAATACAGTCTGCATTTGATATGAGGTATTCTAGGTTGGGTGAACAAAAAGACTTGAGTTTCTGTATGTTATCACAATCACACCATGAGTAGTTAATCATGAAACATACACCACTGCCTTTATTCCTGTCTGCGCGATGTACTGAGAACCCAGCTGGCTGTATGGATGGGGACAGTATATCCCAAGAGAGCCATGATTCCGTGAAACAGAGTATGTTACAGTCCCTGATGTCTCTCTGGAAGAAGATCCTCACCCAGAGCTCGTCTACTTTATTGTCCAGAGACTGAACATTAATGAGTAATATACTCGGAAATGGTGGATGGTGTGCACGCCTCCTGAGTCGGACTATAAATCCACTCTGAATACCTCTTCTCCGCAGGCTTCATCTTGGAGCAGCCTCTTGGGATAAGTGAAATTGCCCTGCGGGGTACGAACATAGGATCCAATTTGGGAAAGTCGTATTCCTGGTCATAATGCTGGTGAGTTACCGCTGCTCTGATATACAAAAGTTATTTCCGGCTGTATGTAATAACAACAAAAAATGTTCTGGCCTAATAATGTAAGAAATAACACAAAAAAAAATATAAATAATGCAAAGTTGCTTAGGAGCTAGAAGACAGATCTTTAGGTGGGCTGGCATGCCCATTGCTAAGTGTACCCCTTTCCTGCAGTCAAATGACATAGTGGCCTCATGGGTGGAATGTTATTCATATTAAAAGTAAAAAAAAAATTACGCTGAAATTCTGGTGTTTCAATGTCAAACAGTTTTGTTATATGTGACTCGTTTCAGGAAACTAGGCGTATGTCGAACGCCACTACTTCACAGGAGCGGTATTTGAACATAAACATTTACTTTTTATTTTTAAGTGCTTCTGTCTATAACGTGAGCTGTTCAGTATGTGTTGACAGACCTTTCTACCGCGCCGCTATTGAAAGATATAACGTTAGCCATCGAGAACTACAAAAGTTTTTAAACTTTTCTCAACAACATTGATGCCCTGAATTTAGCAGGCATTATTGATAGATCATTTGGAAAAAGTGATGGGCTAATTTCTGCACACGCCACAGTCAGTGTGAACCAGAGTGACTTGACACAAAGTTGGCCAAACAACATGTAGCTACATTAAAAACGGAGTTAAATTGTTCCAATCTGCCATGTTCATGGGTAAGAGTCTAGCTACATTTTTCAGATATAAGTTTCACATTTTGTCAGAAAGTCGTTTTTATTGCAAGTTGAAGGGCACTTTTAGTTAGCTAGCAAACGTTAGCTTGCTGGCTCCCTAGCTAACATTACTTGTATGATCTGTGTAGTAAAATTATTCTATTCAGAAATCAATTTTCATTGCTAATTACAGTGCCTGGCAAAAGTATTCATCCCCCTTGGCGTTTTAATGGACATACACAAAATAGTCCAAATTGGTGAAGTGAAATGAAAAAAATTACTTGTTTAAAAAAATCTAAATAATTCAAAACGGAAAAGTGGTGTGTGCATATGTATTCACCCCCTTTGCTGTGAAACGAACTACAAAAATCACTGAAACTGGAGACACTTATCTCCCTCACTAGCATTAAGCACCAGCTGTCAGAGCAGCTCACAGATCACTGCACCTGTACATAGCCCATCTGTAAAAAGCCCAACCAAATACCGCATCCCCTACCGTATTTATTTATTTATCTTGCTCCTTTGCACCCCAGTATTTGTACTTTGCACATTCATCTACTGCACATCTACCATTCCAGTGTTTAATTGCTATATTGTAATTACTTCACCACCATTATCTATTTATTGCCTTACCTTCCTTATCTTACCTCATTTGCACAAATTGTATATAGATTTGTTTTTCTACCGTATTATTGACTGTGTTTGTTTACTCCATGTGTAACTCTGTGTTGTTGTATGTGTCAAACTGCTTTTCTTTATCTTGGCCAGGTTGCAGTTGTAAATGAGAACTTGTTCTCAACTTGCCTACCTGGTTAAATAAAGGTGAAATAAAAATAAAATGAAAAAGAAGCCCCTAAATAAGATCTGCTGCAACCAATTACCTTCAGAAGTCCCATTATTAGTTAGATTGCACACAGGTGGACTTTATTTAAGTGTCACATGATCTGTCACATGATCTCAGTATATATGCACCTGTTCTGAAAGGCCCCAGAGTCTGCAACACCATTAAGCAAGGGGCACCACCAAGCAAGCGACACCATGAAGACCAAGGAGCTCTCCAAACAGGTCAGGGACAAAGTTGTGGAGAAGTACAGATCAGGGTTGGGTTATAAAAAAATATCAGAAACTTTGAAACATCCCACGGATCACAATTAAATCCATTATTAAAAAATTGAAAGAATATGGCACCACAACAAACCTGCCAAGAGAGGAACGCCCACCAAAACTCATGGACCAGGCAAGGAGGGCATTAATCAGAGAGGCAACAAAGAGACCAAAGATAACCCTGAAGGAGCTGCAATGCTCCACTGCGAGATTGGAGTATCTGTCCATAGGACCACTTTAATCCGTACACTCCACCGAGCTGGGCATTACGGAATAGTGGCCAGAAAAAAGCCATTGCTTAAAGAAAAAAATAAGCAAACACGTTTGGTGTTCGCCAAAAGACATGTGGGAGACTCCCCAAACATATGGAAGAAGGTACTCTGGTCAGATGAGACAACAATTGAGCTTTTGGCCATCAAGGAAACGCTTTGTCTGGCGCAAACCCAACACCTCTCATCACCCCGAGAACACTATCCCCACAATGAAGCATGGTGGTGGCAGCATCATGCTGTGGAGATGTTTTCCATTGGCAGGGACTGGGAAACTGGTCAGAATTGAAAGAATGATGGATGGCGCTAAATACAGGGAAATGCTTGAGGGAAACCTGTTTCAGTCTTCCAAAGATTTGAGACTGGGACAGAGGTTTACCTTCCAGCAGGACAATAACCCTAAGCATACTGCTAAAGCAACACTTGAGTGGTTTAAGGGGAAATATTTAAATGTCTTGGAATGGCCTAGTTAAAGCCCAGACCTCAATCCAATTGAGAATCTGTGGTATGACTTAAGGATTGCTGTACACCAGCGGAACCTATCCAACTTGAAGGAGCTGGAACAGTTTTCCCTTGAAGAATGGGCAAAAATCCGAGTGGCTAGATGTGCCAAGCTTATAGTGACATACCCCAAGATACTAGCAGCTGTAATTACTGCAAAAGGTGGCTCTACAAAGTATTGACTTTGGGGGAGTGAATAGTTATGCATGCTCAAGTTCAGTTATTTTGTCTTATTTCTTGTGTTTCACAATAAAAATATGTTGGATCTTCAAAGTGGTAAGCATGTTGTGTAAATCAAATGATCCAAACCCCCCAAAAAATCTATTTTAATTCCAGGGTAGAATACTTTTGCAAGCCTTATGTTAGCAAGCTAGCTTTAGCTTTAGCTACCTGCAGATTCATACTACAGCTATGGCAATGTTTGTATTGGTAGTAGTATGAGTTGGCCCATCAAATTAGCCAGGTGTGTCTGGGTGTGATTACGGCCATCTGTTGTATTTCATGAACATGTGTACATGTCTAGACAATAGTGACACCTATCCACTTAGCTCGATGTGGCTGGGGGGTGGTTATAGCATTTCCTTCACATGACCCATCAATGTAGTGTGTCGGGTAAGTGTCATCTAATAATGATTTATTTTTTTTATATCTGGAAACTTTGTTTTTATATTGCTACTATGCAAGTAACTACTTCACTGTAACATTTACAACTTATGTATCCTGTGCATGTGACAAATAAATGTAGATATTATTTGATATAGCGTGTGTTTACCACATGGGCCATTTTCTAAAAAGTGGGGTTACAGGTTTATCAACTTCCAAAGCAGAATTACTTTCCCAATGTTCCTCAACTGCAGTGTATGATATACCATTTTCTAGCTTGGAGTTTCTACTTTTATCCAATGTAAAAAACACAATTTAAAATTTTGCTGAATCGAGGCGGTCGGTCACATATTTCAATCTTCTGTGATGTATATAAATCCAATCAAATTTTTTATTTGTCACATACACCTGGTTAGCAGATGTTAATGTGAGTGTAACAAAATGCTTGTGCTTCTAGTTCCGACCATGCAGTAGTATCTAACAAGTAATCTAACAATTTCACAACAACTGCCTTATACACACAAGTGTAAAGGAATGAATATATGGATAAAATATATGGATGAGCGACGGCTGACCGGCATAGGCAAGATGCAGTAGATGGTATAGAGTACAGTGTATACATATGAGATGAGTAATGTAGGTTAAGTAAACATTATATAAGTGGCATCGTTTAATGTGGCTAGTGATACATTTATTACATCCACTTTTTAATTATTAAAGTGGCTAGAGATTTGAGTCGATGGCTGAACGGCATAGGCAAGATTCAGTAGATGGTATAGAGTACAGTGTATACATATGAGATGAGTAATGTCAGATATGTAAACATTATATAATTTTTTTTTTAAGTGGCTGGTGATACATTTGTTACATCCAATTTTCAATTATTTAAAGTGGCTAGAGATTTAAGTCAATATGTTGGCAGCAGCCACTCAATGTTAGTGATGGCTGTTTAACAGTCTGATGGCCTTGAGATAGAAGCTGTTTTTCAGTCTCTAGGTCCCAGCTTTGATGCACCTGTACTGAACTCGCCTTCTGGATGATGAACAGGCAGTGGCTCGGGTGGTTGTTGTCCTTGATGAACTTTTTGGCCTTCCAGTGACATCGGGTGGTGTAGGTGTCCTAGAGGGCAGGTAGTTTACCCCCAGTGATGCGTTGTGCAGTCCTCACTACCCTCTGGAGAGCATTACGGTTGTGGGTGGAGCAGTTGCCGTACCAGGCGGTGATACAGCCCGACAGGATGCTCTCGATTGTGCATCTGTAGAAGTTTGTGAGTGTTTTTGGTAACAAGCTGGTCATCATTCATACTATCGGTCTTACACAACCAATGACAAACACCAATGACACATTTCATTTAGACACAAGAAACCAAATACAGTGGGGAAAAAAAGTATTTAGTCAGCCACCAATTGTGCAAGTTCTCTCACTTAAAAAGATGAGAGAGGCCTGTAATTTTCATCATAGGTACACTTCAACTATGACAGACAAAATGAGGAAAAAAAATCCAGAAAATCACATTGTAGGATTTTTAATGAATTTATTTGCAAATTATGGTGGAAAATAAGTATTTGGTCAATAACAAAAGTTTATCTCAATACTTTGTTATATACCCTTTGTTGGCAATGACAGAGGTCAAACGTTTTCTGTAAGTCTTCACAAGGTTTTCACACACTGTTGCTGGTATTTTGGCCCATTCCTCCATGCAGATCTCCTCTAGAGCAGTGATGTTTTGGGGCTGTCGCTGGGCAACACGGACTTTCAACTCCCTCCAAAGATTTTCTATGGGGTTGAGATCTGGAGACTGGCTAGGCCACTCCAGGACCTTGAAATGCTTCTTACGAAGCCACTCCTTCGTTGCCGGGCAGTGTGTTTGGGATCATTGTCATGCTGAAAGACCCAGCCACGTTTCATCTTCAATGCCCTTGCTGATGGAAGGAGGTTTTCACTCAAAATCTCACGATACATGGCCCCATTCATTCTTTCCTTTACACGGATCAGTCGTCCTGGTCCCTTTGCAGAAAAACAGCCCCAAAGCATGATGTTTCCACCCCATGCTTCACAGTAGGTATGGTGTTCTTTGGATGCAACTCAGCATTCTTTGTCCTCCAAACACGACGAGTTGAGTTTTTACCAAAAGTTATATTTTGGTTTCGTCTGACCATATGACATTCTCCCAATCCTCATCTGGATCATCCAAATGCTCTCTAGCAAACTTCAGACGGGCCTGAACATGTACTGGCTTAAGCAGGGGGACACGTCTGGCACTGCAGGATTTGAGTCCCTGGCGGCGTAGTGTGTTACTGATGGTAGGCTTTGTTACTTTGGTCCCAGCTCTCTGCAGGTCATTCACTAGGTCCCCGTGTGGTTCTGGGATTTTTGCTCACCGTTCTTGTGATCATTTTGACCCCACGGGTGAGATCTTGCGTGGAGCCCCAGATCGAGGAAGATTATCAGTGGTCTTGTATGTCTTCCATTTCCTAATAATTGCTCCCACAGTTGATTTCTTCAAACCAAGCTGCTTACCTATTGCAGATTCAGTCTTCCCAACCTGGTGCAGGTCTACAATTTTGTTTCTGGTGTCCTTTGACAGCTCTTTGGTCTTGGCCATAGTGGAGTTTGGAGTGTGACTGTTTGAGGTTGTGGACAGGTGTCTTTTATACTGATAACAAGTTCAAACAGGTGCCATTAATACAGGTAATGAGTGGAGGACAGAGGAGCCTCTTAAAGAAGAAGTTACAGGTCTGTGAGAGCCAGAAATCTTGCTTGTTTGTATGTGACCAAATACTTATTTTCCACCATAATTTGCAAATAAATTCATTAAAAATCCTACAATGTGATTTTCTGGATTTTTTTTCCTCATTTTGTCTGTCATAGTTGAAGTGTACCTAGGATGAAAATTACAGGCCTCTCTCATCTTTTTAAGTGAGAGAACTTGCACAATTGGTGGCTGACTAAATACTTTTTTCCCCCACTGTATATCTTATGAATTTGTTCATAAATGAAAAGAGTGTGTGCAGACTCACCATGTGCCCCCTGGCTGTGCTGGAGGTGGACGAGGCAGTCAACACTACCTTTGTGTGTGAGAGGTCAAGAACCGGCTGGGCACCACCAAGGACCAGGTCATCATCAGGGTCCATCCAGGGACAGTTTCTGATTCTCTCTGCTGCCCAGGCTGCTGTGTGGTCTACTGGTGGTGGTGAAATGCAGGCTCAACAGGGCTGGATTGAAGGCTCCTCAAAATATCTCCTTGGAGAGACCGGATCATCTTCATGAAATTGTTGCACTGTAAGCTGACCAACCATTTTCATGATTTGAATGTATTTTCCATTGCATTGTAATTGATATATGAGCTCAATGTCATTCAACAAATGATTGTTTTTATATTCCTTTTCAGAAAGGTAGTGCTTATGTATGAATTTTCTGTGTGAAAATGTCTCATATATTCAATAAAATAAAACATTTCTAAATAAAAATGAATCCATATATTAAAGAAAGCTTTTCCTTTGTCTTTCCTGAGTCTACTAGTTACACACATAATGTAATTTCTTGTGATGCAGTGGTCAAAAACCGGTTGAATCAACGTTGTTTCCACGTCATAAAAAATATATGTGATGACGTTGAATCATAGTGGACAATGGATTGGATTTGCAAAAATTCATAATTATTTATTCTTTTTACCCAATTTTTAACCTAATCCAATGATGTGATGGCATTTTTTTATTATTTCACGTTGAATTCAAATTAGTTGACAACTCAACCAAGTGTAAATTAAAACTAATGTTGAAATGATGTCTGTGCCCAGTGGGTAAGTTACAGTACGTAGGTGGTTGGATACACAATGCTGCTCACGCTGCTCACAATGCTGCTCAAGCATTCAATAAATTTTTACTTATTCCATTCAACTGTGTCGGAAAGATTCTGTTTTTCATCTTTAGCACATCGACCAATTGTGACCCATTTTTTTGTGACCCATTTTTATTTATATGTCTATTGTTTGAATTTGGCTGTGGTAAATATTATTTTAAGCAGCAGGGAGGGCCCCGTGGGCTCGTGGAGAATTGCTTGTGCCGGTTCAAACAGCCAGCTTTAAGAGCGACCGTCAGAAGCAGCATTGGAAATCCCAACACAAATCGAATGGTCTCCTAGCGTTTCTAATGAGCTCATGCTGTGCTTCCACAGAGCTCAGAGCTGACAGCTGCTGGGGAGACAGTTTGGCACACAGTCTCTTTCAGCTTAAGTTCTTACTACAAGTTTGAAGTTTTCTCCACCGAAAAGGTGGAGCCCAGATTACAAGATGTAGGCCTAAATTGAAGTATCTGTTTTGGCTGTGTCTCAAATGACGCCCTATTCCCCTATATAGTGCACTATTTTGGCAGAGCAGACTCAATTCTATCAGTAATACACAGTAGACTTGTTTGTCTGCTACTACTTAAAGGTTAACAGTAGATTGATTAAAGCCTGGTTCTCCTGAGCGAGGAGTGTGTGTTGAGAGTCCCTCTGGTCTAAGTATCCATGGAGGAGCATTTAGCATGCTAATGAAAGTGCTTGATGTAGAAGCATGAATACAATCAACCACCAAACACTCCACTGTAATCTCCTGAAAATCACATGACGGCCCACAGAAGTTCAGTATATTCATCAGTGTCTGTCTGTGTGTTTGTGTACACGTGTGTGTGCATGATCTTCTCTCCACTTTATGTGTGTATTGTGTCAGAGTGAAGGTAATCTATTGTATCTAATGGAGTGATACAATCCGTTCGGGACACTTAGAAAAGCAATTCACAATGCGACACTCACTGTGTCTTGCAAAATCACAACTTTAAATGTTACAATCTGATTTCGCAAGACACGTTGTCGCAGTATGTGTAACAGTATTTGTTATTTTCTACCCTAAAGCTTTATTTGATTTCGGGAGGTGGTGTGTGGAGAATTTCCCCTTGGAGTGTTCAGAGACCTATCTGCAGTCTTTCCCTGGATGTAGCTTGTATGAGTATTTCAGATCAGATTAAAGGTCTCCGTTTAGCTCTCTGGGGTAGAAAACCAGTGACGTCCATCCATCTCCATGCCGCCGACACCTCTAAATCCCCCAGAACACTGCATACTAGCTGATGTTTGATTAGACCCATGTAGCGCTCCCCTCAGGGGAGTGTCAGTCCAACATGAGGAATGACCCAGTATTTATCTGTTAAGGCCTGAAGAGAAATGCTGGTGGATGGCTGGAAAGTGACGTTATAACGATGCCTGGAGAATGTTTTTCACTGTTTGATGTGTGTCATGTCCTTGATCTCGGGAATGATGGGAAATCCATAGTGAACTCATCTAATCCGGGGAGAAATACGCTCTCAGCCCCTGTAGATCTGTCACAATGTTCCTACCGCATGGAACAGAACAGTTACATCACATCAGTCTAGCTGGGCCACTGGAGAAGTGCTCGGGAAGTTTACATACACCTTAGCCAAATACATTTAAACTCAGTTTTTCACAATTCCTGACATTTAATCAAAGTAAAAGTTCCCTGTTTTAGGTAAATTAGGATCACCACTTTATTTTAAGAATGTGAAATGTCAGAATAATAGTGCAGATTATTTATTTCAGCTTTTATTTCTTTCATCACATTCCCAGTGGGTCAGAAGTTTACATACACTCAATTAGTATTTGGTAGCATTTCCTTTAAATTGTTTAACTTGGGTCAAACGTTTCGGGTAGCTTCCACAAGCTTCCCATAATAAGTTGGGTGAAATTTGGCCCATTCCTCCTGACAGAGCTGGTGTAACTGAATCAGGTTTGTAGGCCTCCTTGCTCGCACATGCTTTTTCAGTTCTAGCCACACATTTTCTATAAGATTGAGGTCAGGGCTTTGTGATGGTCAGTCCAATACCTTGACTTTGTTGTCCTTAAGCCATTTTGCCACAACTTTGGAAGTATGCTTGGGGTCATTGTTCATTTGGAAGACCAATTTGCGACCAAACTTTAACTTCCTGACTGATGTCTTGAGATCTTGCTTCAATATATCCACAAAATTTTCCTCCCTCATGATGCCGTCTATTTTGTGAAGTGCACCAGTCCCTCCTGCAGCAAAGCACCCCCACAACATGATGCTGCCACCCCCGTGCTTCATGGTTGGGATGGTGTTCTTCGGCTTGCAAGCCTCCACCTTTTTCCTCCAAACATAACAAATGTCATTATGACCAAACAGTTATATTTTTTGTTTAATCAGACCAGAGGACATTTCTACAAAAAGTACAATATTTGTCCACATGTGCAGTTGCAAACCGTAGTCTGGATTTTTATGGCGGTTTTGGAGCAGTGGCTTCTTCCTTGCTGAGCGGCCTTTCAGGTTATGTCGATATAGGACTCATTTTACTGTGGAAATAGATACTTTTGTACCCATTTCCTCCAGCATCTTCACAGGGTCCTTTGCTGTTGTTCTGGGAATGACTTGCACTTTTCGCACCAAAGTACGTTAATCTCAAGGAGACAGAACGCGTCTCCTTCCTGAGCAGTATAACGGCTGCATGGTCCCATGGTGTTTATACTTGTGTACTATTGTTTGTACAGATGAATGTGGTACCTTCAGAAATTGCTCCCAAGGATGAACCAGACTTGTGGAGGTCTACAATTATTTTTCTGAGGTCTTGGCTGATTTCTTTTGATTTTCCCATGATGGCAACCAAAGAGGCACTGAGTTTGAAGGTAGGCCTTGAAATACATCCGCAGGTACACCTCCAATTGACTCAAATGGTGTCAATTAGCCTATCAGAAGCTTCTAAAGCCATGACATCATTTTCAGGATTTTTCCAAGCTGTTTAAAGGCACAGTCAACTTAGTGTGTGTAAACTTCTGACCCACTGGAATTGTGATACAGTGAATTGTAAGTTAAATAATCTGTCTGTAAATAATTGTTGGGAAAAATGACTTGTGTCATGCACGAAGTAGATGTCCTAACCGACTTGCCAAAACTATAGTTTGTTAACAAGACATTTGTGGAGTGGTTGAAAAATGAGTTTTAATGACTCCAACCTAAGTGTATGTAAACTTCCGACTATCGAATGATAAGAAGACAAAGAATCAGCGCTGGATGGAGAGTGAGGCAAATCACTGTTTGTTTGTTTTTTCTTTATCTGATATCTTGGCTGATCCGTAGTCTTTGTCAGTGATCTGAATGTCAAACCACAAACAATTATGTTAACCTTTTCCCAATGCTGGCAGGGACATCTAATTCCTGACCAAAACATCTAGCTAGTATCTAGAGTGTAATGAAGTACAGATAATTACTCCGGTGGGGACTGGCGGTGTGTTCCAGTCAGCCAGGAGGGAAGGACAGTTCCGGGCAGACTTAAGACTAAAATCCCTATCCTCTCAGATGCATTCATAAAGCCCCAATGCTCTCAGCCAGTGTGTTTGATATGTATGCCACCTCCACACACAATAATGCACGCACACACACACACACACACACCACACACTCACAAAAACACCACACACTGAAATGTATGCCACCTCTAATGCACCTTGAAACTGTGTGGGCAAACAGCACAGTCCTTGTCACTGTCCCCCAACGATGCTTCCATCTTTATGCAAATCCTCAAGGCCTGACAGAGGACTCCTAAGAGACCGCCACCCACACACACACACGTAATTTGCCAGTCCTTCATTCTCACCTATGCTCCGGCATGGTAGAGTACTCCACTATGATAGAGTATTGTTCTGTCTTTAAACCCTGAGCCCTTCTTATACAACCCATTTACGCGACAAGAAATGAATAACCATTCAAATCTTTTGAAGCTGCTTCTTCCTATCTTGTATTGACACGAAAGGGAATTTGTTTGTGTATGGATCCAGAGTGGGATACCAGAAGTATTATAAAAACGGTTAGATGGTATGCCCTCACCGTCTGAGCGGTCGGCTGTGAATGCCCTCACCCGCTAGTACAATTATACTGACTGTGATTTGGGTTCTGACCCTCCACAGGATGTCCGGTCAGAACAATGCTGATGCTTCTCTTTTCACGGTTTTTATTTCCTTTTCCTATTCACCAACACACATTAAGCACACACACGCCATATAACATGAATCTTGACTGGGAGTGAATCTTGGTGGAATAGTACTTGTGTTAATCCGAATGAATGGTGGTTCTATAAGGCAAAACATGCACAACATAACAGTATCAGTAGTGTCATAATTATGCAATATAGCGAGAACAGCTATAAACTTAGCAGCATAAACAATAAACCTAAAGATGAACCTCTTGGTCCCTTCACCTCTACCTACATATTACCTCGACTCACCGGTGCACCCGCACATTGACTCTACTGGTACCCCCTTTATATAGCCTTGCTATTGCTATTGTTATTTTACTGCTGCTTTTTTTTTTACTTAACCAACCATGCTTTAAGAAGAAAAGCGTGTAAAGGGCTTGTAAGTAAGCATTTCACTGTAAGGTCTACACCTGTTGTATTTGGCGCATGTGACAAATACAATTTGATTTGTCTGAGAGAGAGAAACCAATTACGTAGACAAGATAAAGACTTACCAGCCCGGTGTGAGAGCCTGCAGTGCTGTGGTCTTATCTGATCTGCCACAGGGTGCTAAATTACTCTGAGCATGCGCGAGCTCCAAGACCAGTCTGGGAGGGTTCAAGAAGCTCGCCCATGGCAGCGCAACAAAAGGTCACCATGCAAAGCGCTACAGTATCATGCGCATATGAAAACTATGTTTACTAATAAAACAATGACACCTATGGCAACGGGCACAATGCTACATACTATAAACAAGATACCAAGCAGTACTGGCAACTCAAACATGAAAAATAGTAACAGTGGTACAATAGAACATATATGGCTGCAAACTTAAAGTGACTAAGTAATTTGTGGTAATTACCCATTATTACACAACATGTAAAAGAAACCCAATAAACCCTCCTGCAACTTACATTTCGATGCACGCACCACATGCGGCTATTATTGTAACTGTCCACAATAAAAATTGTCCTCAGAAATGTGTGTCTTCTTTCTTAGGACAACGATAACACTGACCTGAGTTGTTGGGTGCAATGTCCAGATGCGCCTTTCCAAGCGCTCTGATTGGTTGGGAATGGCAGTGCTATGATGGGTGATGGATAACTAAGGTAGGCTAAATATAAGGGCACATGGCGAGACCCAGATGCAGACATGGGAGGCAGATGGTTTGAGTCTTTGATATTTATTATATCCAAAAGGGGAAAGCAAGAGAATGGTCATGGACAGGTAAAAAGTCAAAACCAGTTCAGAGTCCAGGAGGTACAGTGTGGCAGGCAGGCTCGAGGTAAGGGCAGGCAGAATGGTCAGCCAGGCGGATACAAAGTCCAGAAAACAGGCAAGGTTCAAAACCAGGAGGACTGGTAAAAGAGAATAGAAAAGGCAGGAGCACAGGAAAACCACACTGGTTGACTTGGAACATACAATACAAACTGGCACAGAGAGACTGGAAACACAGGGATATGTACACCAGGGTTAACAAGCAACACCTGGAGGGGGTGGAGACAATAACAAGGACAGGTGAAACTGATCAGGGTGTGACACTAAAAAGCCAAACGAACGGGACTCAAGGGAGACTGAAGGGACTGTGAGGGAAATTTAGGTAGAGAGGAGGGGAGCAGGACAGACTTTTTATTTTTTTACAAGTATTCTATTTTCTAATTCTATGGTTTACCCAAGGTCAAGTGCCTGTGTCCTCATCTGATTGGTGCAGGTTTGTGGAGCTGCAGTCATGAAAACAGCATTACTGCATTGTAAACGTGATGCATTGTAAACTGATTTTGCATGAATACTCATGTAAAGCCACATTATATGAGTCAATTTAGAATCAGGCCAAAAAACTTGTGATATTAATAATGGTAAAAATGTATATTTAAATGTGCCCATGTGATAACTATGAACATACAGAGGGCTTTAAATCACATTGCCAGTACGAACAAGAGACCAAGTGGGCTCCCGAGTGGTGCATCGGTCTAAGGCACTGCATCTCAGTGCTAGAAGCATCACTACAGACCCTGGTTCAATTCCAGGATGTTTCACAACTGGCTGTGAATTGGAGTCCCATAGGGTGGCGTGCAATTGGCCCAGCGTCGTTAGGGTTTGGCCGGGTAGGCCGTTATTTTTATTAAGAATTTGTTCTTAACTTGCCTAGATAAATACAGTTTAAATAAAATCAATAGAATGAGATCAAATCTGTTGAATAAATAACAAATGGCCTCTCTCGTTTCATGTCCTCACTTCCATTAGCTTCTCCCCTCCTTCCCTCTTCCCTTATTTCATGTTCCTTCCCTTGTTTCCCTGCTTCATCTTTCCTATTCCTTCTTATTTTTTCTCTTTTCTCACTCTCTCTCACAAGTCACCTAATCACTGATTTATTTGTCTGTTATCCCACATGAAACGATACTATAGTAATGGTGTAACTACTGTAGTGTTTTTGCTGACTTTAGTGTAGTATACTGTATTATACTGTAATATTTACAGTTAACTATGGTATATACTGTAGTATTTACTGTAGTGGTTTTGCGGACTGTAGTATACTGTAGTGTTTTTTTGGTGGGGACTGTAATATAATGTAGTGTTTTTGCTGATATTAATGTTGTATTTACTATAGTGTTTTTGTTGTATTATCTTTGACATAGAAGTGGAGTCTTTCTCCTTTAGGAAACCTACTGGATTAATACTAAAAGAGCAAATGTTCCATAATCTGTATTATCTATACTCATGTAGGTTTATCATTTATGGGTGGGACAAATTAGAATTTGGGGAGGGGAATGGGCAGGGTATATGCAAATTAAATAAAGTGGTCTGTAGTATTTTTTTCAGACATTACTGTAGTATTTACACTATACTACAACATTCTATAGTAAGTACTACACATGATCGAGGGATACTACAGTGTGTAGTATAGTATTCCATCGTATACTACAGTTTACTACAGAATTATGTAGTAAGTACTGTAGTATTCTATAGTACACTTTGGTGTATTTTTTCCATGTGGGATGTCAGCCTCTTTATCTCTCGTTCCCTCTCTTTCTCCTTCTCCCCCTTTCTATCTCTACACCCCTTCCTCTCTCTCTCTCTCTCTCTCTCTCTCTCTCTCTTTGCCTCTGTCTCTATCTCTCCATTCTCTCCCTTTCTCGTTCCTTCTCTCTCTCTCTCTGACAGATTCATGGTGTGACTGGTGCTATAGTATATCTGTCAGGGCTGCCACTCACTGTCACCCAGGCTGTCACCATGAGCCTTGAGAACGAGGGCCTATCGTACCAGGGCAGGGTGGCGCCATCGTCACATAAAGCCCCAATAAATATGCTTATGATTGGTTTGATTGCAAACATAGGTTACACAAACACACACAAGCACACACAACCACACACATACAGACACAAACACACACACTTTTGTGCCACTTCAAAACTTCAGTGCCACCAAGAAAATGAAGGCATTACATCCAAAAGTCATCAATCAAAGATGAGTATTGGTTTAACAGTTGCACCGTTAAAATGAAGTGCTTTGTAATACCAAAACTAGTTGCAACTGAGCTGCCACCAACTTGAAGGGGCGAAACCTTAACTTTGCTGGAGTATTGAAACATATCATCCTGAGATGTTATGACATTTTAAATGGTGTGTTGTAACACCACTTTAGTGTTGTCCAACACCTTGCCAGGGACTGGCAGCACTGACAGAAAAGATTGAAAACACTAGTTTGGTGTTCTGAGTCCTGTATAGTGCAGAATTAGATAGCCTCTCTTTTGGTGTCATTTTCTCTCTCTAAAAGCTTCTAAAAAACACTGATGTTTTGAATTCCTTTTTCTGAAGTGTCTTAACATTACTTTATGTTTGCCATTATATACTTTTTTGGGATGCTTTGTTAAGCACAGCGTGCAAACTACCAGCACTAACTGGAGGTCGAAATGCAAGACTTAAGGATTCTGCTGGTGCCTCTTCTGCTGACAATCATGAATGTGGGAATGGGTGCTTTCCTTGTTGAATGTCAATTTGTCTGACGGTTCTGATATCTGTTCATCATAATCCATTACACCTCATGGCACGACAAGCTTAATAGCTTCTCTTTCTTTAAACATGCATTCAACATTGGGTGAATTTATTTTTGAATGACCTACAATCCTCTAAAAACAGTCACTTGGCAATATAGGAAATGCAAGGTGATTAAAAGCAAAGATTTCCAATGAGTTCAGTCACTCAATTTTCTCTCTCTTTGGTTATCCTCATGAAAGATACTTACATTTTGAGCAACATATTAAGATTTATTCTTCCATTATTTTGGTCAAATTAAATGAACAAATCCTTGAAATGACTTGCATATATTTTATATACTGCATGTTGGGGGTATTTTGACACTTATGAAATGACAGAGAGGGATACAGATAGGTAGGAGAAACAAAGTGAAAGGTTGTAGTGAGGAATTTAACCCCGGTCTTCGGTGGGGAGAGGGGTTACCTGTCTAAGCAAGGTGTGGCAGGTAGCCTAGTGGTTAGAGCATTGGACTTATAAACCAGAAGTTTGAAAGGTCAAATCCCCAAGGTAGAAATCTGTTGTTCTGCCCCTGAACAAGGCAGTTAACCCACTGTTCCCCAGGTGACGTAGATGTCGATTAAGGCAGCCACCCGCACCTTTCAGATTCAGAGGGGTTGGGTTAAATGAGGAAGACACATTTCAGTTGAAGGCATTCAGTTGTACAACTGACTAGGTACCCCCGTTACTGCTGTACCACGGGCTCTGAATGACTTGCATTCATTTTTATAAAATAGGCCTATATGTTTTTTTTCTTTTCTTTTGTCAATTTCAATTCACCCCAGAATAATTTCTTACAGCATGGCTGTGTGGTTAAGAAGGTTAAATGGCCTCCTGAGTGGCGCAGTGGTCTAAGGCATTACATCGCAGTGCTAGCTGTGCCACTAGAGATTCTGGGTTCAAGTCCAGGCTCTGTCGCAGCCGGCTGTGACTGGGAGACCCATGGGGTGTGGAGCACAATTGGCTCAGCGTCGTCCGGGTTAGGGGAGGGTCTGGCTGGCAGGGATGTCCTTGTCCCATCGCGCACTAGCAACTCCTGTGGTGGGTTGGGTGCTGTGCACGCTAACATGGTTGCCAGGTGTACAGTGTTTCTTCTGACACATTGGTGCGGCTGGCTTCTGGGTTAAGTGGGCAGTGTGGCTTGGTTGGGTTGTGTTTTGGAGGATGCACGGCTCTCAACCTTCGCCTCTCCTGAGTCCCTATGGGAGTTACAGTGATGAGACAAAAACTATAACTGCCAATTGGATACCATGAAAAAGGGGTACAATTCCAATGAACTGTACAATCTGTTTAAATAAAGCATTGCAAAAATTAAGTTGGAATTCCACACAAAATATTCTCCATAGGCACTTATCATCAATCAATGTTTAGGCTGTAAGACATTTACATTTCTAAATCATTGATTGTATGAGAAACACAGTTTTTGTGTTTTGATGCTGCCTGTTACATGCACAACCCCAAAAAGTGTTTTCACAACACTCTTAAAAACACCACTATTTAGGTTAAAGAACCACTTTGGGTGTTTCAGAGTAATCCATGTCTGTTTCAAAACACATTCTGTGTATTAAGACATTTACATTGGTTTCACATTCAAACACCCTCCAACCACCAGATCTCAGCTTAGGTTTGCAACTTTTCATGGTTCCGTTACATGTTTTGAGACTTTATATTTATAGTGTGTCAAAGATCCAGCTTTGGATCCCTGTGCATTCAGAATTCACAGATTTAAATCCCTCTTTATGTTGTTATCCAAGAGCCCCAAGAATTATTCTGTGTGCGTCCTCCTTTCTAACCTTTAATAATTTCACAGTTTTCTATGCTCTCGTGTGTGTGTGCGTGTGGTTGTGTGTGAGGGTGCAGCTGATGCAACACACACACAGAGTATTGAGTCATGCTGGGATTTTTTTGCAGCAGACTGTCGCATCGGTCACAATTTGTCCTTCAATGATGTTGTTAGAATATCCAGCCCACCATTTTAGCTTGGCACTGTACTAATCGCCTCAGCTAGTGAGTCAGTGGAGAACACTGCAAAGTCTGAGCAGTCTCTTACCAAGATTCTTGCCAAGATTCAGGCCTTCTCTCTCTCTCTCTCTCTCTCTCTCTCTCTCTCTCTCTCTCTCTCTCTCTCTCTCTCTGTCTATCTTTGACCATCATCTGCACTGCAACCATGATGATGCAACAGCTGGCAACGCATACAGCACATCTCCGAACTTCTGTATGAACTGATCCCCCAAACATGTTATAAGAAAGTAATAAAAAAGCTTTGGACTGTGATCAATTCGGTATGGGTGTTGCAAAAGGTTTTGCACTGTCCATAATCAAGTCAATATGCTCTACA
This sequence comes from Brachymystax lenok tsinlingensis, assembly GCA_030435695.1. Lineage (NCBI taxonomy): Eukaryota > Metazoa > Chordata > Actinopteri > Salmoniformes > Salmonidae > Brachymystax > Brachymystax lenok. Next base: position 25,560,604 of record CM059804.1, read on the forward strand.
TGGACTGTTCTACATGGACCAGAGTAAGAAATCACTTACCACAGTAACTGAAGTATACTGTAGGCCTATAAACAGTACCAGTCAAAGTTTGGAAACACAAAAAAGCAATACGTACCATAAAACTTTTTGACAAATTGAAAATGTATCTCGATATGTAATACTGTAAGGTTTATGTACTATTTGTCTGTATATTTCTGTTTTTGTATTTGTTTTGTTCATAATAACAAAAAATATAGAAAAATATTATTTTTACTATTTTCTACATTGTAGAATAATAGGGAAGACATCAACACTTTGAAATAACACATAAGGAATCATGTAGTAACCAAAAAAAGTTTTAAACAAAAAAACATTTTTTTAAATATTTTAGATTCTTTAAAGTAGCCACGCCATGCCTTCATGACAATTTGGCGTGCCCAAAGTAAAATGACTGGTACTCAGGCCCAGGATATGCACATCATTAGTAGTATTGGATAGAAAACACTATGTTAAACTAATGTCTGTGAGTATAACAGAACTGATTTGGCAGGCAAAAACCAGAGGAAAATCCATCCGGGAAAATGTGATTCTGTGAGCTGCCTCTTTTGACTTGCTATAGGAAATTCTGGATTCCAGCTCCCAGGTTGCAGTACCTATGGCTTCCACTAGATGTCAACAGTCTTTAGAAAAGGTTTCATGCGTTTATCTAGAAAAGGAGTAGAAGAAGTTTATCCAAGGGGAGTGAAGAAGTCACTTTTCTCTTTGACGCATGGGACCGTGAGTGCACGCCACGTTTTTTTCTATTTCTATCGCCCAGGATATTATCTGTGTGAAAAATTATCGTTAATATACATATTAGTGTACCTAAGGATCGATTAGAAACATTGTTTGATTTGTTTGGACAAAGTTTATAGGTATATTTTTAACGCTCTGTATGTCTTGTATAATGGACGAGTGGACGGTGGATTTTCTGAACAAAACGCACCAACCAAATTGACTTTTTCGAATAAAAGGAACATTGATTGTCTTGCTTGGACGCTTTGGATTGCCGTCAGAAGAAGATCTTCAAAGGTAAGCGATTTATTTTATCTCTTTTTATGAGTTTTGTGACACCCGTGCTGGTTATATTATTATGCTAATGGAGGAAGTACGCGGGGCGCTGTCCTCAGACAATCAAATGTTATGCTTTCGTCGTAAAGCCTTTTTGAAATCTGACAACGCTGTGAGATTGCCAAGATTCTAAGCTTTTGAACAGTGTGCAACACTTGTATTTTCATGAATGTTTTATATTACTACATTTGTAATTTGAATTTGGCGCTCTGCATTTTTCCAGATGTTGTCGTGGCTGGGGCGCTAGCGCCCCACTTCACCCTAAGAAGTTTCTCTTAACCAGCTTCATGAGGAATGCTTTTCCAACAGTCTTGAAGGAGTTCCCACGTATGCTGGGCACTTGTTGAGATATGTCTTTTACTTGAACTCTGTGAAACATTTATTTGAGCTGCAATCTGAGGTGCAGTAAATTGCCGATTTCTAAGGTAACTCTAATGAACTTATCCTCTGCAGCAGAGGTAACTCTGGGTCTTCCTTTCCTGTGGCAGTCCTCTTGAGAGACAGTTTCATCATAGCACTTGATGGTTTTTGCGACTGCACTTGAAGACATTTTCAAAGTTTTCCGTTGTCTTAAAGTAATGATAGACTGTTGTTTCTCTTTGCTTATTTGAGCTGTTCTTGCCATAATATGGACTTGGTATTTTACCAAATAGGGCTATCTTCTTTATACCAACCCTACTTTGTCACAACACAACTGATTGGCTCAAATAAGGAAAGAAATTCCACAAATTAACTTTTAACAAGGCACACCTGTTAATTGAAATGCATTCCAGTTGACTACCTCATGAAGCTGGTCCAGAGAATGCCAAGAGTGTGCAAAGTTGTCATCAAGGCTAAGGGTTGCTACTTTGAAGAATGTGAAATATAAAATATATTTAGATTTGTTTAACACTTTTTTGCTTACTACATGATTCCATATGTGTTATTTCTTGATGTCTTCACTATTATTCTACAATGTAGAAAATTGTAAAAATAAAGAAAAACCCTGGAATGGGCAGGTGTGTCCAAACTTTTGCCTGGTACTGTATATTTTATGACTTGGCTTGGCTGAAAACAGGGCTTCTCTGATACAAATCATAGGTACAAACTTCTAAGATGGAGTATATAGAACAGCAGATGTGTTTTAAATGTCAGCAATGTACAAAGCAATGTGCCCTTTTAAAGTAACTGCAAACTCGTGGCCAAATAATGTAAATATCTTTATTAGCTTTTAATCACATACTTATAAAGTCTCTTGGCAATCAGTGACATTAATTGATCAATTACGTGCCAGGGAGCACGGCCTCGAAGACTGGAGTTGTGCACCCCTGACCTAAATGATTGTCATTGACAACCAAGGTGTGATTGCTGCACTTTTTATTGTCCTAAGGCACAAACAAACCAATGTCTGAAAGTTTTATCGGTTTATAATTGAGTTTATGACTGAGAAAATGAAAATCATTACCGTCTCCACACATGAATACTTAATGGATGATATACTGTATAAAGTTATCCCATTCATAATGGCAAAGAGGATATTCATTACTTCTAGACGAAGTTGGATTGTCCTTCCTTTATTCTGAACGTAATGAAACTGCATCAACCTCCAGTTGTGATGGTGCTTAAAGATTGCGGTGTTGCAAAATTAATGATCTAAAATTTAGCAGCAGAAATAAAGAACTCATCGCAGCATCTAAAAGCCTTGATATATCTCAGTAAGAATTGATATACTGTAATTCTGACTACTGGTCTTAAAGTTAACCACAGCATAATTTTATGTAAGATTGAGAAGAACTGATTAAATAATTATAGTTGTGGGAATCAGACTGTAAATTCTCATAAAGTCTGACCCCTCAATGACAGCTGGGATAAATCAATGAAGGAATAAGTCTGTCATAACTCTATATTTATCTTATCGAGTCAATGTTGAGTTTAATAATTTCAAACTGATCTGTTCAAATGACAGTTTGGTATTTTACACACTAAAAAGTGCCAAATAAGGGTTATTTGGCTTGTAACCATAGCGGAACCCTTTCTGATGCTACATGGAACCTTTTTTTTTAAGGTTCTATAAAGAACCACGCTGATAAGATTATAAATGGAACCTGTATGTCACACCCTGATCTGTTTCACCTGTCTTTGTTCTTGTCTCCATCCCCCTCCAGGTGTCATCCATCTTCCCCATTATCCCTAGTGTATTTATACCTGTGTTCTCTGTTTGTCTGTTGCCAGTTATTTTTGTTTGTCAAGTCTACCAGCAGTTTGTTGCACGTCTTGCACGTCTTTTTCTGGTTCCTGTTTTCTAGTTTTCCCGGTTTTGTCAATTTCTGCCTGCCCTGACCCTGAGCCTGCCTACTGTTCTGTACCTTGTCACACCACCCTGGATTATTGACCTCTGCCTGCCCTGACACCGAGACTGCCTACCGTTCTGTACCTTATGGACTCTGATCTGGATTACTGACCTCTGCCTGCCCTTGACCTGTCGTTTTGCCTGCCCCCCTGTTCTAGTAATAAACTTTTGTTACTTTGACACTGTCTGCATCTGGGTCTTCTCCTGAAACGTGATAGTACGAACTGGCCCTGACTGACCCTGCAGACTCAGACCAGCTCCACAATGCTGTCTCCTTGCAAGAAACCACCATTGGAAGACATGAGTTACAACAATGATACATTGCTGGAGCAATTCCGTGGATTCCCCACTTGGCAGCGGGTCACACCAGTAACCTCCAAGCCTAACTCCGGAGCTCCGGAGCGCTACGCTGGAGATTCCGGAACCTGCTTTTCTCTTCCAGTGCTCCCTTATTTTCGAGCTGCAGCCTTCTTCGTTCCCCTCGGACATCTCGAGGATAGCGTACATCATAACGTTGATGTCCAGGAGGGCACTTGCCTGGGCCACGGCAGTGTGGGAGCAACAGTCCGCTGTCTGCCTCAGTCTGGAGGAGTTCGTATAGGGGAGTTCTGAAAGTGTTTGATTCTCCGTTGTCCGGGAGAGAGGCTGCTCATAAGCTGCTCCAGCTACATCAAGACTACCGTAGTGTGGCAGACTACGTGGTGTATTTTCGCACGTTGGGTCACCCACAATACCACTCCCATCAACCTACGTGTGTCAGGGAACCACAGCGAGATGATCCAATTCCTGCTTATTAAGTCTCCTAAGGTTCCCGTGGTATTGGGATTCTCTTGGCTCCAGCGACACAATCCCTTTATTGACTGGTCTGCTGGTGCCATCATGGGCCGGAGCCCGTTCTGTCATGCTAATTGCCTGAAGTCAGTGCAACCTGTCCCGGGACGTCTTCCTGGGGGCTCGGAAGTTGCCCCGGACCTCTCCTCCATTCCCGTGGAGTACCAGGACCTCCAAGAGGTGTTCAGTAAAGCCCAGGCCACTTTGCTTCCACCACACTGACCCTATGACTGCGGGATCGACCTTCTCCCAGGCACCACTCCACCACGGGGACGACTGTACTCTCTGTCGGGTCCGGAGACCAAGGCTATGGAGACCTACATTGAGGACTCCCTATCTGCAGGGTTCATCTGTCCTTCTGCCTCCCCCGCAGGCACAGTGTTCCTCTTTGTGGAGAAGAAGGACAAAACCGTGTGCCTGTGCATCGACTACCAGGGCCTCAACGACATCACGGTGAAGAACCGCTACCCACTACCACTCATCTCCTCGGCCTTCGAGACGCTCCAGGGGGCCACCATGTTCTCCAAGCTGGACATACGGAACACCTACCACCTGGTGCGGATACGGGAAGGGGACGAGTGGAAGACTGCCTTCAACATGGCCAGCGGTCACTATGAATATCTGGTCATGCCATTTGGCCTTACCAACGCCCCTGCTGTGTTCCAGGCTCTGGTGAATGACATGTTGAACCGGTTTATCTTCATCTACCTCGACAACATCCTAATTTTCTCCCGCTCTGCCCAAGAACACGTGCTCCACGTCCGATAGGTTCTCCCACGCCTCCTGAAGAACCAGCTTTTTGTGAAAGCAGAGAAGTGGGAAATTCCATCACTCCACCATCCCCTTCCTGGGTTACGTCATTGCTGCAGGGAGTGTACAGATGGATACCAGGAAGGTGAGAGCGGTGGTGGATTGGCCTCAGCCTACGTCTCGAGTGCAACTGCAACGTTTCTGGGATTCATCTATTTTTATCGCCACTTTATCTGGGGTTACAGCACCCTGGTTTCCCCTCTGTCTGCACTCACCTCTCCCAAAATTCTGTTCACGTCGTCCCCAGCTGCTGACCGGGCGTTCCGGGACCTCAAACACCATTTCACCACAGCACCCATCTTGGTTCATCCTGACCCGTCCTGGCAGTTTGTGGTGGAGGCCGATGCTTCGGATGCTTCGGATGTCAGAGTGGGGGCTATTCTGTCCCAGTGTTTTGCCCTGGACCTCAAGTTACATCCCTGCGCCTTCTTCTCCCATCGCCTCAATGCCATGGAGAGAAACTACGATGTGGGGAATTGTGAGCTTCTCTCGGTGAAGATGGCGTTGGAGGCACTGGCTGGAGGGAGCGGAACATCCATTCATTGTGTGGACAGACCACAAGAACCAGGAATATCTCCGCACCGCCAAGCATCTCAATTCCAGGAAAGCCAAGTGGCCCTGCTTTTCACCCGGTTCAACTTCTCCCTCTCATACTGACCAGGATCCAAGAATGTCAAGCCGGATGCGCTGTCACGCCGCTATAGCCCTGTGGCTACACCCCTGGAACTCGAGACCATCCTTCCCACCATGTGCCTGGCGATGGCACTCAGCTGGGGAATATGGAAGCAGGTTCCTGAGGCGCAGCGTTTCCAGCCGAACCCCGGGGGGGACCCAGATGACCGGATGTTTGTTCCTGACACTGCCCACTCCTCAGTCCTGGAGTGGGCCCACTCCTCCAAGCTTGCCTGCCACCCGGGCTCCCGTCGGACCCTGGCCTTTGTGCGACAACGCTTTTTGGTGGCCTACCACGGTTCCTTTCGTCTCTGTGTTCGCTGCTGCATGCACGATCTGTGCGCAGAACGAGACTTCCCAGCAAGCTCCGGCTGGTCTCCTTCAACCTCTGCCTGTTCCTCACCGTCCCTGGTTTCACATATCCCTAGACTTTGTCATGGGTCTCCCCCGTTTGATGGCAACACTGCCATCCTGACAGTAGTGGATCAGTTTTCCAAAGCCGCCCACTTTCATTCCTCTCCCCAAGCTACCCTTTTCCAAAGAGACGGCCCAGCTTATGCTGCCACACGTCTTCCGGATCCATGGACTCTCAGTTCTCGTCCCTGTTCTGGAAGGCGTTCTGCACACTCATTGAGTCGTCGGCCAGCCTGTCCTCCGGGTTCCATCCCCAGTCCACTGACCAGCCGGAGCGAGTCAACCAAGACCTGGAGACGACTCTGTCGCTGCCCGGTCTCCGCAAACCCCCTCAAGGCAACGACTGAGAGACTAGTCAGGATCAAGGGAAAGATGAATGGAGCAAAGTACACAGAGGTCCTTGATGAAAACTTGCTACAGAGTGCTCAGGACCTCAGACTGGGGCAAAGGTTCACCTTCCAACAGGACAATGACCCTAAGCACACAGCCAAGACAAGGCAGGAGTGGCTTCGGGACAAGTCTCTGAATGTCCTCTGGCCCAGCCAGAGCCCGGACTTGAACCCGATCGAACATCTCTGGAGAGACCTGGAGAGCTGTGTAGTGACGCTTCCCATCAACCTGACAGAGCTTGAGAGGATCTGCAGAGAAGAATGGGAGAAACTCCCCAAGTACAGGTGTGCCAAGCTTGTAGCGTCATACCCAAGAAGAATCGAGGCTGTAATCGCTGCTAAAGGTGTTTCAACAAAGTACTGAGTAAAGGGTCTGAATAGTTATGTAAATGTGATATTTCTGTTATTTATTTTTCATAAATTTGCTACAATTTCTAAGAACCTGTTTTTGCTTCATGGGGTATTGTTTGTAGATTGATGAGGGGGGAAAACTATTCACTCCATTTTAGAATAAGGCTCTAACGTACCAAATGTGGAAAAGGTCAAGAGATCTGAATACTTTCCGAATGCACTGTATATAACATGTAATAGCATAACACAACATATTAGATAAACTGGAATGAGACTCTCACTCATGGTTGTACAGAAAGAGCTGTGAACAAACCATGCCCGACAATATTGTAATGAGCCTTCGCCCCTACATTTCAATTATCACTTAAAGAGGAAAGAACCCTGTTTTGAACTGCAAAGAACCATTGAAGGGCTCAAAGGGGTCTTTGGGTCAGTATGGTTCCAAATAGAATCCTCACCCTTCCCAAAGAACCCTTGAGGAACCCTAATTTTTCAGCATGTACTTTGAGGAGGAGCATGTGTGAATGTGTGCTCTGTCTTTGATAGATCAGATTGCTGGTGTCGTGAATCTTCATTTTTTCTAGTTTTTGTGAATGTATGAATTACTGAACGAATTAATGGATGAATGAATTAATTAATCAATCAATCAATCTAATGAATCAATGACTGAAAACCAACAAACAAACAATACAAACTGACAAACTAAAGAATAAACAAACAAACTAAGAAAGTTGTATGTCTCAGTGTTCTGAGGTCAGAGTTTGGTGTTTTCTCTGATTGTCGTGCTTTTCTCTCCTCCCACAATACAGTCTGATTTCACACCTCAGGGTTCCCCTCTCTCTCTCTCTCTCTCTCTCTCTCTCTCTCTCTCTCTCTCTCTCTCTCTCTCTCTCTCTCCATCTCGCTCTCAGGGGATAAAGCCAGACACCTGTAATCAGAGAAGATGTCTCCTTCCCAGACGCAGGATGTGACCTCATAACAGGATTTACACGTCTGTCTCCCACGCTGTCACTGAACTAGTGAGTCCATCTGATGTTCTCACATCAGCTTAACCACCACATCCTCCTCATTTCTCCCCCACAACTCTATAGGATACTTTAGAGAGGACAGAGTAAGATATGCTTTAACAATAAGTTCAGGAAAAGAAACATCATTAACAAGTATAGGGCTAATGCTGATACAGCACATCTTGATAGTAGAGTGAAAGCCTTTACACAAACTATGTACAAATTCACTACACGTAGTTGCCTACATTAGACTCTGTTCATGACAGGACGCCAGCCAAGAAATGCCCTCCACATGATTTAGCAATGTTAATGGATGGGCAGGAGAGAAGACAAGGACACACACCGCTGTCTCCTGACTCATATGTCCTCCCCATCTCAGACATGAGTTATTCCTTCATTATGGCCCCAATCGCCCAGAGAGCAGGCAATTACACCCCAGAACACATGAGACCGGCAGCAGGCTAACCCAACCATCCCCATTTACACCTTAGGACCGGCAGCACGCTAACCCAACCGTCCCCGTTTACAACACACCCTCATTCATTATGCTGCAGTTTTAGTAAGGCAATATGCTTCAGATCACGACCAGATAACTATTCCATCACATTACCATCCTTTTCCCTCAAATTGAAATATTGGTATGGATTACCTATTTTAAGGGATTCTAAGTTGTGTATATTGTGGTGTAATTATGAAAAGAATTGTAGACGAAGGTTGTGTGCTGTTCATAATGTTAACAACAGCCATGGCGAAGTGTAATTTTCCCTATTAGTCCAGGGATAGGGGAGGGTAGAGGAGGCTTCCGTGAGGATTTAGGAGCTGTGTCTCTTTGTACTTTCTGTCCGTCACAGATAACACACACACACACGAGTCCTGTAGTGGCTTCTTCAGCTGCCAACGCCTGATTAGTTAGCTGGCTAATTACCAGGAAATGATGTGTTAGTCATCGAAATGTCCGCTTGGAGTACCGTTTGACTCAAATTATAGTATGTTTATTTTTGGCAACAGGCATTGACTTTTATGAAAGGGCATTATATACTGTAGGTGTAGTTGATTCAGTCTAATCAGCAAGGTTAAAAACACAGTTACCTGGTCAGACATCAGTGTGTTAGAATCAGCTGATGAATCCCATTGGCTCATTCATCCCCTCAACTCTCTCCTGCAACATATCCTCAGGCCAATGTTGCAGAACAGAATACATTCTCAGTCAAGTTCCCTGAGCAACTTCTCATCGCCTGTCTGTCGTTCCAAAACAGATACTCCACTGCCCCCTAGTGCTAGGAAATTCAGTTTTCTTTCATAGTTTTGTAAGTTCACTAACAACGTCCTAAAGTCTGCCTGCCCAAGGTTCTACTGTTGCGTCATTATTTATCCTGTCCATCCCTTGTTATTTTTCTTCCTCTGTTAGAGTTGTTTGACTTCCAGTTCAAACAGAGCGATGGTGGGTAGATAGCGGTTCTGGCTGAGAGAATCTGTGGTTGCCTAGCAGGTCCCTGAGGAAGGAATGGTATGAGCTCTCATTTCATGCTTTACTGGACTGTGTACAGGAGAACTGTGAAAGGTCTGAGACCTGGTCTTTAGGGTGGTGATTTTTTTGGTGGAAAATGGTCAAGTAAAATGTAAGGATGATAGCTAATGGGGGCTGTTTTGTTAGCTAGATTACATGAGTAATAAAGCAGCTAACAGTGGTGGAAAAAGTACCTTAATAGAAAATGACTCAAGTAAAAGTGAAAGTCACCCAGTAAAATACTACTTGAGTAAAAGTCTAAAAGTATTTGGTTTTAAATATACGTAAGTATCAAATGTAAATGGAATTGATAAAATATATATCAAAAGTAAAAGTATAAACCAGACGTCACAATTTATATATTTGTTATTTATTTACAGATAGCCAGGGGCACACTCCAACACTCAAACATAATTTACAAACAAAGCATTTGTGTTTAGTCCGCCAGATCAGAAGCAGTAGGGATAACCAGGGACGTTCTCTTGATAAGTGCGTGAATTGGACCATTTTGCTGTGAAAATGTAACAAGTACTTTTGGGTGTCAGGGAAAATGTATGGAGTAAAAAGTACATTATTTTCCTTAGGTATGTAGTAAAGTAAAAGTTGGCAAGAATATAAATAGTGAATAAAAGTATAGATACACCAAAAAAATACTGAAATAGTACTTTAAATATTTTTACTTAAGTACTTTACACCACTGGCAACTAAGTTGCATTTCTCCAAAGATAAGAAAAAGTATTTTTGAAAGCAGTCACATTAACACCTACAGACTATTTTCTAAGTATCAGAACAACAGACAAATTATGACAAATAGGTAGCCCTTACATAAATGCAGTTCTCTCCTCTGAGTTAGGTTGAGACTCACTCAATGTACAAGTACAATACCCGTTGGTTTCAACGGGTGGCGCTATGGCCTATTTGACACATGCAGTTTTAATGGAAGCAATATTCACTCACCTTTAGGTAATAGGTGTTAATAAGTGTTAACCATTCAGTAAATTGGAAAATTACAGGTATGACCTTTTACTCAGGCACTTATAAAGGTTCCTTTCAATCAAATCAAGGCATTCATTGGCCTGGGACATCTCTAACCTGGGACATCACTGTTCTACAGGAGGATTCCTGAGAGATGATGCATACAGTATGCAGTCTTCAGAGAGAGAGAGAGGATTCCTGAGGAAGGATGCATATTCAGTCTTCAGCGAGAGAGAGTGAGAGTGAGAGTGAGAGAGAGAGAGAGAGAGAGAGAGAGAGAGAGAGAGAGAGAGAGAGAGAGAGAGAGAGAGAGAGAGAGAGAGAGAGAGAGAGAGAGAGAGAGAGAGAGAGAGAGAGAGAATGTATATGGGAGAGAAGAGATTTTCGCTTCCTGTTTCCAAGTACGAGACACTCATGGCCAAATCTGGGCAGGATGGGAGAAAAGACACAAACAGTCTCTATCCCTTCGTCCCTCCGTCCATGAAGCTTGGAACTCCGCCCGAAAAACAGAAAGATAATTAATAGTGTTTATACTACGGAATATATTGCAGACATCTTTGAAGGGATGCAGGATGTGTGATGATTTTTTTAATCAAAACATTTCCCTGAGTGTTTTTATCTGGGAGTAAAAAGGAGGTAATGAGGGGAGAAAATGTAACAATGAATGTTCTGATGGCGAGACTGGATATGCTGTTCAGATTGTAGGTTTACGGAGTGTACATATCGTCAAAAGATAAGCCGTGATCAGCCCGCGTTGTGTTTCTTATTGAACAGCGCTATATTGAACAACGTTACATCTTAACCTAACAACACAACAAGTTGGCTAATAAAGGTGTGGTGCCCATTTTTGCTAAAGGTCTTGGCACACCGTTACATAGCATCGAGATGATCTAACTCAGAATGAACTCACTGTAATAGGCATGGCATTTGCGAACACAGTCACACCACCGCGTGTCGACTGTGCCCTATACTCTGTGTATACAGTACGATCGCGTGAGGTGGAAGCTAGCTGTTCCACTCCTCACAGCTCCCCTGTTTGACTTAGTCTCTGGACTCTCTCGCTGGAGACTGCAGACACAGGCTTAGGCTTTAACATCTATCACTCAACCACATGGTCTACAGTAACGGCCACACCGCTTCATCAACAGATTCATTTTTTTCATCCGTGCATACTTTATCACACCGCTTAGCTTGAAGTAGATATCATTGTAACTATTGAATGGGATGGTCTACATGTAAATGTTATTGTGTGGTATTTCTGCCTGTATGTGAATATATGTATGCTGTAGCCTATGACAAAGAAAACATTTCATCTGCAGACTACTTTTATTCATCCATTTACCTAATTCGTAGGTGATACCATTGAGTTTCCTGTCCGAAGAGGGCAGCTAAGAGACCAGTTTATTGATGTATTCTCTCCCAAAAATCAACAGTTTCCATTGTGTGAGAGCGTGGCTCTCACTGTCATCTGGTTTCATCTGCAAACTGCTCTGAAAATGAAGAACCATCAAATATTTTTTATAATAGTAATCTGAATATACTGTATGTCAGTGGAGGCTGCTGAGCGGAGGACGGCTCATAATAATGGTTGGAACGGAGTGAATGGAATGGCATCAAACCATGTGTTTGATGTATTTTATACCTTTTCACTTATTCTACTCCAGCCATTACCACAAGCCCATCCTCCCCAATTAATGTGCAACCAACCTCCTTTGCTGTATGTGCAGTCATGTTTTTCTTTAAGTTCCTGCTATATTGTTGGACATTTTTACTGTTCTCATGCACTGTTCTTTTTTTGGTCATCATTCAGAACTACAAAGGACTGGTTTGAACTTTTGATTTAGCCCAAGTACTAATGTCTTTTTACATTATTTTCTTTGCCGCCTTGGCCTAAGAAACAAATCTTAAGCCAAGGCAAAATGTCAAATCTTAGGCCAAGGCAACATGCCATGATGCAAGAGCAGAGACAGACACAGCGGTCCGTAGGAAATAGTTTTGTTTGGATTTTCTTCCCAAACTGTCCAGTTCTCTGGTCTGTATACAGAGCTGACAGAGAGATAGATAAATTAATTATCTGATGCTTATCAGCAGCCAGGGCCAAACAATCTGGAGCTAAAAGCATGCAAGCACGCTTTCTGAGAAAATAATATGTCAGATCTGGAAGAGAGAATGTAAACTCACAGGGCGCAGAAAAGTAATAAATCCCAAATGGAATGGAGATGTTGCAGAGGTGTGAGACCATATACAGCATGATCTAGAATCTAGATGATGTATGGTAGGCCTAGATGTTATAGACTAGAATGGAATGGAAATTCATTATTGACAGATTTAGTAAAAAGGTATTTGTATCTTTTGCCATTTGCATGAGTCCCACACTAAGGGGCTGTATGAAATAGCATAGGCATGAATAGGATGACCTGTGAAGTGAGTTCGTATAGTACAGTTCATATAGTACTTCACAGAAGACATACTGTGTCTGCTCCAGCGGTACTCCCTGTCCCATCACATAGCTATTTTTTCACATCACATTTTCATTATTTACATTCATAGAATTCATACAATGCAGTATCTATATATTTTTTAAACTCCCACCCCCAACCACCCGGCAATCTGATAGCATGTGTAAATCTATCATAAAAAACAATAAATACACGTGCATGGCATAGTACATCTATTGATCAATAAATTACAATGCATACGTCAGAAATAGTTACAAATTATAGAGATGCAATCATGGATGTAGTCTATAGGCCCGTTTGATAAGAGTTCAGAAATGTCCTCATTACATAGTAGCTCTGATACTTGGGAGTGGTTTCTGTTCCTTACAAGGGGCTGCTATCATCAGGTGACCACTGGGTCCCTGTATTTTATTGTCAACAAAATATAGCAAACATCAACAACATTGCGTACACACGTTCCCCTGGGAATGTTCTCCTGTTGATTGTAAACAATTTAGAGATATAAACACTTTAGTTTAATGGTTTAATGACATGTTTTGTGCAGTGTGTATATATTATCATCAACAATTCTCTGAGATTCACGTATCATCAGGAGAAAGAGGCACATTGTCTGAGAGCTATGTTAATATCAGTATGTACATATATAAATATATGTACGTACTTAGCTCACTTCATGTATTCCTTATATTACAGTAATATCAAAGGTTTGTATAACTAAACCGAGATAGAACACAGCCTGTTGTTTCCAACGGGAACAAATGAGTCATAGTGGGCAGAACAAGCAAAGAGGTGGGCAGAGCCAAGCACGAGCTAGCAAGATCCTATTGGCCCGTTCTAGCATGCATCTGCATATTTCCGTTAGGAAACACCTACTCTGTGAAGTGTGTGTGTGCAATAACTCAATTAGCCTTTTCACTGCTTCTAAATAATGCAATTAATCAAAACTTTGGCAAAGGGTAAAGTCTACAAAACTTAACCCACTCTGTTCATAACAGATTCTAGTTTTGGGAACAGGAAACTGAATTGAGATCAAACGTTTTGGAAATGTTTGGTAGTGAGTGGATGCTCCACATTTATACATCCTGTGAAATATCTGTCTCATTGTTCTATCTGTGGTGTTATTCTCAATATGGTATTTTAGCAGACAACAAAAATAAATTGACATACATTTAACACAGACTTACCTTTAACACATACACTACATATACAAATGTATGTGGACACCCCTTTGAGTTAGTGGATTTGGCAATTTCAGCCTCACCCGTTGATCACAGGTGTATAAAATCGAGCACACAGCCATGCAATCTCCATAGACAACCATTGGCAGTAGAATGACCTTACTGAAAAGCTCAGTAATTTTCAACGTGGCACTGTCATAGGTTGCCACCTTTCCAACAAGTCAGTTCGTCAAATGTCTGGCCTGCTAGAGCTGCCCCGGTCAACTGTTAGGGCTGTTATTGTGAAGTGGAAAAATCAAGGAGCACCAACAGCTCAGCAGCAAAGTGGTAAGCCACACAAGCTCACAGAATGGGACCGCCGAGTGCTGAAGCACGTAGCGAGTAAAAATTGTCTGTCCTCAGTTGCAACACTCAATACGAGTTCCAGACTTCCTCTGGAAGCAACGTCAGCATAAGAACTGTTTGTCAAGAGCTTCATGAATTGTGCTTCCATGGCCGAGCAGCAATGCCAAGTGTCGGCTGGAGTGGTGTAAAGTTCGCTGCCATTGTACTCTGGAGCAGTGGAAATGCGTTCTCTGGACGGATGAATCATCACCATCCGGCAGTCCAACGGACAAATCTGGGTTTGGTGGATGCCAGGAGAACGCTACCTGCCCGAATGAATAGTGCCAAGTCTGGTGGAGGAGGAATAATGGTCTTGGGCTGTTTTCATGGTTCTGGCTAGGCCCCTTAATTTCAGTGAAGCGAAATCTTAATGCTACAGCATACAATGACATTCTAGATGATTCTGTGATTCCAACTTTGTGGAAACAGTTTGGGGAAGGACCTTTCCTGTTTCAGCATGACAATGACCCCATGCACAAAGCGAGGTCCATACAGAAATGGTTTGTCGAGATTGGTGTGGAAGAACTTGACTGGCCTGCACAGCCCTGATCTAAACTCCATCGATCATCTTTGGGATGAATTGGAACGCCGACTGCGATCAAGGCCTAATCGCCCAAAGTCAGTGCCCGACCTCACTAATGCTCTTGTGGCTGAATGGTAGCAAGTCCCTGTAGCAATGTTCCAAAATCTAGTGGAAAGCCTTCCCAGAAGAGTGGAGGCTGTTATAGCAGCAAAGGGGGACCAACCCCATATTAATGCCCATGATTTTGGAATGAGATGTTCGACGAGCAGTGTATAAGGCCCTGTGATATTGTAGGAAGTGAAAGTAATGTGTGTGTGTGTGTGTGTGTGTGTGTGTGTGTGTGTGTGTGTGTGTGTGTGTGTGTGTGTGTGTGTGTGTGTGTGTGTGTGTGTGTGTGTGTGTGTGTGTGTGTGTGTGTGCGCACGCGGAACCCTGTGCTATGTGTGTGTGTCTGGACCTGCTCCGTATGTGTACCGGAGAGTGTAAATGTGTTACTAAGTCACTGAACAAATTCCTCCTTTCAGTGTTAGCGAACCAGGGCTAATCTCTCTGTCCATGTCTAACACAAAACCAAGGAAATGTTATGACTACTGTTGGAATGAACATGATAAACTGGACATGAAATTGAGAAAAAAAATAACACAAATGTTCTGGCATCATCTGTGCATGTGTTTTGTTGATAATTTGTTGTACCAATGCAGTAGCAAAACTTCTATAGCCGCTGAAGGTTACTATAGGATAATCTCACTCTAGATTTTTAAAGGAATTTCCCCACAGAGGAATAGGTTCATAAGGGGGAGGAAGAGGAGAAAGAGGAGGAAGGGGAAGTGGAAGTGGAGGAAGAAGAAAAGGAGAAGGAGGATAAAGAAGATGATAATTAATAGAAGAAAAAGGAGGAAGAAGTGGAGCAGGAGGAGAAAGAGGGGAAAGAGAATCCCCCACCCAGCTACCCCAACCCAGCTCAGCTCCAGGGCAGTGGGACATTAACTGTTTAAGGGAGAGGTGAGTCTAGTGTCACTGCCTCGTTATCGCATCACAATAACCCACTTTCAGGCCCACTGGGACAAAGACCACTAATAAATAGCCTTATTGGCCCATTGGGTTGGATCTCTCCTACATCATGTGATGTTAGGGGAAGGGGAAGGAACTGAAACACCACACACACACACACACAAACAAAAACATTTGTCTTGTTTGGATGTTTTTATTTCCCTCCCACCTGTATTTTGTGTTTACTCAGTGTCGCCCTACACTCTTAAAAATAATGGTGCAAGTTGGAAACACATAAGGTTCTTGAGAGCGATGCCATAAGGGAACCATTTTAGGGTCTCTGATTCATTAATCAATCATTGTACATGCAAAAACATAGATATTGAAATAAATAATTCTGGGAAATAGGATAATGATGGGTGTGGTTTTGGTTCAACTAGAGGATTTCAAAACGGACATGAAGTCCCAACTGATGCGATTGCTCTGGATTATGGAGGTTTACAGTGCCTTCAGAAAGTATTCCAAATAAGTAGACATGGCTTGTATTCAAGACAAAGTTTATTTGCTCTGGAGACCGACGTCAGTTTACACAGCAGTATAAAGGAACAGTTATGGCAATGTCCGATATACAGTATCATTCAAAAATCTGGACACGTCTACTAATTCAAGAGTTTCTTTATTTTTACTATTATATACATTGTAGAATAATAGTGAAGACATCAAAACTATGAAATAGCACATATGGAATCACGTAGTAACCAAAAAAGTGTGAAACAAATCAAACTATATTTCATATTTTAGATTCTTCAAAGTACCCATTCTTTGCCTTGATGACAGCTTTGCACACTCTTGGCATTCTCTCAACCAACTTTACCTGGAATGCTTGTCCAACAGTCTTGAAGGAGTTCCCACATACTGTATGCCTAGCACTTGTTGGCTGCGTTTCCAAGGATGAACCTGTTTATGTAGTCTGTCACCTCCAAGGTCTCCATCAAACAAACTTTTTTAACACTGCAAAACCACAGCAAGAACAAGATTTATATTTCTTGAAAAGCACACAAAAGCAACACAACAAATACCACACATGTCAGAGTGAAAAGAGAGCTACTACATCATGATAGTTCGCTTCTGTATCCGCTGATGACCCAGCCAGACCAGGGGCCTCATTTATCAAAGTTATGTATGCACAAAAAAGACTCTAAACCATGAGCACTCTGTCACTGACTCAAACCCACAAATGTTTAATTCCACTCTGTGATAAGAGTCACTGACTCAAAGCCACAAGAGGGTAGAACATATTTCAAACGTTGCTTGTAATGGGGAGGTATAGTTGCAGAAACATTGGAATTATTTTGTCGACTAACATGCTAGTAGCATTGAGGCTAGGAAACACTGTCACCACCGATAAATCCACGATAATTGAGAATTTCAATAATAATTCCACCTGGCTACCCCTACCCCAGTCAACAGCTCTGCACCCCCCACAGCAACTTGCCCAAGCCTCCCCCATTTCTCCTTCACCCAAATCCAGATAGCTGACGTTCTGAAAGAGCTGCAAAATCTGGACTCCTACAAATCAGCTGGGCTAGACAATCTGGACCCTCTCTTTCTAAAATTATCCTCCGCAATTGTTGCAACCCATATTACTAGCCTGTTCAACCTCACTTTCGTATATCGTCTGAGATCCCCAAAGATTGGAAAGCTGCCGTGGTCATCCCCCTCTTCAAAGGGGGAGACACTCTAGACCCAAACTGTTACAGACCTATATCTATCCTACCCTGCCTTTCTAAGGTCTTCGAAAGCCAAGTTAACAAACAGATCACCGACCATTTTGAATCCCACAGTACCTTCTCCGCTATGCAATCTGGTTTCCGAGCTGGTCATGGGTGCACCTCAACCACGCTCAAGGTCCTAAACGATATCATAACCGCCATTGATAAAAGACAATACTGTGCAGCCGTCTTCATCGACCTGGCCAAGGCTTTCGACTGTCAATCAACACATTCTTATCTCCAATACAAAATTAAATCTAGAATCAGCTTCCTATTTTGCAACAAAGCATCCTTCACTTATGCTGCCAAACATACCCTCGTAAAACTGACTATCCTACCGATCCTTGACTTCGGCGATGTCATTTACCAAATAGCCTCCAACACTCTACTCAGCAAATTGGATGCAGTCTATCACAGTGCCATCTGTTTTGTCACCAAAGCCCCATATACCACCCACCACTGCGACCTGTATGTGCACGTAGGCTGGCCCTTGCTTCATATTCGTCGCCAGACCCACTTTGCTCCAGGTCATCTATAAGTCTTTGCTAGGTAAAGCCCAGCCTTATCTCAGCTCACTGGTCACCATAGCAGCACCCACCCGTGGCACGCGCTCCAGCAGGTATATTTAACTGGTCACCCCCAAAGCCAATTCCTGCTTTAGCCGTCTTTCCTTCCAGTTCTCTGCTGCCAATGACTGGAATGAATTGCAAAAATAACTGAAGCTGGAGACTCATATCTCCCTCTCTAACTTTAAGCATCAGCTGTCAGAGCAGCTTACAGATCATTGCACCTGTACATAGCCCATCTGTAAATAGCCCGTCCAACTACCTCATCCCCATACAGTTTTTTTTGTTTTTGCTCCTTTGCACCCCAGTATCTCTACTTGCACATTCATCTTCAGCACATCTATTACTCCAGTGTTTGATTGATAAATTGTTATTACTTTGCCACTACGGCCTATTTATTTCCTTGCCTCCCTAATCTTACCTAATTTGCACACACTGTATGTAGACTTTACTATTGTGTTATTGACTGTACGTTTGTTTATTCCATGTGTAACTCTGTGTTGTTGTTTTTGTCGCACTGCTTTGCTTTATCTTGGCCAGGTCACAGTTGTAAATGAGAACATGTTCTCAACTTGCCTACCTGGTTAAATAAAGGTGAAATAAAAATAATAAAAAATACCCATAGACATCTAGCCATTGTGCTAACGCTAGTTAGCATTGGCTTGCTAAATTACCTCTTCTGTAACTACCTTTATACTGGACACAGAGACATAAAAATGGTATCAACAAGTTTATCGGAGTCCGGGGAAGTGGATAAGGGCCACAGTATCACTTTAATCTCAGAGCCTTTACCAAGACAGGAGATAGAAACACAAGAATCTATTGACAAACAAAATAGTGAACATCCATTCATCTTTTGCATAGCGTGGGCTGTAGCATTTACTTTTATATTGTTTGAATAGACAATCAATCATTCAGAATTCACATCCAGTGTTTGGCACTCACAATAGGTGTTTGAAAAAGTCACTGCAAAAGATAAAAACATTCTGCCCACACCTCTAGAGAAACGTGATCAAATTTGCTATTGTGCATTTCCAAATCATAAAAGGTGAATGGAAGGCATTTCTCCAGGCGGGATTGTAGCTCTCATTCACAAGCGCACAAAGATAGTATGGTTCTGATTTATCAATAAAAACATGCGGATATGTTGTGTGCGACAGTTGAATCGCAATCCAATCTCCAATCTCCATGTATGCTGGAATTTAGTGAGATATTTAAGCACGGTTGATAAATTTTGCCCTTGGTCCTGAGGTGATGTGGTGGCTATGATATTGTTTGGCTGTGCTGGGGTTGTGAGGTGGTGGTGATGGGATACAGTGCAATGTTGACAAAAGCTGGACAGGATGTTCTAGCAGCTTCCCAAAGCTCCAGTCTCTCTCTCTCTCTCTCTCTCTCTCTCTCTCTCTCTCTCTCTCTCTCTCTCTCTCTCTCTCTCTCTCGCTCTCTCTCTAAGTTTCTCTATTTTTCTATGCCTCTCTCTCTTCCTCTCTTTCATTTTCTCTCTGCCTGTTTGTTTTTCCTGGTATGAATCCTGCGCTCATAAGCCCGCCACCTGGGGCCCTGCCATCACTCTCTGCCTAGGGAAGAATGTAAACACTCTGCACACACACGCACACACACACACACGCGCACTCGCGCTATAGAATCCCTTTCGGGGGGCCGGGAGGTAGGTTGGACAACTCCTGTTCAGTCTTTCTCACGCCACACTCCCAGCAGCCAGCACAGAACCTAACAGTTTATGTATCCACACAGCAACCTGTTTAACTTCCAACATATCACTTGTCCTGAGTGCTAAATACATTCTAACCCATTTACAGCAAGTGGTAAACAAACTTCAGCGCGCCGGCCCAGGCCTCTCCTCACACAGAGTGCTGTGTTTACCCCAGCGGTGTCACAACGCTGACACTTTTACATGCCCGTGATGGACCTGAAGAGTGGGGCTGGGCAGACCTGTATGTCTGCAAACCCGGATTAATGCCTGTTTGGGTTGGTGTCCAGAAAACGTTTACTTTAAGGTTGGGTTTTATGTAAAATGATTAATGGAAATGTAGGTCTACCGTACAAATTATAACACCATTCATATGTTTTAGAAAATTATGATTCTGAGCATATTGCGTAATTTTTTTACAATGAATGCACTTTTCCTGAATGAGTCTTCGTTATCAGTTTGTTTCCATCCTTGTGTACAGTACATTTTGTAATTGTATGGTTGTTGTAAAATGTTAACACAGGCCTACATTAGGCTACTGTATTTTTCATTGTCCAATAACAACTAACATCGGCACTATCTGCCTCTGTCAAGCATTCTCTCTGTGGTCATATACATTAACGCATACAAAATAATAACTATGTATAGTGCCTTCAGACATTTTTCAGACCCCTTGATGTTTTCCATATGTAAATGTGATATTTCCATTTTTTGTTTGTATAAAAAAGCTAAAATTTCTAAAAACCTGTTTTTGCTTTGTCGTTATGGGGTATTGTGTGTAGTTTGATGAGAGGGGAAAAAAACTATTTAATCAATTTTTTTATAAGGCTGTAACGTAACAACATTTGGAAAAAGTCAGGGGGTCTGAATACTTTCCGAAGGCACTGTATGTGGCTGTATTTGTCTGGTGCCAGTGTTGTATGATTCTTCCAATGTAAAGAATGTCTCAGAGACCTGCGATCAGGACATATTTCAGTAGCTCAGGATTATATTTGCTTGTGATGCAGAAAGAAAATACAACAAATCAAATATTCCCCCCAGAAAGAACTGCCTGTTTTGTTTCGTCATTCCCCCTAGTTGAAAAAACAGAAATCCAATACCTCTGACCCATATTGGATCCACTGAAGCAGAAGGGTTCGGATATCAGTTTTCACAGTGTTATTGCCATGTCGAGCAGGAGCACAGCTTTATCTGAAAATATATGTATCAATTAGTTCACTCTCACAATTGTCTTAGTACCTCAGTGGCCTGCTTTGTTAGCAGCATACTGTTGATTGGCATATCTGGGTCTTTGTTATTGAAAGGGCCCTGCTGTAATGCATTCCTAAAACTCACCATGTTGGCATTCGACTACAAATCAGCTGAAAATGTTTTGAGCTAAAAGTGAAAAAGACAAAAAAGGACACTTCGTAAGAGACAAAAGATACTTGGGAAAGTACTTCTTAGCTATATATTTTGCCTTTTTATCAATATACAGTGAGGGAAAAAAGTATTTGATCCCCTGCTGATTTTGTACGTTTGCCCACTGACAAAGAAATGATCAGTCTAGAATTTTAATGGTAGGTGGTATTTGATGGTATTTGAACAGTGAGAGACAGAATAACAACAGAAAAATCCAGAAAAACGCATGTGAAAAATGTTATAAATTGATTTACATTTTAATGAGGGAAATAAGTATTTGACCCCCTCTCAATCAGAAAGATTTTTGACTCCGCGGTGTCTTTTATACAGGTAACGAGCTGAGATTAGGAGCACACTCTTAAAGGGAGTGCTCCTAATCTCAGTTTGTTACCTGTATAAAAGACACCTGTCCACAGAAGCAATCAATCAATCATTTCCAAACTCTCCACCATGGCCAAGACCAAAGAGCTCTCCAAGGATATTAGGGACAAGATTGTAGACCTACACAAGGCTGGAATGGGCTACAAGACCATCGCCAAGCAGCTTGGTGAGAAGGTAACAACAGTTGGAGCGATTATTCGCAAATGGAAGAAACACAAAAGAACTGTCAATCTCCCTCGGCCTGGGGCTCCATGCAAGATCTCACCTCGTGGAGTTGCAATGATCATGAGAACGGTGAGGAATCAGCCCAGAACTACACGGGAGGATCTTGTCAATGATTTCAAGGCAGCTGGGACCATAGTCACCAAGAAAACAATTGGTAATACACTACGCCGTGAAGGACTGAAATCCTGCAGCGCAAGGTCCCCCTGCTCAAGAACGCACATATACATTAATTTGCCAATGAACATCTGAATGATTCAGAGGACAACTGGGTGAAAGTGTTGTGGTCAGATGAGACCAAAATGGAGCTCTTTGGCATCAACTCAACTCGCCGTGTTTGGAGGAGGAGGAATTCTGCCTATGACCCCAAGAACACCATCCCCACCGTCAAACATGGAGGTGGAAACATTATGCTTTGGGGATGTTTTTCTGCTAAGGGGACAGGACAACTTCACCGCATCAAAGGGACGATGGACGGGGCCATGTACCGTCAAATCTTGGGTGAGAACCTCCTTCCCTCAGCCAGGGCATTGAAAATGGGTCGTGGATGGGTATTCCAGCATGACAATGACCCAAAACACACGGCCAAGGCAACAAAGGAGTGGCTCAAGAAGAAGCACATTAAGGTCCTGGAGTGGCCTAGCCAGTCTCCAGACCTTAATCCCATAGAGAATCTGTGGAGGGAGCTGAAGTTTCGAGTTGCCAAACGTCAGCCTCGAAACGTTAATGACTTGGAGAAGATCTGCAAAGAGGAGTGGGACAAAATGCCTCCTGAGATGTGTGCAAACCTGGTGGCCAACAACAAATAACGTCTGACCTCTGTGATTGCCAACAAGGGTTTTGCCACCAAGTACTAAGTCATTTTTGCAGAGGGGTCAAATACTTATTTCCCTCATTAAAATGCAAATCAATTTATAACATTTTTCACATGCGTTTTCTGGATTTTTTTGTTGTTATTCTGTCTCTCACTGTTCAAATAAACCTACCATTAAAATTATAGACTGATCATTTCTTTGTCAGTGGGCAAACGTACAAAATCAGCAAGGGATCAAATACTTTTTTCCCTCACTGTATGTTGACCTCAAATAAAAGATCATGGGAATGCACTTAAAATCTACTCCAGACCCGTTTTAAGACACGAGACAACAAAATGGGTCTGGAATCCTTTGTTTAGATTTGCTTCTCCGCTACTCACGAGAAGCTCTCATGACAATGGGAGAGAATGGTACTGTGATTCCGTGATGCACAAACATGTCATTAAACCACAACAAAGTAAATACTGCCATCTTCACGGTTCAGGCCAAGTTCACTGTTATGGCTGAGAGTAGATTAAGCTAAAATACTAGTAGAATCAAAGCCAAGCTCGCAGGAAACAAACCCAGACAGATCATTACTGTAATAGCTCTCTTTAATGAGTGACAAGACACAGACACTTCATTGACTGTCTCCCATTATAATCTGCTATGTGCGAACTCTGATCTGGTAAATAAAATGCTCATCAGTATAGTGTGAAAACTAAATGAGACAGTTATAGCTACCGTCTCATCTTCCAAAACAATGAAACTAAGGTCTGTCCAAATGGGACTGTAGGACTTGCCAATGCAGCCATCCTTAACTTTATTGTGACAGGTTTGGCCTGTTTTCATGATGAAATAAAGTTTTATTTTATTTCAATGTGAGTGAAGCACACATCACAGACAAGTGTCAAACCAGACAGTTCTCTTAGCGGGAGAAGCTTCAGTTCAGCTGGCGAGTGTCTTACTATTATCTGTGTTTCAAATGGGCACACTTGAACCGTCACATTAGCTCCTTGACAGCCTCTTCACTCTCGTCTCGGACCAAGTCCAGCTTCGACACACACACACACACACACTCATGCACACACACAAATACACACCCACACACACGAATACACACCCACACACACAGACGATCCTGGGCATAGGGTAGCAATACCAGGGCTGTCCTAAGGCCATGTCTCCATGAAATTGCTTTTATCACATTTACGTTGTCCTGGACCTGAGAGAATTTCTCTCTAAATTTTAATTGTCGTCTAAACCCTCTTAAGCGTTTTATTGTTAGTGAAGATAATGCTGACATATGACTATATCAGGACTTTTTACAGCCATGCTGATGGAGCCAAGAGGAAAATAAACTCATTTCAGTTTGATATTTTGTATATCACACAGTCACAAACGATGCCATGACTGGGTCACAGTGGAGCCGTAATTCCTGCATCTTCATAGTCCCTATACCATATAGAGTCACCTGGATGGATTCACTGTCAAATCTGCCCCCTATATTTATCAGAGCACTAGATCATTCTGTAATGAAAACACAATTACGTACCAGCTGATGTATTACTACGGTTAGCTCTTCATGTAAACAAACCAGCCATGCCTTTAACTTCCTCTCATTTCACAAAAAGTGACAGGTGTGTCTTCCATCATAATATACCATACTATCAAATGATGATCTATAGAATGGTCGGATGGATGTCCAGTCCATCAGAAGAGCAGGACTCGCACCAAAGGATACTGTGCATTTATTTCATTGCTGGCTGAATGATCTACCCACACTAACATGGATTTTACTACACCCTGCTCTTGTGAAGGTCGGTAAACTCTCTACATTAGTGTAATGTGATGTACTATACTGTAATTGCCTTTTACTTACACTAGATATCCTTAATCTCAGTAGCGAATTATCTCACAATGTGGATGTAAGCCTATTTTAAAATGTAAATAATAGCTGACGTTAGGTCACGGCTCTTTTAATATCAATCGGAAGCATAACTAACTCCTTCAATCCTCCACCTGTGAAGTGCACAACACTGTGAGGATAAATAGTTGTGGGTCGATGTGGTGAGGCCAGGCATATGGCATTCTCCAGTTGTTTTATAGCATGACCTGTGTGATTATGTTCTTATGCCTAGCACCTGAGAAATACTAGATGTGCATATAAATAACTAACCCTAGCTGTCCGCATCCTGACTCAACACTAATCCTAGCCTCAACTCTAATCCCAACCTTAGCTTCATGTCCACACCTCGACTCAACCCTAACCCTAACCATAACAACCCCCCTGATATTTTGTTCTCTCACAGTTGTGGAGAGCCCAGTAGAAAAACAAAGGACACTGTGACTCTGTGACAAACAAACTGGCCCCGCAGAGCTATAGTAGGGCTTTAATATTAAACTAGAAGCGAGTTAACCCCCGGCAGACTGGCACCTCAGTCCCTACCCACACTGACAGTCCTACAAAGAACCATTGATCGGTGTGGACTGGGAGAATTGTCTACATAGGCTGAGTCATATCTTCCTCCATGTATCTTATCTTCCTCTACGTAATGTTTCCCTTTTATCACAGGCATTTATACCTTTTCTCTTGTTCATTGTTACAAAGGTTCCTTTTTCTCTTCCATAACCCTATTTCCCTATTATGTCAACATGGAAACAATGCGGTAAATAATGGTGTAAACAACACTAGAATCAACCACCCTCATATAGCACATTGTTTACACAGTGATGTCATAGTGAAATAAGGTTATCAATTGACTAGCCTTTATCTTTCTTTCTAAATGTCTAATGCACATAGTTTACTTCCACAACTTTTAACACCCCCCCCTCTCGGTGTCTATAAAGTGCTATTTATTGTTAAACTTATACATTAGTAAACTTAGGAAAAGATTGATTTGATTTAATAGTGATGTATTCTTTTGGTTGCACCATCTGCACAGTGCATGAACAGTAGTACATGTTTCTCTGGCTTATGATCCATCCTGTGTGTTTGGTCATGGCCCCTGCAGCTCCTGTGGTGCGTTTGTAGATCCATTAGACCACACAGAGATCCCATTAGTGTCAAATACTGTTGATGAGGCCCTCTTACTTTGAGAGAACCACCCACATAATACTGCCACTGAACCTTTAGCCCCAGTCATGGATCAACACTGCGCACCTTACGATGTGTGTGTGTGTGTGTGTGTGTGCGTGTGTGTGTGTGTGCGTGTGTGCATGCATGTGTGCGTATGCATATGTGTGTATACTTTCTGCTTGTGTGTGCGTTCCCCTCCTGGACTATAAAGTCACTCCAGTAAAATAGCTCTCCCTTGTCTTATCTTGATTGGCTGGGACAAGGCCGGGCGGAGAAAAGGGGGAGGCAGACTGATGGGTGAGGATCCGCAGACGCTTTCAGTCGCATTCAGGAAATCAGGGAGGACAGACAACAGAACCCTTGAGAAAGAGCCTGAGACGAAGACAACTTAACCAAACACACAGCGACAGGCAGACGAGCCAAAGACAACTTTACCAAATACTAAGAAGACGATGATGACTTTGCTAATACACGTCAACTAGGTGAGGGACAAAGGACAAGTTTGCTAATGCTTGTGAACTAGGACAGAGGACACCTTTACTAACACACGTCAACTAGGACAGAGGACAACTTTATAAAATACTAAAACTAGGATAGATGTCAGAGAAAACTTTATCAAACTGATCACAACTTAAAAAGGAGTGTCTCGTTTAAAGCTTCAATGAGATGGGGAACATTGCTCCAAAATAATCCACAACTAGAATAAGTGCCTGGATATCTTTACTAAACACCTGTCAACCAACAGAAGAACCCTTTTTATTCCCAAAACATTAGAGCTACAGGAAGAATTTACCTTTAGAATATCAACCCACGCCTAAAAGAAGTGAAACACCGATCCTAAGCAGGAGAGAAGCCAGCTCCATCTCTACCAGGCACCTATAAAAATGTACCTAAACCAATCACAAATTATCTTTACCCGAAAACCCACTGTTTTGAGGCGAGCCTACGTAGAAGAGAGAAGACACTGCCTTTCAAAAATCAGCTCAGAAGCCAAACACTGAGAGCAGCCTACACCGTGAGTAAGTCAGCTTAACCAAGCACATAAAACGTTCACAAGTCTCAAATCATCTTTACCTGGAAAACCACATTGGTGAAAGGACTGGACACTTTAGAGAAGAGGCTTGTCCATGTGTTGGTTCCGTGTGGTGTGGATGCTGAGAGGTAAGACAAGGATGAGTGTGAAGAGAGCGTCGATGGCAGGCGGGTTGATGAGGTTCCATCCAGCTTACATGTAAACAAAGCGCCATACCCATGCTACGACCAGCCTGGCACAGAGGGGGGTGGGCACTGGGGAGTACCACACTCTCTCCTTTTCTCCTACTGCTCCTCTCCAGTCTGCAGGTAAGATGGTGAGCTGCATGCACATACACACACATTAATATTAAGATCACTTTATTTGTCAGCACAAGGTCCAACCAAAATCTGCTTTATCCCAATGCCCCCAAAAGACACACAAACAGGTTAAGTGACTTGCTCAAGGTACAACGGAAGGCAATGGCATCTAGGATTTGATAATAGCAACCCTCCGGTTTCCAGCTGATTTTTTCCTGTCAGACCCAGGACTCAAACTGTTAACTCTCCGGTTGCTGGCTTTCCTCTCTAACCGCTTGGGTACCTGCCGCCCATATGCACACACACACACACAAGCAGGGCACACACATGTGCATGTACTAATCTGAATACAATTTTTGATTCGAAACCCGTTTTAGAGCCATTTGATATTTCCTTAATAACTTTTCCTACTTGTTTCCTCTGTCAGGTGGGCCAGTGAAAAATAAAAACGTTTTTTTTTATTTGTTGAGCATTTATTTGAACATATATAGTACACATAGAATACTCAGTAAAATATGAAAAAACGAATAATCTGTTAATAAAGTGAATTGAAGTAATCGCACAAATATTCCAACCTTACAACAGAGAAACATAATTTTCTCCAGATTCCAGTTCTCCTTTATCTCCAGTCTGCGTGTAAGATGGTCAGCTGCGCGTACACACACACATTAATATTAACATCACTTTATTTGTCAGCTTATCTAAGATCCAACCAAAATGTGCCATCTGCTTTATCCCAACGCCCCCGAAAGGCACACATACGGGTTAAGTGACTTGCTCAAGGTACAACGGCAGGCAATGACATCTAGGATTTGATAATAGCAACCCTCCGGTTGCCAGCTGACTTCCCACCAGATTTTGTCCTGTTAGACCCGGGACTCAAACTGGCTGGCAACTCTCCGGTTGCTGGCTTGTCTCTCTAACCTCTTGGGCACCTGCCGCCCATATACACACATGTGCATGTACTAATCTGAATTAAATTTCTCCAGAATATTGATTCTAAACCCGTTTTGGAGCCATTTGATATTTCCTTTACAACTTTTCCTATTTGTTTCCTCTGTCAGGAAGGCCAGTAAAAAAGAAAACCCTTTTGTATAGTACATATAGAACATTCAGTAAAATACGAAAAAACTAATATTCTGTTAAAAAAGTGAATTGAAGTAATCTCACAAATATTCCAACCTCACAACAGAGAAACATAATTTGCTCCAGATTCCAGTTCTCCTTTATCTGATTGAGAGGATGAACTGCTACCGTTGAACTGTAAAACCATAAACTATCTCACTGACACAGTGATAAGCCCTGAATGTATGGTAAGATATGCGACTGGGATCTGCAAGAACTTTGGAGTTGCTTGGCATCATGGCTATATGATAATGTATTGGGTTGCATGGCATGGCACACATATGGCCATGCATATCACTCCAGACATAAATATTATTACAAAATCTGCTGCAAAATATACCAGAACTACCAGAAACGGACATACAGTATACAGCACATAAAATACACCGACACATTTCCAAAGTATCATTCTATCTGGGTAACTCCTAAAACTCTATACCCTCAGTATTATCTTGTGTACTTACTGTAAATACATCTCTTTACTCAATAGTAGCTACATATAAACATGATCTCAGTAGAGATCTCTTGGATTTGATTCCCAGGCCCCCAATTATATCAGCACTCTCTCCAAATATGTAACTGAGTTAAGCTCAGAATCCCTTAAGTGGCTCAGTGGATTTTAAAGTGTTTTCTCTTAAAGTAGAGGAGAGCCCCTGTAACTTCTTCACCCCAGATAGTAGTGAGAGATCTGACAGACAGACACACACACACTCCTCCGTGATAGCTGCTGTCCAGAAAACCTGATGACAGGAGACAGAAGGGGTCAATTGAAGCGTTAGAAAGTCAGGGCGCTGCTAGGATAGGACAGATCACATTGGAACAGGTGGTGGTGGAGGGGGAATAGAATGGACAGGTAACAGGGAGGTTACACAGTTCAGATAGATATACAGTATGTATCCCCATTGGAGTGTGAAGGCAAGGCAGGGAACGTTGGTCAGAGAAAGAGTACTTCACATAGAAATAGATGGTACTGCACCCCACCTGTGGAATTACAGATTCAAAATGGGAAAACCTTGATTTTCTGTTTACTTTACAAAAAGAAGAGAAGGGTTGGTCTGTCACTAGAATAATTGAATGTATTACGTTTTGACAATGTTTTATTTGTATAGAACATTGTCAAATCATGTGGTAAGATACTTAATGTATCTGCCCAGTTACCTTTCAAAGTTAATATTCTGTTAACTCATATCCAAATAAAGTTGTTGATAAGTTGTTGTATTTGTGGCCAAAGCATAAATTGGAGAAAAAACACTTCAAAAACCCCACCTCAAACAAAAAAATGTCCTAATAGAGCATAACGTAATCTCTTGAACTGGCCAATCAGCAGTCTAGAAGAGGATGAGCTGGCCAATCAGCGGTCTACTTGCGTTAATATTTTTTACGACTGGTATACGCCCACACCATTCACCATTCTGTTGTTGGGGTATGCTCACACAATTGCAACACAGAAAAGCTGCTTTTTAACATACTTAATTAAAAAGATTTGTAAGGAAAATGTATAAGTCATATTTCATAGAAATCTGGAAACACTGGGCAGTAACTTTACATTTTGGACCAAGATCATGAATAGGCGTATAAGGTTGTGTTTACACAGCCACCCTAAGAACCCAAATCAGATATTCTTTATACTTCATTTTTTTTTTGGACTGTCCACACAGTTTTACTGTAAATGTTGGGGTGGTTGTCATGGTAAAGACAGGTCATGCGCAATAGTGTGCAATAATGATGCGTTCATAACCAAGTGGGAAGGTGGTATTTACCACATACAACTGGGAAAAATCCACTTGATTGCCCCTCCTCCTAATTACTAGTTGGAAACTCGTCCCTGAGCTCCGACTTCTCCCACTTGCTGAGCTCTGACATCACCTACTAAGGAAATTACCTCAATAACAGCATTTTCTGCAGTTAGATGTAAAAACGTAACATTATTTATAAAAATCTATTATGTTTTTTGAACGCTATAATTGGTTTACAATCATGATGTCTGAATACAGCTTGTTGGCCATTAGCCAATCAGCGTTTCTCAATGAGTTCAAAGCATGTGAATGGATCCAACTGGTATTTACAAATTCACAACTGGTAATGACCACCTTCCCACTTGGTTATGAACGCAGCATCAAACCACTTAAGAGCAAAAAAATCTAATCTGAGCGTCCAGACAGAGGTCGCATATGGAGGATCGGGTTTGCATCACAGGAAGCCCAATTCTGATCGTTTGCCCAATCATTGGGTAAAAGATCAGAATTGCGCTGCATGTGTAACCACAGCCATATGGAGGTGGTACTGTATGAATTGGAAGTCAAAAGATTAGATTCCCTGTAGTTATTTTTTATGTTTACACATTAGGGAAAGACCAGATAGATATCAGATATGCAAATAATTGTCCAAAGATCATAATTGGGCTGCCTGTGCAAACGCAGCCTAACTGAGTTACTGCAGGTCAAATCTCCCATTTTGATTTCTCTTCTCAGAGTAAATGAAGCAGGTGCATTTACTTCTATTAGTTAAGACCCCATGACATTAGGGTCTCGATTCAATCTGTACCGCCAAAGTTCAACGCTATAGCACGATTTAAAATAATTTAAGACAATGTTCCTGCGTCTGTGGAGACTGCATTCAAGGTTAGCCTTGCATATGTCGGCTCAATCGGAAATTACCTTTACATTTCAATTGCACTACAGCGCTGAACTTCTGCGATGCGGATTGAATTGAGCCCTAGGCTTGTGAAATTGCCTGCACAGTCGCCTAACAAAGATGGAGGTTGGGTAGTTAGATAGCTCAGCTGGAATTCTACTCAAATACTGCCATCTTGTGGACTCTCACTAAAACCACATGTCCCTCAGTCTTCCTGGCACATTGTTGGGGGTGGTAAAAATGTGTAGTTTATCATAAAATATTCCTCTCTTTTTAACTGTCTTATTTGACATGAAAGGTGGTGGGCTCTGTGATTGATTTGATTTTATTAGGATCCCCCATTAGCTGACGCCATGAAGCTGAGACTTGAAGAGTTGATCTCTAAACGGAATGAATATAGGGAGAACTGCACCAGGATTTTAGCAGAAAGCATCTTCTCAGAAACTGGTGAGAAGTTTGTTTTTGGCCCTGGCCACTTCCATGTATCAATGTACCATTCTTCCGCTACAATGTGTATTGTCATTTAATTGCAGCCAGACTGTCAGTGCAGCAATTGATCTATATGGAAATTCATTTTGCGTTAAGCTTTAGAACTTTATTATTTATGTGCTTTTCTGTTTGTCTCTTACTTTTTACTTGTTTGTCCTTTCAGGAATCTACTGTAACGGGATGGTTGACGTGTTTGTGTGTTGGCCCCACTCAGCCCCCGGTAACGTGTCAGTGCCCTGTCCTTCCTACCTTCCCTGGATTACAAAGGGTGAGTCTGGAGGCTTCATTCAGGGTAACTCAATCCATCAAATGCAATTTGGATTCAGAACTAACCATTCTACCGAAACAGCCAACTGATATTTTTTGGAGTGCATTAAATCTAAACTGGACATAGTTGGTGAAGTTGGTGTGGTCTTTTTGGATCTTAAAAAGGCCTTTGATACTGTGAATCATGAGGTCCTCCTATCCAAACTATCCTCCCTTAATGTGTCTACTGAAGTTTTTAGTTGGAAGTATTCCTATCTGACAAACAGAAGTCAAAGGGTTTGTTTGGGGGACACTCAGTCAGACTCTCTTTACTATAACTTCGGGGTCCGACAAGGGTCAATATTAGGCCCCCTTCTGTTTACCCTCTATATAAATGATGTCCCACTTATTTGCCCACATGTTAACATGCAGATGTATGCAGACGATACAGTTCTGTATGTACGCTAAAAAATAGGCTTACTAGTTGTTAACAAGTTAACTGAAGCTATGGTACATGTTTCTAAATGGATGACTAATTCTTGCCTGCATTTAAAGACTGTTTATATGTACTTCTCTAAGAAATCCATTGATTCTTCCCAACAAGCTGTTCTTGTTAATGAGGAGAGTCTGAAAGTTGTGTCTAATTTCAGGTATCTCGGGGTGTCATTTTGGACTCTAACTTGACATTTAAGAAACATGTGAAGAAGGTGGTTTGGATTATGCAACTTTAGGTTTATAAAACTATATATACATGCTATAATCTTCTCACATTGGAGATATTGCCTCACATGCTGGTCACAGGCAGGAGCTACTATTCTGAAACCAATTGAATCACTTGATAACAAACCAAACAGTTACCACCATTGTCATATAATTTACATACATAATTTATTTAGTCTGGATAGCTTTAAGCATATTGTAGAGCCTTGCAAGCCTTGTCTTTAAGATCCTGAATGGTCTTGTCTCTCCACTCCTATGCCGGCATATCATGCTCAAGGAAAGCACCCACCTCCAGGATAATAAGGGCAGTAACTAGAGGGGATTGCTTTGTCCCTTTTCGACACGGTAAAATCGTTCAAATGGCCTTCTCTGTTAGAGCTACAATATACTGGAATGCAATGCCAATGGACTTGAGAAGCTGCACTGATTATTGTATTTTTAAATTGAAAATTGAAAACATCCGAACCTAAACCTGTACACATGAGTTATCTGTGATTCCTCATATGTAAGACGACAGTTGATGATAGTGTTGTTGTTGATGTTGTTGTTAGAATTATATATTTTGTATTGTTTTAGTGAGTATTTATATGGTGGCTGTGAAAAGGCCCTTACCTGCCCAGGGACTACAGGTGCAAATTAGCTTTTGGCTAATCCCAGCACATTTACATGGATGTTTCATTATTGTAATATTGATGTTGATTTATGTGCATTGTCCCTTATGAATAAATAAATAAATATCACACCTATCCATACATTCTATATCTATAACGTCATGTGATGGCACAACACAACATCATAACATTTCATATAGTACCACACACAATTAGAAGCACAGTTAAACGTGCCTTCCAACATGGTTGGAACGTGAGCAAATCTCTCCATAACCGATCTAGTCATTCCTCTTCTCTTCCTGACGCAGATGACTCCAAGAGAGTGTACATGGAGTGTCTGTCCAATGGGTCCTGGCGACTCCAGGAGAATTCTACGGATGCCTGGCGGGAGAAGACAGAATGTGATGACGAATACTACTTTAAACCCGAGGTGAGGAAATGGCTGTGAGAGGAAACAAAGTGGAGACTTGCCTTGCATTTGGAAAAGGCCTTGCAACTGAAACGTCAACAATAAATCAGTAAAAAATGTCCCATTTGTATTTTATTAGGGATCCCCGTTAGCTGCTGCCAAGGTAGCAGCTACTCTTTCTTTAGACACTTATATTACACACAACAAAAGATAAAACAGTGCATCATATAACAATGTCAACACATATCCACAACACAAAATGTATGATACCACTATACAACAATATTACAATGTAAGTGTGTGTAGAGTGCATGTGCCAGTGCCTGTGTGCGCATGTGTGTGTCTGTACCTGTGTTTGTGTCCCATCACAGTCCCTGCTGTTCCATAAGGTGTATTTTTATTTGTTTTTAAATCTGATTCTACTGCTTGCATGAGTTACCTGATGTGGAATAGAGTTCCATGTAATCATGGCTCTATGTAGTACTGTGCGCCTCCCACAGTCTGTTCTCTACTTGGGCATTGTGAAGAGACCTCTGGTGGCATGTCTTGTGTGGTATGCATGGGGGTCCGAGCTGTGTGCTAGTAGTTTAAAATGACAGTTCGGTGCATTCAGCTTTTCAACACCTCTTACAAAAACAAGTAGCGATGAAGTCAATCTCTCCTCCACTTTAAGCCATGAGAGATTGCCAAGCATATCATTAATGTTAGCTCTCTATGTACAGCCGCGCTGCCCTGTTCTGAGCCAATTGCAATTTTCTGCCACTCAGGCCCAGAAACTAGGATATGCACATAATTAGTACTATTGGATAGGAAACACTCTGAAGTTTCTAAGAGTGTTAAAATATTGTCTGTGAGTATAACAGAACTGATATAGCAGGCGAAAACCCGAGGAATTTCTGTCCTGGAAAAAGTGTTTTTGACACATTGCCTCATTTTGAACCACTCCCTATTGGAAACAGCCATATTTGGGAGTAAGATTGCAGTACCTATTGCTTCCATTGAATGTCAACAGTCTCTAGACAGTGTTTGGTGATGTTAGGTTGCTCTGGATGGTAATAGAAGAAGAATTTCGAACTAGTCACAGGATGTAAACAGAAGAGGAGGCGCGTTCACGGGCTCGCCGCGTGCTGTGGTTTTTTCCTTTCCTATCGTCCAGTTTATAATCTGCTTGAAATATTATAGTAAATATACATAAAAGTGTTCCTAAGGATACATTATCAATGATGTTTGATTGTTCTTGGACAAGTGTATAGATATAGGTTTGATTGTGTTCTCTTCACGGTTCAATGGGCGAGTGGACGCTGTATTTTATGATCATAACACGCCAACCAAACGGAGATTTATGGATATAATAAATGACTTTTTCTAACAAAAGAACCATTGGATGTCTTCGTTGGACACTTGGGAAGCCCTCAGCAGAAGTTCTTCGAAAGGTAAGGGATTTTATATTAGCAATTTTATGTGTTTTATGAGACCCGCTTTGGTTATGGATTTATGCTAATGCGTAAAATATGAGAGGGGCTATCCTCAAACAATCAAATGTTGTGCTTTTGCCGTAAAGCCTTTTTGAACGCTGTGATTTTGCCAAGAATCAGAGCTTTTGATGACTATGCAACACTTGTTTATTGATGAATGTTTAATAATTCAACTTTTGGATATTTCCCTCATTAAAATGCAAATCAATTAACATTTTTCACATGCTTTTTTCTGGATTTTTTTGTTGTTATTCTGTGTCTCGCTGTTCATATAAACCTACCATTAAAATTATAGAGTGATCATTTCTTTGTCAGTGGGCAAACATACAAAATCAGCAGGGGATCAAATACTTTTTTCCCTCACTGTAACTATTTATCCACAATATAGCAGCGGGTGTAAAGCCATAACAAATACGTTTTTCCAACAGCAGGCTAAGATCTATAATGTCAAAAGCCACACTGAAGTCTAACAAAACAGCCTTTACAATCATTTTATCATCAATTTCTCTCAGCCAATCATCAGTTATTTGTGTAAGTACTGTGCTTGTTGAATGTCTTTAAATATAAGTGTACTGAAAGTCTGTTACCAATTTGTTATCAGCAAAAGAGCATTTTATATGGTCATACACCATTTTTTCCAAAAGTTTACTCAGGGTTGGTAACAGGCTAATTGGTTGTCTTTTTGAGCCAGTAAAGGGGGCTTTACTATTCTTGGGTGGCAGAAATACTTTTGCTTCCCTCAAGGCCTGAGAGAACACACTTTCTAGTAGGCTTAGATTGAAGATATGCAAATAGCAGAGGCAATATTGTCCTCTATTATCCTCAGTAATTTTCCATCAAAGTTTTCAGACCCCGGTGGCTTGTCATTATTGATAGACAACAATTATTTTTTCACTTCTTCCCCACTCACTTTACGGAATTCAAAATTACAGTGCTCGTCTTTCATAATTTGATCAGTTATTCTTGGATGTGTAGTGTCAGCGTTAGTTGCTGTCATGTCATGCTTAAGTTTGCTAATTTTGACAATGAAAAAAGCATTACAGTAGTTGGCAATATTAGTGGGTTGTGTGATGAATGAGCCATCTCATTCAATTAATGATGTAGCTCAGTTTGCCTTTTTCGCCCATAATTTAATTTAAGGTGCTCTAAAGTTTTTTACTATCATTCTCTATATAATTGATCTTTGTTTCATAGTCTAGTTTCTTCTTTTTATTCAGTTTAGTCACATGATTTCTCGATTTCTCAATTTGCAGTATATTTGCCAATCGGTTGTGCAGACAGACTTATTTGACATTCCTTCTGCCTCATCCCTCTATACCATACCATTTTTCAATTCCTCATCAATCCACAAGGTTTTAACAGTTTTTGCAGTCATTTTCTTAATGGGTGCATGATTATTAGTAACTGGGATAAGCAGTTGATCTTCATTACACACCACGGACCAACAAATATTCTTTACATCAACAATATAGGAATCACTACAAAACATATTGTATGACCTTATAAATTATATTAGGCCCAGGCTTTGGAACTTTGGTTTTCCTAGATATGGCTACAAAATTGTGATCACTACATCCTATGGATTTGGAGAGAACGCCAAGACTGTGCAAAGCTGTCATGAAGGCACAGGGTGGCTACCTTGAAGAATCTCAAATACTTTTTTGGTTACTACATGATTCCATATGTGTTATTTCATAGTTTTGATGTCTTCACTATTATTCTACAATGTAGAAAATAGTACAAATAAAGAAAAACCCTTGAATGAGTAGGTGTTCTAAAACTTTTGACCGGTTGTGTACATTATCAACCATTTAATATGTTATCCAGAAACTGACTGTTAGCACTTGGTGGTCTATAGCGGCTTCCCACCAAAATGGGCTTTAGTTGAGGCAGATGAACTTGTGAACCATATTACTTCAACAGTATTTAACATGATATCCTCTCTAAGCTTTACAGGATTGTGGTTATGAATACAGTATAAACACCTAATCTTTTGCCATTTCTGTCTTTTCTGTAGATGTTATGACCATGTATTGCTTCCATTGTATCATCAAAGGTAGTTTCTAAGTGAATTTCAGAGGTTGAGGTCATTTGCCTCTTTTTCAATGTCTGTGTCTTTCAGGAGGATGAGTGGTTTCGCCATGCAGCCCTGAGGGTCATCTCCATTGTCGGTTACTCTCTGTCCCTCTCCTCCCTCTCTCTGGCCACTCTGCTCATGGGCATTCTCAGGTTAGTGTCAAGGGGCCAGAGCGCAGGGGTCAGGGAGTTAGGCACATGTTGATGATGATTATGATGAATTCTACTATCGTAGGGCGATGACACAACTGCAAAGCAATGACATACTCCTTAGTCATGGCATTGATTCAAACCCACTGGTCAGTGTTAAATGTCATTAATTGATATTAAAATATAAAACGTATACCAGGGGAGGCAGAATAACAAGATTACAGATTATGTTATTGATCACTGTAAACTACATTGGATTGCCTATGTACTGAGCATTCATCTTAGTCGCATAATCACAAAATCAATTTCCACACTAAATAGTCAGTGGTGGGTTTGAGTCAATGCCAACCTCTGTCTCTTCCAGGAAGCTCCACTGTACGAGGAACTACATCCACATGAATCTGTTTGTGTCCTTCATGTTGAGAGCCATAGCTGTCTTCATAAAGGAGATCGTGTTACATGTCATGTACACCAAGCTACCCAGTGACGACCCAGGGTGGAACTCATACTCCAACTCAGTGGTACTCATGTCCTGTAGAGTTAGTTAAAAAAATCTATAAAAACATTACATTTTCATCCACGCTGGCCTTCAGAATACTTATTTCTTATGATATAAGAAATGTCGGCACCCAGAACCAAATCTCAGGTGTGCTCTTACGTTAACGTCAGTCACAAGACTATGATGTAAAATACATTTATTCAACAAGGATAAGGCACTGTAATCTATCATATTTCATCTTATCTCTACTCTTCCTGTAGATAACGGTGGTATGTAAGGGCTCCCGGGTGTCCATGGAGTATTTTGTAGCCTGTAACTTCTTCTGGCTCCTGGTGGAAGCAATCTTCCTCCAGACCCTCCTCTTCACCGACGTCCTCACCAAGAGACGGCTGCTCAAGAGATACATGCTCATTGGCTGGGGTAAGGTTCTAATGTTTATAAGATACGTGTTAATTGGCTGAGGTAAGGCGCTAATGTTTAAAAGACACATTCTGATTGGTTGGGGTAAGGCTCTAATGTTTGAAAGGCACATGTTCATTGTATAGGGTAAGGCTCTAATTAAGATAGATTGACAACTTATGGCAACAAAATACTTTTTGCTCTTGCTAAAGGTACTCCATTCGTGTTTGTGGTGCCATGGACAGTAACCAAAGTTTTATATGAAAATAAAGGGTAAGTATTTTGGGAGCATTTCCACCACTCATTTCAAGACTTCTGATCATATTTCTGTCTGTTCGACATAAAGTAATCAATCAGTACTGATCTGTGTAAATACCCAATAGTCTATGATACAAGCTGATGCTGTAGGCCCAAATCTCACTTGAATCTCTCCTGTCCTAAGGTGCTGGGACAATGAGAATAGATGGATCTGGTGGATAATAAGGGGACCCATCACTTTATCTGTGTTGGTGAGTAGCAACCTACAATATATAACCTATAGCAACCTCCTGTATCACCACTCAACTAATGCTCCACTGATATCTAAGAACGTGACACAACAATAAATCGTCTATCAAACCATATGACTCTACAGTGTACACCAAAAGTGCACAAGACACACTGGGGGCATCAGCTCTTGTGAAATTCTGTGATTTCTCACTGATTTCACACTGATTTTGGGATGTCTAAGATCAATAGTTGAGACCCTGTGACATATACGTCAGCCAGAGCAGTGGGTGTCAGAAGCAGTCACAAGCATGTCATATAGGGCAGAATGGTTAGAGTGCACTGATCCCAATAAGATAGGGTTTCTCTTCTTAAAGACACAGTTTACTTTTTACACACCAGCCTAAAAACATAAGCATCTCCTACTGTTTTACAGAACAAATATATAATTGATTTGTGTTGCAGGTCATTTTCTACATATTCATCAAAATCCTAATGTTGCTGCTCTCAAAGTTGAAGGCAGACCAAGTGAAATTCACAGACTACAGATACAGGTAGGCTACGGTCACTCTAAAGGTTCACTCTGATCTGTGACAGGAGTAGCCAGCACCCTCAAGCAACTATTTTATTTGAACCCCAGTACAGTCTGAATACCAAAACTCCTTTCCTTTTCTCTGTTAGCTTGGCCAGGGCTACGATAGTCCTGATCCCTCTACTGGGGATCCACGAGGTAGTTTTCACTATACTGATAGATGAGAGTGTGGAGGGAAGCAGCCGCTATGCCAGGAACTTCATTAACCTCACCCTCAGCTCCTTCCAGGTAAGAGCTGATAACAAAATGGCCACCTTCCACAAGACCATAACAAATGTTTAATAGTTTCCGTTGAGTAAAGAAAGGAAAACATCCTGATCTCATTAAGAACTACATTTAGATGGAAAGAATTTGTCTTGATAATAAATGCAAATGGGCCGGTAGAGTTTGTTACTTTGAATACAGTCATTATGTGTCATACCTCTCTCTCAGGGATTCTTGGTTTCTGTGCTGTACTGCTTCGCCAACGTAGAGGTAACTATCTACAAACTAGCAGTTCAAATTACTGTAGCCCAAGTGTTAGCTTAACAAATCGTTCTAATCGTAATAGAAAATAATAAATAAAAACAAATAAAAACACAAATACAAAACTGTTATCTCCAGGTCCAGGCAGAGCTGAAAAAGCGATGGCAGCTCTTCCTGTTCACAAACCACTTCCAGGTCACGCCCTGCATCAACTTCCGGGGCGAGCCCCTCAAACATCTGTGGAAGTGCTCTAGAGGCCGACGCCCCCATGGCTCCCAGCAGAGCGAATCATATGAGGAGGGGGGTGGGCCTGCCACACACTCACACTTGCTGCAGGTGGCCTTGCAGGGGCAAGGAGGGCGACGAGAGGGGGAAGGAGGGGAGGTGGCAGGGTGGCGAGATATGGAGAGAGACACGGGAGG
Organism: Brachymystax lenok tsinlingensis; assembly: GCA_030435695.1. NCBI lineage: Eukaryota > Metazoa > Chordata > Actinopteri > Salmoniformes > Salmonidae > Brachymystax > Brachymystax lenok. The sequence continues at coordinate 25,600,565 of CM059804.1, forward strand.
ATTGGAGTTCCACACCAGGAAGAGCCTGTCAAGTAGCGATGGAGAGATGACGCTGGGAGAGACCATGGAGGAGATACTGGAGGAGAGCGAGTTCTGACCTCCTCCATCTTTTGGACACTCCCTGTCAGGGTTGGTTAGGTTACTTTCTAAATGTAATCTGTTATAGTTCCCTGTCCAAAATTGTAATCAGTAATGTAACTTTTGGATTACCCAAACTCAGTAACATAATCTGATTACATTCAGTTACTTTTGGATTACTTTCCCCAGAAGAGGCATTAGAAGAAGACAAAAATGATCCATCAAACACATTTGGTGTGTCATCAGTGGTCTCTGATTTGTTGTCAGACTCGCTCAGGTGGAATGAACTTAAATTTGCGCCTTTCTTCAATGCTGAATTGATTGTCATTGAGAAAACCGAAACAATCATCCTTTGTACAATCATCCAAAGTATCTGTAATCTGATTACAATATTTTAGCAGTTTTTTTGTAATCAATTACTCCCAAACCCTGCTACCTCCCTTTCTGGACGGTTATGAACTGTTAAGGTGCCTTGCCTCCTGACAGATGGGGAGTGTCTCAATTGCATACTCCTTGCATCTTCTCTCCTCGCCTCCTTCTCAGAACCCTGGCTTATCATCCGATGGGGTTTGAGAAGGAGGCGAGGAGCGAGGACGCGATACAAGTCCTTGCTTGGATAGACAATGAGATTGGTGTTGTTGTATCTTTGTACAGATTCTTTGTATGGTACCTTTGTGTATCGTTTTGTTTACGTGTATGTGAGTAATTTTCCACCATAAACAAATATGAGTTTTATGAAAAATACACTGTACATACACTGAGTGTACAAAACCTGCTCTTTCCATGACATAGACTGACCAGGTGAATCCAGATGAAAGCTATGATCCCTTATTGATGTCACTTAAATCCACTTCAATCAGTTTAGATGAAGGGGATGAGACAGGTTAAAGAAGGATTTTTAAGCCTTGAGACATGGATTGTGTGTGCCATTCAGAGGGTGAATGGGCAAGACAAAATATGTAAGTGCCTTAGAACGGGTATGGTAGTCGGTACCAGGCGCACCGGTTTGAGTCAAGAACTGCACCGCTGCTTGGTTTTTCACTCTCAACAGTGTGTATCAAGAATGGTCTACTACGCAAAGAACATCTAGCCAACTTGACACAACTGTGGAAAGCATTGGAGTCAACAGGGGCCAGCATCCCTGTGGAACATTTTCAACACCTTGTAAAGTCCCAGACAAATTGAGGCTGTTGTCAGAGCAAAGGGGTGTACAACTCAATATTAGGAAGGTGTTCCTAATGTTTTGTACACACAGTGTATATTTATGTACACACTTTTTATCCGAAAAACAATCAAATTACTCAAATAAACTGCATCACATAAAGGTACTTACTGCAGGTATATAAACACAAAAGAGCATTAACAGGTAAGTGTACATTTTTTGTCGTCTGAAAATGTTGATATTGAAAAGGACAGTCTGAAGGATACGTGTTACAGTTAATGTACATGATCTGGGTATAATGTATTTGTCATATCTAAAAACACATAGTGATGCATAAAAAAAAAATTGTATTACAGTTTGTGTTTGAAACAAATCTCCGATACTGATTACTAAATAATAAAAAGGTATACAGTAACGACACACTGATCCCCTAGGGGATTCAGATACAGCAGCTCAGCAGGAAGTGACTTTATTCTGGGTCAGGCAACCACCATCCCAATTAGTTCACGTGATAGACAGGAATTTATACACAAGTGGAGCCTTTCTAATCAATCATGAATATCCAATTCTCATCCTTACAGAAGTAATAATAATAACTTACATTTGCAGAGTATTTTTCATTTACAGATGTATATCACAAAGCTATTCACGTTGAGAGCAACCATTTAAATAAAAAAGATTTAATAAGAGGGCTAAAGATAGCTAGCGGTCTAGTACTATACAAGATACACAAAATAATAAGAGGTGACAAGGACAAAACAATAGAACTTGAAACTAATGTACAAGACCAACAACAGACACCACAACATAGATCAGATTAAGCTAAAGCCAGTTTGAAGAAGTGATTCTTGAGCTGAGACTTAAAGACAGCGGTGATCTGAACATGCAGAGATGCTCGGTCACCCATTGTTTTTAAGTATGTCTTTGGGACTTGATCATTTGACAGGAGTGACCGTGAAGACTGTTTGGGGCTGAGGAGTTCACTGAGGTGTTGGGGACCAAAGGCATTTAGGGTTTTGAAGACTAACAGGATGATTTTGAAGTTGATTCTGAATTGGTTGGGCAGCCAGTGGAGAGAGGCTAAAATAGTGCTGATGTGGGCAGATCACCGGGTTCCTTTGAGGACAAGCTGCAGCCTGTGGAATCTTTTTAAGGGAAGACCACCAAGGAGGGAATTGCAGTAATCGAGTCGGGAGGTGACGAACCTGCTTTTCCAGAGCAGGTTTGGAGAGAATAGGAAGAAGCCGGGTGACGTTTCTCAGGTGAAATAATAATTTTTCGCAGACAGATTTTAGGTGGTCAAAGAAAGTGAGGGAGGGGACTAGCAACACTCCAAGGGTGGAGACGGAGGAGGACAGTGGGATGGAGTGGCTGCCCAGGGTAAGGGTGGTGATGGGACTGGTTTTGGTGTGATGGGGAGTGCCTAATGTGTGATTATGTTGCTATCAATTGAGCTAATCACTTTCTGAAAAATATGTTTATCTAAATTGATACTTGACTCATGACACATAAGATGTCATAAGTCATGTTACACTATGTAGAATTGCAGCAAATTAGCTTCAAAACAACAACAATTTCCTAGGGCCCTGAATTAAACAAAACCATATTTTTTGTGGTATATTTAATGTATCTCATTGAACAATAATTTAAACAGGTCAATTGCAGGCTCCGCTCAGCATTTTTGCCTCCAGCCTTGACCAACTCATATTTCCGACACATCTGTATAGTCTTTCAAAATAGCTATTGTAAGTCAGTGGAAAAATACTCTTTCCTTACAATGGGCAAAAATATAGGGTAATTAGTGTGCTATGTAAGCAAGAACACTACTGTTATTCTCCATACATCTATTATTCCACTTCTTCACAGTTTTGCCGGTGCAACTACTTGTTTTAAGCTATGTCCTGGACAGTGTTGTAAGTCATACAAATTATAAAAGGCTATTTGGAAATGCCCACACATGCGGAGATCATCCATTCACCTACTCCGCGTCTCACAAAGACATGGCAGTTGGAACCAAAAATCTCTCATTTGGACTCATCAGACCAAAGGACGTTAGACACAGGTCTAACGTCCATTGCTAGTGTTTCTTGGTCCAAGAAAGTCTCTTCTTATTATTGGTGTCCTTTAGTAGTGGTTTCTTTTCAGCAATTCGACCATGAAGGCCTGATTCATGCAGACATTTTCAAAGTTCTTAACATTTTCCATATTGACTGACCTTCATGTCTTAAAGTAATGATGGACTGTCATTTCTCTTTGCTTATTTGAGCTGTTCTTGTCATAATATGGACTTGGTCAGTAACCAAAAATGTGTTAAACAAATCAAAATATATTTTCGATTTTTCAAAGTATCCACCCTTTGCCTTGATAGCTTCAAACCAAATCAAATTGTATTGGTCACATACACATGGTTAGCAGATGTTATTGCGAGTGTTAGCAAAATGCTTGTACTTCTACAGTGCAGCAATATCTAACATGTAATCTAACAATTCCACAACAACTACCTAATACACACAAATCTAAGTAAAGGAATGGAATAAGAATATATACATATAAATATAAATATATGGATGAGCAATGACAGAGCAGCATAGGCAAGATGCAATAGACGGTATAAAATACAATATATACACATGAGATGAGTAATGCAAGATATGTAAACATTATTAAAGTGGCATTATTAAAGTGACTAGTGATCCATTTATTAAAGTGATGATTTCAAGTCTGTATGTAGGCAGCACCCTCTCTGTGTTAGTGATGGCCGTTTAACAGTCTTATGGCCTTTTTTCCCGTCTCTCGGTCGCAGCTTTGATGCACCTCTACTGACCTCGCCTTCTGGATGGTAGTGGGGTGAACAGGCAGTGGCTCGGGTGGTTGTTGTCCTTGATGATCTTTTTGGCCTTCCTGTGACATTGGGTGCTGTAGGTGTCCTGGAGGGGAGGTAGTTTTCTCCCGATGATGCTTTGTGCCTACCACACCACCCTCTGGAGAGCCTTGTGGTTGAGGGCGGTGCAGTTGCCGTACCAGGCGGTGATACTGCCCGACAGGATGCTCTCAATTGTGCAATTTCAGTTTGTCCGTGATGTGTACGCCGAGGAACCTAAAACTTTCCACCTTCTTCACTGCTGTCCCTTGATGTAGATAGGGGGGTGCTCCCTCTGCTGTTTCCTGAACTCCACGCTCATCTCCTTTGTTTTGTTGAAGTTGAGAGGTTGTTTTCCTGACACCACACTCCGAGTGCCCTCACCTCCTCCCTGTAGGAGGTCTCGTCAGTGTTGGTAATAAAGCCTACTACTGTTGTGTCGTCTCCAAACTTGATGATTGAGTTGGAGGCGTGCATGGCCACACAGTCATGGGTGAACAGGGAGTACAGGAGGGGGCTGAGCACGCACCCTTGTGAGGAACCAGTGTTGAGGATCAGAAAAGTGGAGATGTTGTTTCCTACCTTCACCACCTGGGGGCAGCCTGTCAGGAAGTCCACATGCTTGGCATTCTCTCAATCTGCTTCACCTGGAATGCTTTTCCAACAGTCTTGAAGGAGTTCCCACATATGCTGAGCACTTGTTGGCTGCTTTTCTTTCACTCTGCGGTCTAATTCATCCCAAACCATCTAAATTGGGTTGAGGTCGGGTGATTGTGGGGGCCAGGTCATCTGATGCAGCACTCTCCTTCTTGGTGAAATAGCCCTTAAACAGCGTGTTGGGTCATTGTCCTGTTGAAAAACAAATGATAGTCTCACTAAGCCCAAACCAGATGGGATGGCGTATCGCTACAGAATGCTGTGATAGCCATGCTGGTTAAGTGTGCCTTGAATTCTAAATAAATCACAGACAGCGTCACCAGCAAAGCCATGCTTTACGGTGGTAACCACACATGCAGAGGTCATCCGTTCACCTACTCTGCGTCTCACAAAGACACAGAGGTTGGAACCAAGCAAGTCTCTTCTTATTATTGGTGACCTTTAGTAGTGGTTTCTTTGCAGAAATTTGACCATGAAGGCCTGATTCATGCAGTCTCCTCTGAACAGTTGATGTTGAGATCTGTATGGTACTTGAACTCTGTGAAGCTGAAATTATTAAGGCTGGTAACTCTAATGAACTTGTCCTCTGCAGCAGAGGTAACTCTGGGTCTTCCATTCATGTGGCGGTCCTCGTGAGAGCCATTCATTGTAACGCTTGATGGTTTTTGCGACTACAAATGAAGAAACGTTCAAAGTTCTTCATGTCTTAAAATAATGATAGACTGTCGTTTCTTTTTCTTTTGCTTATTTGAGTTGTTCTTGACATAATATGGACTTGGTCTTTTACCAAACAGGGCTATCTTCTGTGCACCCCCCCTTCCTTGTCACACAACTGATTGGCTCAAACGCATTAAGAAGGATTGAAATTCCACAAATTAACTTTTAACAAGGCACACCTGTTAATTGAAATGCATTCCAGGCGACTACATCGTGAAGCTGGTTGACAGAATGCCAAGAGTTTGCAAAGGCAAAAGGTGGCTATTTGAAGAATCTCAAATATAAAATATATTTGGATTTGTTTAACACTTTTTTGGTTACTACATAATTATATATGTGTTATTTCATCATTTTGATGTCTTCACTATTATTCTACAATGTAGTAAATCGTCAAAATAAAGAAAAACCCTTGAATGAGTAGGTGTGTCCAAACTAATGACTGGTACTGTACATTTTAAGCAAATTAGGCGATCAAACATTACATTTTAACCTTTCTAGCTTGAATAGGTAGGTCTTTAGTTGTGTTTTAAATTATGAAATTGAAGCAGCCTCAGTGACATGTAGAGTGTTCCAGAGCTGAAGGGCCACATGTAAGAAGGCCCTGTCACCCATGCTGCGCATTGTTGTGGTTGGGGTGACCAGGATATTTAGTCTGATAATTGAAGGGTTTATGCTGGGGAATAGTTCTCTAGAGGTTGGCATATGTACAGTGCCTTCAGAAAGAATTCATGCCCCTTGACTTATTCCACATTTTGCTGTCATTTACATAAGTATTCACACCCCTGAGTCAATACTTTGTAGAAGCACATTTGGCAGCGATAACAGCTGTGAGTCTTTTTTGGACTCTAAGACTTTCCACACCTGGATTGTGCAACATTTGCTGATTCTTATTTTTCTAAATTCTTCAAGTTGGTTGATCATTGGTAGACAACTATTTTCAGGTCTTGCCATATATTTTCAAGTAGATTTAAGTCAGAACTGTAACTAGCCCACTCAGGAACATTCACTGTCTTAATGGAAGCAACTCCAGTGTAGATTTGGCCTTAGGTTATTGTCCTGCTGAAAGTTTAATTAATTTCCGGTGGACGGCAGACTGAACATATATATATATATATATATATATATATATATATTTTTTACATTTTAGTCATTTAGCAGTCATTTAGCAGACACTCTTATCCAGATTGACTGACAGGATCAATTAGGTTTAAGTACCTTGCTCAAGTGCATGTCAACAGATTTTTCAGCTAGTCAGCGCTGGGATTTCAAACCAGCACCCTTTCGGGTTACTGGCCCGACGCTCTCAACTGCTAGGCTACCTCAACTGAAGACTATCTGCATTGACCCTTTTTGCACTAACTTTTATTTTATTTTACTCATCACATAAGCCGCTGCTACTGTTTATTATCTATCCTGTTGCCTAGTCACTTTAAGCCTAGTTATACAGTATGTACATATCTACCTCAATTACCTCATACCCCTTCACATCGACTTGGTACTGGTACCCCATGTATATAGCTAAGTTACGTGTTATTACTTTCATATTATTTCTTTATTTTCTTTCTATCTGCACTGTTAGTCTACACCTGTTGTTTACAAAGCATGTGACAAATACATTTTGATTTTATTTAATCTGATGTTGTGGATGTGTGCTTCAAATGAGAGGTTAGAGTCAAAAGTTACACCAAGGTGTCTGGTGCTGGGGGAAACAAAAATGTTGTCATCACCCTGAAAAATTGAACTCAGTATTAGGAAGGTGTTCTTAATCTTTTGTAAAAAATATATATATATATATTTTTAAATGATGACTAAGCTGTAAACATATGAGGGTTTCATCATGAAATATCCTTTACTATGTCAATGTGTCTCTGTTGTCAATGTTTTTGGGCCAACTGGTGGCAGTTGTGAAAAAATATTTTTGCCAACTATTGTAGTCTTTGGGTGGTTCTGAAAACATGAGAACAAGGCTTACCATGTTCTTCCTTGCCAAAAAAGTCCCATTTTTGACCTAGTGTGCTCTCATCATCAGGAAGATTCCTCTGGTCCTCTTTGGAGATCATGTTGAATATCGACTATAAACAGAACGTTTGTTTCGTCATCATAGAGATTTGAGCAGCAAGCAAAACATGATGCTAAACACATCTATTCTCTTACACCATTCTCACAATGACTCTACGACTCACCTTGACAACCTCTTGGATCTCGTTCTGTCTCTCAGTGATAATCAACACCACATATTCAACATGACTCAGTACTAATACAGGGTGTGATTTCTCATAATTATTAAAAACTACTCAGGTTTGTATAAAAAAAAAAAAAACTTCCTACCATGTATTCCACAGTAGATACTGTCTCCCTTGGATCAAAACGAAAGTAGGCAACACAACACTTAGCAGTAAGAAGTAATACACTGAGCAGACCCATTCCTGTGTGGGGCCATCTATAGCTTATCTCAAGGGAATTAACTCAGTAAAAGCATTGAGATTGAGAGTAGATGGTGAAAACAAGAGCATCTCTAATGATGATACCCATACGATTAAAAGCTTTTGCGCACCGTGCCTTCATTGTTGTACATTATAGTATATTTGACTGTACCGCTAAAAATGCAGCCATAGCCTATTCATTGATTGTGCTTTATAATGGCAAATTGATGATTGTGGTGGTGATGGGTAGTTCGCAACGGGTCTTTTTAGTGAACGTAGGGAACCGAATTGCATCGATGAAAGAGTTGGGTATTTGGCTCCCTAATTTGCATACTGCTACTAATGCTTTTTAAGCTCAAAACTTTTTTCTGCAGATAAGTAACAAAATAATTATCTAAAGAGGGTGAATTCACACTGCAGAAACAAGAAATAGAAGGGATAGCGTGTCAATCTGGTCAACGCTGATATTTTTCAGTGCATAAAATATTTTTGAGTCCAGGTAAAAATGTATTTGACCACGCATGTCACGATCTTACATAATGATAGCATACCTTTTGGGCATTACATTGGAAATGTAAAAAATGGTATGGTTCTAGGTTGATTTTTAAGCATTTTGAATGAAAAGTAATTTGGGAGCCAAATGAGCTGGCTTTTTTATCTGAACAGAGCCAAATGAGCAGGCTCCCCGAAAGGACTCGGAATTAATACTTTCTTCTCGGGGCATGTACGCTGTTACCGCCCAGATGTGAACCAATGGTATTGTATTTCCGTTCTCCGAGCACGAGGATATTATGCAGCCAGGTAATCGCAGATTCTTTTGTCAAAAATACAAGTCCCATCATCGGGACTTGTACAAGTCCCAACAAGTCCCATCACCCATCTAAACCGCTGTGAAATATATTTTCCATAAGCAAAACTATTTTATTTTCAGGTGTTTGAAGCTGGTGTACAAAACCGAAAGTAAAAGACGCAAAAACAAAATTTAAGAACGGTAAGATAGAGATAATACACATAGAACAGATCTAATGCTTATTAGAAATGCTTTCAAATAGAATGACAGCTCTATAACTGACATTTCTATGTGAATTTGGTAGGGTCACCCAAAAAGTTACATAATGCAGCTTTAAAGAAATATACTTTTAATAAAATACAAATATATGTTTTTGGAATTACTCAATAGAGTCTGCAAACAATAGATTGGTCTCTTGTGCTGGGCAACTGGTTTAGTACAGTGGTGGTGGTGGTGACTCATTACTCCACCTTCTCCCTTCACTGCAATGCAATACACTGTACATGGGATACATATTAGGTTGTAGAGAAGAAGAAAAAATATTCCTGTCTCTGCTAAAGTGGGGTGGAAAATACTCAGTGGGGTTTCTACTAACCAAATATTGTATTTTTTTTAAGGGGACCGTGTCGCACGGCCTGCTGTTGGCTTTTCACCCGTCGCCCATATAGCCCCCAATGCAATACACTGTAAAACACTGTACATGGGATATATGTTATATTGGCTTGTAGAGAGAAAACTTTTTTGCCTCTTTCAGCTAAAGTGGGGAGGAAAATACCCAGTAGGGTCTATACTAACCAAATATGCGTAGTTTATTGTTACAACGTTTCAAACCCAGGTCTTCATCGGGCATCCATATCCCAGCTGTTGGTGGAAGGTACTATATATATATATATATATAGGGGCAGTGCTCAGTGACATCACCTGAAACAGGAAGTAAAAATATATAATATCGGTTCACAATATCAACATTCAATGTCAAAATACTGTATATAACCAAACATGAGGAATGTGATAGACATTTACAGTAATATATATATACAGTGGGGCAAAAAAGTATTTAGTCAGCCACCAATTGTGCAAGTTCTCCAACTTAAAAAGATGAGAGAGGCATGTAATTTTCATCATAGGTACACTTCAACTATGACAGACGAAATGAGAAAAAGAAATCCAGAAAATCACATTGTAGGATTTTTTATTTATTTATTTGCAAATTATGGTGGAAAATAAGTATTTGGTCAATAACAAAAGTTTATCTCAATACTTTGTTATATACCCTTTGTTGGCAATGACAGAGGTCAAACGTTTTCTGTAAGTCTTCACAAGGTTTTCACACACTGTTGCTGGTATTTTGGCCCATTCCTCCATGCAGATCTCCTCTAGAGCAGTGATGTTTTGGGGCTGTCGCTGGGCAACACGGACTTTCAACTCCCTCCAAAGATTTTCTATGGGGTTGAGATCTGGAGACTGGCTAGGCCACTCCAGGACCTTGAAATGCTTCTTACGAAGCCACTCCTTCGTTGCCCGGGCGGTGTGTTTGGGATCATTGTCATGCTGAAAGACCCAGCCACGTTTCATCTTCAATGCCCTTGCTGATGGAAGGAGGTTTTCACTCAAAATCTCACGATACATGGCCCCATTCATTCTTTCCTTTACACGGATCAGTCGTCCTGGTCCCTTTGCAGAAAAACAGCCCCAAAGCATGATGTTTCCACCCCCATGCTTCACAGTAGGTATGGTGTTCTTTGGATGCAACTCAGCATTCTTTGTCCTCCAAACACGGCGAGTTGAGTTTTTACCAAAAAGTTCTATTTTGGTTTCATCTGACCATATGACATTCTCCCAATCCTCATCTGGATCATCCAAATGCTCTCTAGCAAACTTCAGACGGGCCTGAAAAATCCAGGCACTGCAGGATTTGAGTCCCTGGCGGCGTAGTGTGTTACTGATGGTAGGCTTTGTTACTTTGGTCCCAGCTCTCTGCAGGTCATTCACTAGGTCCTCCCGTGTGGTTCTGGGATTTTTGCTCACCGTTCTTGTGATCATTTTGACCCCACAGGGTGAGATCTTGCGTGGAGCCCCAGATCGAGGAAGATTATCAGTGGTCTTGTATGTCTTCCATTTCCTAATAATTGCTCCCACAGTTGATTTCTTCAAACCAAGCTGCTTACCTATTGCAGATTCAGTCTTCCCAACCTGGTGCAGGTCTACAATTTTGTTTCTGGTGTCCTTTGACAGCTCTTTGGTCTTGGCCATAGTGGAGTTTGGAGTGTGACTGTTTGAGGTTGTGGACAGGTGTCTTTTATACTGATAACAAGTTCAAACAGGTGCCATTAATACAGGTAACGAGTGGAGGACAGAGGAGCCTCTTAAAGAAGAAGTTACAGGTCTGTGAGAGCCAGAAATCTTGCTTGTTTGTATGTGACCAAATACTTATTTTCCACCATAATTTGCAAATAAATTCATTAAAAATCCTACAATGTGATTTTCTGGATTTTTTTCCTCATTTTGTCTGTCATAGTTGAAGTGTACCTATGATGAAAATTACAGGCCTCTCTCATCTTTTTAAGTGAGAGAACTTGCACAATTGGTGGCTGACTAAATACTTTTTTGCCCCACTGTATATAAACACAACATTCAATTATGGTAATAACAGTATTTTAGAACTATAGAAATGGTTTCAAGCCAAACTCCTCATTAAGGCCAAGAGGAGACAGTGTGTTGAGCCTGTGGATAAAGACTCCCTTTGAAGTAGTTTCCTCTCAATGTCCCCTCCCCTGTGTGACATCTTGGCCATTTCTATTCCAATGTATCTCATCGAGCTAATAGAATGTCCAGCTTGCGTAAAATTAACAGCAACAGGATTGTTTTGTCTCACCGGTCTGTATATTGTTGCGGTGCTCACTGATACAGGTCTTAAGGCTTCTGTGGGGTTTCCCTGTGTAGGACAGACCACAGGGACATTTCAACATGTAAACAACATAGGTGGACATGGGTCTTTCTATAAACTAGGGTATCAGTAATCATTTCTGTAACAGCTCCAACTGTTTGGAACTGTTACAGAGTCATTAATAATCATTTGCCATTTGTTTTCATGTGAATGCATTACAATATAAAAGGGGGAACAATATAATTCATGAGTTGAATCAAAACCTATGTTTAAACCCTTTTTAATGCTTGGAGTCTTCACAGATTTGTCATGTGACATTTGTCATTAAATCATATACTAAGCATTTAATTAAGGATTATTGGGGTGCTAGCGCTAGCGCCCCAATCCCGACACTACCCGGAGAAATGTAAGGCGCCAAATTCAAAATCCAAAAGTAGAATTATAAAACATTCATCAATATACAAATGTTGCATACTCTTCAAAAGCTTAGACTCTTGGCAATCTCACAGCGTTGTCAGATTTCAAAAAGGCTTTACGGCGAAAGCACAACATTTGATTGTCTGAGGACAGCACCTCACATATTTTTCTACATTAGCATAATTTCATAACCAGCACGGGTCTCACAAAACACATAAAAGAGCTAAAATAAATCGCTTACCTTTGGATGATCTTCTGCTGACGGCAATCCAAAGTGTCCAAGCAAGACAATCCATGTTTCTTTTGTTAGAAAAAGTAATTGTTTATATCCATAAATCTCTGTTTGGTTGGCGCGTTATGTTCAGAAAATCCACCGTCTACTCGCCCATTGTACAGGGAAGAGAAAGCGTTCAAATTATACCTATCAACTTTTCCCAAACAAATCAAACATAATTTATAATGTATCCTTAGGTACACGTTTATGTATATTAACTGTAATATTTCACACGGATAATAACCTGGACGATAGAAAAGTAAAATCCCGAGGAGCGCGCTCACGGTCTCGCGCATAAAAAACAAAAGCCACTTCCTCCATCCACTTACATATTCTTCTTCTGTAAGGTTGTTTTCCATGGTAAACGCATGAAACCTTGTCTAAAGACTGTTGACATCTAGTGGAAGCTATAGGTACTGCAACCTGGGTCCTATTTTACAGCAAATCCATTAGACAGCCATTGGAAGTGAGGGCATGTCACACACAAAAATAATTCTGGACAGAAATTCCTCGGGTTTTTGCCTGCCATATCAGTTCTGTTATACTCATAGACATTATGTTAACAGGTTTAGAAACTTCAGAGTGTCTTCTATCCAATAGTACTAATTATGTGCATATCCTAGTTTCTGGGCCTGAGTGGCAGGCATTTTACTTTGGGCACGCCAGACTCTCCAAACTTCCAAATACTGCCCCAGTGCCTGTAGAGGTTAACAATTGAATTACACATTGAACTTGATCCTGTGAAATTCCTGGATATTGCTGTCAGAATAATATAACATGCTCTGAGACCAGGTTGCATGTTACGGTGTGAAAGGTGTGAAAATAGTTTTCATGGGAACACATATCCAAAATAATGTCTGTGGTTGCAAAATCAAAGATTGACTTTAACATGATTAATAAAACAAAAATCCATTCTGTCATTAACAGAGTTCTTCAATAATTATCCATAATACTGTAGTTGTTTGATTTACATTTGATGTTAGCTGTTTAGTAGGATGGGACATTGTCGCGCTACATCAGTTGATTCAGGAAAGGATTTTCTGAATGACAGTCAAGTGTTAAAGAGCTCATGTGATACCGCACGCGATTGAACAACAGCCAACGTGCGGGAATTAACGTTGATCTAGAGGATTGAAAGAACATTTTTATGTTCATGTTGTTAGGCGGGTCAAGATAAAAAGTCTACGTTTATTCCTGAGGTAAGATTACAATGACAGCTGTAGCCTAGTTTTCTGTTTGACTTACGGCTGATTTGTTACATTGAGCAGAGACAGTGTCAAGTTCACAAGTGAACGTTTATGAGTGATGGGCGATAGAACACTAGCTGACGTGATGGGACAGTTAGTGAGTGTGCTATGTAGAGCCATCATCATGCGTAACATGATTGCAATGTGTATACAACAAAACATTAATTTCTAAAGTCTTTCCCAAAAAACTTTCAGAATTAAATGTTGAATGCAAAGAAAGCATATGCCTGGCAGAATGATATCATGTTGGTTTGTATCAATCGTTTGTTTGTTTTGCAAACTCTCTCATCACATGTCTAGTAGCATAAAGAAACATCTTAGCCAAACACAATTGTCCATTGAGAGGAGTAAAGTGGAATTAAAAAGGAATTACATCAACAACAAACAAAAAGGTTTCTACTCAAAAGTGGTCTACTGATGTAGTTTAAGCATTATTGTGAATGTAGAACATCCAATTTTATAGTTTTTCTATAAAAGTGTGATTTCTTTAAGGAAAACCTGAATTTTTATTTTATTTTCCATAGGCCTACTTGTCGTCATTTATTTATGATGAATCTATATTATTATTGTTATTATTATTATTTTACATAGCCTGCCTGAATACAATGTTAGACTGTTTAAAAATGCACTTTTTAATGCATTTGATAGGATTTTGTGTGTCATATTTACAATCAAATTGTATTTGGAATTTTACAGGTTCAAAGCTCAAAGTTGCATAATGTCCCCCCCAAAAAGCTGTCATACATGCTAGCATAAGATGCAGTAAGTAGATGAACGAGTCCCATCCTCTCTGAAAAGAAAAAGTGAAACAAGCATGAAGAATAACGACGATAAAAAATATTAGGAAATATTAAACAAAGGACGAAACTACAACAAAACACCCATGAGATGTCCCTTGCTGATAGTACCCTAAAAAAGAGGAACATTTCAAACAAAGAGAGGGAGAAGGCAGAAAAGCTGCAGCTGTGGAAATAAATTATCTATAATGCAAGTGCTTCCCAGAGAATGCAGAAGATGAGAGCAAAGCAAAAAGAGGAGGCCCAGAGCAACCAAAAGTGTGTTAAGAAAACACTTACAAGAACTGAATTGCAGAAAAAGAAAGAGAAGAATACAAAGCTGGCTTTAAAAATGTTTTTACCGAGAGCAGCTAGGTCAAAAGACGAGCATGAAAGAGACAGCAAAAAGGCAGGAAAAATATGGTCAGAACAAAGACAAGACAAAGCAGAAGAATAGGCATAGCAGGTGAAAGGACAATAAGAGAAATTGGAGGCAGAGAGAATTAGTCTATTAGCCAAAACAGACAGCACAGTATGTCACTACTACCATGGACCTCATTGACAAGGTCTCACAGAGAAAGTCAGCCATTTTCCGTCAGAAGAACATCAGAACAACAACAGAGGGGAAGTTGGAAGTGGAAGTTGTTGAAACAGTAGCCAAAGTCCAGACAATCTGGAACTAGGAAAGCTTTGGCTTGTTCACTGAATATGATTAAGAAATACAAACTACAGAGACAGTTTGTAAAAAGATTTAGGGTCAGTAGAAAACCCCCAAAAAAGCAACAACAAAAAAAGCCCAGGAGGTGAACATAGATTACCTCAATCTAGTCTCAGCAGTGGGGAAATTATATGAAGCAGTCTCTCACAGTGCTTGATAAGAAAAAGGTGAGCAAGTAGACTGGGAAGGCAGCCAGCTTTCTTGACTGCTTCATTGCATCAAGAATTTCTCAAATTCACAATAGGAGGTGCTATGTTTTACAGATCAAGACCAAGAACCATTCATCCACAGAGAACTGCAAAACGTTTGGGTTGCCTCTGCGAATACTGTGAAAATATCTGAAATTACAGACAGTGAATGGCCACAAAAATACACCAACCATAAAAGCTGTGTATGCATTCAGCAGTATCACTAAGTGTGAGAAAACTACAAGGAATGATTTCCAACATCCTAAGTGTATCAAACGGCAGTGCAAGGATTGTGGTGTCCATTGACTAAATCCATTTATTGCACCCCTCCACCAACAAAAGGACACTGACGTAAAAGATGGGAGATTGTCAGCCAAAAAGTAACAAATGGTAAACAAAAGTACACTATAAAAAAGTGATCACTGGTCTGTAAGTGTGGATCTATGAAGATGCTTATTGAGGAACTGAAACAAGAGGCTCAAGGTTTTTAAGAACACTTTTTTGTCAAGGACTGGCAGAACACAGTATTGGGCATCCTGGACTTTGCCGAGAGCTACCTTTGCAGGTACCAGCAAGAGCCCCAGGAGCTACACTGCACCTCTTGGTAATGTACTATAGGGAAATGCCTGAAGACCATCACAGAAAGCTGTGGTAAATAATACAAATAAAAAGGACCTACAGTACAAGTCAAAGGGTATTTTTACTATTTTCTACATTGTAGAATAATAGTCAAGACATCAAAGCTATGAAATAACACATGGAATCATGTAGTAACCAAAAAATTGTTAAACAAATCTAAATATATTTTAGATTTTAGTTTCTTTACACTCTTGGCATTCTCTCAACCAGCTTCACCTGGAATGCTTTTCCAACAGTCTTGAAGGAGTTCCCACATATGCTGAGCACTTGTTGGCTGCTTTTTCTTCCCTCTGTGGTCCAAATCATCCCAAACCATCTCAATGGGGTTGAGGTCGGGTGATTGTGGGTGCCAGGTAATCTTCTGCAGCACTGCATCACTCTCCTTCTTGGTAAAATAGCCCTTACACAGCCTGGAAGTGTGTTGGGTCATTGACCTGTTGAAAAACAAATGATCCCACTAAGCGCAAACCATATGGGATGGTATATTGCTGCAGAATGCTGTGGTAGCCATGCTGGTTAAGTGTGCCTTGAATTCTAAATAAATCACAGACAGTGTCACCAGCAAAACACCCCCACACCATCACACCTCCTCCTCCATGCTTCACAGAGGGAACCACACATCCGTTCACCTACTCTGCACCTCACAAAGACACAGCGGTTGGAACCAAAAATCTTTACAAATCTTCCTTTCCTGTGGCGGTCCTCATGAGAGCCTGTTTCACCATAGCGCTTGATGGTTTTTGCGACTGCACTTGAAGAAACTTTCAAAGATATTGAAATTTTCTGGATCGACTGACCTTCATGTCTTAACCTCTTCGGGCTAGGGGGAAGTGTTCTGAAGTACCGGGAGTCTGACGTGCCCAAAGTAAACTGCCTGTTACGCAGGCCCAGAATCTAGGATATGCATATAATTGGTAGTATTGGATAGAAAACAAAAAGTTTCTAAAACTGTTAACATAATGTCTGAGTATAACAGAACTGATTTGGCAGGCGAAAACCGAGGAAAATCTATCCGGAAAATGGGATTTTTTGATGTCACAGTTTTTCCATTGACTTTCTATTCACTACAGAGGGATTTAGCTCCCAGATTGCAGTTCCTATGGCTTCCACTAGATGTCAACAGTCTTTAGACATGGTTTCAGGCTTGTTTTTTGAAAAATGAACAAGAAATAGGAGTTCTTCCTGCTGGATCATGAGGTGGACTGTACTGTTTTGCGCGTGACAGTGTGCGCGCTCTTCGTTATTTTTCTTTTCTATTGAACAGGCTATTTTCCGTCTGAAATATTATCGTTTATTTACATATTAGGGTACCTGAGGATTGATTAGAAACGTTGTTTGACTTGTTTCGACAAACTTTATCGGTATGTTGCCGTAGGTGTGCGTCCCACCGATCCCTATGGACTGCCGTTTATTTTTGCTTATTTGAGCTGTTCTTGCCATAATATGGACTTGGTCTTTTATCAAATAGGGCTATCTTCTGTATACCACCACTACCTTGTCACAACACAACTGATTGGTTCAAACACATTAAGAAATTCACTTTGAACAAGGCACACCTGTTAATTGAAATGCATTCCAGGTGATTACCTCATGAAGCTGGTTGAGAGAATGCTAAGAGTGTGCAAAGCTGTCATCAACGCAAAGGGTGGCTACTTTGAAGAATCTCAAACACGTTTTTGGTTAGTACATGATTCTATGTGTTACAATGTAGAAAATAGTCAAAATAAAGAAAAACCCTTGTGTGTCTAAACTTTTGACTGGTACTGTATATCTGATGTTAGCTATGGTGTGTCTGATTTTGACTTCCCCATACAATACAACTGTTCTGGCTCCAGGCATGGTAAAGGTGCCAGTGACGGGAAAAGTGCAGTAAGCAAGAGCCATGCAACCGCAGAAGTGAAGTTTGGCCAAGTCCTGATCAGAAACGCGAAGGAGCTCTACAACTACAGCAGAGACAATCTGACAACGGAAGCATCTCCAGATACAACGGAAGCATCTCCAGCCTTCCACAAGCTTCCCACAAAAAGTTGGGTGAATTTTGGCCCATTCCTCTTGACAGAACTGGTGTAACTGAGTCAGGTGTGTATGCCTCCTTGCTCGCACACGCCTTTTTAGTTCTGCCCACACATTTTCTATAGGATTGAGGTCAGGGCTTTGTGATGGCCCCTCCAATACCTTGACTTTGTTGTCCTTAAGCCATTTTGCCACAACTTTGGAAGTATGCTTGGGGTCATTATCCATTTGGAAGACCCATTTGTGACCAAGATTTATCTTCCTGACTGATGTCTTGAGATGTTGCTTCAATAGATCCACATAATTTTCCTCCCTCATGATGCCATCTATTTTGTGAAGTGCACCAGTCCCTCCTGCAGCAAAGCACCCCCACAACATGATGCTGCCACCCCCGTGCTTCATGGTTGGGATGGTGTTCTTTGGCTTGCAAGCCTTCCCCTTTTTCCTCCAAACATAACGATGGTCATTATGGCCAAACAGTTCTATTTTTGTTTCATCAGACCAGAGGACATTTCTCCAAAAAAGTACAATCTTTGTCCCCATGTGCAGTTGCAAACCGTAGTCTGGATTTTTTTTATGCCGGTTTTGGAGCAGTGGCTTCTTCCTTGCTGAGCGGCCTTTCAGGTTATGTCGATATAGGACTCGTTTTACTGTGGATATAGATACTTTGGTACCTGTTTCCTCCAGCATCTTCACAAGGTCCTTTGTTGTTGTTCTGGGATTGATTTGCACTTTTCTCACCAAAGTACATTCATCTCTAGGAGACAGAAAGCATCTCCTTCCTGAGCGGTATGATGGCTGCATGGTCCTATGGTGTTTATACTATTGTTTGTAAAGATGAACATGGTACCTTCAGGCGTTTGGAAATTTCTCCCAAGGATGAACCAGATTTGTGGAGGTCTACAATTTATTTTCTGAGGTCTTGGCTGATTTCTTTTGATTTTCCCATGATGTCAAGCAAAGAGGCACTGAGTCTGAAGGTAGACCTTGAAATACATCCACAGGTACACCTCCAATTGTCTCAAATTATGTCAATTAGCCTATCAGAAGCATCTAAAGCCATGACATCATTTTCTGGAACTTTCCAAGCTGTTTAAAGGCACAGTCAACTTAGTGTATGTAATCTTGTGACCCACTGGAATTGTGATACAGTGAATTATAAGTGAAATAATGTGTCTGTAAACAATTGTTACGTAAATTACTTGTGTCATGCACAAAATAGATGTCCTAACCGACTTGCCAAAACTATAGTTTGTTAACAAGAAATTTGTGGAGTGGTTGAAAAACATGTTTTAATAACTCCAACCTAAGTGTATGTAAACTTACGACTTCAACTGTATGTGAGAATGCTGTTCATTGGCTACAGCTCAGCGTTCAACATCATTTTCCCATCCAAGCTCGTCACCAATCTTAGGACTCTGTGTCTGAACACCTCCCTCTGCCACTGGATCCTGGACTTCCTGACTCAAGATCACAGGGGGCAAGATCACCTCCGCCTCTTGTTTCTTAGCCAGGAGATTATGTACATCTTTCTCAACTAGGTGACAGTATTTTTCAAGAGAGGAATTTCTTTTGGGAGGTATAAATGTGCTTTTTCTCTTAACATATGTATTTTCCCTTATCATGTCCTCAGAGCGAGAGTCAAGTTCATTGTCATTCTTGTTATCAATGGGAAGAGCATTAGCGCTATGTCCTGTCTGGTTACTTGTCTCATTCAATGTATTTACATTGGCAGGTGCATAGGGAGCAACCCCATTACCAAAGAATTCAGTCAATCTCAAGCTGCGGAAAAACTTTTGGAAGTCTATAACGGTATCAAAGTCATTGGCCTGTGCCGTTGGGACAAATGACAGTCCCTTACCTAAGGCAGATGAGCATGTGTCAGATATAGACCTGCTTGACAAGTTAATTACAATGTCTTCCTCTGTGTGAGTTGGAGGGACTTCGGGTGTTGTGCGTTATCCACACTGCAATGTTTTGAAAGGTGGGCTTTTATTTTGAAGGATCTCTAATTACCATACAAAAATGATGTCATCGTTTGTGCTGCATGCAAAATACTAGTTGGTTTAGAGCCCCACAGTGGTGTCATAATACCCATAAAACCTAGCGGTCAAACAGGGAAGTAGTTCCAATGGTTTTTCCACCATTAATTGTTCCCAGGGAATTTTTAGAAACACTTAATAAGGGCTGTGTTTTGTGTAGGCTTACCCTGGCTTGACGCTTGATAACCATGTAAATCTCTCTCGGACATGGTGACTTTGATCTATATAGTCGGTTCTATTTACTCTCAGATTGTAAAATGATAATTGGCATCATGCAAGACTACAAATCCCTGCAAGCTCTGCAATCTCCAGCTGACACCTTTGCTAACAGGTATTGTGCACAGGAGGTTGGTGGCACCTTAATTGGGGAGGATGGGCTCGTGGTAATGGCTGGAGATTTTGTTTGCGGGTAAATACAGACAAATACTACTGCATGGTCGGAACTAGAAGCACAAGCATTTCGCTACACTCGCATTAACATCTGCTAACCATGTGTATGTGACAAATAAAATGTTATTTGAAATATATTGACAGAAGTCTCTTTGGCCTAGAGATTTACACGGTTATCAAAATGTCACGCCAGCGTAAGCCTACACAAAACACAGCTCTTAGTTTGTATTAAAAAAATGCCCATGGGAAAAATGTATGAAGGAAAAATTATTGGAACCATTTCCCTGTTTGACTGCTAGGTTTTATGGGTAGTATGACTCATACTGTTGTATTCTATTGTCGCTGCGCGTTGAGTGACATAAGAAAAGACTAAGGGGCGTGGACTCAATTCTCCACACGCGGAGCATAACCTATTTAACGGCATCTGAGACGACTATTAATTACAGTTTACTTCTGTTCGTCTGTTATTGCAATGGCACAAGCCGATTCAAGAAACGAAGTAGTAGAGCGCATTGGATACATCACACGAGTCCAGAGTTTCAGCGCGTGCCATCGATTGCATAGGTACCAGTGCAATCCTTTTCTCTCTTTTTTGTTGTTGTTGAAAACGACGACGCAATAGGCAGCTTAACGCAGGGTTGTCATCTAGAAACTGTTGCAGAGGCTGCGAGACGAGTGCAAGATGGAAAGCATTCTGGTATTATTTTGTTTCCCTGTGAGCCGTTTTATTTGATAGAAGGGAGAGTTTAAATGCCACAAAACGAAACTGGAATCAAGTATAACCTGTTGCGTCAATCCCGAGAACTCATGGGATCTGTAGTTCTATTGTAAAGACAGCTAAGCCATCAACTTCTTAAAATTGTTAAAGGTTTTTTATTATCTATTTGTTGAATTGAAACCTCGTGTATTGTGTTGTCTCTCCAGCCCGACGTTGAGTGATGAGGTAAACAAGAGGATATTTGGGAAGTGCAACAATCCCAATGGCCATGGACACAACTATAAAGGTTAGTCATTGGCCAAGGTCTCATCCTAACCATGCACGTAGGACTAATTCTGTTGCCAGTTATTGTCTGATTCATAGTTGGCCTATAGATTACATAGCTGGCCTGTTCCATAACTTCAAACTGGGTCTAACCCAATGTTTATCTAAGGCTCTGTTGTGTTTTTTTATTTTTGTAGTAGAGGTGACAGTACGGGGAAAGGTAAGTCCCACCTGAGACTGCGTCAAACCATATTCAGAAAAACACAACTTACAGAACATTGTCATGGTTGCTAGTGGTAGAAACACACCAGTAAATCACATGACACTCATGATGTTGGACACACACAGAGCTTCTCTTTGTCCATCTCCAGATTGATCGTCACACAGGCATGGTGATGAACATTACAGATCTGAAGCAACACATCGAGGTGAGACCCTCCCTTTAGTTTATTAGTTTATAATGACGTGGACAGTCCCTTTTGATAAAAAGAGCAGCTTTAGCCTCTACGGCTAATTTCCAGCTGTAGTCCCCGGCCAGTTGTCAATAGGCATACATCTTTCTTCCAATCCTGGATTTGACTTTTTGATTTAAAGCTAAGGCTATGCTTTGATAGCGTAGGCTGCTAGACTATTAATTTCTTCATTAATATCACATTTATAGCACATTATAGAGAATAAGGAAAATGTGCATTCATTTATTACTGTGTTATTTACAAACTCCTGTATAATCCTGATACCTGATACAGGAAGTCATCATGGTTCCGTTGGACCATAAAAACCTGGATAAGGACGTCCCCTACTTTGCCACTGTTGTCAGGTGTGTGCTCCTCTACTGGACTGTAGCCTTATGTTTATGAGTAACGGGTGGATTTTCAGCTCGGGGCACGTGATTGAGTTTCCATGGTTTTAAAGTTTTTTTGTCTGCTGTGCAGCACAACAGAAAACGTGGCTGTATATATCTGGGACAACATGGTCAAGCAGCTACCAGCCAATCTTCTCTACGAGGTCAAGATTCACGAGACTGACAAGAACATTGTTGTATATCGAGGAGAATAGCCAGCCAACTTCAGTGCCTTGTAATTAGTAAGATCTTTACTAATATATATTATGTAGTATGCACATCTCATGTTTGAGTTCATAGTTGGACTTATACGATGAGTTAAGTGTTATGATAGAGTATTAAAGTGCAGAGTTGAGATTATACTATTGAATAGTATTGTGCATGATTTGCTGGTGCAATCCACTCTACAACTTTGTTACAATAATAAATGGAAAAGCTAAAATGTAAACATGTTGCTTGTGCCTCTACAGTACATATACAATAGAGAACATCTAGAATGTACCTGACTACAGATTGACCACTAGAGTGCAGGCTCTGAATGCCTCATAGCCCAGTAAGCAGCTTAACTTGACTGAAATGTCTAGTACAGGGGTGTCAAACTAATTCCTTGGAGGGCCTAGTGTCTGCTGGTTAAGACTTAGACAACCAGGTGAGGAGAGTTACTTACTAATCAGTGACCTTAATTCATCAGTCAAGAACAAGGGCTCCCGAGTGGCGCAGCGGTCTAAGGCACTGCATTTCAATTCAAATAAGAATTTGTTCTTAACTGACTTGCCTATGACTTGTCTAGTTAAATAAAGGTTAATACAAACAGGGAGGAGCAAAAACCTGCAGAGACTAAGCCTTGTGTGGAATGAGTTTGAGACATGTGGTATAGTATGTCAAATCATCAACAAAAACGGTTTCAGAGACTTTGTCACACTGTTCGTGGGAACAAGCTAAAATGAATTTAGAAAAGCCATAGATGCTTATGGTTCCATTCTAAATGATTTCGTTCCATTCTAAATTCTCATCAACTGATATTGATAAATGACCTATTTTTTTAAATTTATTTTACCTTTATTTAACCAGGTAGGCCAGTTGAGAACAAGTTCTCATTTACAACTTTGACCTGGCCAAGATAAAGCAAAGCAGTGTGACAAAAACAACACAGTTACAGATAAACAAACATACAGTCAACACAAATAGAAAAATAGAAATATCTATGTACAGTGTGTGCAAATGTAGAAGAGTAGGGAGGTAGGCAATAAATAGGCCCTAGAGGTGAAAATAATTACAATTTAGCATTAATACTGGCGTGATAATGTGCAGATGATGTGTAAGTAGAGATACTGGGGTGCAAAAGAGCAAGAGGGTAAGTAATAATATGGTTATGAGGTAGTCAGGTGTGCTATTTACAGATTGGCTGTGTACAGGTACAGTGATCGGTAAGCTGCTCTGACAGCTGGTGCTTAAAGTTAGAGAGGGAGATAAAAGACTCCAGCTTCAGTGATTTTTGCAATTCTTACCAGTCATTGGCGGCAGAGAACTGGAAGGAAAAGCGGCCAAAGGAAGTGTTTGCTTGGGGATGACCAGTGTAATATACCTGCTGGAGCGTGTGCTATGGGTGGGTGTTGCTATGGTGACCAGTGAACTGAGATAAGGCGGGGCTTTACCTAGCAAAGACTTGCAATATTGAACAGTAGGCTACCATATTTCGTTAATTGTGGGACACAATATTGTGGAGTGTCTCACATGGGCTCACTTTACTTTCCTTTTAAAAATTATAAAATCTTGTGACCTGTATAAGATCCTACAGTATGATCTTATACATGCACAGTCCTGGAACATGAACTACACTCCCCACCATCTCAGTCATCTCTTCTCTTGTTATGAGCTCCTCTCCACAGTATAATAAAGCATGTATGTACTGTAGTATATCCCAGCACCTTAACACCAGACTGCCTTTACGTGATTCATGGAGATAGTTCCCGCTTGCACTATGACGTTAACGAGAAGCCAGAAGTAAGGTATTTAATCTTCTAGACATGGAATAACAAATGTTTAGTGATGTACGATTCTCTTTCAGACCTCAGGGTTAGCCACAGCTAGCACATACTGTAAATTAGAAACCGTTTTTACGCTGGTACTGTAGAATCCTGAAAAAATGTCAGTCACAAATCATAGCTGACACAATGTCAACATACTGTAACTCATCATAGAGTTCAGGGATGAGGTACTGGGGAAGTATGTATGCTTACAGATTGGTACTCATGTGATGACCATGTATTTTAAGTAAGCTTACTTTCAAATGCTGTGTATGCATTGCACAATACTGAATCCTCCCAGTGCATCTTGGTGTGTATTTTCTCCTCGCTATTCATTCATGGCTTAAAATCCGTCACGTAACCACAACCACTTTGTTTAGTAAACTGCAATGCGGGGCGGATCCTCTTAATACACTTGTGATTCAGACCACAACATGTGTGAAATGTCATAAGGTATACGTAGATGGGATGATGACACTGAAACGAGGAGGCCCTTCTCTGCCAGAGTTATAATTCATTTGAAGAATGTACTGGGCGATTGTATAGTATGAGGCAAAAACCATGGCACCAACCCACAATTAATCAGATTCCAAAAATGTGCGTCATGCACCCGCAGACCTGCTGCTATGATCATGCTGGAGCACGACAGAGCAGGTCCAAGTTACCCCTTGGAAATTGATCCTAGGTTAGTTTTAGATATTTTCACTCCCAAAAAGGTTTGGATCTAAGAAAGTTAGGCTGATCCTAGATCTGTGCCTACGAGCAACTTTTAACTGGAGCAGTAGAGATGGCATCACACATCGCATCTCTGTGTAAATGCACAGTGCTTTGGGCCCTATCATTACACCCACATACTAGGCAGTGAGATTATAGCAATTACCAGGTAAAAGCCTGTCATTAGGGCTCTGCTTCATATAAGGTGGTTTGATAGCGTCTTCCTATGAGGATAATCAATGTGGTGCGTTATGACCATGGAGCCAACCATCCAACCAGGGACAACTTTCTTTATTAGCTGTGTCTCCTGAAGACCTGCAGGTGATGAGGATTCCTCAACAGTTTTTGGGACTCGAAGCACATGGATTTGATTACTCAAACTGTATTGACAAACATATCACATTTAATTGTCTCATGAACATGTATGCAGAGTGAAATGTCCGCCCCCCTCTTTTTGCAGACAAATAATTGTTTTTACACGTTTGTGTTTTACCTTTTATTTAACTAGGGAAGTCAGTTAAGAATAAATTCATTTTTACAATGATGGCCTACCGGTGAACAGTGGGTTAACTGCCTTGGTTCAGGGGCAGAATGACAGATTTTTATCTTGTCAGCTTGAGGATCCTTTCAGTTACTGGCCCAACGCTCTAACCACTAGGCTACCTGCCGCCCCTGTTTTACTGAAGCTGTGAGATGTCTTTTATCATTCCTCCTCCTGACCCATTTACCCCTCACTATGACAGTGTCCCAAAAGGGACTATAATACACACACACAGCCCATGCTGTTATCATTTAATGTGTACCATGCCAAACAAAAACCCCATTCACTGAGATGTGGCCCCGAGCCAGAACACAACCTTGAGGATAAGCCGTACAAGAGCCTTGGAGGAGGAGGAAAAATGATTCCACTGGCATCTAACTGGCTCTATCACAGAGGTAGGGTTGAGAGGCCTGAGGTGAAGAGATTTAGATTTAGAACATTTATTAAAGAAAGGGTTGGTATAAAGGTTGGGAAGCCAATGCATTTGAATTTAATCAAACTATAATCTGTTGGCTGCCAGGATACACAACTCTTATTCTGACAACTGGAAGCAGTCTACCTGAGTGGAAGCAGTCTACCTAAGGCACTGCATCTCAGCATTAGAGGCGTCACTACAGACACCCTGGTTCGAATCCAGGCTGTATCACAACCGGCCGTGATTGGGAGTCCCATAGGGCGGCTCACAATTGGCCTAGGGTCGTCCGGGTTTGGCCGGTGTAGGCCGTCATTGTAAATTAGAATTTGTTCTTAACTGACTTGCCCAGTTCAATAAAGTTTTTTTTCACCATGCGGAAAACAGCTACAGCTTACAGTAAATACAAAACTGCGGGTTTGATTGAATGGCGTCTCAGAGGTTTTCATAACAGGAATATTGGTACAGTTTGACCTAGTGCAGAAAAAGCCTTGATTTTTAACAAAGTCATCCAGGTAAAATGGTACAGTAAACTGAACTTGACGTCCAGAGTGGTACTCTCCACCGAGGTCAAATTCTTCAACTCCATCTGCTTCAACCTGGTGCTTGTGGAAAAATGTTATGTCATGTGATCGTCTTTGTCAGATAATGCTGGTGAAATTAATATTTTGGACTGTCATGGTGATTAAAAAGTGAAATGACCTGTCCTCTGCATGCCCCAAGATGAAACAAACCAATCATCCTCCCTGTCATTTCTTCCACCTACTAAATAAACATGTAATTTCACGCATGGCGTCCTTATCTCTTTCCCTGCCTGTAGAGATGTTGGGATGTAGTCTGCAGGAGAAAAGTCCTGTCAGATGTGAGTTCTAAAGAGCTTAACCTGGAAAGGACAGGTTATGTCAGGTACTGTAGGAAGTGTTTGTATAGAGAGAAGTTAATGACTACAGACAGAACGGATGAATGTGGGGAAATACCGATGGATGTTGGTAACGCTTTAGAATAGCTTTCAAGTAATAAACGTTAACCCTTTAACAGGCAGCTCAGCAAATTTTGACAACCAATATTAAATGAAATTAAACATTTAATTTTGTTTGGCATATTTTACCATCTCAACCAATGCCATTTAGTAAAATGATGATGTGGTTTTCAATATCGGACTCCTATATTTTCTTTAACACCCATTCAAAGATGGCTGAAAACCAGGAAGTGAATGTGAGAAAAACTGAACCTAATTTACCACACATTATTTTACTAATTGTGTATAAAATGGGAAATGACAAGGTTGTGAAATGTTGTTGTCCCCTAAAAATATAATTTAAGAATTATTAAATTAGTAACATGTTGTTGTTGTTTTACAAATCTAAATGCTCTTGAAAAATATGCTTTACCAGGCAGTTGAGTTGCCCATTAAAGGAATGCTATTAAGTCATTGTTAGTGATAATGGACAATAGAAAAGTATTGTTATGGGAATTTATTGTCTTCTTGCAAATACAAAAATCCTTTAAATTCATATCATTATCTACTGTCTGCCTGTTATCTTCAATATGTTTCACAATATCATTCTGTAGATTTAATTTGACTGGTATTCATATTTTGACGCAAATGTTCATATTTTATTCATATTTGATATCAGTCCTCATTTAACTAGGCCTATCTTCCATTATAAGTAAATGAAGCAGACATAATGTAAATTACTGTATAATTTTTTAGATTATAAACAAATGTCTGTGCGAAATCCAATACAACATTTGTTTACTCTAATTTGACAACTCAACCGGCTGCAAGCAAACATGATTAATTTATAGCTTATATTGAGGCTAAATACACATATTTTGCAGAACAAGAATTGTTCTGATATTTGTTTCTTGCTGTGACAGTTAAAGGGTTAATCAACTATTTATAAGTAGTGTAGATACTAACTGTTTATTTTTCTAATACATGTACAATATTTCCTGTGTTTGATCAGTAAAGCTATAGTAAAACATGTTTTGTTGTCAGTGTTTGGTTTGATTATAATGAAATTCCGCAGGTATTTCGATTTCACGGAGGATTAAGGGAATTCTACCTCAGCATTTTCAGTTTGGCTGCACTGATTACTGTGCTCAGAATTACAGAGAACTCAAAGTAGAGAGCTCTGTTACAGAAAAAATTGCTGTCATTACCTTTTTTGACTAATTACACTGACACAGTACACTGAATAGATACAAACAAATAAAGATGCTTTATCTTTTTAGCAGGTCCAGGCTCACTGAATCCCCTTTCTGTGAGTGTATAGGGGGTTAACATAGAGCTTTCCTCCGGGGAGGTGGGGTGGGGGCAGACACTCTCTGTGTGTTGTTCCCCTGTCAGTGGGTGGTGGAGCTTTAAAGAGGGTGTGGAGGGAGGAGAAGGGGAGGAGAGGGAGGGAGGTGTTTGGGGGGAATGTTCAAGCTCGTTTCTGTTTTCTTTTTGCACGTCAGATCCCTCCTCCCTCTCTCCCTCCCCCTTCCTCCCTTTCTCCAGACAGATCTGTTCTTCTCAGGGTCAGGTAGCAGGGCTGCAGCGAGCACACATGCACACACACACACACTCACAAACTCACACACACTCCCCAGAGCACCGGCGAGCACACACACTTGCTCCCCAGAGGCCGGTGGGTGAAGACAGGATGGGGTGTAGCTCCCAGACAGAGATGTGAGGATGGAGAAGAGAGTGTGTGTCATCCAGACAGACTTCCATCAGTACAGACCCATCATCGCCATCCACAGCAAGCCACTGGCACACGTAAGAACCACCTCTCCTCCTTCTCTTTGGATCCACTTCTCTGTGTCTGGTTCTGTTTCTGTTGCTCTCTCTCTCGCTCTCTCTCCATGCTTGTTAAATTGGTTACAGCCCCTCCTCTGTTCTGCAGGAGGCCTACCCCCTGAGTTAGGGGGTCTAGTGTTGGTCTCTACTCTTCCTGCAGGGGGAGTGAGTGAGTGAACTTAGAAATCAATGACTGAATGAGAGGAGGAATTTGTTGTTTTAGTTTGCTGCCTCTTCAGCAGGGAAGAGTAACAGTCTTCCCTAGTGGTTAGTTAACCTTGAGAGAGTGTTTATGGCTTGGACAGACAGTGATAATGTTGTCTGTCTGGAAAGACACACCGATGCAGCAAAGCAATGCAAACAGACTGTCAATCAGCCAGGTAGAAGACATGGGATCTTGTGTTGAGGAAACAGGAAGCATTTTCAGGGTATAGTTTGGTTGAATTGTTGAAAAACAAATATTGGTCTCAATGTCATATTTTTTTCCGTCAGACTTGCGTGTTTAGTTATACTGAGAGTGAGTGGTACTTCAGATTGGATGGTACAGTAGTGTGTGAGTCAGATCTGAGACGGATGATATCTCTGTATGATCTATGATAAACGAGCCTGTGACATCAGCCTGTCTCTCTCCATTGCAGACCATGTGGGATCTCTCTCACACACGCACACACACGCGCACACACACAGCTTTTGAAGGCATCAAAAGCGGTGTAATTTTTCACACCTTGGTAATACAGTTTTTTATGGGTAAAGACATTACAGCACAGTGTGTATGGGTCAGGTACGGTATAGTGTACACCCACCAGTCTCACCTTGTAATGAAATAAACTAAATTGAAAGGTAGAGTTTTATTACAGTGTTTTCATTTTCTAGATGATGATGGGTGTTTTTCATTAACACAGCATATTTTTAAATCACCAGGAGCTCTAGTTTGACTGCTGTCGCTCTGTGTTTCTGTGTTGGAATTCTTTAGCATCCCAAAACAGCTGTACTGAAGATATTCAGTCTCGGGCCTTGGCTTATGAAATCTAATTGTATGAAAACAATCATGTCATTGATCTAATGCAATCAAATAGCGTACATGCACCCAGAGATCAAACGCAGCACCTGTAGATGTAGGCCTGCATGTGTAGTGGACGGGTGATCAAAGACTCTGTGTGCTTACCTCTGTGACCTGGACCTACTAGAGTTCAGGTAGAGGCCAGACCAATCTGGTTCAGATTGGGCTGGGCTGCAGTTCAACCACCTGGCATTGTTTAGAGTAGTACTGTGTGTGTTTAAGGAAATAGCCTAGCTTTATATGTGCTGTAGTTGCTCAGAGTTATGTTAATAGTTCTTGCTTAAAATCATCACAACCTTCTTATTATGAAGTGAAACCGTGTAGGTTAAGATTGTAGGGCTTAGTATTATTTTACACAGACTGATAAGAAACCAGTGGGTGGTACAGTACAGATACCCTCAGGTCAATGCAGTGAAAGTACTGTACATTCCAGGCATTTAAGGGCTTTGCAGTATCTTGGAGTTGAGATATAATTGGTTTCCCAGCTCTAAAATTGTTTCTACAGGTCTGAATGTGAATGGAGAGAGATAGGGTGACCACCACGGGGCCAACATCACAGTCAACCAGGGGAGAGGAAGGTGCTCCAAAAGGTTGATATTCGAATAAAGAGAGATGTTTTTATAGTTAAATTGGTCTTCAAAATAATTGTAATTACAACAAGATGTCTTATGATATATCTCTGACGGTCTCTGGATAGTGCCAATACAATACTGAGATGTTCACGGCAACTTGATTCCAGAGCAATGAAACACAGTACAATACAGTAAAAGTGACTATTAAACTGTAAGAAAACTATTTCTACAGTATTTTACTGTCATTACAAGGGATCAGAGCAAGCAGGTTGGCTGTAGGCATTTACATATTACAGCATATTAATAAATACTAGGTGTTTTATATCAATTTCACTTTTAGAGGCCTAAATAAAGGCTTTCAAACTGGCCAAGATCACAGTCCAAAACAGATCAAATGGACATGGGGATACCTAGTCAGTTGGACAACTGAATGTATTCAACCGAAATGCGTCTAATGCATTTTACCCAACCCCTCTAGTTGTTCAGAGTTATGTTAATAGTTTTTATTATGAAGTGAAACCGTGTAGGTTAAGATTGTAGGGCTTAGTATTATTTTACACAGACTGATGAGAAACCAGTGGGTGGTACAGTACAGATACCCTCAGGTCAATGCAGTGAAAGTACTGTACATTCCAGGCATTTAAGGGCTTTGCAGTATCTTGGAGTTGAGATATAATTGGTTTCCCAGTACTAGAATTGTTCCTACAGTTGGACAACAATGCATTCAACCGAAATGTGTCTTCCGCATTTAACCCAACCTCTCTGAATCAGAGAGGTGCAGGGGGTTGCCTTAACTGCTCCCCGGACATCGATTAACTGCCTTGCTCAAGAGCAGAACAGAAGATTTTCCCACTTTGCCAGCTCTGGGATTCGAACCAGCGACCTTTCGGTTACTGGCCAAACACTTTTATCATACTGTTTATTAATACAATAAGTTACTGATAAAATGACTAACAGTGCAGAAATTGTATTAATGAGAGGGACTTTATTTGGGGAACTGCCACTGTCCTTGAAAAAAGTGAGTGTGGAGTTCAGAGAGGGAGAGAAAAATAAAGGTATCTTCTGGATTCTCCCTTTCTCTTTCTTTGTTAGGCCTATTTACAGATCTAGATAAAATGGAAAGATCAGTTCACTGGAAAGTAACAATATGCACGAATCGCATAAATGCATGTGTGTGTGTGTGTGTGTGTACATATGTGTGTGCATGCATGCTCCTGTAAATGTGTTTTGACATTTTCTGGTTGGACAAACATCCTCCCACCTCAAGTCAAAACACAAATGCTTTGCTCCACAATAAGTCCCATTCATCAAGCAGAAGGGGGATGTACATTAACAAAGACAGAGGTTCATCAGGATTAGCTGCCTTATTCACTCAGACAATACCCAGTGCTTATATTGCTTAGCACTGTGATTATGTGAAAGGTGAACCATTGATTTGTCACCTTAAATATCTTCCCCATGCTTAGCAGTACTGAGGGCTATGGAGCTAATGTGCAGAATGATGTTAAGTGCGACGATAAATCCAGCCCTGACAAGTAAAATACTGTCTATTCACCTGACTGTAGCCGAGGGAAGTTCAGGTGTGTTCAGTGTGTATATCCTCAATGTTGGTTAAAAACACACATCTTAAATTATATTTGGACAACAAGGCGAATGCCCACAGACACTTGACTCAATGTTTCGCTGTCATTGTTAGTTGACAAACTGTACATGAGTTTGAAGAGGTAAACCCTTTGTTGAGGTTAGGGTTAGAGTTGGGCTAATGATAGCTCTTTTCCAGTGACACAGATACCTTGGCTCAAGCTGCAACAGGTTTTCTATTGCTGTGTGTGTGTGTGTGTGTATTTTACACAGCTTTCCTTTTCAAACTTCTTTAGATCGAGCTGTGGAAAATTTGATCACATCTGTTTTTCCACACAAGGAAACTACAAATTTATGCTTTTGTACTCAAGCCAGAATTGCTTGTAGATTCTTGTTAGGTAAAGAGAGAAAATAAGAGAAGATTGATTTGCCCCGGTGCACAGTAAAAGTCTAAATGATGGCTGTGAGACTTCTCATTGTTCTGGACAGCATGTAGGCCAAGGTTACATGCCAAGTGCACTTCAGTACCATGCAGAATACATCAAATATGGACGTTTCTGGCCTTCATATGATGTGCTGTTCCAGAGATCAAGTATGCACGAGAAGGCATTGATAGTCTGGCTTAGTTTATCACACAAATACAATATCAGGCATGATGTACGTCCCAAGTGGCACCCTATTCCCTAGTGCACTAATTTTGGGGTGGCATTTGGGACACAATTTAGGCTGGTTCAGCCACCAGTACAATTATTTTTTTATTTAACCTTTATTTAACTAGGCAAGTCAGTTAAGAACAAATTATTATTTACAATGACGGCCTACACCGGACAAACTCTGACAATGCTGGGCCAATTGTGCGCCACCCTATGGGACTCCCAATCACGACCGGATGTGATACAGCCTAGATTCAAACCAGGGGCTGTAGTGACGCCTCTTGCACTGAGATGCAGTGCCTTGGACCGCTGCGCCAATATGCACTTTAAACAGTGGGCTGCAGTGTGTGCACCCAGCACATCTGATTCAAATAACCTAACTAGCCTTTAGTTTTACAGTATATCAGATTATTTGAATCAGATGTATTAGCGTTGTACTTGAACAAAAGCCTGCATGCATTACCGTCCTCCAGGAGTGGCATTTTTCCTTCCCTGAGCAGTGCAAATGAATGAGACTGCAAACTTGGTGACCGCACTACGCCTTCTCTACCACTGTATTTTGGTTGGCTGCAAGACTCTCTAGCTGACTATACACTGGACTGAGAGAGCTGGTTCCTAAACCTCTGTTGTTCCCTCGGATTCACCTCTAATCTCTTTGGAACGTTCTCTTTGGAACGACCTGCAGGTCAAAACACTATTTGTTTTCTTTCAATAACTTGATTTAGCTTAATTGTCTGGTGTGCCAGGTGGCCTGATGTGCACTTTTGGGACAATTTCATTGGCTCTGTTGTTCTGGGCAATCTGCCAAGCTCAATCAAGTGCACCTAAAGTATTTGAAAGAAAACACATTTGATTTAGAGAAGCAGGCCCAATTTTCTCATGGCGGGCTGCATTCCACAGAGTGTTATTGTATGTTTGTGATAACTTGTCAGGGGGCTCAACCTTTGATGGAGGACTGTTTAGCTAAAGAAAACCTATGGACTGGTGTAGGTCATGTGTTACGGTCAGAGGCTATATGGTGCTGATGAGAGAGACGCATGGACAAAGACAAGGGCTGGTACTTGGTAAACATGTAAAGATATCATTACCATTCTGTCATCTCCATTTGTCTCCTCTAAGCAGCTCACCAGCTGTCTGACCAATAAACCTCTGACCCTTGCGTGCCAGGTACAGCTCACTTCCTGGAATGCACTGGACTGTACGTGAGGATGAAACTCCTACAATGACAGGAACAGCTGGAGATAATGTATAGGACAATATATGGAATGGTCTGGAAGGGTTTCCAGAGAATTACAGTAAAATTCCCTCTGGGATGATATCAATTGATTTATTGACAGACAACAGAATCAGGTGTTCGTGTAAATGTCTGACTGATCTAGCTAAGATTTCTGATGGATTCTCCTCCACGTACATGTTAAGTATGATAACATGAACAGATGTTATCTCTCTCCACACACTATAGCTTTGTGTACATTTCCATAAGCCCAGCTCTCTCCTCTTTCTCACCTGTCAGTATCAGAGCTGTTAGATGACACTGCGACGACAGCAGCAGCAGCAGTATTGAGGTATTTGCTTTCCTTTCTGAGTCCAGAGGTCTTTGGTTCAGCAGGGGAGCAGCAGCCGCAGCCCACAGGAGGACATTTTATATTGTTTTAAAGAGAGTGGGCCAGGAGAAGGCCCCATCTGGAGAGAGAGAGGTGTGTGTGTGTGTGTGTGTGTATGTGTGTGTGTGTGTGTGTAGGGCAGGATGGGGGAGCAGTCCAGACTCCAGACAGCAGCGAGAGCCAGCCAGCCAGCTAAAGGAGCGTGGTCTGTGTGTGTGTGTGTGTGTGTGTGTGTGTGTGTGTGTATTGCTGCAGGTTGGGTCTCTGTCGCTGCAGCAGTGTACTCAAGCTCAGACTCAGACCCAGGAGGCAGGGATGAGGGAGAGAGAAGAGCTGAGGAGGGCTATAGAGCAGAGTGACCGTCTGCTAGCCAGGGTCCGAGAGCTGGAGGAACAGAACACACAACTCGGCAAGGACAAGAATGAGGTGGCCGCTAAATACAGAGCTGTAAGTCTCCATTTACTAAACGTCTCTTTTTCTCTAAGTCCCCCCTTACCTTAACCCAATTCTCTGTCTGTTGTCCTTTCTCCCTCTCGTTCTCTCTCGGTCTGTGTCTCTGTCCATCTGTTTCTCTCTCTCCTTCCCTCTGTTTCTCTCTCTTAGCCATGTGTTGTTGGCACAACTTTTTCTGATGTTGTCAGTCGTTCATTGTGTTGTTAGTCGATCTGGTTTCCATTGAGCTTTGTCACGTGACAAATGGCATGGATGGGATGTGTCTGCAAGGGCAAATTTGTGCATGATAAGGGATTCTGAACGTAGTTATTACTTCAACCGCCAGCGAATAATACTCACCAGATAATGATATGTCTCTGGAGAAAGAAAGAGAGAGAAAGAGAGCGAAAGAGAGAGAAATAAAGAAATAAAGAAAGAGACAGAGGGGGAAAGATGGAAAAAGGGAGAAAGAAAGAGCCAGTCAGTACCAGCTTGTTCTAATGATACTTTTTCTCTGTGTCAGTTTTTATTCCAGCACATTTTTTTACTGTAGAGAGAAGATATAGATGTTGTGTGTTTTTATTGTGATTCTCTCAGAGCCAATAACAGGCATTATACAGCTCTGTGGCCTCAGGCAGTACAGTGATTGATTGGTTAACTGCTAGGAGAACTCTTTGTTAGACATGCTCCCTTCCATTGAAAAGAAGGGTGGCAGAATGATAGGATAAGTTCACTTTTTTAGTTATTCATCCAGGTGATCCAGATGAGATTAAAAAGCTGTTCATCAAGAGAGATCTATGTCAAGAAGGCAGCAGACAAACAGTTTGGCATTCACTAAGCATTACACTTATTAGGCTACTGGCGCTGTTATGGTTCGGACTTGCAGAGAAGTAGTAGCCTAGTCCCAGATAAGTACAGATCTGTCATTATAACAACAGTTAGAGATGTTGGCTAAAGCACATACTGATCTGGGACCAGGCTAGAGAAGAAGTAGAAAAGACAACACACACCAGGGCAAAGTATTTAGTGTGAGTGGAAAAGAGAGAGAGGGAGAGAGTGTATTTGGTGGTATTGCCAATGGTTTCAAAGAAAGCTCCAATCCAGCCCAGGGGGTTTGGCCATTACTGGTGCTGATTTCCTTAGCAGACCCGTCAGGCCGCCCTTCAGCCTGCTCCAATGGAACAGTTAAGTTAAAGTTAAAGTTGAACTCGTCGAGTTAAAAAGTACCACTGCAGCTCTCTTCACACACATTTTATCACTGTCTGAATTTGACATATTGAAGTGTAATTTGGAATCTTGAAGTCGTAACTTTTGCCTCATGGCTGACCATTCACACGCAGGTTATTTTGGATTTCCCTTTAAAAGCATTGCCTTTTCCTGCTTAAGAAGCACTTCCCAGTTTTCAAGGGAAGTTTGTCCCTTTCTTCATTACCCTGTAGTTTTCTGATGTCGGAGCTGGTCGGAGTTCTGGGGGCTGAGAGGGACACCACCTCCCAGCTTTCTCTGTCATCAGGGAATTATGTATTCCTTCTTCTTAGTGTGTGTGTGCATGCGTGCACGTGTGTTTGTGTGTTATTTTTACATCGTGCATCATCTTTCTCATTGGTTAACTTCTTAGGCAGTGGTGGGGCGCTAGCTTTACGGCGAAAGCACCACATTTGATTGTTTGAGGGTAGCACCTTCACTATTTTTCCATTACCATGAATTCATTAG
This sequence comes from Brachymystax lenok tsinlingensis, assembly GCA_030435695.1. Classification (NCBI taxonomy): domain Eukaryota; kingdom Metazoa; phylum Chordata; class Actinopteri; order Salmoniformes; family Salmonidae; genus Brachymystax; species Brachymystax lenok. The sequence goes on from CM059804.1 coordinate 25,636,763, forward strand.
CCTTCACGGTTCACACAAAACACATTTCACAGCGAAAACAAATCAATTACCTGTTGAAAAACTTCTGCTGAGGGCTTCCTAAGTGTCCAACGTTCTTTTGTTAGAAAAAGTAATGTATTATATCCATAAATCTCCGTTTGGTTGGCGCGTTAGAATGAGAAAATACAGCCTCCAATCGTCCATTGAAACGTGAAGAGAACTCGTTCAACTTATACCTATAAACTTGTCCAAGAACAATCAAACATCCTTTTTAATGTATCCTTAGGAACACCTTTCTGTATAATATTTCAACCGGAATATAAACTGGGCGATAAGAACGGAAAAAAAAGGACGCGCCTGGCGTGAGCGCGCGTTGTCTTGTAAAGGACACGTAAGGGGCCACTTCCTGATTCCTCTTCTTCTCTGCTCTAATGCATCTAAAACAAATCTGAACACTTTCTCGAGACTGTTGACATCCATAGGAAGCGATAGGTACTGCATTCATATGCTCTTATATTGGCATTTTCATAAGGGAGGGGTTCCCAATGATGCACTCTGTCAAAACCACTTTTTCCAAGACAGAAATCCCTCGGGGGTTTCACCTGCCATATGCGTTCTGTTTTACTCACAGACAAATGGTTAACACTTTTAAAAACTTCAGAGTGTTTCCTATCCAATGGTACTAAATATGTGCATATCCTATTTTCTGGGCCTGAATGGGAGGCATTTTACTTTGGGCACGCCAGGGTCTCCAAAACAGTCACCTCGTGCGCGGCTGCCTAAGAAGTTAACATAGTGTCTCTGTTTCAACTCTAATGTTCCCATAAATTGTTGCCTATAGACACCCCTGTAAAAAAAAATGAATTTAGTTCCCCTGGTAAAAGTTAGCCTAATGAAATGGTAGCGTTTCAAGCTTTGTCAGGACAAAAAAACATAAACAGAGAAAAGTGCTCGGTTTACCCTTCAATTACGGCTAATGGTAAATAAATGTGGAGTAGTTTTCCAGAGCTATCCAGATGCCCTAGTAACAGTAGTCTCCGGACTGTCTGGACTGGTTTAGATGTACTGTACTGTGTGTGTGTGTGTGTGTGTGTGTGTGTGTGTGTGTGTGTGTGTGTGTGTGTGTGTGTGTGTGTGTGTGTGTGTGTGTGTGTGTGTGTGTAGGAGAGGGTACAGAGTGTCTGGGATGGTTTAGAGGTACTGTACTGTGTGTGTGTGAGTGTAGGAGAGGGTACAGAGGGTCTGGACTGGTTTAGATGTAGTGTGTGTTTATCACTACTACCATCAATACTCCTCCAGCACTGTGTGTGTGTGTGTGTGTGTGTGTGTGTGTGTGTGTGTGTGTGTGTGTGTGTGTGTGAAGGAGAGGGTACAGAGTGTCTGGACTGGTTTAGATGTACTGTAGTGTGTGTGTGAAGGAGAGGGTACAGAGGGTCTGGACTGGTTTAGATGTACTGTAGTGTGTGTGTGAAGGAGAGGGTACAGAGTGTCTGGACTGGTTTAGATGTACTGTAGTGTGTGTGTGAAGGAGAGGGTACGAGGGTCTGGAATGGTTTAGATGTACTGTAGTGTGTGTGTGAAGGAGAGGGTACAGAGGGTCTGGAATGGTTTAGAGGTACTCGGCCCAAGGAAAGGACTGCAAATGTGTGTGTTGGAGGGGGTAGAGAAAGAGAAGGAGAGTGATGAAGAGGGTAAAGAGAGTCTGGACTGGTTTCAACTGTGTGGAGAGTGAAACTGAGGTAGGGAGAGAGACAGGCAGAAGAGAGGTTGAAAAAGTGAGAAAGAGGAGTGAGTAAGACAGCGTTTTCTTAGAGGTATCCATCCAAGGTGTTGCCCAAGGGATCAGATATGTGAGTGTTTGGATATGCTTTCTTATATATTTTTTAATAATCCCATTTCATGTCAGCAGTGTTTGATTGTGAAAACAACCAGAGGCTGTTGGTTGAACTTTCCACCTCTTCAATTTCAGCTCTCTATTCTGCCATAGAAACCCTGGAAGGCAGCAGCCGCTCACTATCTAATGTGGTTAGATTCCGATTTTCCTGTAATCTAATAGACATAGATCTCTCAAGTCCTCTCTCTCTCTCTCTGGAGGGGGAAGAAAGATGTCGTTTGTCAAGGAAGCTGTTTGAAATAGCTGGATATTATCCTGTCTAGGGACATAAACTTTACCTTCATAATCTTCCACATCCATAGGGGCTTTCCAGAAAGCCTTCATAATGGCTTCTGTGTCCTTAGTATACTTCTGCAGCTGTGAGTTCCTTACTGTAGCTTAGTCGTATAGCCTTGCCTATATGGAAGAGAAGACTATCACTCCAACCAAAAGTTGAATGAAATACAGAGTGCAACATAAATATTACATTTGCTTCAGTTCATACAAACTGTACTACAACTTTTTAACAACTAACTACGGAACCATGATGTGAAATGGAATAGCAGTTGCTTGGTCAGAACAATCAAATGACAGTCATTGACGACACAAACGTGTCTTCCTCTGATAGAAGAGAATCACTCAGATTCCTTCAACCTAAATCCATCTGAATGCATATCCATACTTGGCACCCATGTTATCTGCTATAAAAGATCAGTGTTAGCATTGGATGTGAGTGGTGCTTGGACATTGTCTGGGCATGCTGAGTGTCTCTGGTCTGTGTAGTTCATGTGGGTGTTACTGCAGGCTTTTATACAGACATGAACGGGTTCCTCTGTTCTGTCCACAGCAGAACTCTTAACATAATGTTGAAAATTCAGCAATCTTCTGAGAAGATGTTTTGTTTCAGGGTTTGTTCTGCAGATGGTTGGATGGGGCATTAGTGGCATACTTGCCCTCCCTCACATTGTTTATGCTCAGTCAGTGGTCGCGTTTTTAAGATTCCCTGCAGGCTTTAGTTTTTGAGATATTCAGAAGGGTTATTTATGAGGTTTGGTTTTGGTGCCGCACGATTCTTTCATAGTAACCTTCAAAAGACTTTGTTCAAAAATGATCGACGCAGTAAACTGTGCTGGTATCGGTCTGTCACACAGTCTACATAACTCGTGCTCAGGTGGTGGCCAAGTACCAGCTTCTACTTTAAAAGCTTCTGTCCAGTTCAGAAGGGACGTTCATTCAAAACCACAACAAGCATGCTTTCAGTTTCACCTGGTTAGTTTGTTTCACGATAACCCTCAATACTAACTAGTTAATGAAGCACTGATGTAAAACCACTGATGTTATCTTCCGTACAGCATTACAGCTAGAGAGTACCCACTGGGGACACACTGGTTGAATCAACATTGTTTTCATGTCATTTCAATGAAATTACGTTGAACCAGCGTGGAATAGACGTGGAATTGACGTCTGTGCCCAGTGGGTATGCTTAGTCTAGCCTAGTCTCTATGCTTCGTCTGCTGGTTCATTCAAGAAAATCCGCTGCACTTGAACCTAAGGCACAATATGGCCTTTGTGTCCCTTTCTAGATGAATGCCCTGGCATTGTTGAAACTATGTGGGCGTGGTGGACACATAAGGTCTTTATGCTGTTCATTTTAACAGAGAAAAGTCATATCTGCCCTTGTTTTCGTCTCTTTGTGTTGTTTAGTTGACTGCTTTGATAGTGTAAGGGTTGTGTTACCAAGGGACTGAAGATGATAACTTAGAGCCATTCACATGACCTGCCATCCTACACCATCCTACAGTCCCTCCAGGAATCCTTTGGATCCTCTGTCACTAGGGAGAGAGAGACACCTGTTTCAGGAGGGCTGAGGCGAAGGGAGCGAAGGAGAGGAGGGGCAGGAAAGGAGGAGAGGCTGTTGTTGCGGTGTGAGAGCAGTACAGTAGTGGAGGACTGGACACAGAGAAGTGGACTTCTGTTTTCCACTCTGGGGACTGTAAGCGAAGGAAGAATTGAGGAGAGCAGAGGAGGAATGTGTGGATGACAGTAGCAAGTACCAACAGACTGAAATGAAAGAGTATTTGATTGAGCAGGGAAAAAAGATAAAGCAACCGAATGACCAGTAGAGAGAGAGAGAGAGAGAGAGAGAGAGAGACAGAGAGAGAGAGAGAGAGAGACAGAGAGAGACTGATAGAGCGAGACCGAGAGAAAGAGAGAGAGAGATTAAGGGCATACCGCTGCAGGTGTGCAGCGCTAAATCAAACAGTGGGCTATGGCGAGAGAGAAAGGAGACTGACTGTTCGCAGCGTGCTGAGTGGAGTTACCGTGGTGACCAAACCGTGAATTAGTACCTTCTCTTCTACAGTGAACCCTACTGAACCTCCGCCAACCAATCACAGGGAGAGAAAAGCAGAGGGTAGAGGTGTTACATGGAACTTTATTTACAACCTCTAAGTCTACCTGGCCTATTAAGGAGGTGCAGTTGTTACAGGTGCAGTACAGGGACTGTTTAAGGGTGTTAGGTTACTGTTGAGGTGCGGTAGGTAGAGAGTGTTGACAGGTCAATTGACAGGTCGATTGACAGGCGTCAGGTTAAGGTGATGTCTGTGGAGCGGGGCCAGGGACGTGGCCACTCCCTCTCTGACTCGGAAGAGACCAACGGGCTGCAGGTGGATCCTGAACCAGAGGAACTGGACTGGGATAGCTTTAGTACTGCACTGGAACAGAGACTGACTATTGTGGGTATACTGGTGTGTTGGCTTGGAGGGTGTGTGTGTGTGTGTGAGAGAGAGAGAGGGGGGGGGCATTGATGTGTTTACATGTGTGTCTGTACTGTTAAATTTTTACAGTATCTTCACATTATCTGGTAATGTTGAGACAGTGATTTATCTTAACACACTACCCAACCTTTTGAATAATCTGTGTTGAGGGTTGGGAAAAGAGAGTACCAATTATGTTTTGGAAAATTAAAAGATTTGACGTAACTGACTAGCTGGGTAGATAAAGTAGAGATTATGAAGAAAGAGCACAGCACAGGCACATTTATATAAATATATTCAGATGGAACATGTGGTCAATGATACATTTGCAAATGGTCACATATTTGGGTATGCAGTTCAGCCTCATTCCAAAATGCCTTGACCATGATGACTGGTGTATTAGATAATAGCTGACACACTCATCAACCAGGCACCAAATAAGACAGACTTTCAAATATGTCCTGTTTGGGACAGCTGTTGATAAATTATTTGTGTTATTGTAAAACTGGCTTATCAAGTCAGTGTTTTTCTTTCTCTCGACCCGTCACTGAGAGGATTTTTTCCCACTATATATTGGAGAGAGGGTTGGGAAAGGGAGGATAAGTGTCTCACTACTTGGAGTACTCTTGATGCAAGGCATTCTGCTGGTTTTACATCTGTGTGTCTGGGATATGATTGTCTCTCTATGTAAGCTAAATGATTTACCCTACTGTCCTCTCTTTGTCGCGTCTCTTCTTTGCCTTTACATTCCACCACTTTTACATTGTCTCACTGTTTCACCCCTCAACCCTGAGGCCTCTCTCCTCCTGTTCATGCTCCATCTCCTCCTCCCTTCCTCATCTCCCTACCCTCTGTGCTTCATCCCTGTCTTCTTTTCCACCTTTTTAGGAGCAGGAGTGTGCCCAGGCGTCAGATCACCGTTGTGCCCAGCTGGAGAAGGCCCGGCGTGGGCTGGAGCTGCAGCTGTCTGGCCTATCTGAGCGCCTGGAGGAGGAGGAGGCGTGCTCGACCCAGCTGGCCCACCACAGAGAGAGGCTGGAGGCAGAGAACAGCAGCCTCAGACGAGACCTCGAGGAACTGGAGAGTGCTCTGACTGCCACCGAGAGAGACAAACAGGTAGGCTACAATCGACTCCTTATGCGTTCTCTATGGCTTGGCACTAAACCCAATGCACTAAACCGGAGCGGAGAGAGATATTATTTAAACAAGAGAACGTCCTTGATTTGGGACTACTGAACAGGTCTGCACTATACTGACATGCTTCTAGTTCTACTTTACCTCTCTGCTTCATCTGTTTTCCTCTGGCTTTCAGTATTGAAGTTCATGCTTTTACCGTCCTCCTTTTTATCACTTTAATAGTCCCTGGAGAGAGACTATATTGTAAATATCTAAATGTTAAACTAGTGTGACTACTACATGTACAGACAGAGGTAAATAGAGGGGGTGTTAACATATACTGTTACAACCCCCTCAGAGCTTTATCTATTTCACTGAGGTTAATGAAAGGATTTAGATGGTATCTTTACTCAGGAATGCTTCATAGAATGTACTGTACTTACAGCATTGGTTGTCTATGATGGAGAGAGTTGAATTCCTTTGACTTAGACTTTGTCAAATTAGTCAGTTTTACCTAGGTAATTAAGATGGTACTCAGAGTATATTTGGCATGAGAGGGGTTTTTGAGAAAAATAATAATGGTGTCAAATCCTTGAACTATGTGAATCTTTTGTTGGCTCAAGTGGGTTTCCTGACATGTACAGTAGAAAACAAGTATGTTTCAATATGGATGCAGTACACTGGGATCTACAAGACTAGACCTGCATGGTGGAGCTATTGGCACTGTGCTTTCACACCTAGTAAGTAGTTGGTCTTGTTGTCATAACAGTTGTAGTACTATAGATATGGGTGTTTTTTATCAAAGTAAAATTAAATAAGTTACAAGGAATGCAGGCTATTGGGATTGAGTTGCACAACATTTTTATTGTACACTTTTATAATTTGTATGGTATTTGTCATAAAATATGTGCTAAGGTATACATAATTAAGCAATAAGGCCCAAGGGGGTGTGGTATATTGTCTGATATACCACGGCTTTAAGCCAATCAGCATCCAAACTACCCGGTTTATAATGAGGTATAACCACTTTCCTCTAAACTGAATCATTTCCCTCTCCTCTCCTCCATTCCTTCTGATTTATTTATCTGTATTTCAAAGTCCTCACAGTCCCAAACTGTTCCACTGGTTCATTAGAACCTGATGGCCAAAGTGGGACCAGAATGCTACATGCATGTTCCACTTTGATGTTCATGAAGAACAGAGTGAGAGTAATGGAATCTGTTAGGTCATCGAAGGGATAATTGTTTTATGGTTTGGCTGCAAAGCCATGGACTAATACAGTGTTTTCACAAACCATCATCATGGTTATTGTACCAGTAGAAAACACATTGCCTAAGGGTCAAATTACTTCCAGATTAAAACATGCATTGTGGTATTCTTTGTACAGACAGATTTACACTCGTTTTATATTTTTCGAAGGTTTATTCTTTTTCTCTATTTAGCAACATGTCTGGGAAAGATAAGTAATAAATACAATGGGATATGTTTTATGATATCAGTTGATTTTAATTTCCTCTTTCTCTTCCCCTCTCCCTCCCTCATCCTCCAGTCTTCAGACGGCTCAGTCAGGAAGCTGTCAGAGGAGCTGTCCCAGAGAGAGGAAGCTGTCCAAAAGCTTCAGAAGGAGAAAGAACACCTGGTGGAGCTCAGCCAGGTGAGAACTTACTGACCTCTCCACACCTCACCCAGTACTAACACCTGGTGGAGCTCAGCCAGGTGAGAACTTACTGAACTCTCCTCACCTCACCCAGTACTAACACCTGGTGGAGCTCAGCCAGGTGAGAACTTACTGACCTCTCCACACCTCACCCAGTACTAACACCTGGTGGAGCTCAGCCAATGGTGAGAACTTACTGACCTCTCCTCACCTCACCCAGTACTAACACCTGGTGGAGCTCAGCCAGGTGAGAACTTACTGAACTCTCCTCACCTCACCCAGTACTAACACCTGGTGGAGCTCAGCCAGGTGAGAACTTACTGACCTCTCCACACCTCACCCAGTACTAACACCTGGTGGAGCTCAGCCAATGGTGAGAACTTACTGACCTCTCCTCACCTCACCCAGTACTAACACCTGGTGGAGCTCAGCCAGGTGAGAACTTACTGACCTCTCCTCACGTCACCCAGTACTAACACCTGGTGGAGCTCAGCCAGGTGAGAACTTACTGACCTTTCCTCACCTCACCCAGTATTAACACCTGGTGGAGCTCAGCCAGGTGAGAACTTACTGATCTCTCCACACCTCACCCAGTACTAACACCTGGTGGAGCTCAGCCAGGTGAGAACTTACTGACCTCTCCTCACCTCACCCAGTACTAACACCTGGTGGAGCTCAGCCAGGTGAGAACTTACTGACCTCTCCTCACGTCACCCAGTACTAACACCTGGTGGAGCTCAGCCAGGTGAGAACTTACTGACCTCTCCTCACCTCACCCAGTACTAACACCTGGTGGAGCTCAGCCAGGTGAGAACTTACTGACCTCTCCTCACCTCACCCAGTACTAACACCTGGTGGAGCTCAGCCCATGGTGAGAACTTACTGACCTCTCCTCACCTCACCCAGTACTAACACCTGGTGGAGCTCAGCCAGGTGAGAACTTACTGACCTCTCCTCACCTCACCCAGTACTAACACCTGGTGGAGCTCAGCCAATGGTGAGAACTTACTGACCTCTCCACACCTCACCCAGTACTAACACCTGGTGGAGCTCAGCCAGGTGAGAACTTACTGACCTCTCCTCACCTCACCCAGTACTAACACCTGGTGGAGCTCAGCCAATGGTGAGAACTTACTGACCTCTCCACACCTCACCCAGTACTAACACCTGGTGGAGCTCAGCCCATGGTGAGAACTTACTGACCTCTCCTCACCTCACCCAGTACTAACACCTGGTGGAGCTCAGCCAGGTGAGAACTTACTGACCTCTCCTCACCTCACCCAGTACTAACACCTGGTGGAGCTCAGCCAATGGTGAGAACTTACTGACCTCTCCACACCTCACCCAGTACTAACACCTGGTGGAGCTCAGCCAGGTGAGAACTTACTGACCTCTCCTCACCTCACCCAGTACTAACACCTGGTGGAGCTCAGCCAATGGTGAGAACTTACTGACCTCTCCACACCTCACCCAGTACTAACACCTGGTGGAGCTCAGCCAGGTGAGAACTTACTGACCTCTCCTCACCTCACCCAGTACTAACACCTGGTGGAGCTCAGCCCATGCTGAGAACACACTGTCCCCAGGGGTCATAAAGTTAGGTCAGGGTGAAATGTGAAAGGTCGACCCTGGGTCTAACAGGAAGGGAAACTATGAGAGGGTTTGCGGAAATGCATATCACTCTCACTATAAAGAGCATGTATGCATGTGCATGTGTGTGCCTTGTGTGGGTTCTCTCTCTCACCCTCTCTTTCTCCCTCTCTCTTTGTTTCTCTCCTTCCATCCATCATGCCCTATACTTGCAGCTATAGGAACCCCAGTACAGTAATGCATACCAGATGCTCTAACCAACAGTAGCAGCTTGATATTCTATATAATCTGTTAAAGTAATTTAGAATCTGAGCCATTATCCTACAGTACACTGACTGCTTATTATATATGTCCAGCGTGATGGAAGATGTCTGGAAGTTACAGTTTAGCAATTCAAGTAGTGTGAGAAATGGGAATGGAAATGGCTCAAAGCTCCTAAAATATTATGAGGGATACAGTCACAGGGTCAGATGTTATGGTAGGGTTACATACATCATGTCATCACAATGAGTTTGTGTCAGTCTTCTGTTATCGATGTTGGAGAGAGAGGACTCACTCTTGGCATTCCCTTGAACAACCCAAATGAACTCATCACGGCTCCTCAGATCCAATATGGCTGACAGATGCACACGATCCCAATAGGGGATTAATGATTTAAGCTACATCTGTGGGCCAGACTCAGCCATTTTGTTTCATCCCTGTATGCAGCAAGCCATTGAGGACTTGCAGAGCGAGGAGGAGAAGGTGAACCTCCTGACCAAGGAGAGGGCAAAGCTACAGGTGCAGGCGGAAGATGTAAGTGTATTTGGGGGAGATACGCCAAATTTGACTTCAGTAGTGTCTAGCTTCATGGTATTGGTACAGTATCATTGTAACATATGATCAAAGAACGTTATGCTTCTATGATGTTTTTCGGATGCTGATGAACGGTTATGCTGTGCCCTCCATTGAAGCCCAGAACCTTTAAAGCTTATATTATAATTCTCTCACTCTCTCAGTTGGAGTACCTGTTAGAGCAGGAGCGGCGTCAGCGTGGGGAGCTGGAGAAAGGCAGGAGGAAGCTGGAGGGAGACAGCAGGTCCACTCTGGAGAGCCTCACTGAGATGGAGAGGATGAGGAGCAGCCTGGAGGAACTCATGAAAAAGTAGATTATATACACGCTTCATACACCAGTTATAAGCGCAATAAGCCAGTTATAGGCACTCAGTTAAATCGGTTATAAATGCTTAATAACAGTTTACAAGTCAAGAAGTGGGTTATAGACCAGGGACTTCACTAGAGATTCATGGATAGGGATAAGCCTCTTTTAGGGGGTCTGGGCATACTAGCCCAGGATTTTTTTTTAAAGCCCCCAAAAAGTATTTTCTCAATGTATATTTAGAGTAACAACGGGTGTAAAATCTATCAAAATAAGGTTATTTTTGGTCAAGGTTGGCTAAAAGTATACCTGTCTCATAGTTTGTGTTAGACACTGATCTAATATGACTTACTTAAATTCTATCCAAATAAAGAAATTAAAGCCCACTCTGTCCCCATCCATCCAACACCAACAAAAGGCACAAAAATGGCTGTACTATGTAGCCAAAATATTTTTGGGATTTTATTTTGTGTGAGAGTGAGTGAGTGAGTGAGAGAGAGGAGATGACATGCATTTTGTTGCTCAAAATTAACCCAATAATTCAGACGCATGGAAGATCCCAAACAAATATTACAACCTTTATTACATAACTGCTCCTCCTGCTTCCCTCTTCTGATGCTTATTTTGTGGTTGGATGCATCAAAGTGTACCTCCTAATTTTAAAGGTTGCAAATCGGTCAATGACACTATTGTGGCTTAGTGACCCAAGCACTTCACCCTCAATGGACATGGCTGCAAGCCTTTTCTGACCCATTGTCTTACGCAACCAGGAGTACAGCCGGCACAGTGCACTAAAGGACGTTTCACAGGAGCAGCTGCTCACAGGAATTGTGAGGGCAACCTGAATGATTTCCTTCAGAGAAGGAAACAAATCATAATCCAGGAGGTTATGCACAGCAAGCATATCTTTGGGAGACATCCAGCATCTCTTTTCCGGGCAAGAACGTTTCTGGCCACTAATATCTCTTAACATTAATACCGTAGTGCTTGGCAAACTCAGTTAAGCATGATGCAGTTAGTTACGTTTTTTAAGTTGGGGTTGCATGCCTGTATGCCTTTGAGCAGACCTGCATCTACAGTCGAGAATCGTTGGTCAAGCTCACAAACAATCCTGTCCAAGCAGGGGAGCAACAACTCTGTTTTCATTGTTTGGGAACATGACAATTCTGTGCCTAAACCCAAGGAAGTTCCACCACAAAATCTCCCATTTTCCTTTGTTTGCGCTTTCTTGCTGCATCTGCCTCTGGAAAATTGTGAATTTCACAGAGTCCTTTGGTTCTGTCATACATTTCTGTGGCAAATGCATCTGTACAAATACACGGTGGAGAACTTATGAAGCTTTGCTCTCAGACCAACAGCCATGGGGGATCCAATGGCAGATAGACAATCAAAAATAGCAGTTAAAGTGTCCAGGACTGCATTTATGGACCGCAGCTGGCATGCCCAGCGAGTGTTTGATGCTGGGCATGATGCTATTCCAAGTTTGGACTGAGCCTCTTTGAACTTGTGGTGGTTAACCAGGGATGTACTGAAAAATGAATACACATTCTCCAAGAAACTGAAAAACTCAGCAGCCTCTGAAATAGCCCTGCAAGTATGACACAACACAAAATTAAGCTCATGAGTATAGCAATGTACATATATTGCCTCCAGATGCAGCACTCTGAAATGTGCATGCACACCTCCTTTAGACCCACTCATGACATCTGCACAATCATAGGTCTGTGCAACGCACTTTAGGCCTGCTACCCTTCTCATTTGGAGCTGCTGTTGCAACTAATTTGCTATCGATTGGGCATCAAATGACTTGATTTCTGCTAGTGCTAGTAAATGCTCCTTAACTGTCCCCTCTGTCACATGCCTAATACACAGAGCCAACTGTTCAGACTGCCCATCCCTGAGCACAGCATTCGAACATGTCATTCTGAGATTCTGGAGAGAGATACGTAGCATTTGATAGAGTATTGTACCTTTGCAGGAAAGGATCAAACTCCTTCAAAAGCTCCATACATTCAAGAAAGTTCCCTCTATTTGTTCTTTCACCAGATTCATCATTGGCACGGAAAGAGAGTCCCTGTCTTCCTAACATTGAGGTGACTGCAACAGTTCTCCTCAGATACTCCGTTCTCTCTGCAATATCACTAGCATGGGCAGATGTTAAAATCTGAGCAATGTTCCCATGATTGCTAGTTGCCTGGTAGCTTTGCTATGCCACAACACTGTCTCTGTGTGTTTGTGCCATCTCAAATTTACCAAAGATAAACAAAGCTTTTTCAAATTTTTGCAGACATTATTGACAAAATAATCTAATTTAAATGTTTTTGCCAAAAACTCTACATGGAAAGTAGAAAGCTTCATTTTGGACAGAGTATTCTACACAATTGTATTTCTCAAACCAGCAGTGCTGAAATGTCCTTTTCTGTGTACCAAAACCTTTGTGTGGGTAGCTAGTCAGCTTCACTTTTCTGGGCCCAGTGTCTTTGTCACTTAAATCACTCTCATTTCTGGAAGGAGTTGCTGCAGCGGCTTGATTACTTTCTTTCTCTGGATCTGTTTGTTGTCCCTCCCTGTCTGGATCTGTTTGTTGTCCCTCCCTGTCTGGATCTGTTTGTTGTCCCTCCCTGTCTGGATCCGTTTGTTGTCCCTCCCTGTCTGGATCTGTTTGTTGTCCCTCCCTGTCTGGATCCGTTTGTTGTCCCTCCCTGTCTGGATCGGTTTGTTGTCCCTCCCTGTCTGGATCGGTTTGTTATCCCTCCCTGTCTGGATCTGTTTGTTATCCCTCCCTGTCTGGATCTGTTTGTTGTCCCTCCCTGTCTGGATCTGTTTGTTATCCCTCCCTCTCTGGATCTGTTCACTGTTCCTCTCGCTCTGGATCTGTTTCTGACCATTTTTCCTCTGGTCATGCTTGCTCTCTCTCACTTATACAGCTCACATAATGATCTCTGCCTTGCACAGAAGCCTCTCTTTCTGCATGACCATTTAAGATATCATGAACATCATTTATTTATGCCTAACAAAAGTAAGACATATGCTGTCAGATTGCTGTACAAATTTAACTGAAAGCTTAAACATATACTCGCTTTTTTTAATCACTAACCTTCATCAGACATGCTCCCTCAGCCCTGTCAGCCTCCAGCTTCTTTCCCTCATTCTTGTCTGCTGGGTTTTGACATGGATTGTTATTAAACTCATATTTACAACAACTCAAGGCTTAATAGGTGATTCATCAGTTCAAATTTTAATTTGTTTGTTTGAACTGGTAAAATCTTCATTTCCTCACCGGATTGGCCTTCGGCATAGCTGCTGGCACTGCCTCTCTTGAAGAATTTCCGTATATCCAGCTAAAATCAGTCGTTAGCTAGCCTACAGTTGAGAAATTGAGGATAATACAATGACAGTGCGATCAAAACTATGTCACCTTTTCTACACATGACCTACTGATTATTGTTTTGCAATGGCCTACTGAATGAAAGCAATTGAGTATGAAAAGATACGTGCATGACGTCATTGGTCTCATTTATAGCCTGGCACAGATAGCAAAACTACATTAAATACGTTAATTAGATATCATCACCACATAATGGTGTCTTTTAAATTAGCTAATTACCGTTAGCTAGCTCACAACGTCTGTTACACTTACAGGCAGCCTCACATAAAAATGTATTAGTTAACAAAGCTTTGATTATGACCAAAGTCTATAGTAGTGAATACTCTCTCTCTCTCTCTCTGTTCTAACTTACCACAAATTCACATCGTAGCCTATCTACATGAATCCGTCCTGTCAGAGCCTTTTCCTATCCGTTTACTGTTAGCTAGCAGTCTCAAGTAGGTAATGTTAACCAAAATGTTAGCTACAAGTAGGCCTAACAGTCACTAGCATGTGCAGAATTCTCTGCATCAGCAGCCTCCCTCAGGTCCTAGTGCCCACCCAGTAAGAAGTTTAAGATGCGATGGAACGGTTGACTAAAAAAAAGGATTCACAAAGAAAATATGTAGACTGATATATTGATTTATTTAGGTGGGGGCTATTTAATCTAGAGCCCCCCTAAAATAGGCCTAGTGACGGCCCTGTTATAGACAATGGCAAACCATTGAAAAAATAACAGTTGAGGAGTTCAATAAGAAGTTATAGACAATGAGTTACAAAGAAATGAGATATTCATAGAGAGAAATTAATGTAAAGTGGCTTCGTTTTTTCATAAACCCAATAGAGTTGGGACTGGGTGAATGTTGAAATACTTATCTTATCCTCAACCAAAACAAGGGAAATTGGCAGACCGACAGTCCAGGTGTTGTCAAATGATGTCTTTGCTAAGGAATTGCATCTGCATACTATATCAGCCATATGATATCTGTTCAACATCCAAGAAAAGAAAAAACAGTCCAGAAACAGTATTTGGTTTGGTGCTTGCAGACATTTGGATTGCATGTCTCTGGCTTGCAGAAAAACAGATGCCTGGTGGAGGTTATAACATGATATCAGTAGTGCAGAGGACCGTTATCTGGATTTTAAGGGCTCGGGGCCTCGGGCCAGGGTTCAGTAATGTCCTAACTTGTTGGTATGTGCCTTTCAGTAATATGAGGCTGAATGGAGGAAGGTGTTCTCTGACCTTCACCTGGAGAGTAGAACCAGCTGTGACATACAGGACACAAACGCAATAACATTTTCATTACCAAAACAGAACTGGGCCTTGACGTCAGATGTCATTCATTAATTTCCCCCCTTTCCTTCCCCTCTTCTCTTTCACTCACACACCTCTCTTTCTCACAAAAACATTTTCAAATGAAGAGGGGTCCTTGAAGTAATTAATCCTCATTGCACAATATTATTCTCATTTGTGAATGCCAATCAAATTAGTGAGTCACCTTGTTGCACCACCAGGATCAAACAAGGTCTGCCACTCATTATCTCTGCTGAGCATGTCCCCTCACAGGGCAG
This sequence comes from Brachymystax lenok tsinlingensis, assembly GCA_030435695.1. Lineage (NCBI taxonomy): Eukaryota > Metazoa > Chordata > Actinopteri > Salmoniformes > Salmonidae > Brachymystax > Brachymystax lenok. The sequence goes on from CM059804.1 coordinate 25,651,811, forward strand.
TTTACTGTGGAAAAGGTATGATGATATTTTCTCTCTCTCTCTCTCTCTCTCTCTCTCTCTCTCTCTCTCTCTCTCTCTCTCTCTCTCTCTCTCTCTCTCTCTCTCTCTCTCTCTCTCTCTCTCTCTCTCTCTCTCTCTCTCTCTCTCTCTCTCTCTCTCTCTCTCTCTCTCTCTCTCTCTCTCTCTCTCTCAAGGAGAGATGTGGAGATAAGCAGCACCAGTACCAAGCTGGAGGCAGAAGAGGCCCTAAACATCAGCCTCCAGGGCAGGAACAAGGAACTGCAGGTTAGACCCAGGCTGGAGATGAAGGGGTGTTAGAGTGGAGATATTGAGGGGTGGCAGGGGAGGGGAGAGGGTTTGAAGGACTTTAAAGGGGTGCCGAGGGGGAGGGTGATGTGATGGGTTGAGTTGGAAGAGGGGGTGTAGGGTCAGGGGTCGGGAGGCATTAAGACATGTCAGAGAGAGTGGGAGGACGGGGGGGTAAGAGTGGATTTGAGAGGTAAGATTGAAGGGGGTTGCTCCTGGTCGGGATGTCAAGGAGAGATCTGCATTCCCACTTTTCAGCACCACGGCTGTGTTCTGTCCTCTGATTGGTGGGCTGGTTTCACAGCCCCCTGCCTGTCAGGAGAATGAGGAGCTGGTAAAAACACACATCCTCCATCTGAGCTGATAAACATCTATAGCCTGGCCCCTCTCACAGGGAGTTAACTCCTTCACTCTCTCTGGATATATGCTGTGTAGACATAACCCTTTGGCTTCTCCATTCAGGTTACTGTTTGCAAAGATGCACTTCAAAATCACAAGAGCCTTCCTAGTGTAATAATGTTTTATTAATAAATAAGTAGTTATAGTGTCTGATTTGCAGATACTTTACTCTATGTAAATGGGCTTCATGCCCTCAGATGATAAAAAAAAACTCCACGCCCTGCAGCTTCTTGTGTTTCCACATTCATTCCAGAAGTATGTCAATGAGGGAAAGAGATTTTCTTTTTGATTTGACAGTGCCTACGCAACTAAAATACCATTCAGGTCATTCAGTTCTTATATCTGGCATAAATGCCTGAATGAGCACATAATAACGCTGAAATTATTACTTTAACAGGACATTCGGTTTTAATGTACTATTTGCAGTTGTCATTGCATTACATTTTTGCAGACACTCTTATCCAGAGTGACTTAAGGTAACCTTTTGGTTACTGGCCCAACACTCTTAACCGCTAGACTGCCTGCCGACCCCAAAATTATAAAAGCCCACGGAAGACAAGGTTATGGGAACAATGTTTACACGCGTTGACATACTGTAGCTCCAACATGATTATCTCTCTCTGTCCCTGGAACTTGTAGATTAACATGTGATTTGTCTGGCTCTGTTCCTTCACGCAAAGAATGAGATTGAGAGCGAGACTGAAGGAATTGCAGATAAACTGAGAGAGATGGAAAGAGAGTCAAGAAGAGAAACAGAGACACACACAGAGATACAGAGAGAAAGAAAGAAAGAGAGAAACAGAGCGACAGATTGAGAAAAAGAGAGAGTGGTAAAAGCGAAGGTGCAGATCAGGTTAACTCCTCCTGAGATCCATGGATGCCTTCAGTTCCTTGATTCTCTATCCAGAGGTTGGGAAAGAACAGAGGAATAAAGACTGTCTTTGTCTGTCTGCTGGGTGAACGAGGGACTGAAAGACGATCGGTGTGTCGGTGAGAGTGGACATGTTTTCACATTTACTGTAGCCCTGGCATAATCCCATCAATGAAGCCTGTGTGTGTGTGTGTGTGTGTTTGGATCATGATCAGCATCTCCTCCCACAGATAAAGGTGCAGGTGTCCAAGCCAGGCCAGCGCTGAACAAAAGACCAGATTATTGGTTAGCCCTTCCCGTCTCTCGCCCACTCGTGTGTGGTTTAAATATAAAGGTCACATGAATATGTCAAGATTCCAAGACAGCATTGTAGCTCACAGGAAATCAAAGAGATATCTCATTTATGATGCAGCTATCTTCCCCCCTACAGTACAGTTAAAGCACAATGTATTGCTGGAGGTAGCAGTTATGCATTTCAGCTGCATCTTAGGGGTGTTGTAGCTCAAAGAGATGGCTCTGAACAGCCTGTGTACTGTACAGTGCAATGTTCTGTATTTATATTGTGTACGTGGGGGCGGGTTGGCTAGTGAATAGCTATGATGATGGAGCTCCCACTACTCCTCTACAGTTCAAAGCAGCTTTGGCAGACACAATATGAATGCAGTTGTAGAATGGGGTTAACAGACGCATGCTATTCACTTCCATCTCGGAGGTGGCAGAGGTTTTATGGCTGGTTTTATGGTGTTTATAATAAAGCAATTCTAGCGGACTGAAAAGGGATCATTGTGTGAGGTCAGAGGTCAAGTCCATCATCATGAACTTGTTTGTGACCAGTATTTTTCTGTTTTGCTTTAATGCAGATGTGGGTTTGCGTGTCCAGTACATGTGTAAAAGTAACACAGGACAGGACCCAGGCCCTCAGTCACCTGGGTACTGTACACATAACACATAATTGTTAATAACACCCTGTGAGAGGGGACCTTCCTGTCCTCAGCTACACTCTTAGAAAAAAGGGTTCCAAAACGGTTCTTCGGCTATCCCCCATAGGGTAAGCATTTTGGTTCCAGGTAGAACCCTTTTGGGTTCCATATAGAACTCTCATGGAAAGGGTTGCAACCCAAAAGGGTTCTACCTGGAACCAAAAAGGGTTATTCAAAGGGTTCTTCTATGGGGACAGCCGAAGAACCCTTTTAGGTTCCAGATATCACTTGCCTTTTATTTTTTAAGAGTGTAGAGGCTCTGATGAGGTAAAAGCCTTTAATTAGCTGGCCATCACTTCAGTCAATAAAATCACCAGGGCCTGCCATTGCCATGGTAGCTACAGCTCCATCTGAAGGTGTTCAAAAAGAACAAAGGGTTCTTATTCCAGAACTTTTCCAGCTTAGAGTCTGGAATGATCAGAGCATACGTATGTGGACAGTATGGAGAGTTCTATTGATAGGAGTAGAGTCTGTAATGAGGTTAGTTCGATGCAGGAGCAGGTCTGTGGTAGGCGTGTGCCACGAGAGACTAATCGTTCAGCCTCTGGTCTGGTTCCCCTCTCGGAGGGCTCTCTGAGGGGGGTTGACAGGATATAGCTGCCCACGCTATAGAATACCCCTCAGATACAATCACCAAGCCATCAGGCTCAACTCACATGTGATTGCAATTTATGCTCAATTTAATGGTGGAGAGTTGCACTGAGAAAAAAATACCCTAATGTGGAAAGTTTAAGTAAGTGCAATTTCAGACATCAGACCCTCCAAAAGTCCACTGTAATAATGGGCTAACAGTTTTGTTTCCTTTTGCGGTGTCTTATGTTTATAAGATGATGCTGAAATGGACTTACTGTGGTAAAACACTGTACACAATAGTTTGCCAGTACAGCAGCGCCCAGGCATGTTTAGAAGAAAAAAAACAGTTGGTCCAACAAACTGTTATTTTACAGTGCAGTGTTGTTGTATCAAAATATTAGCAATAACAGTTTTAGGCAAAGTTGACTGGTAGAGAAGTAACAGCAACAGATATATAACAATATATTAAATAGAGTAGTCGGGGACCTCTGCTACTCTCTGTGTGTGTGTGTGTCAGGAAGTGTGGAGTGTAGAATGCCTGAGGAGAAGCGGCTCGGCTGAGTGGAGCGTAGCAGCATGTGTGTGTGTCGGTATGTGTGTGAGAGAAAGAAAGAGAGAGAGTGTTGGGGAGAGTCAGTCAGTCAGGCTGCTGCTGCCTCACCATGGCTGTGCTCTCTGCTGAGGTCCTGCGCTGGCATGTGAGTTTCTACACCTCTTTTTTCTCACTCGCTCACTAACTTTCTTTTATCCTCTTCTTCTCTTTCTTTTTGCATGCTTTGGAATGTTTGTGTGGGCTTGTGCCGTTCATAGGAAACTTGAAAGTTATTAGCTAAAGTTATACGGATGTTATCTGAATGACTAGCCTGGTTGTTTTGCTACCTGTAGAGCACTGTTGAAATATTTGCATGTATTATACGTCTGTTTACTGTCATTGCTAAAACTCATCTGACTTAGAGATGATTAGGGCCAGCAGCATACCACCCTGCATCCCACTCCTAGCTTTCCTCTGAAGCTAAGTAGGATTGGTCCTTGATGGGAGACCAGATGCTGCTGGAAGTGGTGTTCGAGGGCCAGTAGGAGGCACTCTTTCCTCTGGTCTAAAAAAAACGATCTCAATGCCCCAGGGCAGTGGTTTGGGACATTGCCCTGTGTAGGATGCCGTCTTTCAGATGGAATGTTAAACGGGTGTCCTGACTCGCTGTGGTCACTAAAGATCCCATGGCACTTATCGTATGAGTAGGGGAGTTAACCCCGGTGTCCCGGCTAAATTCCCAATCTGGCCCTCATGGCCACCTAATAATCCCCAGCTTCCAATTGGCTCATTCTGCCTCTCTTCTGTAACTATTCCCCAGGTCATTGCTGTACATGAAAATGGAAAAATAAGGGTTAAAAAAAGCAGTGTGATTGAGATATTTAAAGTTATGACCCTGCCTGTGTGTTTAGAGTGTGGAACTTTGTGTGGTGTTTTCAGAGTCTCTGCGTTTTGTGGTTAGTAGTGAGAGAGTTGGCTATGTTAGTGTGTGTGTATGTGTGTGATAGGATGTCCTGGGGGTATACGGTATGTGTTAGACACACTTCCTGACACTGAGACAAGATAGAGCTGTAGATACCACAGAACATGACATGACTTGGAGCCTGAAGACAGCAATGTTTAGAAACTCTGGCAATACGTTTGTGTCAAAAGGACATAAACAACCTGTGTGTCATTGAATTGAGTTATGATATTGGGAAACTTAACTGTACTTAGAGATCTATTAGTGTGATAAGACCTTGCATCTATTGCATTGTATGTTTGTACGCCATAGATGTCATATATTAATGATGAAAGTGCAATAAATCATTCAGCTATAGTAACAATTCTAATATAATCAAATATTGCAACATGAACCCGATCATTTCATTATGTCATTACGTTCATGAAGTGAAATCCTTCATTACTGTAGTCCCACCCATTGGGCAGCCATGTATGAATTAAAGATCATGTGAAAGGACAGCTGATATTCTCTGTTGAGCTGACTGACCTGATATGAAAGCCCAGTCCCATGCAGACCCAGTCTGAGGGTCAGAGTAGAGATAATGATGGAGGCTACTGCTGCTGCTGACATTCCTGCTGTGAAAAAAAACAACCACTGGCATGCTGAACCAACCCAGGGAGAAATACAGAGAATGAGAATCTCTCTCACCACAAACCTACTGCCCTGAAATAGCAAACCAACTATGGGGTGGTGCCTCTTATTTGCCCAGACTGAAGAGTATGTAGGTTTACTGTGACAATGGGAATTATTCAAATCTGTCATAAGTTGCAGTGATTCTATGAAATGCTAACACATGCATGTAATGAGGACAATGCTCTCTCTGCTCTCTGTAGGTCCGCATCGAGGAGCTGGAGGAGGAACTGGAGACAGAAAGAGCCATGAGAGCCAAGGTACAGTACGTCTGTCACTGGTCCGGTACTGTAACCCCTACATTATCACCTAACTCTATGACACCTATTGCATCCATAACTCACTGTAGTTGGGCTGTATTTAGTGTTATAGGGGGATGAGCTGGAGTTAACGTTATGTTTGGAGGTGCTGTGGCTGGAGGAATACTGGGGAAGGGAAATAGAAACAGAGAATCGGTAAGGTGGGAGGTTAATTTCAGACAGGAAGGGTAGTGGAGGGTTCAGTTGGAGTAGGGAAGTGGGATGGAGGCAAATGGGAGTGAGTGGGTTTGGGGGACCTGGTGTTTGGCATGCTGGTGGGGTAAATAGGTCTGTCCCGTGCCTCTTGTGGTTACCCCAAATCAGCTGCACCTGTGATAATAAATGAGAGGAAAGCCCTGGTGTTTCTGGTTAACTCACAGAGCAACCCCGGAGGCAGACAGAGCCCCTACATCCGACCATTCCACACATGCATGCAAACACAAATGCACGTGCACACACACACACACACACACACACACACACACCTACACACCTACGTACACACATGGACACATTCCTCCACCTTGCTCCGCACAAGCATGACAGAAGTAATGGATGAGGATAATTCTTTTGGTCTTCCTCTTCTTCAGCACGCCAAGGTGGCCAAAAGGCATCTGGTATTTTTTTATGTTAAGGCTACAAACTGGGTTTAACACTCTGAGCTTAGTCCATGTCAAACCAATCCATTGTAGAAGAAGATTGTTCACTTAACAATAAGAGGAGATTGTTAACCGCTTCTTATGTGAAATGAGACTTTAGTTTTGTGTGTATTAGAGAGACAGACCTTGCTGTGATTCCACTGTAGCAATAAGCAGGCCAGAGATAGAAACATACATATTTCATCCTCACTGGTGGTGAATGGAGTGACATCCAGTCCCTTTAGGCTGTTTGCACACGTCTTCCCTAGCTCTGGGTGGTACAACATACACCCACACCCACACACACACACACACACTGGGTGGTATACTTAACCAAAAGCCCTGTGCTCTCCCTGCCTCTATTAAAGGCAGCAGAGTGTGAGAGAGAGACAGGCAGAGACTTGTAAAGCTTTATCTGCAGGGTCTTCTGTGTCTCTGACACACATACCAGCGCTGCAGACAGGCTGTCCATTGTCTGGCTCAGCTCAGGTAGGGAGAGATGAGGAGATAGTACCAGGAGATAATGCCGTCACTATCTCCTGGTACTGTTTTCCATGGGATCTTCTCCCCAGTGGAATGTCGGACACACACACACACAAATGGTCACCCACAAACTCCCTGACACTCTCATGCAAACAAGAGGTGTCTGCCATTCCACATGGACTAAGACAAGAGGTGTCTGCCATTCCACATGGACTAAGACAAGAGGTGTCTGCCATTCCACATGGACTAAGACAAGAGGTGTCTGCCATTCCACATGGACTAAGACAAGAGGTGTCTGCCATTCCACATGGACTAAGACAAGAGGTGTCTGCCATTCCACATGGACTAAGACAAGAGGTGTCTGCCATTCCACATGGACTAAGACAAAGCTGACCTTCCTTTAGCCTCTTTAGTTTACAACAGAAAGGGAACGGTTGTGAAGTGTGTTGAGCTGAAGTAGCTGTGGACACTGTCACTGGACTGGACGAGAGTGCTGACAGAAACAGGTCAGAGGTCAGAGTGCATGGGCGAGACAGATATAGGGAGCTATAGTGGTAGAGTGGGGAGGGGTGAGTGCACAGGAAACTGAAAGATGAGATCCCTCCGCTTGGTTGGAGCTGAAAGGAGATTAGTCTGTTTTCACTTTGAGCGCTGATTAACCATGTCAAGAGGAAGACCATACAGAAAATGCATAGATAATGTAGAATATCAGGAAGCAGGCCCACATTCTGTATATGGACAAACACACTTGACTCTTGAGGTAGTGTTGCCTACCATACACTACCAGTGGGCTGAAGCTTAACCTTCTACTGCAGTGGGCTACATCAGAGTGATTCTTGGTAGTCTTAAACAAATCTACTTTGAAACAAAAGTGTACACCTCACACACATGGTTATGGACTTAAAAAAATAAGATACAGTGGGGCAAAAAAGTATTTAGTCAGCCACCAATTGTGCAAGTTCTCTCACTTAAAAAGATGAGAGAGGCCTGTAATTTTCATCATAGGTACACTTCAACTATGACAGACAAAATGTGGAAAAAAAATTCAGAAAATCACATTGTAGGATTTTTAATGAATTTATTTGCAAATTATGGTGGAAAATAAGTATTTGGTCACATACAAACAAGCAAGATTTCTGGCTCTCACAGACTTGTAACTTCTTCTTTAAGAGGCTCCTCTGTCCTCCACTCGTTACCTGTATTAATGGCACCTGTTTGAACTTGTTATCAGTATAAAAGACACCTGTCCACAACCTCAAACAGTCACACTCCAAACTCCACTATGGCCAAGACCAAAGAGCTGTCAAAGGACACCAGAAACAAAATTGTAGACCTGCACCAGGTTGGGAAGACTGAATCTGCAATAGGTAAGCAGCTTGGTTTGAAGAAATCAACTGTGGGAGCAATTATTAGGAAATGGAAGACATACAAGACCACTGATAATCTTCCTCGATCTGGGGCTCCACGCAAGATCTCACCCGTGGGGTCAAAATGATCACAAGAACGGTGAACAAAAATCCCAGAACCACACGGGGACCTAGTGAATGACCTGCAGAGAGCTGGGACCAAAGTAACAAAGCCTACCATCAGTAACACACTACGCCGCCAGGGACTCAAATCCTGCAGTGCCAGACGTGTCCCCCTGCTTAAGCCAGTACATGTTCAGGCCCGTCTGAAGTTTGCTAGAGAGCATTTGGATGATCCAGATGAGGATTGGGAGAATGTCATATGGTCAGATGAAACCAAAATATAACTTTTTGGTAAAAACTCAACTCGTCGTGTTTGGAGGACAAAGAATGCTGAGTTGCATCCAAAGAACACCATACCTACTGTGAAGCATGGGGGTGGAAACATCATGCTTTGGGGCTGTTTTTCTGCAAAGGGACCAGGACGACTGATCCGTGTAAAGGAAAGAATGAATGGGGCCATGTATCGTGAGATTTTGAGTGAAAACCTCCTTCCATCAGCAAGGGCATTGAAGATTAAACGTGGCTGGGTCTTTCAGCATGACAATGATCCCAAACACACCGCCCGAACAGCGAAGGAGTGGCTTCGTAAGAAGCATTTCAAGGTCCTGGAGTGGCCTAGCCAGTCTCCAGATCTCAACCCCATAGAAAATCTTTGGAGGGAGTTGAAAGTCCGTGTTGCCCAACGACAGCCCCAAAACATCACTGCTCTAGAGGAGATCTGCATGGAGGAATGGGCCAAAATACCAGCAACAGAATGTGAAAACCTTGTGAAGACTTACAGAAAATGTTTGCCAACAAAGGGTATATAACAAAGTATTGAGATAAACTTTTGTTATTGACCTAATACTTATTTTCCACCATAATTTGCAAATAAATAAATTAAAAATCCTACAATGTGATTTTCTGGATTTCTTTTTCTCATTTCGTCTGTCATAGTTGAAGTGTACCTATGATGAAAATTACAGGCCTCTCTCATCTTTTTAAGTTGGAGAACTTGCACAATTGGTGGCTGACTAAATACTTTTTTGCCCCACTGTACCTGTACCATGTCAGATGTAGAGTTGAAATATATTCCATTTTGAGTTTGCATCCCACTATGACACATTATATACATCACAGAAGACTGAAATATAACAACTTTTTGACATAGAAGCACCAGATGTCTTTTTTTTTTTTAGTAATTATGAAAATAATTAAGAGCATTCCACCCATGAGGCCACTAGGTCATTTGACTGCGGGAAAGGGCTACAGACCCTCTCAACATTCACAACAGCTTTAAAACAGCAGAAAAAGATAAACATAAAAACAACAACTGCGTTCAACTGGAACTTATAAAGCTTTGATTGTTTGTGCGTTTCACGACCATATGTTTCAGAGTACTATAACCGTTACATGTGTAACCCTGTTTTATAATGGAAATGTCTCAAGTTTGAGATAAACATCACCCAAGCCTGTCATTACCACTCTGATATTCTCATATTTATGGAGATGATGCTTAGTCTGGTCTAGCACAACATAGATTTTATATAGACATTTAAATCATTTACACTTGAAATACTCACATGCTGGCCTTCTCTACCTGGAAACAGAGATGGTAGTAGCTACTGTAGATGACCAAGAAACAGAAGTTGCTCAATATTTGGACTTTGCAACGGAAGCTCCTCCCTGCTGTGCTCTGATTGGACAGGTGCGATGATCCTGACCTCTGAATCCTGTGGAGGTCACTTCCTGTTAGTGTCTTTCAATCACAGAAATCCACAGGATGTGGGATCATTTTGGTGGGTCCAGATCGAATCTGCAGGGCCATTTGCTTACCAATATCTTTACAGTGTTTCCAGCATATTTAATTAATAAAACTGCAGCTATCAATGTTTTGTCACTTTAGATGCTCTCAGGCTGTTACATAGATGACCACAGCTGGTTTACACAAGGAAGATATCACCCACCTACAAGAGTGTCGCTTTGATGATGTCACTGTGTGTGGAGAGGATACTGTTTGTGATAAACTGAGCAGGATCTGTTTCTGATACAATTGCACCCAGAAACAAATCTCGCATGAACACTTGCCTCTAGCCAGCTCATTTGTAATTGTTAAGTCTATTATGAGAGACTACAAATGACTTTGTTTTGTAGGTGGAGAAGCAGAGAGCTGATCTGACCAGAGAACTGGATGACCTCACTGACCGACTGGAGGAGGCAGGAGGAGCCACAGCTTCACAGGTACACACACAGACAAACACACTCTAGCATGAAACCCTGAGATGTATTGGCACTTGATGTCTAGCTTCTACCTCCCCCTCTCTCTCCCTCCATCACTCCCCTCAGATTGAAGTAAATAAAAAGCGGGAGGCGGAGCTCCAGCGTCTGAGGAGGGACTTGGAGGAGTCTTCTATCCAATCAGAGGCCCTGGCTGCGTCTCTAAGGAAGCGTCATGGCGATGCGATGGCAGAGCTGGGAGAGCAGTGTGAGGGTCTACAGAGGACCAGGGTCAAGCTGGACAAGGAGAAACAGAGTCTACGCATGGAGCTGGAGGACCTTGCTGCCTCACTGGACACCCTGCAGAAAGTCAGGGTTAGTGACACCTCGGATGGGAAGGCTGTCCCTGAGAGTTAGCGATTATTTCTATCACAATGACCGACATCAAGCTTTTGGAGGTGTCTTGTAAAGTCTCACGACACCTTTCCAGGTCTTGATCTTTACTCGCACTCTAAAAAGAATCAGCCATGTGAGTGCCTATGTAATATGGCCAAAGCGCCTTGAAATGCCATGTTTTCATCTTAACTCCAGGTGTCGACAGACAGCCAGCTGAGGAAGCTGGAGGAGCAGCTCTCTGAGGCCAACACCAGAGGAGACGATCTGCAGAAAGCTCTGACTGAGGTCAACGTAGCCAGGAACAGACTCACAGGTACACGTACAAGTGCAGACACACAACCACACACACAACCAAGTGAAAACTAAAAGGCTTTGGCGTGTCTCCACTGTTTAGTTCAATCGGGTTTAACCGTTTACTTGGCTTAGAGTGCGGAGCACAAACACTCACACAAACAGATTGAACAGAGTTAGTCAGCACTAGGACTATACACACAGATGGAACAGGACTGTGGTGCAACAAAGACTTTATGACACAGCCTTGAGTTCAGACCAACTGGCCTACCGCCAGCCAAACTCAGTTCAACCCAGTCCAGTGCTGAGCAAAGGGAAACAGACATGCTAGAAGAAACAATATCATTTACAGCTTATCCACTGGACACTGCTGCTCAGGGTTGACAGTGGAACACAATTGGCCTCAGATGGCCTTGAATGCGACAGGGAAAATGTCATTAAGTATCATATAAATGCCGTCATGAACCCTCTGCAAATTCCGTGAAGAGTCCTCTCTCTGTGTCTTTGCTCTGTGTATTAAAAAATCTCTGTGAGTATAGCTATCATATAAATATATTAATGTGTTTATAGCAGTTAGCTATATGGTAAAAGTGCTGAATCGGGAACAAACTCAGTCGGACACACCAGTTTTGACCAAGTCGGTCTCTGCCCCCTGTACGTCCTGGTAGTTGATAACACACCTGGGCCTAGATTCAATCAAATCAAGCGTTCACCCGCAATAGCAGACACCCTCAAAGATGGTATTTTGGTGGTGTCAAAGGTGTAACGCTAGAGATGTCAAATCGGTGAGAGGCTGCTTGTGTGGTCAGTCACGAAGCCACACCCGTCCCACTTGCGTTAGATGTTCAGAACAGGAAAGTGAAGGGTATATAAAAATAATGACACTTAAATTGAAAATCATTAAACTAAATAATGAGGATTTCTATCAGCCTTTGAGGTGTAGATTACGTCTCACATTCCAGTGTTCAAACTAAAGAAGGCTGCATGGGATTTCCCTTAATGCGACTCCATGCAGCCAATGGCAATGTCCGCTTTAGGCATAACGATGGGAGCCCCTTGTGGATTTGACTGCTCTAGCGCAGTTCCTTCTCTGGCACTGCCAAAAAATCTGATCTGATAGAATCTAGCCCCTGGTTGTGTCTCTAATTTATCTTCTCTCTGTGTGATGTTAGCTGACAACACAGACCTGTCCAGACAGCTGGAGGAGGCAGAGAGCAGAGCCAGCCAGGTCTGTCGCTCCAAGACCCTGATTGTGACCCAACATGAAGACATCAAGAAACAGATGGACGAGGAGCTCAAGGTAGGACCAGCCAGTGGTGGTGTGTGTGGGGGGTGCTGAGAATGTGTGTGAGGAGGAGGAGTGTATTTAGTACCACTGATTATGAAGTGAATGTTTTCAGTTGTATCAATGACTGATAAGAATTTAGGAATCTAAGCATCGGAATGACCTCATATCCCAAATATGTGTCCTCCCTACGCACAATGTTTCATTACGGATTCTTATAGCTTTCAGATGTCTTTGACAGTATGTGTGTCTCTCCCCCATTCTAAGCTGGCCCTGGGCAGCAGTCTGGCAGTGCTGCTTCAGGAGTGTGTTACAGTGTATGTGACAGTGTGTCCTTTTCACTGTCCCCAGTCTAAGCTGGCCCTGGCCAGCAGTCTGGCAGGGCTGCGTCAGGAGTGTGAGGTGTTGAAGGAACAGCTGGAGGAGGAGCAGGAGAGCAAGCTGGAGCTGCAGCGCTTCATCTCCAAACTCAACACCGAGGTCACACATTGGAGGACCAGACATGAGGCGGACGCCATACAGCACTTGGACGAACTGGAGGAGACTAAGTAAGACACATACAGTTGTCGGAAGTTTACATACACTACATCAGACTGTTAAACAGCCATCACTAACATTGAGTGGCTGCTGCCAACATACTGACTCAAATCTCTAGCCACTTTAATAATAAAAAATTGGATGTAATAAATGTATCACAAGCCACTTTAAAAACCTCTTGGGGATAATTAAGGAGCAGTGGGGCGATAGCGCCCCATCCTTGACAACATCTGGAAAAATGCAGAGCGCCAAATTCAAATTACAAATGTAGTAATATAAAACATCCATGAAAATAAAAGTGTTGCACACTGTTTAAAAGCTTAGAATCTTGGCAATCTCACAGCATTGTCAGATTTCAAAAAGGCTTTCCCGCGAAAGCATAACATTTGATTGTCTGAGGACAGCGCCCCACGTACTTCCTGCATTAGCATAGTAACATAACCAGCACGGGTGTCACAAAACTCATAAAAAGAGATAAAATAAATCGCTTACCTTTGAAGATCTTCTTCTGATGGCAATCCGAAAGGTCCAAGCAAGACAATAAATGTTCCTTTTGTTAGAAAAAGTCCCTCTTTATATCCATAAAGCTCCGTTTGGTTGGCGCGTTTTGTTCAGAAAATCCACCGTCCACTATACAAGGCAAAAAATATACCTATCAACTTTGTCCAAACAAATCAAACAACGTTTCTAATCGATCCTTAGATACACTAATATGTATATTAACAATAATATTTCACACAGGTAATATCCTGGGCGATAGAAAAGGACAAAACCGAGGCGCACGCTTACGGTCCCGCGCGTCAAAGAGAAAAGTGACTTACTCCCTCCACTTGGAAAAACTTCTTCTACTCCTCTATTTTTCTAGATAAACGAATGAAACCTTGTCTAAAGACTGTTGACATCTAGTGGAAGCCTTAGGTACTGCAACCTGGGAGCTGGAATCCAGCATTTCCTATAGCAAGTCAATGGCAAAAGAGGCACCTCACAGGATCACATTTTCCCGGGTGGATTTTCCTTGGGTTTTTGCCTGCCAAATCAGTTATGTTATACTCACAGACATTATTTTAACAGTTTTAGAAACTTCAGAGTGTTTTCTATCCAATACAACTAACTATGTGCATATCCTAGTTTCTGGGCCTGAGTACCAGGCATTTTACTTTGGGCATGCCAGACTCTCCAAACTCTGAACACTGCTGCCGCTCCCTAACAGGTTTTAAACAATGCCACTTTATATAATGTTTACATATCCTACATTACTCATCTCATATGTATATACTGTACTCTATACCATCTACTGCATTTTGCCTATGCCATTCGGCCATCGCTCATCCATTTATTTATATGTACATACTCGTATTCATTCCTTTAAGGTAGTTGTTGTGAAATTGTTAGATTACTTGTTAGATACTACTGCATGGTCAGAACTAGAAGCACAAGCATTTCGCTACACTCGCATTAACATCTGCTAACCATGTGTATGTGACAAATACATTTGATTTGACCTTGGCCAAATACATTTACACTCCGTTTTTTCACAATTGCTAACATTTAATCCTAGTAACAATTCCCTGTCTTAGGTCAGTTAGGATCACTACTTTATTTTAAGAATGTGAAATGTCAGAATAATAGTAGAGAGAATGATTTATTTCATATTTTATTTCTTTCATCACATTCCCATTGGGTCAGGAGTTGACATACACTCAATTAGTATTTGGTAGCATTGCCTTGAAATTGTTTAACTTGGGTCTTTTTGGGTAGCCTTCCACAAGCTTCCCATAATAAGTTGGGTGAATTTTTGCCCGTTCCTCCTGACAGATCTTTTCAGTCCTGCCCACAAATTTTCTATAGGATTGAGATCAGGGCTTTGTGATAGCCACTTCAATATCTTGACTTTGTTGTCCTTATGCCATTTTGCCACAACTTTGGAAGTATGCTTGGGGTCATTATCCATTTGGAAGACCCATTTGTGACCAAGCTTTAACTTCCCGACTGATGTCTTGAGATGTTGCTTCATTATATCCACATAATTTTCCTTCCTCATGATGCATCCATTTTGTGAAGTGCACCAGTCCCTCCTGCAACAAAGCACCCCCACAACATGATGCTGCCACCCCCGTGCTTCATGGTTGGGATGGTGTTCTTCGGCTTGCAAGCCTCCCCGTTGTTCCTCCAAACATAACGATGGTCATCATGGCCAAACAATTCTATTTTTGTTTCATCAGACCAGAGGACATTTCTCCAAAAAGTACGATCTTTGTCCCCATGTGCAGTTGCAAACCGTAGTCTGGCTTTTTTATGCCGGTTTTGGAGCAGTGGCTTCTTCCTTGCTGAGCGGCCTTTCAGGTTATGTTGATATAGGACTTTTACTGTGAATATAGATATTTTTGTACCGGTTTCCTCCAGCATCTTCACAAGATACTTTGCTGTTGTTCTGGGACTCATTTGCACTTTTCTCAAGGAGACAGAACGCATCTCCTTCCTGACCGGTATGACGGCTGCGTGGTCCCATGGTGTTTATACTTGCATACTATTGTTTGTACAGATGAACGTGGTACCTTCAGGCATTTGGAAATTGCTCCCAATGATGAACCAGACTTATGGAGGTCTACAATTTTTTTTCTGAGGTCTTGGCTGATTTCTTTTGATTTTACCATGATGTCAAGCAAAGAGTTTGGTAGGCCTTGATATACATCCACAGGTACACCTCCAATTGTCTCAAATTATGTCAATTAGCCTATCAGAAGCATCTAAAGCCATGACATCATTTTCTGGAATTTTCCAAGCTGTTTAAAGGCACAGTCAACTTCTGACCCACCAGAATTGTGATACAGTGAATTATAAGTGAAATAATCTGTCTGTAAACAATTGTTGGAAAAATTACTTGTGTCATGCACAAAGTAGATGTCCTAACTGACTTGCCAAAACTATAGTTTGTTAACAAGAAATTTGTGTAGTGGTTGAAAAACGAGAAACTTCCGACTTCAACTGTACTAGTATATAGAACACACACACACAGACACGCGCGCGCAGCTGAGCTAGAAGACAAGAAGTGAGAGTTAAAACCAAAATCTTGCCTACTTCTTTCTAAAACAACATACTGTGTTCCAATCGTACAACATACTATTTAGAACATACTGCTAAGTAAGCATGTATGCAGTAAGCAACAAACTTTAAATGCTAGGCTCACCATACTGAGAATGCGTAATGTTTCCCACCATTCATTAATTTTGCTACAGCCTATCCCCTAATCTGATTTTGAGCTGAATGTTGTCAGACACACATGGGTCTGAAAAGCTGATTCCCTTCTTCAATAGCATGCAGTGAATTGTACTGGATGAAAAGCCAAAATGAGTATGACATCCTGGCATCTAAAGCATACTTTCAAATTTTCACCTACTACAAGTATGTACAGGTATTGAGACACTCTCACACACCTTCATATCCAGACGTGTGTGTGTGTTCCAGGAAGAAGCTGGCGTCTCGGCTCCAGGAGGCTGAGGAGGCGGTGGAGGCCACCCAGGCTAAGTGCTCCTCTCTGGAGAAGACCAAGCAGAGACTACAGGGAGAGGTGGAGGAGCTCTGTATAGACCTGGAGAAGGTAAGAGGACACATTAAAACATGGCAGAGGAGCTGAATAATCTACTTTATCAATGTAATCAATTAAGAACTGGTCATAACGGATAAATGGTAGCTGGCGAGTGATAATGGCCAATCCCTCTACCTTCATTGTTCTCCCTTCCAGGCTAGTAATTGTGGCCAGGCGCTGGATAAGAAACAGCGCATCTTGGAGAAGCAGCTTGGCGACTGGAGGCAGAAGTGTGAGGATCTGGTGTTGGAGGTGGAGGGTTGTCAGAAGGAGAGCAGACAGCACGCCACAGAGCTCTTCAAACTGAAGACGGCCCATGAAGAGGCTCTGGAACAGGGAGATGCCCTACGCAGAGAGAACAAGGCCTACCAGGGTGAGGGTTAAATACCACAGTATAAGGCCCTAGAACAAGGCCTACCAGGGTGAGCGTTAACATATGGTTAAATACCACAGTATAAAGCCCTGGAACAAGGCCTACCATGCGCCGAATACAACAAGTGTAGACTTTATCGTGAAACGCTTACTTACGAGCCCTTTCCCAACAATGCTGTTAAAAAGTACGAAAATTAACAAATAGATCAAATAAAAATAGTTACACAATAAAAACAATAACGAGGCTATATGCAGGCTAAATACAAGGAGTACTGGTACGAGTCAGTGTACTGGGGTACGACGAGGTAGTTGGTGTGACTGATTGAGGTAATATGTACATGTAGGTTTGGTTAGGTGATTGATTGAAGATGTACAGTAGGAAGGGGGTGAAAAGCAGAAAAAAGCAGAAATCCGGGTAGCCATTTAATTAACTGTTCAGCAGCCTTATGGCTTTTGGGTAAAAGCTTTTCAGGAGCCTTTTGGTTCAAGACTTGGTGCTCCGTTACCCCTTCGTGTGCGGCGGTAGCAGAGAGAACAGACTGTGACTTGGGTGGCTGGAGTCTTTGACAATTTTTAGGGCTTTCCTCTGATACCGCCTGGTATAGAGGTCCTGGATGACAGGAAGCTTGGCCCCAGTGATGTACTGGGCCGTACGCACTACCCTCTTTAGCGCCTTGTGGTCGGATACCAAGCAGTTGCCATACCAAGCAGTGATGCAGTCAGTCAAGATGCTCTCAGTGGTGCAGCTGTAGAACTTTTTGAGGATCTGAGGGACCATGCCAAATCTTTTCAGCCTCCTGAGGGGGAAGAGGTGTTGTCATGACTTGGACCATGATAGGTCCTTCGTGATGTGATAGGTCCTTCGTGACAGCTCTCGACCGTCTCCACTACAGCCCCATCGATGAGAATAAGGGCGTGCTTAGCCCTCCGTTTCCTGTAGTCAGATCCTTTGTCTTGCTGACATTGAGGGAGAGGTTATTGTCCTGGCACCGCCCTGCCAGGTCTCTGACCTCCTCCCTGTAGGCTGTCTTATCGTCATTGGTGATCAGGCCTACCATCGTCGAGTCATCAGCAAACCTAATGATGGTGTTGGATTTGTGTGCGGACACACATCGTGGGTGAACAGGGAGTACAGTAGAGGGTTAAGCGCGCAGCACTGAGGAGACCCCATGTTGAGGGTCAGCGTGGCGGATGTGTTGTTGCCTACCCTCACCACCTGGGGACAGCCTGTCAGAAAGTCCAGTATCCAATTGCAGAGGGAGGTGTTTAATCCCAGGGTTATTATTTTAGTGATGGGCTTGGAGGGCACTATGGTGTTGAAAGCTGAGCTGTAGTCAATGAACAGCATTCTCACGTAGTTGTTCCTTTCGTCCAGGTAGGAGAGGGCAGTGTGAAGTGCAATAGACATTTATGGATCTGTTGGGGCGGTATGCAAATTGGAGTGGATCCAGGGAGTCTGGGATGATGGTGTTGATGTGAGCCATGACCAGCCTTTCAAACCATTTCATGGCTACAGATGCGATGGTCATTTAGGCAGGTTACCTTAGCGTTCTTGGGCACAGGGACTATGGTGGCCTGCTTGAAACATGTGGGTATTACCGACTGGGTCAGGGAGAGGTTGAAAATGTCAGTGAAGACACTTGCTAGCTGGTCACCACATGCTCTGAGTATGCGTCCTGGTAATCCATCTGGCCCTGCGGCCCTGTGAATGTTAACCTGTTAAAAGGTCTTACACACATCGGCTATGGAGAGCATGATCACACAGTCGTCCGGAACAGCTGGTGCTCTCATGTATGGTTCAGTGTTGCTTGCAACGAAGCAAGCATAGAAAGCATTTAGCTCATCTGATAGGCTTGCGTCACTGGGCAAGCTTGCGGCTGGGTTTCCTTTTGTAATCCATGATTGCGTAGAAGCATTTCTCGTTGGATGGCGTAGAAGCATTTCTTATAACTGTCTGGATTTGTGTCCCGCTCCTTAAAAGCAGCAGTTCTAGCCTTTAGTTCAGTGCGCATGTTGCCTGTAATCCATGGCTTCTGGTTGGGATATGTACGTACGGTCACTGTGGGGACTATGTCATTGATGCACTTATTAATGAAGCCGGTGACTGATGTATTAAACTCCTCAATGTATTGGATGAATCCCGGAACATATTCCAATCTGTGCTAGCGAAACAGTCTTGTAGCTTAGGGTGAGAGATGATACATGGTTAAAGTCCAGGGTAACTTCCAGTTACTGAAATAATGGAGGCCATTAGGTGTTCCACGGGGCTCCGTTTTAGACACTCTTTATTACATAAACTATTGGGCAAAACATTCTCATGATCTCTCGAGATGTTTTCTGCGTGCCTGAGTGTAAATCTTCTGCCGTTAACTCAGAGGAGATAGTTGACCTGACTGACCAGCTCTCGGATGGAGGCAAGAGCGTCCACGAGCTGCAGAAGACGAAGAAGAAGATAGAGATGGAGAAGGAGGAGCTGCAGGCCTCATTGGAAGAGTCGGAAGCTGCCTTAGAGGTATGGAGGCTACAGTAGGAGGTAGCTATATTGGGTGGAATGGTTACAGTAAAATAAGCCTACACCAAACATTCCACAACTATTACGTAACATGCATTTGAATGAGTTATCTTAGATCATCGCCACATTCAATATTATTTGATCTCTGTTTACGTAAAAGAGTTACATTTTCCTCAGCGCACGTCATACACAATGTAAGACTGAGGTGTGGAGGTGAAAGTGTGGTAGCTATGTGGCAGATCTGACAGTGAGAGGGGAGAAAAGGCCCCCAGACAACATGTTTCAATTAGTATTGGCCAGTCATGCAGGCCGAGAGCAGGCAGATCCCAGCCACTGATAACACTACACCATCAGCTATCTGCTCCTATAATCAGCCTGGCCCTCCAGGGACTGGAATCTTACTAGACAGGAGCCCCCTGGCTGCTCGGCATAGATGCTTGATTCACCCACCTCTCTCTACTTTTCTTTCCCTCGCTCTCCCACTCCCTCGCTTGCTCCCCCTTCCCCTCTCCAGGCTGAGGAGACCAAGGTGCTGCGTCTGCATCTGGAACTGTCCCAGGCTAAAGGAGACATGGAGAGGAGACTCCAGGAGAAAGAGGAGGAGTTTGAGGCAGCAAGGTAAGGTACCCACTGTCCCTAGAGCTGCATTTCATAAAAAAATATAGATGTGTTTCCCCTCTGCCCCTTGTCTTTCTTTTCAACTGAAAGGGATTTATTTTAAGGAATTGTTTTAGCTTTTGGCGAAAACGACTAACTTCCTGCACTGCAACGTATAAAATGTGAAGTTTTATAATGCTATTCTACACATTTTGCCATTGCATATGACATGTTCAAATGCTATCTAGCAAGGCCCCAACCTCCAGGGGGCAACCCCCCCACCCATTCCGTAATCCGGCCTGCTTGTTCAGTTGCTTGCGCTCTCTCTCTCTCTCTCTCTCTCTCTCTCTCTCTCTCTCTCTCTCTCTCTCTCTCTCTCTCTCTCTCTCTCTCTCTCTCTCTCTCTCTCTCTCTCTCTCTCTCTCTCTCTCTCTCTCTCTCTCTCTCTCTCTCTCTCTCTCTCTCTCTCTCTCTCTCTCTCTCTCTCTCTCTCTCTAGGAAGAGCCACCAGAGGGCGCTGGAGTCGCTTCAGGCCAGTCTGGATGTGGAGGTCAAAGGTCGTGGTGAGGGGTTGAGGGTGAAGAAGAAGCTGGAGTCTGACCTAAATGAGCTGGAACTACAGGTGGACCTGCTCACCAAGAACAACATAGAGCTCACCAAGAGCACAAAAAAGATGCAGCAGCAGATCAAGGTGAGAGTCTACACCTCCATCGGTTTTCTCCCTCCTCTCCCTTAGTTTTTCCTCATCCCCTTTCTTCCCTTGCTCCTTCCTTTACCCAGTCTCCTCTACTTGCCCGACTCCTTCTTCAGTGTTTTCCTCTCTTTCTCTACCTCCTTTCTCTCCTCTTCCCACCCTCTGAATGGAGATGCATACAGAATGTGATTAATTGATTAGTGGATTGACCTCTTCTCTCCTTTTCTTTCTTAGGAACTGCAGGGCCAATTGGAGGAAGAGGTGCGTGGGCAGGAGGAGCGGAGGGAGGAGCAGACCGTGTTGGAGCGACGCTGCCTCCTGCTGGTGAGCGAGGGAGAGGAGACATGCGGGGCGTTGGAGAACGCTGAGAGACAACGCAAAACCTTAGAGATTGAGCTTACAGAGACCAACGAGAAGTACAACGACCTCAACAACCAGGTAGAGTACAGACAGCAGCACCATCTGTTCAGTGTTTACATCAATAATACATCAAATTAAACTGGTTTAGTTACATTAAGCGCTCAGTTTCTCACTGAATAAACAATGAAGCACAGAACTTTAGCCGATACATGGATCAATCCTCTCACATGCTAACCTCATGTTGTCATGTTCATGGTGGTTTTGTTTCCCCCTGTAGTTCCAGTCAGCGCTGAGTAGTAGGAGGAAACTGGATGTGGATTTACAGGCACTGCAGCAGGAGCATGAAGAACTGCAGAATGAACTGAGAGGAGCCAATGACAAGATCAAGAAGGGCAGCTGTGAGGTAGGACAACACTGGACTTTTGATCATTAGGATCATTGATTTTAATTGACTTGTCAATAGAACATTATTTCTAAAGATTTTTTTTTATAAAAATGTATTTCTCAAAGTATCAATACAATACAAATGTACTGTATGCACGCCTGTCTTTGAGAACCAGTGGAATAGAAATTGATGTCCTTTCGCTCTGTCCCTTCTCTCCAGGGAGCGCGTCTGTCAGAGGAACTGAGGTTAGAGCAGGACCACACCCTGCACATGGAGCGGGTGAAGAAGGGTCTGGAAGCCCAGTTAAAGGACATGGGCACCAGGCTGGACGAGGCTGAGCAGATGGCCCTCAAAGGAGGCAAGAAGATCATCCAGAAACTGGAGGGCAAGGTAAAAGCACACACACTCACATTTGCAAAAACACTGTTCCTAAACTTTGAAATGGTTGTTTCTGTCACATTGCCCAGTTTGTCAGGTTTACAGGGAAAGATGGGCATCAAAATGTTTATTTTTCTAGACTGACCTTGTGTCTGTCTCTAGGTGAAGGAGCTGGAGTTGGAGCTGGACTCGGAGCAGAAGCGTCACGCTGAGACGGTGAAGACGCTGCGTAAGAACGAGCGTCGTCTGAAGGAGCTGCTGTTCCAGTCCGAGGAGGACCAGAAGAACCAACACCGCATGCAGGAACTGGTGGAGAGACTCCAGAACAAGATGAAGGCCTACAAGAGACAAGTAGAGGAGACAGTAAGGCTCGTCTGTCTGTTTGCCTGTCTGTTCATCTGTTTCTCTCGCTCTCTCTCCCTTTTCCCCTCCTCTCGCTTTCTCTCAGTTAGTCTGTCTCTCTCATTCCGTTCTCTAGACTCCATATTTTGTCTTGACAACATGACTTGCACCTTTCGTACAGGAGGAGCAGGCCAACATGAACCTCGCTAAATACAGGAAGACAGTACATGAGTTGGACGATGCTGAAGAAAGGGCAGACATAGCAGAGTCAGCCCTCACCAAGATCAGGACCAAGAACCGCGGTAGCTTCAGCAAGGGATACTCGTCTGTAAGTCCTATAACCTTACCGCATTAACTTGAATTCAAGATAGTCAAATCATCATTAACGTTGTCTGTACTGAAACTGTGGGTCACATCTGTGCTTTAAATTTAAAGATAAATTCTATGTGTTGTATTGAGGTGTTGTTAGTCAAGTATGTAAATCATAAAAGTGATCGGATGTTTCGTCCTCTTGCATGTTTCCAGGGTTACAGCACGCCGTACCCCGGGGGGATCGTGAGGTCACCCAGTTCCGTCGGGTCAGAGGGTAGAAGTGAGAAGATCATCAATGACGACAATGACTCGGTCAGCTCCCTCATCCCAGCTTATCTCAACTCCCTGAAGAAACTCATGATAGACTAGCACCTAGGGAGGGAGTCAGTTGAATGTACCAAACATTCAAGTGGGACTGTCTTACATGTGTAGGATCTTAATTTGAGACAGTTTGCTACAGCAGGAAATGTGGATTATAATTTATGGCCATTTTTGTAGGGGTTGATAAATTTTTCATTTGGGCAAATGAAGTCTGAAATTTAAAAGTGGAAATTAAACTTTAGAAGACTTTTTAAAATTCAAATAAAATAAAAAAGTTTGCGTTTCCTGCTGTGCAGGACAATTCTCAAATTAAGATCCTACGTTTGTGTTTACTTTTAAGTCCAAACTAATTTCCCTACATACACGCAGTGTCAGACATTTCAAATCAATATTTTTTCTGGATTTTGTGGTATACAATGCATACAGTTGAAGTCGGAAGTTTACATGGCCAAATATATTTAAACTTTGTTTTTCACAATTCCTAACATTTAATCCTAGTAAGCATTCCCTGTCTTAGGTTAGTTAGAATCACCACTTTATTTTAAGAAAGTAAAATGTCAGAATTATAGTAGAGAGAATGATTTATTTCAGCTTTTATTTCTTTCATCACATTCCCAGTGGGTCAGAAGTTTACATACAGTCAATTAATATTTGGTAGCATTGCCTTGAAATTGTTTAACTTGGGTCAAACATTTCAGGTAGCCTTCCACAAGCTTTCCACAATAAGTTGGGTGAAATTTGTACGTTCCTCCTGACAGAGCTGGTGTAACTGAGTCAGGTTTGTAGGCCTCCTTGCTCGCACACGCTTTTTCAGTTCTGCCCAAATATTTTCTATAGGATTGGGGTCAGGGCTTTGTGATGGCCACTCCAATACCTTGACTTTGTTGTCCTTAAGCCATTTTGCCACAACTTTGAAAGTATGCTTGGGGTCATTGTCCATTTGGAAGACCCATTTGCGACCAAGCTTTAACTTCCTGTCTGATGTCTTGAGATGTTGCTTCAATATATCCACATAATTTTCCTCCCTCATGATGCCATCCATTTTGTGAAGTGCACCAGGCCCTCCTGCAGCAAAGCATCCCCACAACATGATGCTGCCACCCCCGTGCTTCACGGTTGGGAAGGTGTTCTTCGGCTTGTAAGCCTTCCCTTCTGTCCTCCAAACATAACGATGGTCATTATGGCCTAACAGTTCTATTTTTGTTTCATCAGACCAGAGGACATTTCTCCAAAAAGTACAATCTTTGTCCCCATGTGCAGTTGCAAACCGTAGTCTGGCTTTTTTATGCCGGTTTTGGAGCAGTGGCTTCTTCCTTGCTGAGCGGCCTTTCAGGTTATGTCGATATAGGACATGTTTTACTGTGGATATAGATACTTTTGTACCCGTTTCCTCCAGCATCTTCACCAGGTCCTTTGCTGTTGTTCTGGGATTGATTTTCACTTTTCGCACCAAAGTACGTTCATCTCTAGGAGACAGAACGCGTCTCCTTCCTGAGCGATATGACGGCTGCGTGGTCCCATGGTGTTTATACTTGCTTACTATTGTTTGTAAAGATGAAGGTACCACGTTCATCTTTACAAACAATAGTAAGCAAGTATAAACACCATTGGAAATTGCTCCCAATGATGAACCAGACTTATGGAGGTCTACAATTTTTTTTCTGAGGTCTTTGCTGATTTCTTTTGATTTTCCCATGGTGTCAAGCAAAGAGGCACTGAGTTTGAAGGTAGGCCTTGAAATACATCCACAGGTACACCTCCAATGTTCAATTAGCCTATCAGAAGCTTCTAAAGCCATTACATAATTTTCTGGAATTTTCCAAGCTGTTAAAAGGCACAGTCAACTTAATGTATGTAAACTTCTGACCCACTGGAATTGTGATACAGTGAATTATAAGTGAAATAATCTGTCTATAAACAATTGCTGGGAAAATTACTTGTGTCATTTTCCTAACTGGAAAATAACTCACTTGTCAAATCTATAGTTTATTAACAAGACATTTGTGGAGTGGTTGAAAAACAAGTTTTAATGACTCCAACCTAAGTGTATATGTAAACTTCCCACTTCAACTGTACAACAGCAATGCTAATGTCAATGAGATTGTAGTCCAGTTGATTTCATTCATATGATTTAATCCATCCTAGGTATTTGTTTGTTATTCAGTTCACGATACTGATGATAACCAAGACCACTCTTATTAAAAACTTCATCACGTTTATATTCTCCAGGTCAAATGTTCTGTTAAAAAAATATGAAAATTGATGCTTGGTTATTAAGGCATTGATAGACAGTTTAAAGATATACATAGAGAAGTCAAAAGAAAGTGTGTGTTCACATTTGACTCTCATTCTACTTGCTCATCCAAAGAGTTTGACCAAGTAAAGTTATATTGCAGTAATGTGCATGACCTTTTGCAACTAGGGGGCAATATCCTAACCTGAAATCTGCATTTGTATCTCAACTCTTCCACTGGCATCTGAGGTTATACCTGCTTACATGTCGAGTAAGAATTTCAGTAACACTTTATTTGAATAGTCCATCTGTAGATGCTCTACAGACTATCAGTAACAATTCAACAAACCATCTACTAACTAATCTTAGCCCTTATTCTAAACCTAGCCGTAACCTTAGCAAGCAATTGCTTATCGACAGAATGTTTGTTGATAGTACGACCATCTGTAGAGCATCTACAGATGAACTATCCAAAAAAAGTGTTCCCAGAATTTCGGATAAAAGATTTTGACAAAAATGCTATATCAAAGTTTACCATTATATAATGTGCAGACATGTATATCACTGCCAAAACATTTTTACATTACTTGTCCAAAGCATTTTATTGTTGAATGTGAAAATGTGTTAAGAAATAAAACCTTTTTTCATTCCTTAAATGTCTTCTTGTACCCTCAAAATAATTTGCCAGAAACACAAAACACCTACAAAAATCATCTGGTTATACTGTAAAATAGAAACAGCAGAAAGGAACTACCAGAGATAGATGTAACATAAAATGTATATCTATATATTTATCATATCAATGCAAAAACATTCAGCAGTTATGTCCATATGCAGAATCCTTGGAACGTTCAAGGTTCTTGTTGCACCAAACAAACAATAATGGAAAAGTCTGTACAACATGTATGCGTCTGCATGGAACAGTAGTAACATGTACGTAATACTGACAGGAGAGAAACAGGATAATGATATACTGTAATCATATCAACTTCAGTTGAGGATTTGTATCCAGTTAGCATGTCTCTGAAACAACGTTGTCGTAATTTCATTTAGTATAAAAATAATCATTGTGTAATATCAGTTTAATATATTATCTGTACCATCACTCCTGTGTAATGTATATATATATCATCTGTTTTGCTGCGGGTTCCACTATTTCACACTATTTTACATCCTTCATTCTCTAGTTGTTTTACTTCTACACCCCGTTATCTTACATACAGTATATTCATCTTGTATTTACAAAAGCTAAAGCACATTCCCTTGTAACAGCATCCCAGTTGTACTGCCTTATAGACTATAATTAAAATGTTGATCAATTCAACAGTAAGAAAAACATCACAAAACATTGTAGATCTGTTAAATTTTGGTCAATCTCTCTTCGAAACGACCCATTTGATATAGGTTTGCAGAATCAATATTCACCATAAAAACCTTTTGTTCACCTCACTTTATAGTTTCAATTTAGTGGCGCAGATAAAATATAATCTATAAATTGGAATGCATTTGATGTACAGTTTATTACATAGAAGCAGCAGTAGCTGTTAAATTTCAGAATTAACCTTTGCGTCAGTATTTCAGTTGGCCAACAATTTACAGAATTTGTTTGGGGTTATTTTGAGGAAGGGGATAAAGCACACACAGCCTCAGTCCCACAGGCTTGTACTGTAGACCATAGATTATGTACAGGTCAAAATAGCCATGCCGTTTGTTTATGTTGGTAATACATTCCCCTCACCTGAGTTTGGCCCATATACACACCTGTCCTCCCTATAGTAGTCCTCTAGGTCTACGGCATAATGAACACTGTCTGTCTACCATACATATAGAATACTCAAGGGCATCAAGAATACTGTCTGGTGGTACACTGCTATCATTCACTTTCTGAATCGCTTCTCCTTAGTAGAATGAGTTGACAGTGTGAATCATGCCATTAAAGAGTCTCTCTCTCTCACTACCTCTCTCTCTCTACCTCTCTCTACCTCTCTCTCTCTCTCTCTACCTCTCTCGTGAGAGCGAGCAATAGACAGGGAGGGAGAGAGAGCAGAAAGGGAAAGTAAGAGATAATGACTTATTCTAATTTCTCAGGATGTCCATAATATCTCAAAGTTGACTTTAGTAAGGGGACTGAAGGTCTTGAAGCCCCAGTAAAGATTTAGGCTTGTGGATCCACATGTGTGTGACCCCTGGGAACCAGGTGTGTTATATCTCAATGTCCACAGGCCTGATGTCTCCTGTCTTATGCTCCTGGACCCAGAGCTCTCTGTCTTTAGCTGGGTCCACACTCTGCAACAGCTGATCCACCGGCTCCATCGTCTGCAGGGCAGGTGGAAAAACAGTCAATAGCCTGTATGTTTCTGTGTGAAAAAAAGTCATTTAATGCCCTCTAGTGGTACTACGAGGTGGTGCTTGACTTACACTCTGGTTAAACATGTCCGTTTCATGCCGCAAGGTGGTGTACTGACACAGATGCTGTCGTATCATCTCCACCCTCTCTACCTCCAGCCTCTCCAACTCCTAATGGACAGAATTGATTACATGATTCAGATTCCTCCTTTCTGTCGTTAAAACCAACACCTTGATAGCCAGCCTCACTGGAGTAGAAATAGACTAGCACCCAGGCTACCAAAGCAATAAGTTACATACAGAGTCACTATAAATAAAAGGAGGAAATGCAAAGGAGAATATGAACTACAGAAGAGTCTTACCAGACTTGTGGTCACCATCTCCTCAAACCATTTGGACTGGGACTGGTTGTAAAGGTCGACACAGCGCATCAGGTCATCTCCTGGTAGAGACCAAAATTATGTTTAGACAAACCTATTTATACTTTGGACTCTGGCAGGCACGTTTCTCTCTTCTGGGTTTATGATGTATGTTCAATAACTTCTCCAGCAGGGGGAGCCCCAGTCTAAATATTTACTTACAAAAGAGAACGCCCCTCTTCCTTCATCTCCTTGAACCTTAGCACCAACAAAAAAACGATAACTAAGGCTCACGTTGCAGAACAACCTATATCCGATTTCAGTCTTATATTGTGTTTTATTTGTTGTATTTTATTAGGATCCCCATTAGCCCGACACAGCAGCTACTCTTCCTAACAGATCATCAGCTCATCTAATAGGAATAATACACAGTTCAGTCTGATACATTCTAATTAAAGTGTAATACATACCGACAAGAACATGTATGTAGCCTAACATATCCTACTCATAAAATAAAATCAGAGAGATGCCTCTAAAATTACACTGATGTGAGACTAACCCAAGACAGTGATAATCAATCCCGTCCCTTCTCTCTCTGACAATCCAGACTTCTCTGCTTCATCGTTTATTGCCTGAATGTAGACACTGAGGTTATCCTAATGTGCATGTTTAAACCTATTATCCCACACCGTGTTAACTTCCCCTAAGACTTAGTAATTAATAGTATGTATTTGGAGAGACACAGTGCATTGTGTTTAATGAATTGCCTTTAGTCAGGGGTAGAGAACATATCTATGGGAAACTGGGACTGAGAATGTAGCCTTGCTAAAGGCTAAGCAGATGCGTTGTGTTGTGTGTTGGC
Organism: Brachymystax lenok tsinlingensis; assembly: GCA_030435695.1. NCBI lineage: Eukaryota > Metazoa > Chordata > Actinopteri > Salmoniformes > Salmonidae > Brachymystax > Brachymystax lenok. The sequence goes on from CM059804.1 coordinate 25,680,358, forward strand.
GCTCTCTCTGTCCTCTCTGCCTCCTTCACACGACTGTCATAGCTGGCACACACACTATCACCATCATCATAAACAACTGCTGCTGCTTTTCACACAGATTCCGCAAGCAAAGAGGAGGTGTGAGTGTGTGTGGTGTGTGAGTGCGTGGGTGTGCGAGTGTGTGCATGTGTGAGCAAGTTTGTGCGAGAGTGCGTGTGTTTATCCACCCCTCACTGTGAGTATCTGGCGAGCCATGATGTGAGTGTATGGTCCAGCCATGATGTCACTCTCCCGATGAGGTCGTCATCTGTTTATTCTCAACAGTTACTTTTCCCAAGTCTCTAACCTTAAAACTACACTTTGTCTACAGCATTCTCCCCCCATCATTCTCTGCCAGGTTAGCCTCCAGAGAGAAGCATGGGGAGAGATAACCCACCACACCCACGCCTGTCGTCAAGCCTAGAGATGCACTACAGTGTGTTTCTGTTCTCCATGTTGTTCCACAGACCCCCCCAGTCTCAGTGAAACTGCTGAAAAAACAGTGACTCATACACAGTTAAATGTCTACTGTACAGACAGCACTGCAAACCATGTGGTTTAATCTAACTCCATCAGATAGTCAAACAAGGAGGCACTTAAGAGATGAGATTAAGCCTCAAGACACCTTTCTGTTTCACTGCTCCATTGCCAGCTTCCAGAGATTTCTTATAGGAACTTTCCTTTTTTTCTTGTTTATTGCTATTTATGCTATTCTGCATGTGTACTCAGTCTCCACGGCAACATGCCATTGGACATAACACTGGCAGCACAGTCATGACGACTGTTTGTATATAGTTTAGAGTGTCTGTTTAGCAAGTCATAAACAACTTTTTGCTTAAAGTTAGGTGTTAGCTAGCTACATCCTAGTCTCACTTGGTCAGATTTGTACTATAAGAACCTGTAATCTGTACAGATAAGATACTCAGACACCCAGATGGGGACGTAATTAATGACACCCCTATCAGTTATAAGAAACATGTGAGTCTTTGACCCCACTGGCTAACCCCACAGTGACTGATGACTTTTGGTTTGACCTTTGACCTGGGCTCTGACCTGCTTGTGTGGACTTCCGCCGGGCCTTCTTGATGTCCTCCTCGATCTTGTTGCTTAGTTTGATCTCCATCTGCTGGGTTTTCACCTCCAGGTCCTTCTGTCTGTCCGCTAGAGCCTTACGGGCCTAGAGAGATATATTAAGATGTTATAAAAGCTGTTATAAGCTGTTATGAATGCTTATAGCTGCTGAGTCTTCACCTTATAGCTGCTGGTCCTTCTGTCTGTCCGCTAGAGCTATACAAGCCTAGAGATGCATTCAGATGTTATAAAGGCTGTCATAACGTTGTTATAAGCTGTTAAGAACGCTTATAACAAAGTGAATGGGGACACCGGAGGGTATTTCAGTAGGCCAGGTGTAGGCAACCCTGGTTCTGGAGTGCTGCAGGCACTTCATGTTTTTGATTTAACCAATCTGGAAGACCAGGTGTGTTGAATTTAGCTCAGTTGGTCATTTAGCTCAGTTGGACCTCATTGCCTTGTTGGAACAAAATCCTGCAGTACTTGCAGAAGTCCAGGAACAGGGTTGCCTACCCTGAAGTAGGCTACTACTTGCTATTAGCCATGCATTATGAATGTCTAAATGGGGGATGGTGAGGAGTTGACAAGTCTATGGTAGCTGAAGGGATCGGTCCAATCATTATTTATAGAAGCACAAAGAGGTAGTGTTTGTGTGTGTGTTGACAGGAAACGGTCCTCTACTTAGGGACAAGTTGTGGAATTTTAATCTCATGTGAGAAGATTCCTGAAATTCTACAGCTGCAAAGTGCAAGGACGGTTATTATTGCGTCAACTTTTGTATAACTAATGTAAGTCGCTTTGCATAAGACCGTCTGCTAAATAACAAAAATGTAAACGTATCTTTTTGTGTGTGCCTGCATGTGTATGTGTCTGTTGCGTCTCATTGCGTACCTTCTCCACGGCTGTGTGCCGTCCGACCAGATGTTTCCGTAGTTCTGCGATATGATGGTCGAACCGCTTCATGTCCTTCTTAAAGTTATCTCTGAAAGTCAACAGAGGCTTCTCCACCTCACTCTGGAGCTGAAAGAGTTCAATAACAACAATAAATGCAGACCTCATTGGAGACAACTGTTTGGAAGGCCTATAACATTACCTGGGTTTTTTCCTGTTTAGGTCATGTGGTTAGTAAAAACAGCTGGCCATGGCTTTTCCTATAATAATGACGTATTGTGTTGACAGTTGTGTTGTTTCTGTCTTGTTTTTTTATGCCTGTATCTCATATCCTTAGTGGCAAAGGGACAGCTATTTACAAAAGCCCTTTTCACCCATAAAGCGTGTTTATCTGACAGAGCTGTTAATGATTTATAGTCACAAATGTGTCTCTCTAAAATATAAAAGTAGGTCAATGTAGAGTTTGATTTGTGAGCTGCTTTGATTCTACTGAAGAGTGGCTGCTGAGGACCAGGAGATTATTTATGGCTGGGAGACAGACAGACTTCTACCCATAAACAGTTTATAGAAATTATATGGGCAAATCAGTAAATTATGAAATGCACAATGCAAGAGGAAACATTATTAAATTACTACAGAAACCTGATTGAAATGGATTGAATAGGATACAGATTTAAGGATAATAAATTGCTATTGAAGAGATAGAGGTGCATGAAGAATGTATTCAAATCTGCTCATTTTCTCTCCCCCCTTTCCTAGATAATACTCTCTGCTCATTCTCTCACTCTTTGCTTCCATCTCTCATACTCCCCCCTAAACCTCAAGCTGTACTAAATACAGCACATCTGTGTGTGTCTGTCTGTCTCCAGAGAATCGAAACACTGACGTTGTTTCCTACACTCAGTCCAGCTGGGCTCCTGGCTGGAACCTTTCTTTCTCTCACACACACACAATACCTCTCCCTCTCCCTGCCAAGACAAACCAATCATACATGTGTATTTCGCAGCAAGGGGCCAGAGAGTAAATAGGCCTCAATTAAGTTTTACAAAACCATGGGACACAATGTTAAATAGACTGTACTGTGAATTGAAGTCATGTGGAATATAATTCCCGAAATGTGAAGTGTTCTTTGTGTAAAGAATACAGTCGTGTGTGTTACAGTACCTTAGAGGAGAACTTGAGGTGAACCTCAGCCTCTTCAGCCAAACTCTTCTTCAGCTGCGCCCAGGCTTCCCCTAGAGTACTGAGGAGAGAGATAACACACCAGTTAGACGACAGAGAAACCACACTATCACTATATGACACTACATAGTACTAGGAGACAGATAGCGAGAGGGGGTAATAGTAGAAAGAAGGGTAGGAGTGAGAGGACCACATCCTGTAGAAGCTAAGTACCACTCACATCAAGAGTTAAGACCACACAGGCTTTTCAGAGAGAGAGAGAGAGAGAGAGAGAGAGAGAGAGAGAGAGAGAGAGAGAGAGAGAAGAAAAGGAGGAGTAAGAGAGACCATGAAAGAGGGAGAGGGAAAGAAAAGATGAGAAGTGTCAGGGTGGATCCTGCCAAACAGAGAGAGCGATGAGGTTCAACTGAAGGTCCAGTTTAAAAGTTCATAGGCTGCATATATCCCAGCAGGCAGCCCATCTCAGTTGTGTTCTGTCCTCTGCAAGTTGGCTGGTTAGGATGTATAGACTGAGGATCTGAGGTAAAGCTAAACCCTTTCATGGTTTCTTCTCTGCAACATTTTAGGCTCTGTAACATAATGCAGTGTGGAAAAATGTATAATACATCTTTAAAAATGTTTACAAATTAATGCTGTCAATTTATATCTAATCAATCATATCTACAGAAAATAATGACAAAGGTGAGTGGACACCAACTTTAAGGGGCGGCAGGCAGCCTAGTGGTAAGAGCATGGGGCCAGTAACCGAAAGGTTGCTAGATCGAATCCCCGAGCTGACAAGGTAAAAATCTGTCGTTCTGCCCCTGAACCAAGGCAGTTATTCCACTGTTCCCCGGTAGGCTGTCATTGTAAATAAAAACGTGTTCTTAACTGACTTGCCTAGTTAATTAAAATAAAATGAACACTGATCATAGCAGAGGGAACCATACGCTGTTAAAAAGTAGTCGTATTCTTAACGGAAAAGTCAAAGCCGTGGTACATCAGTGAGTGAGACACCAGGCTAGCCTTGAGTACTATGCAACCTCTTGTCCTCTGAACATAAATCTTGAGTCCTCCATTCCAAATATTAGCAGAATATTTATCCAAGTTGCCATACAGTGAGCCAGCAGCAGGCCCATACAGCCACGAGGCACTTCTGGGTCTGGAGGAGGAGAGGGGCTGAATGTAGCCTCTTCACCACTAACCAGGTCAACCAGGTCACATCAAAGCACCGCTCTGAATGGAAGACATATGTGGAATTCTCTCTGACTGACACCCATGCAGGCTACATTCCTACAGCATCGGGGTGCTGCTCTCTGCTCTGCCAACTGCACTTTAATATACTATATTCAGCTATTTTCAGAGCCATCCGAGAAGAGACAGAAGATAGATAAAGAAGAGACAGAAGACGGATTAAAAGGTATTTTTACTTTTATTTGATCAAGCAGTCCCACTGAGATTAATAATGTGTTTTGCAAGGGAGGCCTGGCCAAGAAGGTTTCTATAGGGGTAGGTTATAAAGTGTTATAGGCTACTAAAAAGTACACAATGGCACCGATCCAAAACACATTCACAGTTGGTTCCTCATACTCATATCCTTAAGACAGCTGCTTAAAGCGTTCATACCCCAGAGAGCATTGGCCAACAACAGTTTAGTGAAACAAATGGACCAGTGTCCACTCCTTTCTAGCCCACTGTAAATACAGCACATGATTGGTAGCGAATCTAGCGATACAAACTAGTCACATGCTCTCGGGGCTGCGTTACGGACAGACAAATGGTAAATTCAGGAATAAACAGGCAGTATTTCTGGGCTCGGACGCAGGCAGGGCAGGAGCATAGCAACAAAACAGTGATTGTCCAGGCAGCCAGGCTGACAACAGAGCAGGGTAGAGAGAGAGGAGATAATAACAGTATTGTGTTGCTCTCTCTGGATGTGGTGGGCGTGAGTGGACGGAACTCACTGGCATCGTCTAGATTCTAGAATCTATATGAAACAATTCCACCCCACCCCGCCATTCTATCACAATAACACTGGGGCAGTACAGTAGAGGAGAGAGGTCAACTCGTACAGAGTTGTATAAAACGCAGAGAAGGGGTTTTAGTAGTCCAGCATCATATGTCTAGCGCAGGAGAGTGCCGTACCATCTTTGTTGACTGTAGGGCAGTATCATAAACATCAGTATATACAAGCCTCTCATAAACTGGTACAACAGCAGCATTACACATCTCTCACTGCTCTGCCTCAATTCTCACCACCTCTTAGAGCCTTAAAAAGAGCCATATCTGGTACATATCTGGCACAGGGCAGTCTCATAACACAGTGTGTGTTTAGAGCACATGTACCGTAGTTAAGTCTGGCAGAGTGGCCAGACTCATTATGTCTGTGTAGTAAATGTGGTATGCAGACGTTCTTTTACAGCCTTCCCTCCCTCTCAGCCTAGCCCAGGACCCTCACCATACAGCCTGCCATTCCCCCTCAGGAGCCCATTCACCAGGGGAGTACCAGACAAAGAGGTGCTCACAGTGAGAGGTTTCCCTATGGTGCCAGACTGAAGAGGGGTCCCCTTCTCTCTCACACTCTCTCTCCATCTCTCTCCTTCACTGTGTGGTCCCCCCATCTCTTAATCAATCCCCCCATCTATCTATCCCTCCCTCCTCTCATACAGTGCCTTCAGAAAGTATTCAGACCCCTTAACCTTTTCCCCATTTTGTTATATTACATCCTTATTCTAAAATACAGGCACACCTGTATTTGGAGAGTTTCTCCCATTCTTCTCTGCAGATGATCTCAAGCTCTTCTCCCCCGATTGCTCAGGTGGCCGGGCGGCCAGCTCTAGGAAGAGTCTTGGTGGCCACTATGTTATTGGGGACCTTCATTGCTGCATAATTTTTTGGGTACATATCCCCAGATCTGTGCCTCGACACAATCCTGTCTCGGAGCTCTACGGACAATTCCTTTGACCTCGTGGCTTGGTTTTTGCTCTGACATGCACTGTCAACTGTGGGACCTTATATATACAGGCGTGTGCCTTTCCAAATCATGTCCAATCAATTGAATTTACCACAGGTGGACTCCAATCAAGTTGTAGAGACATCAAGGATGATCAATGGAAACAGGATGTACCGGAGCTCAATTTCAAGTCTCATAGCAAAGGGTCTGAATACTTATTTACATAAGGTTATTATTATACTTTTTTATAGAAAATTAGCAAAAATGTCTAAAAACCTGTTTTCACTTTGTCATTATGATGCATTTTGTGTAGATTGCTGAGGATTTTATTTAAAAAGGTAATCAATTTTAGAACAAGGCTGTAACGTAACAAAATGTGGAGTCAAGGGGTCTGAAGACTTTCCGAAGGCAGTGGATGTAATGGTTTAAAGGCGCAGTCTGATGGGGTCTGGATCAAAGGAAGTTGTAGCGATTTACAGGACGACCATGCTTCCTGTTTCACTGCTTCTACTGACTGGCTGGGCCTCCATGCAGTCTCACCAATGAGTCTGGGCTGATATGGTTCCATATCACCCTAACGGGAGACGAACCACGGTACCCTGCTGTCCAGTCCAACAATAAACACAGTGTTCCTGCTCCTAGCTATATGACTGTTTTATCAGAAAGTCTCTACCATCTTCGACTAAAATGTACAACCATCAAATCCTTTCAGATCTACAGGAATGAGCTAATAGTTGGCAAAGAATTTGCATAATCTGTGAAATTACTTCTGACATGGAATCTTTCAAATTGTTGACGCGGAGAGATGTTCTTGTATTGTGCCATACCTTCCTAAGCGTCAGTGAGCACGAGCACAGCATGTGAGTAAGGCCCCAGACGACAGCTATTCCAGCTGTGAATCACACACTGAGTATACCAAACATTAGGAACACCTTCCTAATATTGAGTTGCACCCCACTTTCGCACTCAGAACAGCCTCAATTTGTCAGGGCATAGACTCTACAAGGTGTCAAAAGCGTTCCACAGGGATGCTGGCCCATGTTGACTCCAATGCTTCCCACAGTTGTGTCAAGTTGGCTGGATGGCCGTGGTGGACCATTTTTGATACACATGGGAAACTTGAAAAACTCAGCAGCATTGCAGTTCTTGACACAAACCAGTGCGCCTGGCACCTACTACCATACCCCGTTCAAAGGCACTTAGATCTTTTGTCTTTCCCATTAACCCTCTGAATGGCACGCACACAATCCATGTCTCATTTGTCTCTAACCTGTCTCCTCCCCTTCATCTACACTGATTGAAGTGGATTTAACAAGTGACACCAATAAGGGATCACAGCTTTCACCTGGTCAGTCTATGACAGGGAAAAAGCAGGTGTTCTTAATGTTTTGTATACTCAGTGTACATGTAGGTTCCTTTTTATCAAGGAACCACCGCAGGAAGTGATGCCACTGCTCACTCACCCTTCCTCCTGTCCTGCGAGGGGAATCTGTGACAGCTTGGAGAGGTTCTTGGCATATTCCTCTTCTATCTTTATTCTGAAAGAGGGAAGGAAAAAACTGTCACAGTACCACACAATTGCAACACTTACCGAGTAAAGTGCATATCTGTGCAAAAAAACAGCATTTATTTCAAGAAATTATATTTTCCATTGCATGGTTTTCATGGCAACACGTTGTGTTAAAAAGGAGTTGTGAAACATTGGTCTGACCAGGATTGTTGACAAATCAGCGGAGATAATGATATTCGATTTTGATGTTACCTTTCTCGTATAAACTCGGCCATCTCTTTCTGCATCTGTTTCCCCTTCAGCTGTTTCTGCAGCAAGACCTCAAACCCTGAGATAGAGCTCGTCCCCTGAGGGTCCTTCTTATCCTCCTACACAACAACAACACAACATACATACACACTACTGTAGAACAACATCTAGTGTAACTGTAAATCAACAAACAATATGACCATTTCTGTAAATTAATTCACTGAGGGGTTGTATTTTATAGTATAGTATTGTGATATTGTATTGTGCTTTATTGCATGGAATGCATTCATTCATACAGTTATTAATTGTACTGTATTGCTGGGAAAATACCAGGCAATATTTACTGCAGCACTATAATCCATTCTACAGCGCCACAGCCAGTGTTATAGAAAGTCTACATTTCACACACAGCAGGGAGTACTAAATACTTGGCAACCTGTTTTAATCTGATCCTCTGTGTCTCAGTAAAAGCTGTCACTCTCAGTGTACGGTATCCACTCTTTCTTTACGAGCGTCTTCCGGTGTTGTCACCTCAAAGTGTAACGTTAGCCCAGTCGGACTGTAACATTAGCTGAGTGTTAAAACCTGAGAACACACCTGGTGGTGATTACGTTTCAGCCGTGGGAGAAATGAAAGCAGAGCCAATCAGATGCATGGAGTCTCTCTCACTACATCTTGTGTTATTCTACTACAGCTCTGCAGCCTTACTCGGACGAATCTGTAAAGGGTCCTGTTTCTAAGTGTTTATCGCACGGCTGTTTGTGTGGAAGAGCTGTGGACTGCAGTCTAAGGCACGGCAGCACAACTCCAGTCCTTGAAGGCTGCATTGTCTGAATGGTTTTTTAATTTTTATTCTTGCCCGGACAATTAGGGCAGTAATGTTTTGATTATTCATACCAAGGAGACATGGAAACTAGCAGAACTGTGGTCCTCAAGGACAATGTAGTGTAGTATAGTGTAGTGCAGTGTTTTGTAGAGTTGTGTAATGTAGTGTTGTGTATCGCTGTGTAGTGTTGTGTAATGTAATGTTGTATACCACAGTGTAGTGTATCGCAGTGTAGTGTTGGGCAGTGTAGTGTTGTAGGGCTGTGTAGTGTAGTGCAGTGTAGACTAGTGTTGTGTAGTGTAGTGTAGGGTTGTGTAGTGTTGTGTAGTGTTGTGTAGTGCAGTGTAGACTAGAGTTGTTTAGTGTAGTGGTGTGTAGTGTATTGTTGTGCAGTGCAGTGTAGAGTAGTGTTGTATAGTGCAGTGTATTGTAGAGTTGTGTAATGTAGTGTATCGCAGTGTAGTGTTGTGTTTTGCAGTGTAGTGTAGTGCAGAGTACAGAAGTTCTGTGTAGTGTAGTGCAGTGTTGTGCAGTGTTGTGTAGAGTAGTGCAGTGTAGAGTAGTGTTGTGTTGTGCAGGTTTGTGTAGTGCAGTGTAGAGTAGTGTTGTGTACAGTAGAGTTGTGTAGTGTAGTGTACACTCTTAGATAAAAGGGTTCTTCGGCTATCCCCATAGGAGAACACTTTTTGGTTTAATGTGAACTCTCTGTGGAAAGGGTTTTACATGAAACCCAAGGGTTCTACCTGGAACCAAAACATTTTCTTCAAAGGGGTCTCCTATGGGGACAGCCGAAGAACCGTTTAAGGTTATAGATAGCAACTATTTTTCTAAGAGTGTAGTGCATTGCTGTGTAAAGTAGTGTAGAGTAGAGTAGTGTAGTTTAATATGACTCTGGTGTGGCCAGTCTGTCTCTTACCCAGAAGTAGTCACAGTAGCTCCACTCATTTGGCTTCAGCAGCTGCTGCTCAGGCATACTCATAGGGAGGGGGAATGTTACACAGTTAATCTGGAAGAGAGAGCGCGAGAGAGGAAGAGAGAGGGGAGTATGGAGAAAGAGAGATAGAAGGAGCAAGGGAGAAAGAGAGAGAGAAAGGGCGAGAGAGAGGAGGAGATACATTCTTCCATTGTGCATCGTATTTTATTTTTATAAATTAGACATGGTATGCAATGGTCTGGGGAGTCTAAGCCATGAAGGTCTACATTGAGATTAGCAATAGCGCAGGATGTGGAGCTGCACACACATCCACACTGCACAGACAGTAACTGTCCAACTCTGCTGATGCTACTATTCAAGGTGCTCTGCCACCGTTGCTCTGGCAACACTTCACCTCCTCAGTTCCAAGAATAAAAGACTAAGTAACAGCTTGACTTCATATCGCTCCTTGAATTTGTTAACTCTTTTTTATTTCCAGACTTCATGAATAATGCTTCATGAAAACACAGAAACTGTCAACCTTGTCCTGTCACCAGCATTTATCATTGAACAGTCCTGACAGTGAGTTATAATTCTCTTTCTCCTCTAGATGTTAAATCTGTTGGCTGAGCGACTATCTCCCTGCTCGGCTCCTCTATCTGTTCTCTTGCTGCTCCAGAGGGCCTGAGCGTTGTGCATTATAATCTCTCCACACACACACACACACACACACACACACACACACACACACACACACACACACACACACACACACACACACACACACACACACACACACACACACACACACACACACAGAGTGCTAACAGCAGGTCTCCTGTGTGGTCATAAGTTCCAACTGTTAGCACCCAGAGCGGGACTGTTGTCTCCCCTCACATTTACTTTCATTACCTCCAGCAGCAAAACAACTCCGCCTCGGGGTGCTGGAGGTGTGTGTGTGTGTGTGCATGCGTGTGTGGATCCACTGCTGAGCACGTCCAGCAGTTTACTGCTGTGAAATTGCAAGTGGAAAGGGTCTGATAATGAAGATAGTCCTCTTTCCACTATTCCTGTCTTCAGATGAAAGGTCACACAAAGCAGCTAACACATCCACATCTGGCTTCCGTCGCTTTCTAATGAGCCTTTAAGTGACCTTAGTTGGCCTCTATCAACGACTCCCTTACCCCTGACTTATTAGCTGAAGACTAAATCAGCACTGTCTGCCAATTCTCCCTCTCGCTCTCAAACATCCGCCAATCAATAGCATTGTCCTGGTTGCTGTGGGAACAGGGAGAGCAGCTTCGTTCCCTCCACTGCAACCCCTGTGCACTCCTTCACCTCTGCTCAGGTCTCAGTGTTTCCAGAATTTTTACAACTGTTTGACAAATTCTAAATGTCAATATTAAATTCTGTTCGACACTGGCATCTACATCATGTCCTCTGTCTCAATAGTTCCTAACATCATCAGTTGGATTTTGAAACTTTGTATTGCCCATGCGTGTTGGGGTTAGGGTCAGTGTTAGGGTTTGTGTTAGGGTTGGGTCTGGGATTGTTTTAGAAGTGGTACTCACTGTGATGGTAGTCTCTTTGCTCTGTCTCCTGGTGGGTGATGTAGGACCTGGATTCTGTTGAGCGAGACAGGATGCTCCGTCAAAACCTTCCTCTGTGTCCGACATGGTCTCTGGCTAACATACACACACTCACACACACTGGAGCTCTCTGGGACTGACTGTCTGTGCGCTGCCTCCGCTCCGGCTACTGTGTGTGTGTGTGAGTGTGTGTGTTGCGGTGCTGAGTAGGGGGGCATGTCTGCAGCGCAGAGCAAATCGCGTTTGGATGTTTTTGTGTGTGTGAACGCACTTCGGCTCAGACTATGTCATCACATGAGCAATATGAGTGTGTGTGCACATGTGAGTGTGTGTGTGTGTGCGTGCGTGCGCGCGCGGAGTGAAACAGAGAGACAGAGTGGGCGTAATGAGATGGAGGGGGTAGACGTAGATTTAAAAAAAAAAAGTAGAGACAGAAAGTGAGAGGGAGAGAAAGAATGAAAGAGAGAGTGCACATCCCCCACTGTCCATACCATGCCCACTGAAGCAAGACACAGGGCTGGCGAGGAGGAGGAAGAGAGGGGAGGGGGTTTATTGACAAAGTACAAAATGCACCACACCTCCTCTCCCTCTCCCAAAGAGAAAAATAGATAGAAAGGAGGAGTTCAAGGAGGAGTTCAAGGAGGAGAAGCTGGGTAGTGGTGGGGTGTAGGGTGTATCTGACTGGGAGTGTGTGTGTGTGTGCGTCTGAATGACGATGAGTGCTCTCCTAATTATGATCTGAGGATAAGATAATGAAAGGAATCAGGATGGAGAAACTGCTCTCCTTTCCTGGGGTAATGAGTATCATTATCTCATTTCATGATGACGGGGTTGCGTGTGTGTGCGCGTGTGTGTGTGCGTGCGTGCACGCGTGCGTGCACGTGTCGGTCTTTGCCTCTGTGTCTTTGCATGTGTGTGTGTAAGGAGGTTGGGTAACCATGTCACCAGTAACCATGGCATTACTGTACATAGGAGAAATCTGCTGTTTGAAGACACTACTGTACAGTACATCTATCAACGGGGATGCATTGGCATAGCTTCTGCTAAATGCTGCTAAATTCTTTTGTTGACTGGCTACCACTGTGGCGTGGTGGTGGCTGTTGGTGGTGTAATATTAAGAAACAGAAATGGGCTTCTGTGTAAACATAAGTAGAGTTGTTCATGGGGTTCATGGGGAAGCCCTTAACTGGAGCAACGACAGAATGAGAGGAGGACACCATTTTTACCTGTGGTTCGGAACTGGGCTTTTTGACCAGACTGATGTGGGAGTGTTCCTTCTGATGCAATGTACCACCACTGGAGTGAAACCCGTTCACTGTGGAGGGAGAGAGAGGGAAAGAGATGGAGAGAGAGGAGCGGGGGAGCGAGAAAGTGAGAGAGAGAGTGAGAGAGAATTTAATTTGTAACACAGAGCCTGCGGAGGAGGAATAATGTGTGTTTGCTTCCTATGAGTTGTCTGTATATCTGAGCCGGGGGTAAATTAACTTATCTTTGTGACTCAAACAAAGCTATCAGAGAATCGCTTCTTCTTTGTTAAATGTCTTTATCAGGGCGGTTACTTGAAACCAGAGCCCGAGCACCTCACCAAACCCAGCTCTGAGTCCAGACCACCTGGGTTGTCCTTCTTGTACACAGCAAGGAAAAGTAGCTATTATTTGGGAGAGTTGCTCTGCATGTGTGTGTGCATTGTTTCCATGTGTTCATTTGAAGGTGTGTTTGAGTGATCAGGCAGCATGCGAGACTACATGTCAGTGCGTGTGTTGGAGAGAATTATTATACAGTCTAAATGAGATATCCCACTGTGTTTATTGATCAGCCTGAGCAAACGAACGTGAGTTGAGACTACTCCAGATCGCAGATCAAATTAGCCACAGGAAGTGTGTGGGTGTGTGTGTGGTCAGAGGCCTCTGGAATTCTCTGTGTGCTGCCACACAGCGGTAGGCCTATGTACAACCCTCACAACACTGGCAAAGGAGGAAAAGTGAGAGAAAGAGAGTGAGAGGGAGTCAAGGACAGAGTGAGCGAGAGGGGGGGATAAAGAGAGAGAGAGAAAGAGCGAGAGAACAAGAGGTAGCGTCAGTACCTGTAGGTAGTGAGTTCTTGTGTTTCAAAGGGGTTTTGGGGGTCCCAGGTACACTGGAAGGTCTCTCCCACGTTGTCTCTGGAACATGAAAGTCAAGTTAACTTGTGTTGTCAGAAATACATGGAAATTGAGAGATACTAGAATATCTCTACCCTGGATTTCATCGCAGGTCCAAGAGGGTTACATGAAACAAAAACGTGTTCATATTAAGGTTCTTGATGATTATGTTGACGGGGTCGTTCTTGAATTGCAGTGGCAACTTCCTTTTTCTAGATTTGTTTTTATGTAAATTAATTGGGTACATCTTCCCATTCAAAATCAATTAATATGGCAGCTTATTGACTTCATATCATGTTTACCATTATCATAACATTGTGCCACCGATAGGAGTAGTGACACCAATGACACATTGTAGGTCCATTAGGATTTTCTGAAAAGTATGCCACACATGCTCAAATCTAAGGTCATTAATCCTTGAAAAATGATTTACTAAAGTCAAATTATTCATCATTTTGCTCACAATGTAATTCCCCTTCATTTAAATTGAGTAACACCAAGTGACACTTTGGATTTGGACACCAAATTATCAAAAGAATCCTACATTTGTGTACATAATAAAATGGTGTGATTACCTAATATCTGTATTTCATATTGACGCCTCCCCCAATAACAGTTTGCCACTGGAGGGAATGCTCAAGGTCTTTGCATATTTTTGTAATAAGTGATTTTCAAGGACAAAACTTAAGGACACATTTTTTGCAGGGATACGATATTTTAACAGCCTTCTTTGGGTTTTATTGATCTATAGAATATATCAAATACTTTTGTTTACTTTCTAGCACTCATGATAATAGATAGTTCTCTAAATCCCCAAAACATGTCACTACAACTCTACTGGGTGGGTCACTGCTGGGACAAGACAATTTGCTTACCCTAAGTAAGTTAAACATCGCATAAAACAAAGTTGTGCTGTATAAATCACTTGCATTCTTTTTTTATAATTGAGAAACTATTCAATATAAACAAAAACATGTATGATGTGTAGCTAGCTGTCATTTGAAAAGGTTTTTCGTGGTTGCGAAGGTGAGGGACGCACCATTTCTGTCCAATCCAAATAAACAGCAGTCAGACTGATTTTGGCAACGTCCCAGAGCGATATAAGAATATGAGCCAGATTCACTAAGTGTTTGCACCTGTGAGCAGAGCATTGCACCTGCTATTTTCATAAGGAGAATAAAAGACAACAAAGCAATCTTTATTTCATCTTTGGTTTTACCGCTTTATCTTCAACTCCCTGTGCTAAAAATAACATGTGCAAACTTTCAGTAAATCCAATATGGCTGTTTAACTTCACCAAGACTCTCTGCCTCACTCTTTCAATTCACATGTCCCCATTTTACTCTTGCCGGAAGAAAGCAAGAACAAGAGAAGGAGAGAGTGAAAGAAAAGAGGATAAGAAGCATGACTGACACAGAACCTGATAGACAGAGAGAAAATCTGTGATTCACTTAACTCCAATATCCAAATTCACAATACAAATTTGATCTCAATTACCCCTTAGTGTCACCAGAGAGAGAATAGTCGTTGAGACTAACAAGCTTTTATTTCATTTGTGTCTTTGGCTAGCACTCAGCTGTCTGCCTGTACTAAGCAGAGACCGAGCCAAAACCATCAGTTCCGATGACACACATGGAGAGAGAGAGAGAGAGCGCAAGACGGAGACAAAAACAGAGAAAGGTGAGAGAGAGAGAGATTTGGCAGACAGACTCAGAGGAGGAGAGAGTCTTTCCCTTCCGATACGATGTATAACACTGTCACAACACAGTCACAACGGTTCATTAAAAGGTGCTTTCTGCCTCTATTTCTCTCCGTTAGCTTGACAAAGGAAATCGATCTGATGGGAGAAATCGGATATTAATGGAGAGAAATACAGTATAATTAGGTTAGCTCTGGGGAATTGTATGTCACTGTATCCTTCTCTCAGGAGCTACAGCAGTAGCAATAAAATCCTGAGAAGGGACAAGTCTCTATAAATGTCATTACGCTATACTAACGATACATCAAGTTAGGATTCAATCAAATCTCGACTACACTCTCTATAATTGTCATTGTGCTATAAAATACATCAAAAGAATCATTCTGATGTTCAATCAAATCTCTACTGCAATCTGGTAACAGGTATTCTAGTATCATCATTAAAGATGGAATCCGCAGTAGGGGAAACAGCGACACTAAGCCCCACTGCCGCGATTATTGTTTTTGTTTTGTTGATGAAAAGGAGTTGAGGAGCGTCACGCAACGTGGTAAAATACATTTGCTGTATATTCTGCTGTTATGTCGCACATGCAATGTCTGAGGAAAAACAACCGTTTTTTCGTTGTTTGCAGTAACTTCTTTTGTTGTTGTAATATCGCAAACAGATGCAGCTATTTACTTCAAGAGACATGTCAAATTAGCATGAGTAAAGTGTGTCAATGAGCGTTAAATATGGGTTTACATTATACTTACAGTACCAGTCAAACGTTTTAGAACACCTACTCATTCAAGGGTTTTTCTTTATTTTTACTATTTTCTACATTGTAGACATCAAAACTATGAAATAACACATATGGAATCATGTAGTAACCAAAAAAGTGTTATTTTATATTCTTCAAAGTAGCCACTCTTTGCCTTGATGACAGCTTTACACACTCTTGGCATTCTCTCAACCAGCTTAATGTGGAATGCTTTTCCAACAG
Source organism: Brachymystax lenok tsinlingensis (assembly GCA_030435695.1). Taxonomy (NCBI): domain Eukaryota; kingdom Metazoa; phylum Chordata; class Actinopteri; order Salmoniformes; family Salmonidae; genus Brachymystax; species Brachymystax lenok. The sequence continues at coordinate 25,696,360 of CM059804.1, forward strand.
TCTTGAAGGAGTTCCCACATTGGCTGCTTTTCCTTCATTCTGTGGTCCAACTCATCCCAAACCATCTCAAATTGGTTTGAGGTTGGGTGATTGGGAACGACAGGTCATCTGACGCAGCACTCCATCACTCTCCTTGGTCAAATAGCTCTTACACAGTCTGGATGTGTGTTTTGGGTCATTGTCCTGTTGAAAAACAAATCATAGTTCCACTAAGCGCAGACCCAGATGGGATGGTGTATGGCTGCAGAATGCTGTGGTAGCCATGCTGGTTAAGTGTACATTGAATTCTAAATAAATCACTGACAGCGTCACCAGCAAAGCACCCCCACACCGTCACACCTCCACCACGGTGGGAACCACACATGCGAAGATCATCCGTTCACCTACTCTGCATCTCACAAAGACACGCCGGTTGGAACCAAAAATCTTACATTTGGACTCATCAGACCAAAAGGACAGATTTCCACCGGTCTAATGTCCATTGCTTGTGTTTCTTGGCCCAAGCAAGTCTCTTCTTTTTATTGGTGTCCTTTAGTAGTGGTTTCTTTGCAGCAATTTGACCATGAAGGCCTGATTCACGCAGTCTCCTCTGAACAATTGATGTGTCTATTACTTGAAATATGTGAAGCATTTATTTGGGCTGCAATCTGAGGTGCAGTTAACTCTAATGACCTTATTCCTTTCCTGTGGCGGTCCTCATGAGAGTCAGTTTTATCATAGTGCTTGATGTTTTTTGCGACTGCACATTAAGAAATTTTAAAAGTTCTTGAAATGTTCCACATTGACTGACCTTCCTGTCTTAAAGTAATGATGGACTTTCTCTTTGCTTATTTGAGCTGTTCTTGCCATAATATGTGACCCGATTCAGGAAACTAGGCGTATGTCGCAAGTCACGACTTCACAGGAGAGCAGTTTGAACGTAAAAAAATAAGAAATGCCTTCTCGAACATGTGAACTTTCATGTGCCTTAATAACAAACTTGTACCGCATCTGCAAATATGATTAAAACTGTTAAATTCAGAGCCTTGGTTAAGCCACAGAAAAAACTAGCAAACTTCCCACTAGCCATGATTGGCTGAGATAATGAGTGGGCTGGCCATGCCGAGAGAGGATGTTTTCATGTTATCCAGAGGTAAACAAATCATCTGCCAGAGCGTCAAGTGTGCACTCCGAGAGCGAAACGCGATGGGTGGGGCTAAAGCTTAAGAGGGTGTGAAAGATGCTGAATGGGTGTAGACAAAGAAGAGCTCTTCACTAGATACCAAATCATTCAAAGGCCATTTTCTCAAAAGTGAGTTTACAAGTTTATCAACTTTCAAAGCAGAATTACTTTCCCATTGTTCCTCAAATGCAGTGTATGATATATCATTTTGTAGCTCTCTCTACTTTTATCCAATGTAAAAAACACACTTTTTAATTTTGTTACATAAGACCAAATCCAGGTGGTGAGTCACATATGGACTTGGTCTTTTACCAAATAGGGCTATCTTCTTTATACCACCCCTACCTTGTCACAACACAACTGATTGACTCAGACGCATTAAAAAGGAAATAAATTCCACAAATTAACTTTTAACAAGGCACACCTGTTAATTGAAATGCATTCCAGGTGATTACCTCATGAAGCTGGTTGAAAGATTGCCAAGAGTGTGCAAAGCTGTCATCAAGGCAAAGGGAGACTACTTTGAAGTATCTCAAATATAAAATAGATTTTGATTAGTTTAACACTTTTTGGGTTACTACATGATTCCATAGTTTTCATGTCTTCACATTATTCTACCACGTAGAAAATAGTAAAAATAAAGAAAAATCCTTGAATAAGTAGGTGTGTCCAAACTTTTCACTGGTACTGTAGATAGCAAGACCCTGTGACAAGTGACCTTATAGTTTAAATTACATTGACAATGTGTTAATTTCATGTGCAGGCCTAGTTGCATGACAACTTTAGTAAGAAAATGAACAGGAAATGAATGTTTCAATGTTTAAATTACATTGAGAAAATTACATAATTTTACGTGTAGGCCTGGATGCATGACACTTTTAATCAGAAAATGAACAGGAAATTAATGTAATATCAGTAGATAATGGACTGAAAGGTGAAAGAAACATCTCTATTTACTATCAGGATTACAACAGAACTGGAACACTGTTGACATCAAAAGGGTCTGTTACTTAGCAACTAGCACCTGGAAATGCAGATTGGAGTGATTATCTACTTCACATCAGTGTGCTCAGATGAGAGGTAGGCTGCATCTCTACACACATCCTCCAACATATTTACTCTGTAACAAGCTCATTACAAAGCTGTAATTCCAGGATAGCTGAGACAAGATTTGAATACACTTACACACGTGTGTCAAACTCATTTTGATCCCGGACTGTCTAGCTTTCATTTCGGTGATTATTAGCGAGCTGGATACAGTAAAAAACAACAACAATGTAACAATCATTTCACTGCACCTGTGATAACACCTGCAAATCGGTGTATGCGACCGACAAACTTTGATTTGATAACGTTGCAAATTTTATACATTTCATGCAATTCTACTCATTTTGACATGTGGCAGAGATATATTTCTTTGCAGTTTTACAAGTAATTTCCTGCAATTCTGCACATTTTGTAATGACTTATGCCATGTTAATATGATATCTGAGTGAGAATGACTAACAAAATCTATTGGGGGCCCCTTAGAGGTCAGGGCCCCTAGGCACGTGCCCTGCATGCCCAGTTGGTATTCGGTCATGAATTACTACAAGTTTAGATAGCTGGCTAGACTAACTACCAATCTAAAAAGTGTTAGTTGACATGGCTAAATTGACTGACTGTCAGTGACTGACATAACAAGAGAAAAACTGCTGATTCACATGTTGTATTCTACTATTCTTATTCTCAATAGTAAGTTGAGACCCCAACTGAGTTCCTAAAATTATTATAATTGTCACGCCCTGATCTGTTTCACCTGTCTCGTTATTGTCTCCACCCCCTCCAGGTGTCGCTTGTTTTCTCCTGTGTATTTATCCCTGTGTTTCCTGTCTCTCTGGGCCAGTTCGTCTTATATGTTTTCAAGTCTACCAGCGTTTTCCCTTGCTCCTGCTTTCTATTTCTCTTTTCTAGTCCACCCGGTTTTGACCCTTGCCTGTTTTCTGGACTGCCTGACCACTCTGCCTGCCCCCGACCCTGAGCCTGCCCGCCGACTTGTACCTCTGCCTGCCTTGACCGGTCTTCTGCTTGTCCCTGTTGGAACATTGAATATTGTTACTTCGACAGTCTGCGTCTGGGTCTTACTTTGATACCTGATAATCATTGTGTTGGGGGCTCCTAGCAGCCAGGGGCCCTAAGCAACCCCTTATGTTGCTTATGCCTGGAACTGGCGTTGGTTGTGTGGGATATCAATGTGAGTGAACAGAATTAGTAGTAATATGGCCTAGTTAGGTCTAGCAATCCCCATCTTTAATTCATAACCAGCTGACGCTCTGACACTCTCCTCGCATGCACACGCACTACGGCCCATTCACACTGACTACATTTATCTGGTTATAGCATGGAGGGTAACTCACAAATGCCCAATACAGCTCACAATAAATAATGATTTGAAAAAGGGACAAAGGATGGTATCTGTAAAAAAGTAGTCTTGAGAGAACTAAGCATAAAACATTGTGTCACTGTAGCCTTTACAGAGTCTACCGAAACCTTTATAGACAACAAACAGTCTAGGCATCTATAAATGTCTAATAGCGTCTGTTGGGTGACAGCAGGCTGTGGGTCTATAGAGGATTTTTACAAAGCTATGCTCTGGACAGAGAGGAGGATGCCCAGGGAGAATGTGAGGAAACCACAGTACAGAAACACACTGAACCACAACATAGTTGCCAAACTGTAATGCACAGAAATACAGGAAGGAAACCTCCAAGAAACAGGCTGTAACTCAGGAACCTTCACAGCACTAGCTCACCCACGCATGATGGTCCTCTGGTTACTATAGCAACGCAGAAACATAACTCACATGGACGCACATGCATATACGTGTCGTGCGCACACACATAGCATACATATGTGCACGCACGCACACACACACACACACACACACACACACACACACACACACACACACACACACACACACACACACACACACACACAACATTATCTAATCTATCTGAACTTTAACATAAGAGGGACGGAGGCCCGGTTGAAATAGCAAATATCATATAAATAACAGATTGCTTCAGTTAAATGTTATTAGATAGTTGGAGACTGTTTGGAAAAGTCCTAGTTACAGTGGCTCTGCTGGTTGACTGTGTGTGTGTGTGTGTGGGGATGTGCATTTACTGTGCTTAAATTTCCAATTACTTGAGGAAAGAACATAAAAGAAGGACTGATGATTGTCTATGCCCCTCAGAGGCCGATTTTGCAATACCACAAGAACAATAATCATTTGAATTTTCCAGCTGGGATGACCGTTACAGCTGTGTGTATTTTTGTACAAAGTTATGAAAGATTAAGCATTTCCCTCCAAGGAAATCTGACAGAAATAAAACAAATCCAACATCAAGAACAAAAGAGTGTCATGGGATCATATCCCCCTCATCTCTTTACAAACCTGTAGTCATAGAGAGGGTTATCTACTGAAGCGATGGTTATTCTCCAGATAGAGATGGTTATCGACTGAAGACATGGTTATTCTCCCCAAAGATGGCGTAGCAGTGCAGACGTGGTTTGGCGTCCTCTTGTACTTTGTATTTTTTGTAATTTTATGTATATATTTCAATTTATTTTCAATCTCTTTTCCATTTTTACACTAAATATACCTTCCGGTAACCCGGCTCACCCAATGTGATACGGATCCGCAATAGCTGCTACCGAGTGTCTATAGTGGCTAACACCCCCTGCCCCGAAGCTAGCACCAGTTAACCGCGAGCCAGGTGCATCTCCCGGCTAGCAAACGAAATTACTACAACTACGATACCTCTTTTGCCATCAGGCCTGGACCCCTTTGTCGACACGGCGCCCCGCCGTACCACCACGACTGGCCTGCCGACGTAACTCCATCAGCTGTGCTCTCAACCGGCCTTTGCCAGACGCTTCTACTAACCCCGGCCTGCTAACTCTAAACGCCGTGTCTCCCCGTGTGCTAGCGTAGTAACGACTACCCCGCGGCTTCCCTGTTCCATCTATTGCTGTTCACTGGACCCTATGATCACTTGGCTACATAGCTGATGCCTGCTGGACTGTTCATTAATCACAGTACTCCATTTTGTTTCTCTGTCGGCCCCAGCCTTGAACTCAGGCCCTGTGTGTAGTTAACCGACCCTCTCGGCCCATTCATTGCCATTTTACCTGTTGTTAGGTGTTGATTAGGTGTTGTTGTCTTACCCGTTGTTGTCTTAGTTAGCTCTCCCAATCAACACCTGTGATTGCTTTATGCCTCGCTTTATGTCTCTCTCAAATGTCAATATGCTTTGTATACTGTTGTTTAGGATAGTTATCATTGTTTTAGTCTACTGCGGAGCCTCTAGTCCCACTCAACATGCCTCAGATACCTCCTTTGTCCCACCTCCCACACATGCGGTGACCTCACCCAGCATAAATAGCACGTCCAGAGATGCAACCTCTTATCATCACTCAATGCCTGGGTTTACCTCCACTGTACCCGCACCCCACCATACCCGTCTGTACATTATGCCCTGAATCTATTCTACCATGCCCAGAAATCTGCTCCTTTTATTCTCTGTCCCCAACGCACTAGACGACCAGTTTTGATAGCCTTTAGCCATACCCTCATCCAACTCCTCCTCTTTTCCTCAGGTGATGTGGAGGTTAACCCAGGCCCTGCGTGTCCCCAGGCACTCTCATTTGTTGACTTCTGCAACCGAAAAAGCCTTGGTTTCATGCATGTTAACATCAGAAGCCTCCTCCCTAAGTTTGTTTTATTCACTGCTTTAGCACACTCCGCCAACCCTGATGTCCTTGCCGTGTCTGAATCCTGGCTTAGGAAGGCCACCAAAGATTCGGAGATTTCCATACCCAACTACAACATTTTCTGTCAAGATGCAACTCCTCCCCCCTTTGGCAGTTCTAATCTACTCCAGAGATAGCCTGCAAAGTTCTGTAATACTTCCAGGTCTATGCCCAAACAGTTCGAGCTTCTAATTTAAAAAATGTATCTCTCCAGAAACAAGTCTCTCACTGTAGACCCCCCTCAGCTCCCATATGTGAACTGATTGCCCCCCCATCTATCTTCAGAGTTCGTTCTGTTAAGTGACCTAAACTGGCATATGCTTAACACTCAATCTCACACAAATTATCAAGGAACCCACCAGGTACAACCCTAAATCCGTAAACATGGGCACCCTCATAGATATTATCCTGACCAACTTGCCCTCCATATACACCTGTGCTGTTTTCAAATCAGGATCTCAGCGATCACTGCCTCATTGCCTGCATCCGCTACGGGTCCGTGGTCCAAATACCACTCCTCATAGCTGTCAAACGCTCCCTAAACACTTCTGCGAGCAGACCTTTCTAGTCGACCTGGCCCGGGTATCCTGGAAGGATATTGACCTCATCCCTTCAGTCGAGGATGCCTGGTCGTTCTTTAAAAGTAATTTCCTCACCATCTTAAATAAGCATGCCCCTTTCAAAAGATGTAGAACTAAGAACAGATATTGCCCTTGGTTCACTCCAGACCTGACTGCCCTCGACCAGCACAAGAACATCCTGTGGCGGATTGCACTAGCATCAAATAGTCCCCGGGATATGCAACTTTTCAAGGAAGTCAGGAACCAATACACGCAGTCAGTCAGGAAAGCAAAGACTAGCTTTTTCAAACAGAAATTTGCATTCTGTAGCTTTAACTCCCAAAAGTTTTGGGACACTGTAAAGTCCATGGAGAACGAGAGCACCTCCTCCCAGCTGCCCACTTGCACTGAAGCTAGGAAACACTGTCACCACCGATAAATAGGGGCGGCAGGTAACCTAGTGGTTAGAGCGTTGGACTTGTAACCGGAGGGTTGCAAGTTCGAATCCCCGAGCTGACAAGGTAAAAATCTGTCGTTCTGCCCCTGAACAAGGCAGTTAACCCACTGTTCCCCGGGCGCCGAAGACGTGGATGTCGATTAAGGCAGCCCCCCGCACCTCTCTGATTCAGAGGGGTTGGGTTAAATGCGGAAGACACATTTCGGTTGAAGGCATTTGGTTGTACAACTGACTAATAATGGTGACTTTGACTTTGACTTTAAATCCACGATAATCGAGAATTTCAATAAGCATCTCTCTACGGCTGGCCATGCTTTCCTCCTGGCTACCCCAACCCCGGCCAACAGCTCCGCACCCCCCGCAGCTACTTGCCCAAGCCTCCCCAGCTTCTCCTTCTGAAAGAGCAAAAACCTGGACTCGTACAAATCAGCTGGGCTAGACAATCTGGACCCTCTCTTTCTAAAATTATCCTCTGCCATTATTGCAACCCCTATTACCAGTCTGTTCAACCTCTCTTTCGTATCGTCCAAGATCCCTAAAGATTGGGAAGGTGCCGCGGTCATCCCCCTCTTCAAAGGGGGTGACACTCTAGACCCAAACTGTTATAGACCTATATCCATCCTGCCCTGCCTTTCTAAAGTCGAAAGCCAAGTTAATAAACAGATCACTGACCATTTAGAATCCCACCGTACCTTCTCTGCTGTGCAATCCGGTTTCCGAGCTGGTCACGGGTGCACCTCAGCCACGTTCAAGGTCCTAAACGATATCATAACCGCCATAGATAAAAGACAGTACTGTGCAGCCGTCTTCATCGACCTGGCCAAGGCTTTCAACTCTGTCAATCCCCGTATTCTTATCGGCAGACTCAACAACCTTGGTTTCTCAAATGACGCCTAGCTCACCAACTACTTCTCAGACAGAGTTCAGTGTGTCAAATTAGAGGGCCTGTTGTCCGGACCTCTGGCAGTCTCTATGGGGGGTACCACAGGGTTCAATTCTCGGGCCGATTCTTTTCTCTGTATATATCAACAATGTCGCTCATGCTGTGGGTGATTCCCTGATCCACCTCGACTCAGACGACACCATTCTGTATACATCTGGCCCTTCTTCGGACACTGTGTTAACAAACCTCCAAACGAGCTTCAATGCCATACAACACTCCTTACGTGGCCTCCAACTGCTCTTAAACGCTGCCCGTACCCCGCCCGCCCGACTAACATCACTACTCTGGACGGTTCTGACTTAGAATATGTGGACAACTACAAATACCTAGGTGTCTGGCTAGACTGTAAACTCTCCTTCCAGACTCATATTAAACATATCCAATCCAAAATTAAATCTAGAACCGGTTTCCTATTTCACAACAAAGCCTCCTTCACTCGCCGCCAAACATACCCTCGTAAAACGGACTATGGTACCGATCCTCGACTTTGGCGATGTCATTTACAAAATAGCTTCCAATACTCTACTCAGCAAACTGAATGCAGTCTATCACAGTGCCATCTGTATTGTCACCAAAGCCCCTTATACCACCCACCACTGCGACCTGCTCTAGTCGGCTGGCCCTCGCTACATATTCGTCACCAGACCCACTGGCTCCAGGTTATCTATACGTTTATGCTAGGTAAAGCTCCGCCTTATCTCAGCTCACTGGTCATGATAACAACACCCACCTGTAGCACACGCTCCAGCAGGTATATCTCACTGGTCATCCCCAAAGCCAACACCTATTTTGGCCACCTTTCCTTCCAGTTCTCTGCTGCCAATGACTGGAACGAATTGCAAAAAAAAAAATCTACAAAAAAAAAAAAATCACTGAAGCTGGAGACTTATATTTTCCTCACTAACTTTAAACATCAGCTATCTGAGCAGCTACCCGATTGCTGCAGCTGTACATAGTCCATCTGTAAATAGCCCACCCAATCTACCTACCTCATCCCCATATTGTTTTTATTTACTTTTCTGCTATTTTGCACATCATCATCTGCTCATCTATCACTCCAGTGTTAATCTGCTAAATTGTAATTACTTCGCTACTATGGCCTATTTATTGCCTTACCTCCTCACGCCATTTGCACACACTGTATATAGACTTTCTTTTTTTTCTCTATTGTGTTATTGACTGTACGCTTGTTTATTCCACGTGTAACTCTGTGATGTTGTTTGTGTCGCACTGCTTTGCTTTATCTTGGCCAGGTCGCAGTTGTAAATGAGAACTTGTTCTCAACTAGCTTACCTTGTTAAATAAAGGTGAAATACAAATAAAATAAATTCTCCAGATAGAGATGGCTATTCTCCAGATAGAGAAGCACAGAACAGATCAGTGGAATCAACTCAGATATGAAATTAGTACGTAAGGGAAAGAACAACAATGTGAGTTTTTTGCCCTGCTTTTGGCTGTGTTGTAGACAATCCTTCAGAAGAGGGTGTAGCCAAACATGACTGCCCTATAGTTTGGTTTGTCTTTTCTCTTTCCCATTAACACGTTAACCAAAGAGACCTTCATCTAAAAGGAGAGAGAGGAAGGAGCAACTTGTTATTCTGGTCGCGTTTCATGGTGGAGTTTTGGTTTACCTAATTTTAGATGTTTTCTCATGGCCAAGTGCAGACCCCTGTGACAATGTGCCCTACTCTATACACACACACACACACACACACACACACACACACACAATGTTCCCGCTCCACACAGTAAAATAGTGAAACCATGATCCCAGACATGCACACTGGGAATGTCTTTGGTCTTAATTACAGCTACTATCATTCACAACACAACATGTTTTTTATTTTATTTAACTAGGCAAGTCAGTTAATAACAAATTCTTATTTTCAATGACAGTCTAGGAACAGTGGGTTAACTGCCTAGTTCAGGGGCAGAACGACAGATTTTTCCCTTGTCAGCTCGGGGATTTGACCTTGCAACGCTCTAACCACTAGGCTACCTGCCGCCCTGTTAAGGCACTGAATCGCTTTACTCATAAGTGAGTGCTTTCATGACAAAAATACAGTAGGTCTACATCTTCTATCGTCTACAACCTCCCAGTCCTACGCTGCCAATCTTACATCTCCTCAAAAATAAACTCATAACCTGAACTTCATTCATCCATTCCCCCCCCTCCTCTCTGTAGTTGCCATGACACCCACAGCAGGCATAATAACATCCCCCAGCAGGTCTTCCATTCCATTTCACACCATCATGTCAACACTTTATGTTTCCTCCCGAGTTCATTTAAGGTCAGCAAATCAATACTGTGCCAGGCCCTGTCCTATTCTAAACAGAGGAAAGCTCACTGTGTTGCTTTTTCAGTCTCTGTGTGTCTCTGTCCCTGTGTGTGTGTGTGTGTGTGTGTGTGTGTGTGTGTGTGTGTGTGTGTGTGTGTGTGAGTGGTGGTGCTGGGGATAGAGACAGACAGCTAATTGTGTGGACAGAAACAATGGTGTGAAGAGGAGAGAGAAGAGGAGATATCTTCCCCAAGTCTTTAATGTGCCTCAACACCCAGCAGTACCAGCCAGACACCTCAGCAGTCAACTAGTGCTCTAATGACATTGTTATGTAGCAGTGACTTTCAACATCTCTAGATTCAAATGAATCAACTTATCTTAGGCAATACATGTATATCAGTCTCCATGTGTATCCTTACCGTTGCTGGCTGTGTTGACATAGTAGTGCCGCCCTTGTGGTGACATGTAGCACTTCCAGTGTTGAGGGAGAGGCTCTCCAAGGTCCTCAACAGGCAGTGAGGTCATAGACGCAGTTTTCTGTCAAAACAGATAAAGACATATAAGATGAATTAAATGAACATAAGGGTTTTCAGCTTTCACATGAGAGTGCTTACCGTGTCTTTTATTTCTAGCTCACTTCACAATCAGCAACCATTGACGGAAAGACGGTATATTGCAATACAAAGAACAACAAACAACTAGAGCCAGTCTGCTATTGGCCAGGCATGATAGAACTGATTGAATGTGCCTGCACACACATATGCACACACACGCACACACACACACTACGCTGACTAACACAGGTGAGTGTGTAGCCAACTCTGGCCAGCTGCTATTGATTAACAAAATGAAAACAACATAGTTAAGTACAAGGCCAAGGCCATTGTAACACATTATTGGATGTTATTGTGGTGGTTGGGAAAACCGGATGAAATTCCATAACAATTACTCTCTGTTATTGGAGCGGGTGCCAACTCGCTCAAGCGACTATAAGAGATTAGTTTTAGTGGGTGTAAGTAATAGTAATCCAGAGACTGGAGTGATTCAGGAGAGTTCTAAGCGCAGGTTAAGGTCTTTAACTATTACATGGCTGCATGTCTACAGCGGGACAAAGGGAGAGCTAGGCTTAAGACATTAACTAATAAGATGAGAACCCTGGATGACTTTTAGGTGAGGGGCAATTCCACGGTAAACTCAAAAAGACACTGGGTTAAAAACAACCCAATTTGGGTTATTTGGTGACCCAGCACTGGGTAAATATTTGAAAGAACACACGCTGGGTTATTTTGACTCAGCCAGTTGGGCTGTGTGAATAACCCAACATGTTGGGTTATCTTGATTACCCAAACATTGGTTAACTTAACCATCAGTTGGGTTTTTATTCACTTTCATGCTGGGTTGACCCAACAGCTGGGTCTCTTTTAATGTAATCCATAGGTTATTTTCAGGAGGCGTGTTCTATTAGGGGTGTGGCTTTCATATAGTTATATATTAGGCCAATCGTGAGAGTAAATGTCATTCCTGTTCATCATGTTATGTTCGTACAACTGGGTCATATTTCAATAACCCAGCATCAATAACCCAGCAGTTTGGTCATCCAAAAAACTAAGTTTTTTTTTGAGTTTACAAAAAAATGATGGGTTGTTTGGTTGACCCAACCGATGCTGGGTGCTGGGTTATTGATGCTGGGTTATTGAAATATGACCCAGTTGGTCAGAACAGAAGGCTCAAGGCATAGTTTAGTAGGGGTGTGGCTTTAAGATAGTTATTTTTAGCCACCCAAGAGAGTAAATGTCATTCCTGTTCATCTGCTGTAGAGTTATCACTGCTGAGGTCAATCACTGCCATTTTTGTAGCTTCAATGATGCTTACAGAAGTGTATGAGTTCCCTAAAAGCCTATGTAAATCCCACGGTTGTCCTGATAATATTCAAGGAACATTTAAATGTACAAACATAACATGATGAACAGGAAGGACATTTACTCTCACGGGTGGCCAATAAGATCTAGCTGAAGACCCAGCTGCTAGGTAAACCCAGTATGAGAGTGAATAAAAACCCAATTGATGGTTAAATTAACCCATGTTTGGCTAATCAAAATAACCCAACATGTTGGGTTATTCACGAAACCCAACTTGCTGGGTCAAAATAACCCAACGTGTGTTCTGTCCAATATTTACCAGCACTGGGTTACAAAATAACCCAAATTGGGCTGTTTTTAACCCAGAATTTGTTGGGGTGTAACAGAGACCAGGACTTCTTTTAGCAAATACATATTTGTTAATTGTAAAATTGCATCACTAAGATCTCATTGTCAGAAACGTCAAAATGAATGACAGAATGAATTCTTAAATGAATTCGGACTATTTTGGAGGAAGTGTATACTGGTTACGGCGTATCAAATAGGACAAACAGTACTATTTCTGTTTTTTTTCCTAGTTTTTCAAGCAAAGGTCTTTTAAGGGAGTATGCGAGCACACTCGTTTGGTTCGCCTAGCCGACTTCATGCTTCCATTCAGCTGGCGGCAAGCTGCTTACGCCTTTACACTAAAAGGCCATTATCACAATTTACAGTATTATTCCAGCCTCATAGTGTGGAAATATATACAGTGCCGTCAGAAAGTATTCACACCCCTTGACTGTTTCCACATTTTGTTGTGTTACAGCCTGAATTTAACATTTATTAACTTTCTTTTTTTTTGTCACTGGCCTACACACAATACCCCATCATTGTTATGGCATGCCTAAATAAGTTCAAGAGTAAAGATGTGCTTAACAAGTCACATAAGTTGCATGGACTCACCCTGTGTGCAATAATAGTGTTTAACATGATTTCTGAATGACTACCTCATCTCTTTACCCTACACATACAGATAATTGTAAGGTCCCTCAGTTGAGCAGTGAATTTCAAACACAGATTCAACCAAAGACCAGGGAGGTTTTCCAATGCCTCGCAAATAAAGGCAACTATTGGTAGATGGGTAAAAAAGGTAGACATTGAATATCATTTTCAGAATGATGAAGTTATTAATTACACTTTGGATGGTGTATCAATACATCCAGTCACTACAATTCTGTTGCCGGAGAGGAAGGAAACCACTAAGTGATTTCACAATGAGGCAATGTCACAATGGTGACTTTAAAATAGTAACAGAGTTTAATAGCTGTGATAGGAGAAAACTGAGGATGGATCAACAACATTGTAGTTAACTCCCCAATACTAAACAAAATGACAGAGTGAAAAGAAGGAAGCCTGTATAGAATAAAAAATATTCCAAAACATGCAAAGCAATGAACTTTTTGCCCTGAATACAAAGTGTTACGTTTGGGGCAAATCAAATGCAACACATTACTGAGTACCACTCCATATTTTCAAGCAAAGTGGTAGCTGCATCATGTTATGGGTATGCTAGTAATCGTTTAGGACTGGGGAGTTTTTCAGGATAAAAAAAACAAAAACGGAATGGAGCACAGGCAGTTCAAGCACTGTTGACTTAAATTTACTTTAAAATCTATGACACGACCTGAAAATGTTTTTCTAGTAATGATCAACAAACAATTTGACAGAGCTTGATGAACTTTTTAATAATTGTAAAAAAAAAGTATAAAATCAGCAAATGGTGCTCAATCCAGGTGTGGAAAGCTCTTAGAAACTTACCCAGAAAGACTCACAGCTGAAATTGCTGCCAAAGGTGCTTCTACAAAGTATTGACTCAGGGGTGTGAATACATACAGTACCAGTCAAAAGTTTGGAGACACCTACTCATGCCAGGGTTTTTCTTTCATTTTACAAACTACAAACTATTCAAAACTATGAAATAACACATATGGAATCATGTAGTAACCAAAACAAAAGTGTTAAACAAATCAAAATATATTTTATATTCTGAGATTCTTCAAAGTAGCCACCCTTCACCTTAATGACAGCTTTGCACACTCTTGGCATTCTCTCACCAAGCTTCACGAGGTAGTCACCTGGAATGCATTTCAATTAACAGGTGTGCCTTGTTAAATTTGTGGAATTTCTTTCCTTCTTAATGCGTTTGAGAAGATAGCCCTATTTGGTAAAAGACCAAGTCCATATTATGGCACGAACAGCTCAAATAAGCAAAGAGAAACGACAGTCCATCATCATTAAGACATGAAGGTCAGTCAATTCCGAACTTTTCAAGAACTTTGAAGGTTTCTTCAAGTGCTGTCGCAAAAACAAAGCACTATGAAGAAACTGGCTCTCATGAGGACCGCCACAGGAATGGAAGACCCAGAGTTACCTCTGCTGCAGAGGATAAGTTCATTAGAGTTACCAGCCTCAGAAATTGCAGGCCAAATAAATGCTTCAGAGTTCAAGTAACAGACACATCTCAACATCAACTGTTCAGAGGAGACTGCGCAAATCAGGACTTCATGGCCGAATTACTGCAAAGAAACCACTACTAAAGGACACCAATAAGAAGAAGAAACTTGCTTGGGCCAAGAAACACGAGCAATGGACAATAGACTGGTGGAAATCTATCCTTTGGTCTGATGAGTCCAAATTTTAGATTTTTGGTTCCAACCGCCATGTCTTTGTGAGATGCAGAGTAGGTGAAAGGATCTTTGCATGTGTGATTCCCACCGTGAAGCATGGAGGAGGTGGTTTGATGGTGTTTTGCAGGTGACGCTGTCTGTGATTTTTTTAGAATTCAAGGCACACAACCAGCATGGCTACCACAGCATTCTGCAGCGACACGCCATCCCATCTGGTTTGCGCTTAGTAGGACTATCATTTGTTTTTCAACAGAACAATGACCCAACATACCTCCAGGCTGTTTAAGAGCTGTTTGACCAAGAAGGAGAGTGATGGAGTGCTGCATCAGATGACCTGGCCTCCACAATCACCCGACCTCAACCCAACTGAGATGGTTTGGGATGAGTTGGACCGCAGAGTGAAGGAAAAGCAGCCAAAAAGTGCTCTCCATGTGGGAACTCTTTCAAGACTGTTGGAAAAGCATTCCAAGTGAAGCTGGTTGAGAAAATGACAAGAGCGTGCAAAGCTGTCATCAAGGCAAAGGGTGGCTACTTTGAAGAATATGAAATAATGTCTTCACTATTATTCTATAGAACAATATAGAACAATCCTTGAATGAGTAGGTGTGTCCAAATCTGTATTTCACTTTCAATAAAATAGAAGAAAGAAAATGAAACAGGTTTTCACTTTGTCATTATGGGGTAGTGTGCAAATAGTGAATTATTTTTTTAATCAGTTTTAAATTCAGGCAAGGCAAACCCAGAAAACTCAATTTTTTTACTGTTCTGTGCCTTTAAAGTGAAAAGGTCTCTGTGAAAAACTCTGTTAACATGGAATTTCCCCTGAAGTATGTCAACATCATATAAACTCATTCACAGACCTCCTACTATTGTTATGCTTAATGACCTTTAAATACATCTAATCCCTCTCTTTAGCTAATCATCAAGATCATGCTTAGCTTAGTCTGGCTTGTTGGTTGGTGATGGGCTGGAGCAAAAGCCTCCACACCTCTCCAGACCATTAAACTAGAGTCTAGTAACAGGTATTGCAAGCAGCTTGAGTCATACATATTTGACCAGTCATAATGCCATCAACTTGGAATGCTGGAAAGGTGCTATGGAACATATTTTCAGCTCTAACATGCATGCATTGATCATCATTACAATCAGACAACTGTTTCTGGTTTAATAGTCAACTAGTCATTTTTATCTTTGAAAGGGATATGAGTCAGCATTCTAGAATGATAAAATAATCTGGGAGCAATAGGGTCTAACATGAATGAATCACCAATATTATACACAAAAGAATCAAATAACACAGACACATCATCACATTCCCTCACTAATGCTGGGAATAAGAACCCATGCTACTTGTCTTCAACGATGACATCACCACATTCCCTCACTAATGCTGGGAATAAGAACCCATGCTACTTGTCTTCAACGATGACATCACCACATTCCCTCACTAATGCTGGGAATAAGAACCCATGCTACTTGTCTTCAACGATGACATCACCACATTCCCTCACTAACGCTGGGAATAAGAACCCATGCTACTTATCTTCAACGATGACATCACCAACTTGCAGGAGTCATTTATATAATTGAAGACAGAAACTGTCCCTCAAGGACAGATATTCTGAGAGGGACAGAAAAGGAACTAACTCATTCCATTCAACACTTTACGGAAAAAGAGAAGAGTGGAGAGGAGAAGAAGATGAAAGGCGAGGTTTGATGCTGGTCCCACAAGGATGGAGAGTATGAAGCAACGTCAACCCTGGATGACTTATGACTCCATGTAATTATACAGAACATTACAGCATTGCACTTCCTTTGATGGTAACTGTGTTATATATGTCCACCTCCACCTTCCAGAAATGTATTTACTTAATTAGCCTTGGATATTTCACTATTTATTAAGAAATGGAGATGTATAATATTTCAAAACAGAAAGAAAAAATAATGGGATGGATGTATGAGTGTAAGTGAGCATGCTGTCCTGATGGGGGTAGTGGTCAGAATGTCAAAAGAGAAAGCAAGATGCATGAACAAAAGAGTAAACCAAAAGCACAATTTTCAGTGTTTTGTGTTTCTAAACCCAAACAACAAGGGTCAAATCACCATTGTTTTCTCCTCGCATGAAAACAGATAAAAGAGAGAGGTACTGTAAGGGATCATGGTGAGTGAAAGTGAACGTCACCAAAAGCAAATTTCCTGTAGAAACCCGAGACACCAACTGAGTGTCTGTTCACTTCCTCTTAAAGTCTGCCTTCTTGTCTGCTTCCATACGTCTGACACGCGCACGCAGGCACACACAGTCCACTGACATGGTGAAACCTCACATTAGCTGGGGAATGTGTAATACAATGTTGGGTCAGGTCTTGGTCTTATCAGTAAGGTGACACCAGGGTTTTTCTCATGCTCTGCAGATAACACTGAGGAAGACAGATAGGAGTGGGCTGTACTCAGTCAGGACACCGATTTCAAGAAAATAGAACATCATTGGTTCACCCCATTGACATGGTCTGTTTTCTAGACAGCAATATCTCATTGACTGTCTTTGAACACGGTCACGGAGTGAATTTGTCTTCGAACTATCAGTCAGTAAATCACCGTTCAAAGAGTATATGGGCTCTGTGAACTGGGCTCAACCTTTTAGTAATGGCAAATGTGTTGGACCAATGTCACAACATTGAGAGAGGGCCAAGTCATATATTGAATTAACTTTCATATGAACCATGCATTGATATCAATGGGGAGTTAGGATTCAGGCCACAGTGATTGAGTGAATGAGCACCACATACCTATGTGTGCCGGGAACTAGGAACTTTGACAGCACATGGAGCCAGCTTGTCCCAGCATATGCAACATTAAATAATGCACCATGCCAGATGGTTAACCTCGACAACCCCAGACTGCCTGTGGCTCTGCATTCACAGGATGCCAGAACAGCCCCTGGCTAAGAACATATGGTTTCAGCTATGGCTGTCTGGAGAGCAACAACAACAACAATCACGGTTGTCACTGTGAATGGCTGGCTGTCTGTTCTGTAGAGCCACAACAATCATGGCCGCCATCATGTTTCAAATACAGTATCTATTCCATTCTAATTTTCTTTGACACGTTGCTTATTCCTTAAACCTAGAACCTAGTAAAGTCCCCAAAGTCATAAAGAGTTACCGTAAGCTCAAGCTGAGGATCATTTCAACACAAGACAATGCCATTTGGTTATTTCAGTAAAAATGAATCAAGTCACCCAACCTTAGTTAATGATGACTAGTCCCAGTAGGCCTACGAGTACAAACAAACATGCTTACTATAAGAGCAGAGTGGTCCATGGTATGTATGGCATGACAGACACATCCATGTAAAGGTTTACAGCCACGTTTCCCACACCCAAAAACACAAACAGCATCTCTTACTATGGAAAAACTAAATAGCTCATAGCTTTCCATTTCAGTGCCACTGGCTCCCCGCCTGGAAAACCAGGAATCATTTGTCAAATTCCCTTCGGAAAAAATGGCTGTAAATACCCTGGGCCTGCGGAGGAGGTCAGTGAGAGAGTATGAAGAGGCATTAAACTATGCCGTTACCCTTTCACCTGAGTTGCAATAGGCTAGCTTAGACCTCAGGAAGAGAGAGAAAGACCTATGTTGAGAACAAACATTAAAGGGATAGTTCACTCCACAGTCAAAGTTTGTCAGAAGTTTTAAGTTTGCTGAAAGTGGTTGAGCTTCCAACAGGGAATATGAACTCTTGGATCCATCTAATTCAATTATACATTTAGGTTAGACTCTGAGACTCTTTTATATACAGCTTTTAAAGTTTTGTATAAATAAATCTCTCAACTGGACTATCACTATTTGTTAACCATGTTTTTGTTAAAGTAACGTCAAGAAGAGAGAGACAACTGGGTTATGGAAGTACTAAGGCTAATCCCCCCCAGCCTCACCAGAAATAGTGTAAACATTAGACTGGATTTAAGACCACCCAATAACAATTATTTTTATATCATATCAATGTCTTCAAGACAAATGAATATAATTTAAAGATGTAAAACTTCTGGCTTGATCAATTGAAAAGATTCTCATATTGAAGTTGAAGACATTTTTTTTATTAAAAAATGAATCGCAGAAATGATGGTGGGTTTCTGTCTTAGAATTAGATTTTCTATGAGTTTCTCTTCAACTTCCATCTGGGTTTTGACATCAGTTTATTCGTGTTTGACAACATAAGTAGGTGATTCACTGGTCAGCAGGTTTGTGAAATGGAGGTCGCCCACTCATGGACTGAAAGGAGAAATGTGCAGCCTCAGTATTAGTGGCCTTCCAGAGTTTCAACAGAGGATTACCAGTCAGGTCCTAGTCCAAAGCTTAGCTGCCCTTACTCATGCCTGAATTACTCATAGACTCCAGACATGCGGTGGTGTGAGCTCAGTGTGTGTGTGTGTGTGTGTGTGCCACAGGAGGTTGGTGGCACCTTAATTGGGGAGGACGGGCTCATGGTAATGGCTGGAGTGGAATGGGTGGAATGGTTCAAATGCGTCAAACACATGGTTTCCTGGTGTTTGATGCCATTCCATTCGGACCGTTCCAGCCATTATTATGAGCCGTCCTCCCCTCAGCAGCCTCCACCCGTGTGTGCGTGCATGCCTGCGTGTGTGTGTGTGTCTGTGTATGTGTTCACCCTGTCCTCCAGTGACCTCTAGTCAAACATCTGGACGTAGGAAGATGGGGGTATGAGGGTCAGGGTCTGTATGTGAAACCAGCGGTTCTGTTCTAGTTGAGCCAGGGATGGAAGTGTCCTGTACACGACCAGGTATAAGACAGAACAGAGGTGGAACAGTATCATGAACCAAGGACAACAAGTCTTTACAGAGAACATAAAAAGTTCCCAGTACACCAGGGCCAACCAACTGTAACAGTTCTTTCAACTGTGGTTTAAATAAATATATGTTGTTCAGTTACAGAAACATTGAGGTCGCAAACAATGCTGGGGATGATTCTTGAGAATGAGAAATGTTTGGAGTTTTCCAATACTGCCAAATGTTGTACATCCTCAAAGCATCTGAAGTAGCCCTGGGCTGTACAGAGATACGATGTGAACACAAGCCACAAGCCCAACAATGTGCATATATTTACATGCCAGCATATAGCCACAAACAGGGGCTGGCACACACACACACACACACACACACACACACACAGGGTACCTCCTAGTCATGAGGGATGGCAAAAATAGTAGCAAGGTACACACTGTCTCTGTTTACTTTGCCTCTCCATCTCTCCCTCTCCCTCCCTCCCTCCCTATCCCACCCTATCCTGTCCAGTCAGCAGATGCAGTGTCAGAGGAACAAAGGTGTGACTGATGGTGGAAGTGTCTGTTTCCTATTATTCACTCATAAATACCTTTACTGTACTCTTATCAGCACCATCATATTTATATACCCAGAGTCACTTGCCTTCATAGGTCACTACCAATAATTACAATGATGAAGGACTGGTGAATGTTGATGTGTACTTTCAGACCATGCAAAAGCTATACTAAAAGCCAATACGAAATATGGATGCTGTCGGGGTACATTTCCATCTCAAAATGTAGATAAAAGGCTCTGGTACACACACACATGGTTATGACTCAGTAAATATGAACTCTTCACAATCTATCGTCATCCGTTTAGCAATGGCTCCCAATGGAGAGTGGAGCAGCCAGCTAACGGCTGTTGCCCAAGACTTCTGAGGCTGCGAAGGAGAAGAGGAGAGAGAGTTCTCAACCCTGTGAGATCACTCAGCCAGTGACGGGCGGCTAGGGGGCCCAAGCCTCTCTCTCAGGGTGTGAGAAATACAGCCAGAGAGAAACATCTCACACACACAGTCACACACGCTCACTTAGTCATTACTACCATAAGACTCTGTCTAGCAGATGCAAGTGTACAGTGGAAAGACTAACAGTGAAATGAGAGAGGGAGGTGAGATGGAGAGCAAGAGAGAGCTCTGCTTGGGCTGAAGAGTATGGGGGCAGTAGCAGACATTTTTATTTGGAAGTGGTTGTTTTGGTTTAGGGCTATTGTGAGAGCCTGAAGCCACATTCCCAGATGCACACACACACACACACACACACACACACACACACACACACACAGAGAAACTAGACGCATTCAGTCACAATGAGAGAGAAACACGGGCTATGAGACATAAGGAAGCAGACAATAGCAGACAGTGTGTGGAGAGTGCTAGGGTGCTCCCTACGTGCAACAAAGCCCGTTTTGTGCTTCCTCTGCCCATACCAGTTTATGTGGTTTGCACAAGACCTGTACCATGCCTTGTAACAGCCCTGTATGTCTCTCTATCCCTCCTCCGGTCTCCTTCTCTAGCCTTACAAATGTAACTGATAACACTGCAGGAGTGACGTGATACAATTGAGTAAGTGCAGCATGTGGAATGACTGACTGCTAAGGTTATGCTGTACAGTGGAAGATCATATCTTGTATTCACTAATTTGACAAAGCAAACAAAGAAATACAGACACTTAATCCTTCTACTTGAATAGTATCCCAGGTAGGAGATATCAAACTGCATGCAACTACACAGTACCTATACCCTAGTAACTAATTTCCTTTATAAAACAAGGAAAGTCCTCATCTGCAGCTACCGTGTACAGCTGAGTAAACAAACAGTCTGGCTGTTATTCAAAGTAGTCAGTAACTATATGCAATTTAGTGGAAAGTGTTTACCACAGGTATGACGTCAGCATTGGGAGTGGTGATTAGAGAGTTGTAGAGTTTTCCCATGTTCCAGGCAGGGAAACACCTGGCAGTGTGGTGTGTAGGGGGGCAGTAGGTCTCAGCAGCTCCCTGACCCTCACATTCCTCTACAGGGGGATTATGCCAGCCTAAATTAGCATCTACCTACCCCCTGTGTGAGGAGCCCAGAGTCCTAACACTACACTAGTCCAGTTACCACAGATACAGTTTCATAACACAGCTGACTAACCCACTGAGGGAAGGCTTTAAAAGGCAGTAATGAGAGAGGGTTTAATTGTTTTATTTAACTAGGCAAGTCAGTTAAGAACAAATTCTTATTTACAATGACGGCCAACCGGGGAACAGTGGATTAACTGCCTTGTTCAGAACGACAGATGTTTACCTTGTCAGCTCGGGGATTCAATCCAGCAACCTTTCGGTTACTGGCCCAACGCTCTAACCACTAGGCTACCTGCCGTAAGTTCCCTTATGGAAAGAACATATGAATTCCACATGTGAAGTGTTCCAAAAACACGTTTTCATGTGATCCCCTTTTAGTTGAATAAGATCAGATCAGTTGGCTAATTCAGTATATTGCCTGGTTTCCATTACTCATTTGAAAGTTTAACATTAAAACACGACTATCTTTAAAAACATATGCCATATAGAAATGAAGTTGTATGAATATTACACATTTCTATAAATAATATCCCTTACAAAAAATGTACATGTTTTTGGAACACTTCACGTGATCAAGTTTTCACATGTGTAGTTTAATGTTATCACATGTTGCTTTACTTGTTAATGTCATAACATGTGACAACTTCACATAAGATCCCATGCCTAACTTCAACAGTAGAAAAAGGTCTGCCTCATAATGCTGTTAGTAGACGTGAAAACCTCAACAAGTAAAATGATTTAGTCATTGTTTGAGTCAAGGTCCCTCTTAGGCCCATCTGCAGAGTTAGGGTTACACTTCCATCCACTACCCACATTAATATTTCAGAAGTAACGGGGACGTCCTGATTAGTTATGGTAGTTGTGCTCCAGTAACGCTGACCCTGCCCAGCTGTCACCTAGACTAGAACTGTGGTCTCCATGCCCACACAGCACAGAATATAGTAGGCCTCATTGCCTCACCATGCCAGCTCCCTCAGTCACACCAGTGCTGATAATCACACTAGACTGTCTTTGGGTTGGAGATTAGAGCGCGAGTGTGTGTGAGAGTGGGCTACTAAGGAGAGATGAATGCAGGATGCCATTCCATAGAAACTATTGAAATAATCAGATAATAATACCATAGCATGGACACCACAAGACCCAGGAAGTTACACTATGACCTATAGTCTAATCTGTTTTGATTGGAACAGAGGCTAGCTAAAATACATAAGTATAGGAAATGAGCTAAAGACATTTATGGTAAGTTGTGAGCTACTTCAAGATGATTAGGCAAAGGAAAGTGACATAACACCAAAATGCTAATTAGTTTAGCATGGAGACTAAATTGTTTTCTGGTAATAGTCGGTCATTGCCAACTCACCAACGTGGTAAACGGCTGTATATGTAGCTAAATATTAGACACCAAAATGTTAATGACTAATTCTTCGAACCAATCAAATTTTGTCCCCCGGAGAGCCATTTCCATTGGGTGAAATCTGTCATCAATGGTGTGTCTAATTGGTCCATTCATCTAGATTCTACAGCTTTCACTTCCTTTGTCCTTTTTTCCCTCATCTCTTCCTCATTAAGCTCCACCTCAATTAGTTTGGCACTAATCAGCAATCACTTGACTTGATGACTCAATGACATGATCCATGATTCACCGTGCCCTGTTCCACTTCTGTTCATCAGTTAGGTTGTCATGACCACCAGAGTCATACCGGTACAGTTGAAGTCGGAAGTTTACACACACTCAGGTTAGAGTCATTAAAACTTGTTTTTGAACCACTCCACAAATTTCTTGTTAAGAAACTATAGTTTTGGCAAGTCGGTTAGGACATTACTTTGTGCATGACACAAGTAATTTTTACAACAATTGTTTACAGACAGATTATTTCATTTATAGTTCACTGTATCACAATTCCAGTGGGTCAGACGTTTACATACACTAAGTTGACTGTGCCTTTAAACAGCTTGGAAAATTCCAGAAAATTATGTAATGGCTTTAGAAGTTTCTGATAGGCTAATTGACATAATTTGAGTCGACTGGAGGTGTACCTGTGGATGCATTTCAAGGCCTACCTTCAAACTCAGTGTCTCTTTGCTTGACATCAAGGGAAATCAGCCAAGACCTCAGAAAAGAAATTGGAGACCTCCACAAGTCTGGTTCATCCTTGGGAGCAATTTCCAAACACCTGAAGGTACCACGTTAATCTGTACAAACAATAGTAAGCAAGTATAAACACCATGGGACCACGCAGCTGTCATACCGCTCAGGAAGGAGACGCGTTCTGTCTCCTAGAGATGAACGTACTTCAGTACGAAAAGTGCAAATTAATCCAAGAACAACAGCAAAGGATCTTGTGAAGATGCTGGAGGAAACGGGTACAAAAGTATCTATATCTACAGTAAAAGAGTCCTATATCGACATAACCTGAAAGGTCAATCAGCAAGGAAGAAGCCACTGCTCCAAAACCGCCATAAAAAAGCCAGACTACGCTTTGCAACTGCACACAGGGACAAAGATTGTACTTTTTGGAGAAATGTCCTCTGATCTGATGAAACAAAAATAGAACTGTTTGGCCATAATGACCATCGTTATGTTTGAATGAAAAAGGTGGAGGCTTGCAAGCCGAAGAACACCATCCCCACCGTGAAGCACGGGGGTGGCGTCATCATGTTGTGGGGGTGCTTTGCTGCAGGAGGGACTGGTGCACTTCACAAAATAGATGGCTTCATGAGGAAGGAAAGTTATGTGGATATATTGAAGCAACATCTCAAGACATCAGTCAGGAAGTTAATTCTTGGGTCTTCCAAATGAACAATGACCTCAAGCATACTTCCAAAGTTGTGGCAAAATGGCTTAAGGACAACAAAGTCAAAGATATTGGAGTGGCCATCACAAAGCCCTGACCTCAATCCTATAGAAAATTTGTGGGCAGAACTGAAAAAGTATGTGCGAGCAAGGAGGCCTACAAACCTGACTCAGTTACACCAGCTCTGTTAGGAGGAATGGGCCGAAATTCACCCAACTTATTGTGGGAAGCTTGTGGAAGGCTACCCAAAAGTTTGACCCAAGTTAAACAATTTAAAGGCAATGCTACCAAATACTAATTGAGTGCATGTAAACTTCTGACCCACTGGGAATGTGATGAAAGAAATAAATGCTGAAGTAAATCATTCTCTCTACTATTATTCTGACATTTCACATTCTTAAAATAAAGTGGTGATCCTAACTGTCCTAAGACAGGGAATTTTTACTAGGATTAAATGTCAGGAATTGTGAAAAACTGAGTGTAAATGTATTTGGCTAAGGTGTATGTAAACTTCCGACTTCAACTGTATATAAAACCATATAGACAATGGGTAGACTCTTACTGATATAGAAAAATACTAATTTCAGCAATTTACTGATGTTAGGGGTGGGTCCCCTCTTTAACCACCCTGTCCTAAACATCTCATAACATCATAAATTACATTACCTCTTTCTCTTGGTCAATCAGTGAGCTTGGAAAATACACAAAAGAAGGACAGGAAACAGTTCCACAATCAAACACAGCGGTCATCCCTCACTCAGTGATCACTGCTATTGTAACAGGAAATGCATAGCTTATTATCACCATCCCCTTTAATGTACTCCTCATCTGAAAGTAGCCGGCAGGGCCCAATTATATTACACATTCTCCAGCTTCCATAACAATAACACAAAGATAAAAGTCTACAAGTTAAAGTTATGAACATCTCATCATAAAATATGATGAACTGAATGCCTTCTGTGTTGTATTTGTTTGTTAAAATGAAGGCAGTATCTATCTACACAAGGAGGTTCCTGGGGACCGTGTGGATCTGAGGGTCTGTCAAGGCGAGCACAGGCCTGATGACAGGTTTTCTGTTGAATGATTCATCAAAGTTTGAAGAAGAAAAAGAAGAAGAATAGACTGTTTGGAGAACAAAGCCTCGTCTGCTGAAGATGACAATGGAGCGTGTCTCAGACAGAGATCAAAGCACCACACTGTAAACTACGCCAGCGTTGAAAACACACATTCCCCTGATTCTGTCATTGAAAACACCTTGGTCTGAAATGATGATTTATACGACTGTATTTCTAGGTGTGTTTTCCTCTTGTTTGAATTAATGTAGAACAGATGGAAGGGATCAAAAGTGTTTTCCTGAAAATGCCTGGCTAGTTTGATTGGTTGACTAGAATAAGGAAGTTTCTATTGTGGTTCTTTCATTCAGATCTATATGCAAGAGCCAAGTCAGCATCAGTAGCAATCATTTGGTAACTCATTCGGAATAACTTCCTGTTTCTATACACTTCTATGTCAGTGTTTCAAATAAATCCTTTCATGCTATTCAGAGATATTTTTCAATACTTATTTCTGATGGTAACTACTGATTCACAGTCATATAGACTACATGTTCCTTTACAGTAATGGTCTGGACAAATAGAGGTTGTTTTTATGATCCAGTCCCTGCATTAGAGGTGAAACGTATCTGATTTTACAAGTGAAATAGAGTTTCCTTCTCATCTAGTTCTTAGTGAGGTGGTAGAGGGGTTGATGGTGCAACACACATCCTAAACCTGAGCCAATGTAACTAACTATTCAAGTCATTTCCTTAAATGCAGCCTCCACCTGTTACACACCCAGTATCAGCTCATGTCAGAGCTGCTTTCCACTTCTCCTTATCTGTAAAAATAGAGAGGTACACTACTGTACCAAGTACCAGATTCCAAACCTCCCTGTATGTACATGTACGACCTCTATCAAGAGATCTGACCCTTTATAATAAAGGTGGATGTTCACATGCTCTGGAACTACAGGGTCACTGGTGATTTGGCAGGTCCCCTTCAAGCGCTACACAACTACATCAAGCTGGTATTTTGAATGACAGATTGAGGGGTGTGGAGTACCAGCTGCCTCGGCCAGCCGACCAGCCCACATCCTGCAGATCTAGTCCCATCTGCCCATCTAATTTCTGATCCAGTGATTTACTGTGTCTGCGAGTGTGAACATTGGGCTAGTGTCCATTTCCTTTTGCCAAGAGTTGATAAAACTTAGCTGTGTTTTCTTGAGACGCTTGGCTAAAACCTGATTCAAGACAGTCCTTTGCTAACGATTTCCCTGCCCTTCTGTGAACCTTGTGTTCACCTGCATACCGCACAAGCGCGTGTTTGTGCGTACTTGTGACCTTTCTGTGACAGAGCAGTGTGTTCCCTGTGCACTCTGCACTCATGCAGACAGACACAGGCAGGAGATGTGAGAATTCCAATGGAATGTGTCAGGAATGAGGAAGTGTGGTGGAGGCCTCAGAAGAGTGGACAGGAGTGGGGAGGCTAGCTCTCAAGCTGATGAACACCAATAGGAAAAACTGTTTAAAACCCTCATCTCTTCTGAAACAAATCTCAGAATCTGTTAGATACCAGTCATGGGTGTGAATTCGGGGTTATGAGGGTATGAGAGTGGACATATGTATTTATCACAATGTCAAAATATCTGAGTGTGTTATTGAAGTGTAAAGACATCTTGACTCTTTGTGATGACGTTATTTCATTGGGTAAAATAATAAGCGTCATAAGGACTCTTACTACTTCATTAGGTCATACTAAGTATACACTTCACTCCAAACTCAAAGGGAGAAAAAAAAGTGTTTATTTTGTTGCTATTTGTTGCACCATTGGCATTACACCATTTATTGATCTGAGAGTGGACATTCCGACTTACCTCTAAGACCTGAACATAACTTGCTGGGAACCATCCCCTGACTCCATCCAGCTCTCCTTCCCACCAGCCGCCAGGCAACGGCTGAACTATCTTTATGATTTCTCCAACTTCAAAAGTCAAACCCTGCTGATGTTGGTCCCCGCTGAAGGAGTATAAACTTTTGCAGTAAGATCCAGACATCGTTATCTTCTCCGGTATAACGTCGGTTCCGCGCGTAGATTCACACAGACTGATCCCCTTCCTCGAGATTCACTTGGCTCTTTCTTGTCAAACTTGTAATGTTGATTAGTTAGCGCATCAATGACAACAATCCAACATGTTGCGAATCTGGTTAAAGTACTTTATGAGTAAATGAAAAGGTATCCCTTGTCAATATAATCCTGTAAAATCCTGAACTCAGCGCAGATGCGTTCTGAGCGTGTGTATATGTGCGCTTCTCCGCTTGTGTGAACTCCCTTTCGTTAAATCCACAGTCAAGTCTGTGCTCCTTCAATTCCGATTGCGCTTTTCTATGAGCTAACTCGGTACTCGCATCCGTTTTTTTGCAGATGAGTAATGTTGTGGGGATTAGTAATCAATTAGCAATTTTCACCAAGGCTGGGCCTATTGAAATGTAATGGACTTTGTCAATTGAATCACTTCTCCAAGACGCGATTGTTTATGAAGGTTTGACAAGGCGACCGTGTAAAATAATGTGACTGCCATAACGTGAACTGTTGAAAAGGAGCTCCACCGATCAATTATATGCACGTCCAATGAATGTAGGCTAATGAATGCAGCTACTTAGTCATACTTTTGGACTGTGTGCCACTGTTTATTTAGCAATTAAACGTAGTGCAGATCTCACAATCATGGTAGGCGAGCCTATGCTCGTTGTAACATACAGTATAGCCATATTTATTAGGTCGACAGTAATCTTGGTGTCGCAATCTTGAAGTGAAAAGTGGAGGCAAGATAGAAAATACAACGGGTGTTAACCACAAGGCGGCGCCAATACACTTCAGTTATAAATGCACTATTCTTTCCAAAGGAGTTTAAATCATAGGCCTACACCCATATTATATGAGTTTCATAATAAGGTACATATAGTGAGCCAAGCATGCATAGTACATAAGTCATTAAAACCTATTTTAGGAGTCTTCTGAGTCATATCTTCTCTTCACAATTCTTTGCTCTGTTTGGAGAAAGAAAAGTTTGATATCATTCACTACCTATGAATACTGTGGCATTACTAAACAACATTTTCTGTAAAGGTATAATTTCAAACAAACCGTTGAGCCCATGTCTCTGCTCTTGGCTCTTATCTTGTTGACCTGGGACTCAGCGAGATCAGCCCTCTCGGATGCCTCCTCCAGTTCATGCTGCACTTTCCTGCACTTAGTCAGGTGGGTGTTAGCCTGCTCTTCCTGTGGAGAAGTTCAGCATCAACAAGGTTAACATCATAATTAAATAAATATGCAGCCATTTTGAATTGGGGTATAGATGACAAATGAACGTTTTTCTTACAGCTTCCTCAGCCTGGTGTTTGTATGCCTTTACTTTTAGCTGCAGCTTGTTCACCAGGTCCTGGAGTCTGAAGACATTCTTCTTGTCCTCCTCTGCCTGGAAAATATTGTTATTATTACCATTTTGTCTTCATCCACCTACCCCACATCATCGTCATCATCCTAACCATCATTATCATTAAACTACTGTAGTAGTGGTAATATCAATGCAAAATGGTAATCCTCTACCTGGTAGGAGAGTTCCTTGACTCTCCTCTCATATTTCCTGACTGCTTTGATGGCATCAACTCCCATCCTCTGCTCAGCCTCCAGTTCTCCCTCCAACTCTCGCACCTGCAACCCAGAGGGTCAAAGGTTGGAATGCCACTCTTTCAAATATATTAGTCTAATTAATATGCACTTCTTTTGAAAAATCTATTTGAAATTCAGATGCAGAGGTATTACAGCCTAGAGATTTTTCTACCGCTGTACTCAGTCGGTTAATCCTCTGGATATCATCAATTCGAGAGCCATGCATTTGCATATCAAAAGAGAATAGCTGTTATTGACTCACCCTGGTCTCCAGTTTCTGGAGTTGCTTCTTGCCTCCCTTCATGGCCAAAATGTCAGCCTCGTCCAGACGGACCTGCAGGTCCTTGACTGTGACCTCCAGGTTTTTCCTCATCCTCTCCAGGTGAGCGCTGGTGTCCTGCTCCTTCTTCAGCTCCTCAGCCATCATGGCTGCCTGCATTGGCACACAGAGAACAAGAACAAACATGATTGAAAGAGGGATGTCTATGACAGTGTACTCAGTGAAACCTATGGTTGTCACTCACATCCGTGATTGCCTTCTTGGCTTTCTCCTCTGCATTCCTGGCCTCCTGGACAGCATCTTCAACCTCAGCCTGGAGTTGGGTGAGGTCAGCATCCAGCCTCTTTTTGGTGCTCATCAGGTTGATGTTCTGAAACAGAAATTCTTAAACTTGAGAAGTTCTTCCAGACTTGACCGATGAGAATAGATAAGGCCTCAATGTAATTTACATGATTATATTTCCTGTAAATGTAAATAAGCCACTGACACTAACCTGGGAATGCAGCAGCCCCACTCTCTCACAGGCATCAGTCAGCTCCTGCTCAGCCATCTTGCGGCTCCTCTCCGTCTGCTCCAGGGCATCCCTCAGCTCCTCCACCTCGACCTGCATCAGGGAGCTCCTGCGCTCCACCATGGCTGCCTGCTCCCTCAGCTCCTCCTGGATACGCAGAGCCTCATCCAGGTGCAGCTGGGCATCCTGACAAACCAGTCACAACCATGTCTTGATTAGTTCTATGAAGCTGCAACTGAAGTGCAGCAAGGAAGTAGAGGTGTGGATCCTACTTCTAACACCAATTCAGCAAAGTTGTGGGATAGTGCTACTACCATGCTCTGTTATGATGCCACACATTACCCTGCTCCAAAATTCATCACATGGCTG
The DNA here is from genome assembly GCA_030435695.1 of Brachymystax lenok tsinlingensis. Lineage (NCBI taxonomy): Eukaryota > Metazoa > Chordata > Actinopteri > Salmoniformes > Salmonidae > Brachymystax > Brachymystax lenok. Next base: position 25,726,648 of record CM059804.1, read on the forward strand.
TTTGCAGTAAAAGTGACCCTCACCTTAAGTTGTCCCTGGACATTCCTCAGTTGTTTCTGGGCCTCAGCAGACTGCCGGTTGACATGGCTCAGCTGGACCTCCATCTCGTTAAGATCAGCCTCCATTTTGCGTTTGAACCTGAGAGCATCATTCCTGCCCCTGACCTCAGCATCCAGAGTGCTCTGCATGGACTCAATCAACCTCTGGCTGTTGCGTTTTAGCTTATCCATCTCCTCGTCCTTCTCCGCTAGCTTCCTGTCCACTTCGCCTTTGACCTGGGCCAGCTCCAGGTGCACATGTAGGATCTTGGACTCCTCGTGCTCCAGAGAGGCCTGAGGGAGATAAGGGTGGGGATTGAAGAGCACTTGCATTGAAGTGTACATGTAACTATAAAGAGTACAACCTGCCAGGTTTCATGCGCAGAACTGAACCACACCAACTTTACTCATCTACAGTATTGTTGAAACACAGTACCTCTGCTTCCTCAAGAGCTGTCTGGATCTCTGCTTTCTCAGTCTCTATAGTCTTCTTGGCCTTCTCCACTTCATGGATGCTCTTCCCAGTCTCACCAAGCTGATCACTCAGGTCTGTGACCTCCTCTGGTGATCAAATAGAAAAACAGAGATTTGGTCTATCATTTTATCAGTTGCCTTTGCCTATAGGATACTTTTTAAAGTCTAAGAATGCCAAAACCACAGTCTCAGCCATACGCTGCAGGGTCTTGTTCTCTCTCTTCATGGTCTCCAGCTGATCCAGACATTCCTCGTAAGAATTCTTCATTTTGAAGAGCTCAGTGCTCATAGCACAAGACCCTTTCTGGGAACCTTCCAGCTCAGCCTGACTCTCCTCATACTTCTGCTTCCATTCAGCCAAAATCTGAGGAGACAGAAAGTTTGTTACCAAGAAATAGACCTCAACCTAAAATGATTTGAGTCCTCTCCAAGTCATTTAATACCTTGTCAAAGTTCTTTTGCCTCTTGTCCAGGTTAGCGGCCCAGGCATTATTTTTCTCCTGATCAATCATCAGGTCCTCCACCTCTCCCTGCAGCCTCTGCTTGCTCTTCTCCAGAGAGGAACACTTAGCGTTCACAGCCTCAATCGTCTCTTCAGCATCCTGAAGACGCAGGGCAAGCTTCTTCCTATTAGATAAGTGAAACGTTTTAGAGAGCCATAGATATAGAGATTTCAGCAAACTGTTATATATTAAGAAAATAGAATGGTCTCTATATTGTCATCAACAGTTCCAAAAAAACACTGTATGCAAATCAGAATATCTTTGTAATGCAATGTTGGGTGTCAGCATGAGAGCCTAACTCTATATATCTACAGGTCTGACTAATCCTACTTGGCCTCCTCCAGCTCTTCTGTTCTCTGGATGGCATCAGACTCGTATTTGGTTCTCCACTGAGCCACCTCTCCATTGGCCTTGGACATGCCGCGCTGCAGCTCTGCCTTGGCCTCCTGCTCCTCCTCGAACTGCTCCCTCAGCAGGTCACAGTCATGGCGGGACGATTGGAGGACATGGGCTAGGGCATTCTTGACCTGAAAACACACCCAGTAAATTTAAACGTTTAGTATATGGGTCTTAATGTTTGTTTGACGTGATGCAGACATTTGAATCAGCTGTGTTTCTGTACCTTAAGCTCCTCTTCAGCCAGCCTCTTCAGTTCATCCACCTGTGAAGTCAAAGCCTGTTTGCTTCTGGTCAGCTGGGATACCAGCAATTCTCTCTCTTCCAGCTGACGAGAAAGCTCGCCATTCTCTGTTTGGAATCTTGCTTTTTGGACAGTGATGTCAGTCACGTTTCGCTGACTTTCGTCGCTTTTGGCCTTTAGCTCGCTGATTTGGTCTTCAAGGCTTCGGCACATTTTCTCCAGGTTACTCTACCAGAACAAAACATTCTTTATAACCACAAATATTGGTTTGAATAATAAATAATAATAAATCATGTTAACTTGTCAACTTACCTTCAATTTGGACACTGACTCCATGTTGCTGACCAGGTCACTGATCTCCATTTTGTATTCTCCCTTCTCCTTCTCCAGCTTATGCTTGACTCGCTGCAGGTTGTCGATGTGCTCTCCCATCTCGGCCATACTTTCTGCATGTTTCTTACGCAGGGCAGCAGAAGTAGCCTCATGGTGCAGAGTTGACTCCTCCAGGTCACGTCTCAGTTTCTGAAACTCGGCCTCTCTCTTCTTGTTCATCTCAATCTGAGCAATGGTGGCCCCACCAGCTTCTTCAAGCCTCTCAATGATCTCCTCAAGTTCCCTGGCGAGATCAGACCTCTGTTTCTCCACCTTAGCCCTGGCAGCACGTTCAGCCTCAATCTCCTCTTCCAGCTCCTCAATACGGGCCTGGAAAAAACAGAACAGTTGATGAAAAACATTGGATGCATTGTCGGAAGTTGCACCACATATCAACATCATTGCGTGAAACATTTGTTGCATTTTGATACCTGATGTTCCTTTAGTTTCTTTTGCAACTGGGCACCAAGGACTTGCTCATCATCCATTTTCCCAGCAAGATGACAGATTTCAAAGTCTTTCCTTTAAGTTAAACATGAATTGAAAGTTGTTAACATTTGGATAAAACTTGATCCAGTATAATGTATACAGTATGTAATCTTACTTCTTCTGCTTTTCATCCGTTTGCTGTTTTTCATTCTCCAGATCCATTATGGATTCCTGGGCATGTTTTAAATCTCCCTCAAACTTCTTCCTGGATCTCTCAAGGTCCATGGAATGTTTCTTCTCTTGTTCCAGAGAGCTCTCTAGCTGTAACATCACATGGAATAATTTAAAGAATATACCAAGGTTAGGACGTCATGACATACAGTAGGCCTATGATGTACTGGACTTGTCAAACTCACGTCGTCCACTTGCTGTTCCAGCTTGGCCTTGGCTTTGGTCAGAGTGTTGACTTTGTCTTCCTCTGCCTGGAGATCATCTAAGACTTGCTGGTGGGCTTCTTGGAGGGCTTTCTTCTCCTTGGATACTTTAACAATGGTTTCATCCAGTGTTGACACTTCTTCAGTCAAGTTTTTCACCTGTTCACAGAAACACAAAAGTAAACAGTTCTCCTACTGATAAAATAAATAGCTTCAATGTAGACTTTATGCCGGGGAAGTTTCTTTAACCTTGTTTTCAGTTGCATGTTTCTCTTTCTCCACTTTAACCAGGGTGAGCTCCAGATCATCAATGTCCTTCTTTAACTCAGAACACTCGTCCTCCAGCTTCCTCTTCTTGGCGGTCAGCTCAGCGTTTATCTCCTCCTCATCCTCCAGCCTCTCACTCAGCTCTTTAGCTTTGACCTCCAGCTGGATTTTGTTCTTGACGAGACTCTCACATCTCTCCTCCGCATCTGAAAGGTTCTCACTTTCCTACAGAATCATTTTCAAAACATGTTTAAATCAAATATTCTATTTATTTGTTACCCGGTAACTTCACAATTTACCAGTAAATTACTGGTAAACTTTAAAGGATTATAGCTAATTTTCATAACATGTAAAATATATACAATTATAAAATAAGATGTTTTAAAAAATTCAAAATAGAATGACAAAGCTGTAAAGCATTATCCTAAATATAACCCATCAACTTAGTGAATACCGTTGGTGTTTAATATGAGGGTTTCAACATAAAATAACCTTTTATATTTTTACATGCTTTTATTTGTTTTACAATGTCAATATAGCTTTGTTGTAAATGTTTTGGGGCCTAACTGGTGAATAACATACCGAAGCTACTTGTAACTGAAGATCGTTATTTTCCTGCAGTAGGGGAGACCATTTTCTCCTCTAGTTCCTTCTTCTTGGCTTCAGCCTTGGCCAGGTTCTCCTTGCACTTGGCAAACTCTTCCTTCATGGTGGCCATTTCCTTCTCTGTCTCAGCACTTTTCAGCAGGGGCTTGATCTTGAAGTACAGCTTCATCCATGGCCAGTGTTTCACGTTCATGAAGGAGCGGATGTTGTACTGGATGATAAAGATAGATTCTCTGTGTGAGGAATAAGAGGTTATTACATCATCCCCATGGTCAGAAAAATGAAATATTATAGCTTCACAGATAGTTATTCAAGCAGATAAGTCCTACTGAGTCAATTGAACAGTCTTACCTTCGCTCCATCATCTTTTTGAACTCCTTCCTCATGACGAAGCCTCTGCAGAGCGCTTGAGTCATTGTAACCAACGCTGCCAGCTTCTCGTCTCTCATCTCCTCCAGAGTTCCCAGCAGCCCAGCCTTAAAAAAACACCTGAGAGACAAAAGGACATAGTTTAGCCGTAGAATAGGATTTAGATTGACTGCTAATGTTAACATTGTGATTGTGAACAAAATTGGGCTCCTCTTACCTTGGTGTGCCCAAATTTGTACTGAGTGTGGTCCACATCAATTGACCCCAAGAGCCTCTCTGAAGCTTTCTTGTTGTCAATGAACTGGCCATCGGGGATAACACTGGCATTCAATACTTTGTACCTGTTACAAACATGAAAGATATATACATGAGGTATGTTGTCTTTATTTCAAAGGATTTAAATGCATAGCATTTTTGGTTAACTACCATGGATGATTGTATACCTTTGCTTGAAATCACCATACAGGATTCTGCTCGGGAAACCTTTTCTGCAAATTCTGATACCTTCTAACACACCATTACACCTCAGCTGGTGGATCACTAAGGCATTCTCCATGAGACCTAAGATGTACAATATTTTAGCTGCATTTTATCTGAAGAGAATGATTAACTGCCACAGTGAGCTCCAAAAGTATTGGGACAGTTACAATTTGTTTTTGTTTTAGCTCTGTACTCCAGTGATTTGGATTTGAAATGACTATGAGGTTAAAGTGCTGACTGTTAGCATTAATTTGATGGCATTTTCATCCATATCGGATTAACCGTTTATAGTCCCCCAACATAGTCCCCCCATTTTAGGGGACCAAAAGCATTGGGACAAATTCACTTATGTGGATTGAAGTGGTCCAAAGTTTAGTATTTGGTCCCTTATTCCTAGCATGCAATGATATTTGTGCATCTGTAACTCATCATTATTCACAATTCATTCAGGATTATCCGTAATCATGGTAACATCCACATCCATGTAGAAATGTTTCACAATAAATTTGACAATAAAACAACAACAAAAATTCACTGTCCCAATACTTTTGGAGCTCACTCCATCTCGTACATACACTCAGTAACCAAGGCTTTAGTGCTACCTGGAGTCTTTGACTCGTTGGGAATCAAGCAGCGCACAAAGTGAGGATGAGTGCATCTAAGGTTTGTCATCAGCTTGCCCAAGTTCTCCTGTGGGATGATAGTAATGTGTTTTGAGTGGAAAGTTTGAGTCTCAATACCTCATTTGTTATTATTTTCACAACTTGATGAATCCCCCTACCCTAAACAAGGCAGACACTGTTTGGAAGGAGCCACCTTTCTTCTTGGCACCTTTCTTGCTAAGATCTGTCAATGAAACAAGCAAGAGTTGTGTGAATATCTATAACACCACGGTGTGTATACAAGACCATGTTTAAGAGGTAAAGTTATAGATCCCATACCATCGGCTTGTGTAAAGCTTGCATATAAGAGAGTCAGCAGTTTAACTGCAGACTTCTGATACAGCTGGACCACAGACTCGTTCAGCGGGTCCTTGTTCTTGTCCAGCCATCCACAGATGTTGTAGTCTACAGTTCCGGCATAGTGCATCAGGGAGAAGTGGGCCTCGGCCTTGCCTTTGGCAGGCTTGGGCTTCTGAAAGCAGCCTGTCTTTCCCAGATGTTGGTCGTACAGCTTGCTCTTGAAGGTGGTGTCTGAAGCCTTTGGGAACATGCACTCCTCTTCAAGGATGGAAAAGATGCCCATTGGCTGTAGTGGAATGAGGTGAATAAGAGGTTGATACGAGATACAACAGTAGTGTAAATTCTTCTCATCTGACATTAAATATTCCCATTACACTTACCTTCTCAATGAGCTCAATGCAGGCAGCCAAGTCCATTCCAAAGTCTATGAACTCCCACTCAATTCCCTCTTTCTTGTACTCCTCTTGTTCCAGCACAAACATGTGGTGGTTGAAAAACTGTTGCAGTTTTTCGTTGGTGAAATTGATACACAGTTGCTCCAGACTGTTGTACTGTAGAAAGTATTTGCTTGACATACTGTATTTCAATATTACAGAGACTGTATTATTAGATTAAGTACAGTGCTGAGGACATTCAATACTTACATCAAAGATCTCAAACCCAGCGATGTCCAGGACACCAATGAAGAACTGCCTTGGCTGCTTGGTGTCCAACATCTGGTTGATGCGGATAACCATCCACAAGAACATCTTCTCATATATGGATTTTGCAAGAGCCATAACTGAATTATGGACCTAAAAGTGAAACAACAATACAACAGAATTGGAATAATCATAATGGACTGATTGATATGCATGTATTGGTAATATTTAATAGATATGATTTTTCACCTGCTGGACTGTCTGTCCCTTGGTGACATATTCATTTCCAACCTTCACTCTGGGGTAGCAGAGAGCTTTTAGCAGATCTGCGGAGTTCAGGCCCAAGAGGTAGGCGACTTTGTCAGCCACTAAAATGATGACAGGAGACGTTTCTATTACTTAAAGTTGACCACCCTCAAGGGACCATCTCTGAGATGAGTCACATGTTGTACTTTTCAGATTAAGTATATATATTCATATTGTGTATACATATTCAAAACCCATGTTTACCCTCAGTGCCGTCTGGCTCTGCTTGCTCCTCTCTCTGCTTCTGCTTGAACTTCATGTTTCCATGATGCATCACAGCACCTGTCAGCTTGAAGATGCCCATCTTTTCATCCAGCATGAAGCCCAAGATATCAATAGCAGTCTAGTAGCCAAATCAATCAGATATAAGTAGATTCAATGTTAATAGAAGAGCAGGAAACAACCTATATACTATAAGTAGATTCCACATGATGTTCTATTATGCTAATCGCATTATGGTAAATGTGCAAACATAATTTGTCAAGTTATTTGTCAAATCAAGAAGAGTTACATCGGTGGCGACCAGTTCATCTTTGTCTACGATGCTGGTCACAGTGATCTGCCCCTGACTGATCATGGGGAAATCATATGGGTTGGTTGTGATGAGCAGCATCTCTGTGGAGATTAATATAGTCATTAGTGGTTCAAAATTAAATACTCAGCTTTAATGTCAGGATGGACCATTGGCAATACCATTAATCATGTGATCCTTACCTATCAGCTCTGGTTTGTGGTTGGTCATGACTTGATAGAAGATGTGATAACTTCTCTCATCAGCAAGCTGGAATGTCACTCTGGACTTTTCCAGCAAGTCTGGGGAAAGAGTCAAGAGTGTCAATGCCTTCCATAACCTCTAGTCTTGACCATGCACAGAAAAACACAGCATAGACTCACATGTCTCAATATCAGCTGATGCTAGCTTTCCAGTGGTTCCAAAATGAATCCTGATGAATTTACCCTGTTTGGAAAATAATAATGTATGATTCCTGGTTTGAACTGTAACACGTCTTAAGAATTATATTAAAGATAACGGTAATAGGCTCAACTTACAAATCGTGAGGAGTTGTCGTTCCTCACAGTTTTGGCATTCCCATAGGCCTCTAGCAGGGGGTTGGCTGCAATGATTTGATCCTCCAGCGAGCCCTGTAGAATAATTGCTTACACTTTACTTCACAAACCACTATTTATCTGATAAAATGGCTATTACATACATTTGAACTAGTTTTTTGTCAGCTGGCACCAGCCTGGTATCACAGGGCCTCACCTGCATTTTGCCACTGGTAGATTCTTTCTTCCCAGACACTGCGATTGTCGCAAAGTACTGGATGACACGCTTAGTGTTCACAGTCTTCCCTGCACCAGATTCTCCACTGAGTTGAGATAAATAAACAAGGTTGGGAAAATAATAAGCTCGGTAAGATAAGTGGTACTTGTGGTACAAAAATGAGGGTTTGTTAATATTGAATGCAACTTACGTGATAAGGACAGACTGGTTCTCTCTGTCTGTGAACACAAATATTTTGATGAGGGATATATTGACATAATCAGGTAATTCTGCTGAATAAGATTTTCCATTACATCCAATATCAACCTTACCAGTGAGCATGAACTGATATGCGTTGTCAGAGACAGAGAAGATATGAGGCGGGGCTTCCATGCGTTTCTTCCCTCTGTAGGCCACTACCACCTCCTGGTTGTAGACTGGTAACCACTTATAGGGGTTTACAGTAACACAGAACAGCCCAGAGTAGGTCTGAAACGCAGTTTAGTAACAAATTACTTTTGGCTCATCTCATTGATATTGTATTGGAGTGAATGATAAAGAATTGTATATACTACACAGTGGTGTAAAGTACTTAAATAAAAATACTTTAAAGTACTACTTAAGTGATTTTTTTGGTGTACCTTTACTTTAGCCAACTTTTACTTCACTACATGCCTAAAGAAAATAATGTACTTTTTACTCCATACATTTTCCCTGAAAACCAAAAGAAATCGTTACATTTTTACAGGAAAATTGTCAAATTCAAGCACTTATCAAGAGAACGTCCCTGGTCATCCCTACTGCCTCTGATCTGGCGGACTCACTAAATACAAATGCTTCATTTGTAAATTATGTCTGAGTGTTCGAGTGTGTCCCTGGCTATCAGTAAATGTAAAAAAATATATAATAATTGTGTTGTCTGGTTTGCTTAATATAAGGAATTTGAGAGGATTTATACTTTTACTTTTGATACTTAAGTATATTTAAAACCAAATACTTTGACTTTTACTCAAGCAGTATTTTACTGGGTGACTTTCACTTTTACTTGAGTCATTTTTATATTAAGGTATCTTTACTTTTACTCAACTACTGTATGACAATTTAGTACTTTTTCCACCACTGACAGTACGTACTGTCAACCAGTCTAGACTCACGTAGATCATCCATGCTGCGTAACGCTCTTTGAGGTTATACAGCACAGTGGCCTCGTTGAGGTGGGTCATCATGGCCATGTCCTCAATCTTATCAAATTTAGGAGGATTCATTGGATACACGTCATCCTCCGTCACTGTTACACCCTTGGAAAGTTAGGCATGAGAGTTATTAACATGTAGTACTACTTCTGTTAATTACTAACATATTGTATTAGTTATTATTACAATGTACACTGAGTATACAAAACATGAACACCTGCTCTTTCCATGATAAAGACTGACCAGGTGAATCCAGGTGAAAGATATGATCCCTTATTGATGACACTTAAATCCACTTCAATCAGTGTACTGTAGATGAAGGGGAGGAGACAGGTTAAAGAAAGATTTTTAATCCTCTAAACAGTTGAGACATGGATTGTGTATGCGTGCCATTCAGAGGGTGAATGGGGAAGACAAAAGATTTAAGTGCCTTTAAACGGTGTATGTTAATAGGTGCCAGGCTCACCAGTTTGTGTCAAGAACTGCAACGCGGCTGGGTTTTTCCACACTCAACAGTTTCCTGTGTGTATAAAGAATGGTCCACCACCCAAAGGACATCCAGCTAACTTGACACAACAGTGAGAAGCATTAGAGTCAAAATGGGACAGCATCCCTGTGGAACCCTTTAAACACCTTGTAGAGTCCATGCCCCAACGAGTCTGTTCTGAGGGCAAAAAGGGGGGTGCAACTCAATATTAGGAAGGTGTTCCTAATGTTTGGTATACTCAGTGTAGTGATACTGTCTATATTAATTACTTGTGGAGTCAAACACTCACTTGTCCACCAGTAATCTTTACAGTAACTGTGCCACCGTCTCTCTTCTGGATGTTGCCTTTGAGGTACAGCTCTTTGCTGTCGGTCACATAGCAGGCTGTCTTGGCATCAAATGGGATGTTCTGAGCGGCAATTCTCTCTCTCTCCGGTTTCCGGAGGTATATGGCTGCCTCGCCGAAAATGGCCATCTCTGCGTCCGTACTCATGGCTGGGCTTTTACTGTGAAGAGAAAGCAGAGTTTCAAAATAAGTTTAAAAAAATGCACTTTCTCTGATGGAGAGACATCCAGTGACAGGAATACATTTTAAAAGACCAGCTGAGAGAGGACTGTAAAATAAAGCGTCTTCAACCTTACCCAAATCCAGACTCACTGAGAAAAGGTTGCTGTTTTGTTTCACTCACCTGAGGAGATATAGGAACCATTCTTTTTTATTCATTTTTGAATGAAATAAAACATTTGAAAACATCATAATGGAACCTTTTGTTGATAAAAAGCTTTAGCATAGACAGTCAGTAGTGCACAAACCTCTATAGGAGAGTGTTTAATATTACTCACCAGAGTTCTCCCTCAGACGGATCCCTCAGTAATCAAAGGGACTCACTGGAGCGGCTTTTATTGAGATAATTTGGTTCGCCCCTCAAATCCTTCCCGTTGTTTTGGGCATGGAAAAGTAAGCCACCCCCATGATTAGTTCTCTGTCATCTCTCATTATGGGGCTTATTCTGGGATCTAGTGGCATGATGGCCAGACAATGGTTTTCAGAGGCAGAGGGCAGGCGTTACATAAACCGATGGATGGAATTAGAGAAATGTGAAACCTTGAAATAGTTTGCATCTTAAATTTTTTTGAAGGGACAGCTATCCATTATGATGAAGCAAAGATAAGGATACATTTGTGATCCTATTCTAAGCATGAGTGTAATTGGTCCTTGATGTATGTGACAGGAAATGGCATTTCAGCATTTGTATATTTTGCCAGGAATATAGATGTTCCATCTATAATGTATAGTTCCATCATTTATATTTCTAGTTTAAAACATCAATCTAACATAAATCAATAAATCAATAGCATGGAGATACTCATCTGCTAATATGTTTGTATTTGGGCAGAAAGAGCCAAGGACCTTATTGGAAATCGAATTAAAGCTCTAGTGTAATCCTGATGTATAGAAAACATGCAGAATGGATATTATACTCCCATGCCAAGTGTAAGTTCCAATCTGGTGATGACTTTTGAGACACTGAATGCATTTATAACTGGACCACAAAAAATAAGACAAACACAGGTGGGATGCGCCACCCTAAATATGATAGTCAATCACTGTGCACTAAACAGATAGTTCTAAAGAAGGCATCACACAGCTAATGATTTAGCTCAGCGATAGGAAATGTCTCTGTGACTTTCTGATCTTTCTGATCAGGCTGGATTGTCTTTTGATTATGGGGCCTAATCTTGGCTAATCCTGAGATAGCATGCAAGCTTTAGGCCCGTAGGCCTGTGTTCTGTATTGGACTTTGACATTGGAGAGGAGGTCTATTTTGGCTGTCGTGGGGAAGCCCAAAATGTCACCATGCATTCTCCTGACGATCTCTACTAATCTCTGAAAATCCCAGACTCTCAAATGAAATTAAAACTACACGCACATGGCGGTCCTGCTGGGTCTAAATTGAGCCTCAAAAACCCATACTGTTTGGCTAAGGGACTAATGATTTGGATGATTGTGTTATACTTGTTATACTGTTGCCTTGTTTGGCAAGATAATGACAACCAAACAAAAAACTATAAAAGTAGGCCTAATTAGATCACTGGAAGATATGTTTATGCAAAACAGATAAAAGTGAATGTTAATGTTTTGTGTCATACTTTAAAACAACCCCAGAAACAGTTATACGTGCACTTGCTTCATTTATTTTGTACTATAGTTCCACTAGGTTGTGCTACAGTCATACATAAACAGATCCAGACATCCAGGCAGGCATCCAAGCAGGCACAAATCCTGGGTCTTCTAACCACTTCTGGGTCTTCTACTCACTCAGATTCAGGCTGGTACATAAGATAAAAAATATGTAATAGAAATTTTGTTTTTTATTTTCCTTTTTTTTTGAAAATAATACACACATCAATCAATCAATGTAGTAGTGAAATATATGAATACTGATGTTTTTGTATCGTACCTTCCTGGCATCCCTGCTCTTGGCTCTAATCTTGTTGAGCTGGGACTCTGCGACGTCAGCCCTCTCCACTGCCTCCTCCAGGTCTTGCTGCATATTTCTGCACTTAGTCAGGTGGGTGTTGGCCTGCTCTCCGTGGAACAACACCACCAGACCACAATACAAGAAGTCAGGGTTTAACAATAACAACCAGGTACTTTCTCATTAGGTCATAGGTCATTGATCTAAGCTTACAGCTTCCTCAGCCTGACGTTTGTAGGCCTTCACTTTTAACTGCTGCTTGTCCACCAGGTCCTGCAGCCTTTGGACAGTCTTCTTGTCCTCTTCGGTCTGCAAGCAGGGATCAGCAGATCAATCAGTGAGGTAAAGGGAATTAGATCACTTCTGATTGAATCAGATTCATCTGAACTAATTTCTCTACTACCTTGTAGGTGAGCTCCTTGACTCTCCTCTTTTATTTTTTACTCCATTGATGGCATCAGCTCCTCTTTCCTGCTCAGCCTCCAGTTCTAAATCCAGCTCACGCATCTGCCAATGAGTGGACCACATCAAGTAGTAAACACTTGATAAATAGTTTCAGGCTTCCTTTGGGATACACTTCCAGTATAGCAGCTAAAAACCTTCAATGATTTCACTATGCCTCCAGTCTAGCAGCTCTGGGAGACAGCACCATCTGCCGGTATGTCATTATATTAATCTAGAGTATTTGAGTCCCAGTGATACAATGATAATCTTGTGAAAAGGGGATGGGTTACCCGAGCCTCTAGTTTCTGGAGCTGCTTCTTGCCGCCCTTCATAGCCAGGTTTTCAGCCTCATCCAGGCGGTGCTGCAGGTCCTTGACTGTAACCTCCAGGTTCTTCTTCATCCTCTCTACATGACCACTGGTGTCCTGCTCCTTCTTCAGTTCCTCAGCAATCATGGCCGCCTGTATAGGAGAACATTTCATCACATCATATTGTTGTTGGTTTTACATGACATGGAGGTAAAATATTGTGAATCTTTGCTTTATATGACACTTACATCAGTGATGGCTTTCTTGGCTTTCTCCTCTGCGTTCTTAGCCTCCTGGATGACATCCTCCACTTCCCCTTGCAGTTGACTGACATCTGCATCCAGGTTTTTCATGGTGTTGAGAAGTCTGGTGTTCTGTTAAAGTATGGCATTATAGATAATGTTATTAGATGTCACAATAGTGGCATGGGAAATCTATATAAACCAAGGCAAGGCTACATATTTGTGAGTATACCTGGGAATGCAGCAGCCCCACTCTCTCACAGGCATCAGTCAGCTCCTGCTCAGCCATCTTGCGGCTTCTCTCCGTCTGCTCCAGGGCATCCCTCAGCTCCTCCACCTCGACCTGCATCAGGGAGCTCCTGCGCTCCACCATGACTGCCTACTCCCCTCAGCTCCTCCTGGATATGCAGAGCCTCATCCAGGTGCAGCTGGGCATCCTGACAAATAAACTGAACTTTATAATAAAGTTAATTAGTAAGACATTATAGATTCATATTATGTATAAATGCTTTGAATGCATTACCTTGAGGTCTGCCTGGACGTTCCTCAGCTGTTTCAGGGCCTCACCAGCCTGCCTGTTGGTGTGGTTCAGCTGAACCTCCATCTCGTTGAGATCGGTCTCCATCTTCTTTTTGATCCTCAGTGAGCTGGCGAGGGTTCTCAACATGTTTGGCCTTGTATTCGCTCAGCTGGTCCTCCAGAGCATGACACATCTTCTCGTAATTTGCCTTAAATAATAAGCAATGTTATCTGTTTTCATGATTTAAAAAAGTATGAATGCATCTTTCTGTAATGGAATGAGATTGTTGGATTTGGACACTGATTCCATGTTGCTGACCAGATCATCAATCTCCATTTCAGCTTCTGCTTGACACGCTGCAGATTGTCAATGTGCTCTCCCAAGCTCTGCCACAGTGTCTGCGTGTTTCTTACGCAGGGCAGCAGAAGTAGCCTCATGGTGCAGAGTTGACTCCTCCAGGTCTCGTCTCAGTTTCTGAAACTCGGCCTCTCGCTACTTGTTCACCTCAATCTGAGCAATGGTGGCTCCACCAGCTTCTTCACCATTGCTCAAGTTCCCTGGAGAGATCAGACCACTGCTTCTCCACCTTAGCCCTGGCAGCATGTTCAGCCTCAATCTCCTCTTCCAGCTCCTCAATACAGGCCTGGAATAAAGTATTGAAGGAAACATTTTAAACACATAAAGGTCTTAATCTTGAAAGCAATATTTTCTCGTTGAGTACCTGGAGCTCCTTGATCTTTTTCTGAGATATGGCTGACGAACTTTGCTTGTCCTCAATTTTGGTGAGAAGCTGTCTGAACTCAAAGTCTTTCCTGCCAAGTCAAACCATATGGTTAGAGTTTCTATCAAAATCACATGTTCTAGAGTATGAATGGATGAATAACTGAACTTTTTATTGTACTTTTTCAGTCGATCCTCCAGCTGCTGCTTGTTGTTCTCCAGATCCATTACAGATTCTTGAGTCATTTTCAGATCTCCCTCAAGCTTTCCCTTGGTCCTCTCCATATCCATCCGTATCCTTTTTTCTTGCTCCAGAGAACTCTCAAGCTGTAAAACGAAGTAGGAAGTATGTTTAATAGTGAAACCTATCCAGAATAAAAGCGAATAAAGCTCAATGTTTAGACTTACATAATCCACTTGTTGCTCCAGCTTAACTTTGGCTTTGGTCAGAATGTTGACTTTGTCTTCCTCTGCCAGGAGGTCATCCAAGGCTTGCTGGTGGGTCTCTTGGAGGGCTTTCTTGTCCTTGGATAATTTTCCAATCGTCTCATCAAACCCTGACATTTCTTCTGTCAGATTTTTCACCTGAAGGTTTTTCTGAAAACAGACAGGTCAGTGAATAAAGGATCTTACCTTTTTTAGAAAACAGACACGTTCATGAATGTTTCTCCTTCTCCAATTTGGCCAGGGTAAGTTCCAAATCATCAATGTCCTTCTTCAGCTCAGAGCACTCATCCTCTAGCTTCCTCTACTTGGAAGTCAGTTCAGCATTGTTTTCCTCCTCATCCTCCAGCCTCTCACCTAACTCTTTGGCTTTGGTCTCCAGTTGGATCTTGCTCTTGATGAGGCCCTCACATCTCTCCTCTGCATCCACCAGACCTTCACTCTCCTTTAAAGAAAATGTCTCATCAAACAAAATATAATATTCTGTTGATATTTTCTATTGCATCCTAATAACCTTGCTTTTTGATGTGATAAAATTACTCTGGATCTCTAGAGCAAGTCATTCAATGTTGTAAGAACATTGTTTCCTATCCTTTGGCACTCAAGAACTATACTTACAGCCTGAACTTGCAGTCGCAGGTCATTCTTCTCCTGGAGCAGGGTCACCAATTTGGCCTCCAGCTCCTTCTTCTTGGTCTCTGCTTTGATCAGGTCGTCCTTGCACTTGCCAAAATCCACTTTCATGGTAGCCATTTCCTCAGCACTCTTTAGGAGTGGCTTGATCTTGAAGTACAACTTCATCCATGGCCAGTGTTTCACATTCATGAAGAAACTAATGTTGGACTGAACAACAGAAATTGATTCTCTGCAAAGACATAACTCAGATTTAGGATCCTTACATTTTAATGTACTCCATACCATCTCAGGGAGAGATTAGGACTTTAGGTGTTTATAACTTGAATGTTCTTATAACTTTCTCATTGACATCAATGTGTGCAATGCATCTCCTGTTTGGTCTCCAATCTATCATCATGGCCTTTACCTCCTCTTCATCATCATCCAGTACTCTATCCTCATTAGGAAGCCCGCGACACAGGGCCTGGGTGATGGTGATGAGGGTGGCCAGTTTCTCGTCCCTCATCTCCTCCAGCAAACCCAGCAGGCCTGCCTTGAAGAACACCTGCAGGAAACAGACATGGAGGCCATTTTTTTAATTACCACACCTGATTCAAACCAAAAAGGAATCTGTACAGTATTGGTACTACCATTTACATTGTAGTCATTTAGCAGATGCTCTTATCCAAAGCGATTTACAGGAGCAATTAGGGTAAAGTGCATTGCTCAAGGGCACATCGGCAGATTTTTCACCAAGTCAGCTTGGGGATTCAAAACCAGCGATGTTTCAGTTACTGATTAACCGCTAGGCTACCTGCCGCCCCTACCAGAGAGGTTCACTATCACTTGCCTTGGTGTGTCCAAACTTATACTGATTGTGGTCCACATCAATTGACCCCAAGAGCTTCTCTGCAGCTTTCTTGTTCTCAATGACCTGGCCATCAGGGATAACACTTGCATTCAGTACTTTGTACCTAGAGGGAAAAGGTTTGCAAAAAATAGATATAATTTGTTTTCATGAGTTTCAATAAAATAAAATAAACATAGTGTGCTGTTCAAAAATCCCATTACCTCTGCTTGAAATCCCCATAGAGTATTCTGCTTGGGAAGCCCTTTCTACAGATTCTGATACCTTCCAGCATGCCAGCTGGTGGATAACTAGATGGTTCTCCATAGCACCTACATAAGGAACAAATCAAAATAATGAGCAAAAGCCAAATAACCTGAAGTAGACACCAATGATATGGTGAACATGTTTACCTGGCGTCTTAGTCTCATTTGGAATCAGACACCTAACAAAATGGGGGTGAGTGCTTTTCAGGATGGTCATCAGTTTTCCTGTTAAGGGCAACAACTAAATGTATATTACAATGATATTCAGTCAAACATGTAAGAAGGAATAATGAGAACATAAAATGT
The DNA here is from genome assembly GCA_030435695.1 of Brachymystax lenok tsinlingensis. Lineage (NCBI taxonomy): Eukaryota > Metazoa > Chordata > Actinopteri > Salmoniformes > Salmonidae > Brachymystax > Brachymystax lenok. The sequence goes on from CM059804.1 coordinate 25,743,305, forward strand.
GTTGTTCATTCTCTACTGACTCAGCTGACACTGTCTGAAAAGAAGTGCCCTTCTTCTTCGTAGCCTTCTTTGCTGCACCAGCACCACCACTGTTTTCTACATGACAAAACATTTGCAAAGACATGAAACCACTTCTGACTGTAATTCCACAACCAGCACAAAATCACAGACAGTAATGTGTGTATGAATTCTATGTCCCTACCCTCAGAGGAAGAAGAACTGCAGTAGAAGAAAGAGAGCAGCTTCAAGGCTGCCTTCTGGTAGAGCTGAATGACTGTCTCATTCAGTGGGTATTTTTTCTTCTCCAACCAGCCAGTAATGTTGTAGTCCACAGTGCCGGCGTAGTGCACCAGGGAGAAGTGAGCCTCTGCCTTGCCCTTGACGGGCTTGGGCTTCTGGAAGTTGTTAGACTTTCCAAGATGTTGGTCATAGAGCTTGTTCTTGAAGGTGCTGTCTGAAGCCTTGGGGAACATGCACTCCTCTTCAAGGATGGAAAAAATGCCCATTGGCTGTGGATTAACAAATAAATTACAGTGCAGCATTTAGATCTTGAATGAAAGTGTAAAAAAAACTCTCAATTCTATCTAATTGCTATCACGAAGGAAGCTAGTATTTCTCACCTTCTCAATGAGCTCAATGCATGCAGCCAAGTCCATTCCAAAGTCTATGAACTCCCACTCAATTCCCTCTTTCTTGTACTCCTCTTGTTCCAGCACAAACATGTGGTGGTTGAAGAACTTTGGCACTTTGGAACTTTGGAACTTTGGCGTTTCTCATTGGTAAAGTTGATACACAGCTGCTCCAGACTGTTGTACTGTTGAGAAAGTCAACAAATACCATTTTGATTGCTGTCTATTGGGCCAATGTTATGACATTGTGGAATTATAGAGACTACTTTTGAGACATTTCACTTACATCAAAGATTTCAAACCCAGCAATGTCAAGGACACCAATGAAGAAACTACCTTGGCTGCTTGGTTTCCAACATCTCGTTTGTACGGATGACCATCCAGAGAAACATTTTCTCATAGACAGATTTAACCAAGGCTCCAACAGAGTTGTACACCTGTAGGTCATAAGGATATTACATGAGTCGACAGCAACAAGTCAAACTTGAGACCTCTAAAACAACACAAGATAGCAAATACCCACTGAACAGTCTTGGTGACATACTCATTTCTAACCTTCACTCTGGGGTAGCAGAGCGCTTTTAGCAGATCTGCTGAGTTTAAGCCCAGGAGGTAAGCTGCTTTGTCAGCCACTGAAATAGAAAAGGACACCAGAATTATTATGTGTTGTCATTTTCAGTAAGCATCAGCTCTAATGAATCTCCCACCCCCCACCCACATTTCTATATACAGTTTAAGTCAGAAGTTTACATACACTTAGGTTGGAGTCATTAAAACTCATTTTTCAACCACTCCACAAATTTTGTGTTAACAAACTATCATTTTGGCAAGTCGGTTAGGACATCTATTTTGTGCATGACACATCTGTTTACAGACAAATTATTTCACTTATAATTCACTGTATCACAATTCCAGTGGGTCCGAAGTTTACATACACTAAGTTGACTGTGCCTTTAAACAGCTTGGAAAATTCCAGAAAATTATTTGAGTAAATTGAGGTGCACCTGTGGATGTATTTGAAGGTTTACCTTCAAACTCAGTGCCTCTTTGCTTGACATCATGGGAAAATCAAAAGAAATCAGCCAAGACCTCAGAAAATAAATTGTAGACTTCCACAAGTCTGGTTCATCCTTGGGAGCAGTTTCCAAATGCCTGAAGGTACCACGTTCATCTGTACAAGTATTAACACCATGGGACCACGCAGCCATCATACCGCTCAGGAAGGAGACGTTTTTTGTCTCCTAGAGATGAACGTACTTTGGTGCAAAAAGTGCAAATCAATCCCAGAACAACAGCAAAGGACCTTGTGAAGATGCTGGAGGAAACAGGTACAAAAGTATCTTTATCCACAGTAAAACGAGTCCTATATCGACATAACCTGAAAGGCCGCTCAGCAAGGAAGAAGCCACTGCTCCAAAACCGCCATAAAAAAAGCTAGACTACAGTTTGCAACTGCACATGGAGAAATGTCCTCTGGACTGATGAAATAAAAATAGAACTGTTTGGCCATAATGACCATCGTTATGTTTGGAGGAAAAAGGGGGAGGCTTGCAAGCCAAAGAACACCATCCCAACCGGGAAGCACGGGGATTGCAGCATCATGTTGTGGGGGTGCTTTGCTGCAGGAGGGACTGGTGCACTTCACAAAATAGATGGCATCATGAGAAGGAAACTGATGTGGATATATTGAAGCAACATCTCAAGTCATCAGTCAGAAAGGTAAAGCTTGGTTGCAAATGGGTCTTCCAAATGGACAATGACCCCAAGCATACTTCCAAAGCAAAATGGCTTAAGGACAACAAAGTCAAGGTATTGGAGTGGTCATCACAAAGCCCTGACCTCAATCCTATAGAAAATGTGTGGGCAGAACTGAAAAAGCGTGGGCGAGCAAGGAGGCCTACAAACCTGACTCAGTTACACCAGTTCCGTCAGGGGGAATGGGCCAAAATTCACCCAACTTATTGTGGGAAGCTTGGGGAAAGCTTCACAAAATGTTTGACCCAAGTTAAAGAATTTAAAGGCAATGCTACCAAATACTAATTGAGTTCATGTAAACTTCTGACCCACTGGGACTGTGATGAAAGAAATAAAAGCTGAAATAAATCATTCTCTCTACTATTATTCTGACATTTCACATTCTTAAGATAAAGTGGTGATCCTAACTGACTTAAGACAGGGAATTATTTACTCTGATTAAATGTCAGGAATTGTGGAAAACTGAGTTTTAATGTATTTGGCTAAGGTGTATGTAAACTTCCAGCTTCAACTGTATACACTACCGTTCAAAGGTTTGGGGTCACTTAGAAATGTCCTTGTTTTTGAAAGAAAAGCATTTATTTTTGTCCATTAAAATAACATCATATTGATCAGAAATACAGTGTAGACATTGCTAATGTTATAAATGACTATTGTAGGTGGAAACAGCAGATTATCAAATCCAACCTCTATTTTTCTCATTCTTTTCAACCTCTTCCTCTTTTTCCGCCTCCATTCCTCCTAATAAATCCAAGTTTCTGTGCCCCTGTCCCAATATTCCTGTTTTTTTCATGATTCTCTGAATGGGGAATTGGGATTCCTGGAAAATATTGTTTGAGGTTGCAATCGTAACCAAGCGTGCAGGATTTAGCGAAAGGTCAATTGTTTTTTTATGATCCTAATAAAACATGAAACAGCCTGAATACTGTGCGAGTTCAAACACACCTCTAGGTCTATGTGATTAATATAAACATGTAAAGACTAAATTAATCAGATTATGTTTATTGTGTGAAAGTGTTCAATAGCCAGTGGGGTGTACTATTACTACCCTCTAGTGTCAATACTGTGAAAATACGGGGGAGGTCACTAAATTTTTTTGACGAGTCAGAAGAGAGCAACATTACTATACCTGCTAGACTTGTCTATGGCCCTGTTCAATATTTCACGAGAGTCCCGTGCATTTGGTGGTAGTGCAGTACTTGTCTGTTGTTTAAGTAAACTGCAATGCAATCCCAATACTGTATCTGATACTGCGCAGTCGCAGCGCAGTTGGGATGTTCGTGAACAAATGCATTGACAGTAGTCGGATTGACCCTTCTAGCATCAGAATATTAGTGCTGGCAGCAGGATCGCGGATATGTCTTTCTCAAAATAAGAGTTCCCTTGCAAAGACATGCTAAACTATGGAAATATCGATTTAGCGATCTAGTGCAATACAACAGTTTTTCACAGCACTGCAACCACATTTGAAGAAATAAATAGATAATTTGACCACCGTCAGAAAATACCACCGTCGGAAAATACTCAGTAGGTTCGCTACTAACCAAATAAAGGTTAGTTTTTGAGGGGGACTGGGTCGCATGCCTTTACTCCTACCCCTCCATAGCCCCCAATACATTACACTGTATAGACTGTACATGGGATACATGTTGGTTTGTAGAAATAACTTCTCTACTCAGTAGGGACTCTACTAACCAAATATGCAGTTTTGGAGGGGACTTTGTCGTAAATATCTAGCAGCACTTCGTTCTTCACCACTCCATAGACCCCAATGCAATACACTGAGACAGGAATATAAGTTTTCTCTCCACAAGACAATATGTATCCCATAAACAGTATGTTACAGTGTATTGCATTGGGGCTATAGAAGTGGTGGAAAACGAAGTGCTGCTGGATATGTACGATACAGTTAGAGACCCTACTGAGTATTTCCCACCCCACTTTAGCTGACACAGTTAGAAAAGTTGCCTTTCTACAGCCCAACATACCAGTGTCAACGTAGTATTTTTTCATTATTGGTCTTACTTTTTTTTTTTAAACATATGTTTTATTTGTTTTCATGAATTGCTTATTGTATGTTCTTGTTGGCACAATAAAAGTGGCCATTTATTAGATTCCATATCCATTGAATGAAATAGTTATTCACAGTAGTTATTCACTTTGCAATGTTTTGAAATGCAGGCTTTTATTTTGAAGGTTTTCTCATACAAACGTGACGTTATCATGTGTGCTGCTAGCAGAATACTAGTGCAGTCGGACATGTAACAACTCTCCCGGCGTTTTAGAAAAACTGAAACCTAACTGTATCAATTGGCATCGAAACAATGTACAGTATCTAGTACAAGAGGACAGACAGCCACAGAATATCCTGGCAACCTTCACTCCATTCTAGTAGGTAGAATAAGCAAGCGTTCTGGCAGCGGTCAAAAATGTTAGAAGGTTAGCTAGCTTTCTCAAGTGGACTAAAAGTAGAAGTTTGATCAATAAAATCACGACAACAGGAATGGAGAACTGCGCCCAACCACTGTTTACATTTGGAATAATCGCTGACATTCAATACGCCGACATAGATGATGGCTTCAATTTCAAACGCTCAAGGAAACGATACTACAGGAACAGTCTTCGCCTATTGCGCAATGCACAGAAAAGGTGGACCGCGGAAACTGTCAAACCCCGGTTCATCCTTCAGCTCGGTGACATTATCGATGGCTTCAACAAGAGGCATGGCGCATCAGAGCGAGCCCTGGAAACGGTGATGAAAGAGTTTGACTCCTCTCCGGTTGAAGTACACCACGTTTGGGGCAACCATGAGTTTTATAACTTTAGCAGAGACACCCTAATGCGGTCGGTTCTCAATAGCACTACAGATTCTGAAGCAGGAGGGGGGCATCTCAGCATCTGTGAAATCTATGCATATCATTTCAGTCCAGCCCCCAAATACCGATTTGTCGTTTTGGATGCCTATGATGTGAGCCTACTAGGGAGAGAGGAGTCCAGTGTGCAATACCAGCAGGCTATTGATATTTTGAAAGCCCACAATGACAATGAAGATCTGAACCACCCCCCAGGTAGGTCTACTGTTAGTCAGGAGGTCTGGACTTGCCCTGTTAACTGCAGGGTAGCTCGTTTTAAACACTGTTCCCCTACAAGTGCTACACTAACCTCATCAGATAACTTATGAGCAGAATAGGCTACCACTAGTAACTACTATTTTATTGATACTGCACAATTCCATGTAGCTTGACTGTGGAGAACCTAATGCCACAGTAGGCCTAATGCTGAGAATAAGAGGTGTTTCACATGAATTGAAGTATTTGACACTTGTTTAATAATGTCTTTCTCTATATGTTTTAGCACCTGTGGGGATGGAGCAAAGGTTTGTGAAGTTTAATGGAGGATTCAGTCAAGATCAGCTGGACTGGCTGGAAGGAGTTTTGTCGTTGGCAGACAACAAACTGGAGAGGGTCACCATTGTCAGTAAGTCAAGTCATGAGGCCTACATAACAAATGCCATAGCAGTCATCATGACATTTGATATCATTAATGTGACTCAATAGATGAATTGACAAAATAATTTGGACTGTTTTCTTGTACAGGCCATCTCCCTATCCACCCCAGCTCTACAGATCCTATCTGCCTAGCCTGGAACTACGATGCGCTGCTCTCCATTCTCCAGGCCCATAAGAGTGTAGTCTGCTTCATGGCAGGACACGACCATGATGGAGGGTATCACAGAGATTACTCCGGAGTGCACTACCTCACACTGGAGGGAGTGATAGAGACCCCCCCGGACAGTGACGCCTTTGGTACAGTCTCTGTGTATGAGGACAGAATGTTTTTAAAGGGATATGGAAGGATGTCTGATAGAATACTGATGTATCCATGATAATGCCAAAGATTCTACGGCTATACGGAATCTGGGGAGGGACAATTCCTTGGGTCCTCATATAGGTAGCCTAGTGGTTAGAGCGTTGGACTAGTAACCGAAAGGTTGCAAGATCGAATCCTGAGCTGACAAGGTAAAAATCTGTCGTTTTGCCTCTGAACAAGGCAGTTAACCCACTGTTCCTATAAATAAAATATACACTGAGTATACAAAACATTAAGGACACCTGCTCTTTCAATGACATAGATTGACCAGGTGAATCCACGTAAATGCTATGATCCCTTATTGTCACTTGTTAAATCCACTTCAATCAGTGGAGATGAAGGGGAGGGGAGACAGGTTAAAGAAGGATTTTTAAGCCGTAAGACAATTGAGACATGGATTGTGTATGTGTGCCATTCAGAGGGTGATTGGGCAAGACAAAATATTTAAGTGCCTTTGAACGGTGTATGGTAGTAGGTGCCAGGCGCACTGGTTTGTGTCAAGAACTGTAATGCTGCTGGGTTTTTCACGCTCAACAGTTTCCCGTGTGTATCAAGAATGGTCCACTATCCAAAAGGCATCCAACCAACTTGACACAACGGTGGCAAGCATTGTAGTAAACATGGGCCAGCATCCCTGTGGAATGCTTTTGACACCTTGTAGAGTCCATGCCCTGACAAATTGAGACTGTTTTGAGAGGGGGGGTTGGGGGAGTACACATCAAAATTATGGCGTTCCTAATGTTTGGTATACTCAGTGTGTGTATATATGTGTGTATATATATTTAATTTTCTGAGTTAAAATGGGCCAGTGATTAAAATAAAACTATACCAATATTGATTTAAGTGGAAGACAACAGGTACTGATAAAAAAATGTTGCACATTCCATCTGGCCTGCGATTGGGTGCCAGAAGAGTGGGAGAATGTCTCTACATAACACAAACACTGTCTATCATAATATGTTACCTCAAGTTGATATTGTAGCTCTAAATTTTGTTATTGTGGTGATAGACCTATTGATAATTACCTATGTATAATGAATGCTTTGACAAGAGTAAATGGATTAATCTGTGTATTGCACTGTAAGGGGTTCATTATTTTACCTTCAATAAATTTCATTTGATTTCTAAACGTTCCTTTAATAGTCATGCAAATTAAGTTTGTCATTACTAAATATATGCCATTTGACGCATTTATCCAAAGCACATGATTGCCATGGGGCTAAGAGTATAAGAAGCACCATCGGTTAAATCATGATGGCACACATCACATATTTGTAGTACTTTATGCCTGTATATTGTTAGCCCTGTTTTGGAGAATGCTCTTGGTAATTTTGATCATTTTGTTGTTTGATATTTGGTTTCTATACGTAGGAGGAGTGACAGCCAAGTACATAAAAAGGCTGGAGGAGACTCACGGCAGATCACACTTTTGTAAAAAGATCCTGTGTGTAGCCGGTGTAGAGGAGTCAGGCGCAGGACAGCAGATATGAGTAATACACGTATTTACTCAAATGTTCACAAAATACATCTCAAAATACAGAGCCCACAAATAACGGACCTATTACAAACAATCACTCACAAACCAACATGGGGGAACAGAGGGTTAAATAATAAACAAGTAATTGTGGGATTGAAACCAGGTGTGTAAAACAAGACAAACAATGGAAAATGGATCGGCAATGGCTAGAAAACTGACTACTATGACGTCGACCGCCGAACGCCGCTCAAACAAGGAGAGGGACCGACTTCGGCGGGAGTCGTGACAGTACCCCCCCCTTGACGCTCCGCTTCAGCAGCGCGCTGACACCGGCCTCGGGGAAGATCCGGAGGATGAGGTGCAGGGCGATCCGGATGGAGACGATGGAACTCCCGCAGCAACGAAGGGTCCAGAACGTCCTCCACCGGTACCTAGCATCTCTCCTCCGGACTGTACCCCTCCCACTCCACGAGGTACTGAAGGCCCCTCCTCCGATGCCTCGAGTCCATGATGGCTCGAACAGCATATGCCTGGGCCCCCTTCGATGTCCAGAGGGGGCGGAGGGACCTCCCGCACCTCAGACTCCTGGAGTGGACCAGCCACCACCGGCCTGAGAAGAGACACATGGAACGAGGGATTAATACGGTAATCTGTGGGAAGCTGTAACCTGTATCATACCTTGTTCAGTCTCCTCAGGACTTTGAATGGCCCCATAAACTGCGGACCCAGCTTCCGGCAGGGCAGGCGGAGGGGCAGGTTTCAGGTCGAGAGCCAGACCCGGTCCCCCGGTGCGAACACGGGGGCCTCACTGCGGTGGCGGTCGGCTCTCGCCTTCTGCCGCCTCATGGCCCGTTGCAGGTGCACATGGGCGGCGTCCCAGGTCTCCTCCGAGCGCTTAAACCATTCGTCCACCGCAGGAGCCTCGATCTGGTTCAGATGCCAAGGTGCCAGAACCAGCTGATACCCCAATACACACTGGAAGGGAGAGAGGTTAGTTGAGGAGTGGCGGAGTGAGTTTTGGGCCATCTCTGCCCATGGGATGAACGCCGGGCCACTCCCCCGGCCCGTCCTGGCAATATGACCTCAGAAACCTACCCACATCCTGGTTTACTCTCTCCACCTGCCCGTTACTCTCAGGGTTGAAAACCTGAGGTGAGGCTGACCGAGACCCACCGACACTCCATAAACGCCCTCCAGACCCTGGACGTGAACTGGGGACCCCGATCAGAGACTATATCCTCAGGCACCCCGTAGTGCCGGAAGACGTGTGTGAACAGGGCCTCCGCAGTCTGTAGGGCCGTAGGGAGACTGGGCAAAGGGAGGAGACGACAGGACTTAGAAAACCGATCCACAACGACCACGATCGTTGTGGATTGTTGCCCTGTGAGGGAGGAAGATCAGTCAGGAAGTCCACTGACAGGTGCGACCACGGCCACTGTGGAACGGGTAGGGATCGTAACTTCCCTCTGGGCAGATGCCTAGGAGCCTTGCACTGGGCGCACACCGAGCAGGAGGAAACATAAACCCTCACGTCCTTGGCCAAGGTGGACCACCAGTACTTCCCACTAAGACAGCACACTGTCCGACCGATGCCAGGATGACCAGAGGAGGGTGACGTGTGGGCCCAATAGATCAACCGGTCGCGGACAGCAGACAGAACGTACAGACGCCCAGCTGGACACAGAGGGAGTGGGCTCTGTACGTAACGTCCGTTCGATGTCCGTGTCCAGCTCCCACACGACCGGTGCCACCAGGTAAGTGGCCGGGAGTATGGGAGTGTGATCCATGGACCGGTCCTCTGTGTCATACATCCGGGACAGTGCGTCTGCCTTAGCGTTCTGGGAACCTGGTCGTAGGACAGGGTGAAAACAAAACAGGTAAAAAAAAAAACATGGCCCACCTTGCCTGGCGAGGGTTCAGTCTCCTCGCAGCCCGGATGTACTCCAGATTGCGGTGGTCAGTCCAGATGAGAAAAGGGTGTTTAGCCCCCTCAAGCCAATGTCTCCACGCCTTCAGAGCCTTGACAACAGCCAACAGCTCCCGGTCCCCCACATCATAGTTTCGCTCTGCCGGGCTGAGCTTCTTCGAAAAGAAGGCACGGGGCAGAGCGTCGGTGGCGTACCAGAGCGCTGAGAGAGCACGGCTCCTATCCCAGCCTCGGGCGCGTTCACCTCCACTATGAACGCGAAAGAGGGATCCGGATGAGCCAGCACGGGAGCCGAGGTAAACAGAGCCTTCAGGTGACCAAAAGCCCTGTCCGCCTCAGCTGACCACTGCAGTGGCACCGGTCCCCCAGCAGTGAGGTAATTAGAGCTGCTACATGACCAAAGCTCCCGGATTAACCTCCGGTAGTAGTTGGCAAACCCTAGGAACCGCTGCACTTCCTTTACCGTGGTGGGAGTCGGCCAATTACGCACAGCTGAAATGCGGTCACTCAACATCTCCACCCGACGTGGAAATGCGGTACCCTAGGAAGGAGACGGACTGTTGGAAGAACAGACATTTCTCAGCCTTGACGTACAGGTTATGCTCCAACAGTCGACCAAGCACCCTACGCACCAGAGACACATGCTCGGCGCAAGTAGCGGAGTATATCAAAATGGCGTCGATATACACCACTACACCCTGCCCGTGCAGTTCCCGGAAAATCTCGTCAACAAAGGCCTGGAAGACTGATGGAGCATTCATCAACCCGTACGGCATGACGAGGTACTCATAGTGCCCTAAGGTGGTACTAAATGCTGTCTTCCACTCGTCCCCCTCCCGGATACGCACCAGGTTATAAGCGCTCCTGAGATCCAATTTTGTGAAGAAGCGCAGGGAAAACTCAGGAAATGTAATAAACACATACATGTAAGCAACAGGGGGCTCTGGGTGAGCCTGGTGCCGACTCACCTGGGGTGACACGATAGTGCCCTGCCTGCTGCCTCGACTCCCTAAAGAACCCCCCAGCACCGACCAGCAGTGTGCCCTCTGTGGCCACAGATGGTGCAGGGAATGGCCCCTCCTCCGGTCGCCATAAGTGCAGCACCTCCCAGCTCCATGGGCGTCGGAGCGGAGGTGCTGGATGATGGAACTGACAGGCCCCGATCCGGACGTCCGCGGATAGCCAGCAGGCTGTCCAGCCAGATGGACAGGTCCACCAACTGGTCCAACGTGAGGGTGGTGTCTCGGCAGGCCAACTCCCGACGGACGTCCTCACACAGACTGCACCGGTAGTGATCGATCAGGGCCCTGTCGTTCCATCCAGCGCTGGCGGCCAGGGTCAGAAAGTCCAAAGCGAAATCCTGCGCGCTCCTCGTCCCCTGCCTCAGATGGAACAGACGTTCACCGCTCGACCATCAGGCGGATGGTCGAAAACTGCCCAAAAGCGGCGGTTGAACTCTGCGTAATGGTCCAACGCCACGTCTCCTTCACTCCATACGGCATTGGCCCACTCCAGGGCTTTGCCTGAGAGGCAGGAGACAAGGGCGGACACACTCTCACGTCCCGACACACTCTCACGTCCGGACGGTCGCCAGGTATAATTCCAGCTGGAGTAGGAATCCCTGGCGTCCGGCAGCCGTCCCATCATACCGGGTGAAGGAGGGGTGGACAGTGGGGCCTGCTGTAGAAGGGCTGGTGGAGGCGCTGGAAGACCTCCTTCTCTCTCCCATCTATCCATCGTCTGCAGCACGCGATCCATGGCGTTGCCCAGACGTTGCAACATGGTCGGGCGCGCTCCTCTACCGCCACAGGGAGGGCGTCTGCTCCTGCTGACTCCATTCGTTCAGGTGAGTGATTCTGTAAAAAGATCCTGTGTGTAGCTGGTGTAGAGGAGTCAGGCGCAGGACAGCAGATATGAGTAATACACGTATTTACTCAAATGTTCACAAAATACATCTCAAAATACAGAGCCCACAAATAACAGACCTATTACATACAAACAATCACTCACAAACCAACATGGGGGAACAGAGGGTTAAATAATGAACAAGTAATTGTGGGATTGAAACCAGGTGTGTAAAACAAGACATAAACAATGGAAAATGAAAAATAGATCGGCGATGGCTAGAAAACCGGTGACGTCGACCGAGCAAGGAGAGGGACCGACTTCGGCGGAAGTCGTGACAACTTTAAGAAATATATTTTTCTTTATTCTACCACTTAAACCCTTTTATACATTTCCTTCATTATTGTAACAAATTCAGGAGGTAGCCCTGACCGGGGCTTGAACCCAGATCCAGCAAGTGTCAAGCCAACACCTTAACCATTATGCCAAGAGGTCCAAACCTATTGATGAGGTCATTGGGTTTTGGATTGAAGGGAAAATCCACTCAAACTATCTTTAGAATTTTTTTTCATTAGTCCACTGTTGATACAGTCCCAAAATGTTCTGCATGTCAGCAGTCTCAAGATATTGGACTTTCAAGAAGCAAACTGACTGGTTGCATCACTATGGCAACCGCTCGGCCTCCAACCGCAAGGCACTACAGAGGGTAGTGCGTACGGCCCAGTACATCACTGGGGCCAAGCTTCCTGCCATCCAGGACCTCTATACCAGGTGGTGTCAGAGGAAGACCCTAAAAATTGTAAAAGACTCCAGCCACCCTAATTATAAACTGTTCTCTCTGCTACTGCATGGCAAGCGATACCGGAGTGCAAAGTCTAGGTCCAAAAGACTTATAAACAGCTTCTACCCCAAGCCATAAGACTCCTAAACAGCTAATCAAATGGCTACCCAGACTATTTGCCTTGCCCCCCAACCCCGGGACATGTGACTGTCAATCCAACACCTTAACCAAACCTCTTGACAAGGTTGCTAGATGTTGGGTTAATCACCCGACCTCAACCCAATTGAGATGGTTTAGGATGAGTTGGACTGCAGAGTGAAGGAAAAGCAGCCAACAAATGCTCAGCATATGTGGGAACTCCTTCAGGTTGCTACACTATATTTTATCTTTCCACTGACCTGTCATACCTCGCACCAGCCTCAGACAAACGCCCTGCCCATGGTAGATCATAGGAAACTATGCATTGAGCATTACTTACAAGGACAATATTCTGCTGGCCCTGGGCCAACCTTACAATGTCTCCATTACCCCATTCAATAAATGATCATGTACATAGCCTTCCCTGTAGCCATATCAACTGGATTCCTGAGTGGCGCAGTGGTCTAAGGCACTGCATCCCAGTGCTACAGGCGTCACCACAGACACCCTGGTTCGAATTCAGGTTGAATTTGTTCTTAATTGACATGCCGGGTTAAATAAATAACACAACATAGTATTTGCAGTACTCGAAGCTGGGCGTCCCATTATACCAGCCCAATGGAAACCCCCGCCCCATCTGGCGTAGGCTAACTATTACGCACTGTCTTCCGTGACTCAGGAGTGTCCATGGTGCATAATCGGGTGCCATAGCACATCCATAGACGTGGCCGTCGTATGCTGTGCTGCGTTCACTCGGCCGGCTGGCGCAGTGTCCCGTGTGGAGCGAGAGAGGGCGAAGTTTACTCTGCCTGCATTGCAGCCTGAGCGCTGCTGGAATCGAACACAACAATGGCGTCTCCCAGTTCCAACAGTAACTCAACAACCTCCAACAGCAACATCGCAGGATCCACCTCGCACCACCATCACCCGCAAACACAACACATGACCACCGCCAGCAACATGCAAGGTAAGAGCAGATGCCTTAAATGTCGATTTTCTACTTGATCAGAGTTTTTTAGCTGCTGAAAAACATGACTTGCCTAGCTACCATTGCCCCGAGAGGCTAAACTACATAGAAGAGATGCAGCTAGCTATATGCTGCTAAATGTAGCGCCTCGGCCATTTGTTGCAACATTGTACTTTTCTGCGCGGCGTACTGTAACAATGTTACAACCACTGAAACGTGATCGCGCCATCTGAATTACATTGTAGTTACGGACGTTTCACTGCATTTGAGTTTCCATCAAACGATTTTAGTCGAGTTAGTTGCTGCATCCACCACTAAAGACAGGGCCTAGTACCAGATTGAGAAATTGATGTTTTCCCTTTCACCAAACGTACATAGGTAGGCTATTTACTACTGTTTTGTTAGCAAATACATTTTACATATAGATAATCACATTTTTAATTACTTTGTTTCTATGTATATTTTTACCTTGGAAACATTGAGACATAATTGGCATTGAAATGTCAGTGCTATATTTTTAATTATAAACTGGGTGATTCCAGCGCTGATTGGCTGACAGGCTTGGTATATCAGACCTTATACAACGAGAATGACAAAACATTTTATTTTTACTGCTCCAATTACATTGGTAATCAGTTTATAATAGCAATAAGCCACTTTGTGGTATATGGCCAATACAGCACTTAGCCGTGGTATATCCAGGCACTTGGCGCTTCGTTGTGCAGAAGAACAGCCCATAGCCGTGGTATATTGGCCATATACCACAGCCCCTCGTGCCTTATTGCTTAATTGGCACTGTTGTGTAATGTTGCAATCTGTGATCAGTGTTTTAGTGCTATTAACCTAGGCCTACTTTGACAAATGCAATTGTAGATGTCTGTCGCAAATGTTCTGCTTTATTTTCAACATTTCAGAAATCAACACGTGCTGGAGGTGTCAAAACGAAACAGGTACTATAGATTTTTTATAGGATTTCTGTAGAATATTACTAGGTTGTTGTTGATGCGATATTCTGTTCATTTTAGTGGAATATTATTTACCATTGTTTCAGTCCCCATTTCCCTTTTGTTTTTGATTTCCTCATTGAGTTCCCCATTCTGTATGTTTCCATTCACTGGTATGGGTTCTAGGTTAGAGATTTCCCACCATTCCATAGCTACTGAAATAACTGATTGTCAGGCTCAATATCTTAGACGACCAAATATTTGTAGAGTAGCATAAATACACAAATAACATGACCAGCTCTCACTTGCCCTTGAAAGCTAAGGTTGCACATTCATAGTAGATTGATGACTTCCATCCAGATTACATAGTGAGTTAACAACAGGAAGATCTATCTATCCACCTGTAAATCACACAGAATCAATGTATTCATCTTCAACTACATGTTGCGCCTATATTGCACTGTTGTGGAACAGCAACTGTTGCTAAATTTAACAGGCTAAATTCATATTCACAGGATAACCAGATTAGCCGATTTTTCAAACCTAAAACACTGTTTTACAGTAAAAGAGCGCAAAGCTAAAATGTAGTAAAATGTCTTTTCTTTACCTTAGGGTTTCAGATAAGCCTGTCTGGAGTGCCCCAAAGTAAGCATTAGCACTCTCTCATAGCACAACAACCCTCTCTCTCTCTGTGGGTTGCATCCCAATAGTCTGAAGTGTCTCCTTTCCTCCATCTGCACTGACTGGACAGTTGAAAGCAAATATTTGTTGGGCATCAACCAAATCTCTTTCACCTAGTATGTGTTGTCAGAGCAGTGAAGGATAGGATACAAGGTATGTGGGGGGAGGAGAGGAGACGAGGAGAGGAAGCCACTCTAGACTATTGAGATGCAGCCTGTGTGGTTCTCTGGTAGTGGGGCGGTCTGTCTACTGTTCTCTGTTGACTAATCTAATCCACGGTGGAGCGGTTTGTTTGGGTGAGGATTAATTTGCACCTGGGCATAATGGTTAACGGGACCACTAGTACTGCACCTCTGATTTGGGCCTGTGGGTCACTATACTCTGTATGTCAAAGAAGACCCCACGCTCCCATCTCATCTTCAACATTATCATATAGTTGAGTACCTAACAGTTATTCTGTTATGTATAGCCTGATAAAAGACCATGATAGAAACATTTAGCACTTAAAGAGTTAACCGATATGGACTATGTTAGTATGGAGTAGATTGTTTCTTGCTGTCTCGTTTGGACATCACATAATGTTTTGAGGGTGTTGGTGGGTTTCCTCTTTGACAAGTCTATTACTGTAGCTACTGCACAATTTAAACAAAATGGAAATGTCTTAAATGGATTCCCAGTGCATGCAGGTTTGCATTGCAATCAAATCATGTTGGGTTAATTTTGTAGTGGTAATTCAGTAATGGCACTGGGGCGTTGTCTCCATTTCCTGCCAAGTGGGAGCCCCTGCATTTGTGGGCACTTTGCTTGTATTTATAATGCATCGTGCTTGTGTTCTGTCAATATCCGGCAAATCCAAGCTTGAAAGGTATGGGGAGGCTGTCTCTCTGAGCATGTGGCAATGACACTATAATTACACCAAAAGTATGTGGACACCTGCTCGTCGAACATCTTCCAAAATCATGGGCATTAATATGGAGTTGGTCCCCCTTTTACTGCTATAACAGCCTCACTCTTCTGGGAAGGCTTTCCACTAGATGTTGTAACATTGCTGCAGGGACTTGCTTCCATTCAGCCACGAGCATTAGTAAGGTCGGGCACTAATGTTGGTTTGCAGTCTGCGTTCCAGTTCATCCCAAAGGTGTTGGATGGAGTTGAGGTCAGGGCTCTGTGCAGGCCAGTCAAGTTCTTCCACACCGATCTCGACAAACCATTTCTGTATGGACCTCGCTTTGTGCACAGGGTCATTGTCATGCTGAAACAGGAAAGGGCCTTCCCCAAACTGTTGCCACAAAGTTGGAAGCACATAATTGTCTAGAATGTCATTGTATGTTGTAGCGTTAAGATTTCCCTTCACTGGACCTAGCCCGAACCATGAAAAATAGCCCCAGACCATAATTCCTTCTCCACCAAACTTTACAGTTGGCAATATGCATTGGGGCAGGTAGCGTTCTTCTGGCATCTGCCAAACCCAGATTAGTCCATCGGACTGCAAGATGGTGAAGCATGATTCATCACTCAAGAAGGCGTTTCCACTGCTCCAGTCCAATGGCGGCGAACTTTACACCACTCCAGCCGATGCTTGGCATTGCGCATGGTGATCTTAATATTTTGTGCTGCTGCTCGGCCATGGAAACACGTTTCCTGAAGCTCCAGATGAACAGTTATTGTGCTGATGTTGCTTCCAGAGGCAGTTTGGAACTCGTTAGTGAGTGTTGAAACCAAGGACAGACAAGTTTTACGTGATACGCACTTCAGCACTTCGCGGTCCCGTCCTGTGAGCTTGTGTGGCTGAGCCTTCGTTGATCCTAGACGTTTCCACTTCACAATAACAGCAATTACAGCTGAACGGGGCAGCTCTAGCAGGGCAGAAATTTGACTAACTGACTTGTTGGAAAGGGGCATCCTATGACTGCCATGTTGAAAGTCACTGAGCTCATCAGTACGCGCCATTCTACTGCCAATGTTTGTCTATGGAGATTTCATGGCTGTTTGCTCTATTTTATACACCTGTCAGCAACGGGTGTGGTTTAAATAACGAAATCCACTAATGTGAAGGGATGTCCACATACTTTTGGCAAGTGTATTATTTTCCAGTCTCCTGAAACGTTACTGATATTTTCATTTGCTGAATTTCTCACTCAATTTACACTGAAACTAAACTTACTCAGGGACTTCTCCTGGTTAGCATGAATTAGTGGGGTTTGTGGCTTACTAGTTTTTATTGAAAGGGCTCTAACTGATCTCATCATATTTTGAAATATATTTATTCCATGCTCCTTCATCCTGTTCTCTTACAACCCCATATCATTTTTATTCTGTGTCCCACCAACGTGTCATTATCTTCTCACCCTTTTTCCTCACCCTAACCAGCATGTGTTGTGTACGAACATGTCTGTTTCCTCCTGTCTCTCTGCCAGGTAAACGTAAAGCCCTGAAGCTGAACTTCGCCAACCCTCCAGTGAAGCCAGCTACCAGGTTGCCCCTCAATCCCTCACCTTCAACCGCCCCCTCCTTCCAGAACCCACACATGTAAGTACTGTGGAGAGCGCGTCGAAAACACACCCTTATCCTAGTGCTAATCTAATTGTCAGTAAGAGGGGTGTTACGAAAGGGTTGTTGAGCCCTGATAGTCCTAGGCTTAGTTTAGAACTTTTTGTAAGGTTAGTTCTATAACAGGTTATGTATTTCTGTTTGGTGATTATGTTAGCTTTATTGTTGTAGGGAAATATAATCTTCATACACACTGTAGGGTACTGTATGTGCAGGTATAAACAAGGTTTAAAGCACTCTTATTCTCAGCCCTGAGAATACAGTCAAATGTCTGTGCAGGATGAGTCAGCATCTTAAGTCTGCTCTGCTATTGAGGAAATAACCAACACGTAATATCTTATTTCTCGTATTTTTTTTAAGTTACTTATACTTTTTGGATATTGAATGCTGCACTGTTGGGTAGGGCTTGCAAGTTAAGCATTTCACTGTACTTGTGACAAAACGTGAAACTTGAATGCAATAGGAGCGAGGTGGAGGCATCCTCTAAATGTCTCCAAATAAGATTAGCGGCTCAGGGACTTGATACATTATTTATCACTTCCTCACGTATGTATAATGTATTCTCCCCTCTCTGCCCCAAACACTCTCCACTTCATTCTCTCTCTCTTCCTCTGTCTCGATTCCTATTTCCCCCCTTCCTCTGTTTTACCACATCTTTGTCCTTCCCCACATTTTCCCCTATTTTTATCCTCTCTCTTCCTCCTCTTCCTTCCTTCCTTCCTCCCTCTCTCCTCTCCCTCCTCTAAAGAGAGCGTATGAGGACACACAGTATCGAGTCGTCGGGGAAGCTGAAGATCTCTACAGAGAATGCCTGTGACTTCACGGCTGAGGACCTGAGGGACCTGGGGGAGATCGGCCGCGGGGCATACGGCTCCGTCAACAAAATGCAGCACAAACCTAGCGGACAGATCATGGCCGTCAAGGTGACCACACCAGCTGCTCTCATCCTCACTGACTGATCCATTACAGGCTGAATACTAATATTTATATACTGTAGTCTACCCTACTTGTAAATTGCTCTGTCGTGTAAATAAATCATGGATGTTTGTGTGACAGTTTGGTTCAGATGTGCGCATCTTGGCGGTGCATAATGAATAGGAAAGCTTATAAAATATTGTCTTGATTCTTGGTCAAATCAAATCAAATTTTATTTGTCACATGCGCCGAACAAAACAGGTGTAGACTTTACAGTGAAATTATTATATACAAGCCCTTAACCAACAATGCAGTTTTAAGAAAAATAAGTGTTAAGTAAATTGCTCAATTTTAAAGAGCAGCAGTAAAATAACAGTAACGAGGCTATATACAGGGGGTACCGGTACAGAGTCAATGTGCGGGGCACAGGTTAGTTGGGGTAATTGAGGAAATATGTAGGTAGAGGTAAAGTGACTATACATACATAATAAACAGAGAGTAGCAGCAGCGTAATAGAGAGGGTGGGGGGGACAATGCAATTAGTCTGGGTTACCAGTTGATTAGCTACTCAGGAGTCTTATGGCTTGGGGGTAGAAGCTGTTAAGAAGCCTTTTGTTGTCCTGGCACCACACGGCCAGGTCTCTAACCTTCTCCCTGTAGGCTGTCTCAACGCTGTCGGTGATCAGGCCTACCACTTGTGTTGTCAGCAAACTTAATGATGGTGTTGTAGTTGTGCCTGGCCATACAGTCAAGGGTGAACAGGGAGTACAGGAGGGGAGTGAGCGCGCACCCCTGAGTAGCACCCGTGTTGAGGATCAGCGTGGTGGATGTGTTGTTACCTACCTTTACCATCTAGGGGCGGCCCATCAAAGTTCAGTATCCAGTTGCAGAGGGAGGTGTTTAGTCCCAGGGTCCTTAGCTTAGTGATGAGCTTTGAGGGCACTATGGTGTTCAACGCTGAGCTGTAGTCAATGAATATCATTCTCACGTAGGTGTTCCTTTTGTTCAGGTGGAAAAGGGCTGTGTGGAGTGCAATAGAGATTGCATCGTCTGTGGATCTGTTGGGGCGGTATGCAAATTGTAGTGGGTCTAGGGTTTCTGGGATAATGGTATTGTGAGCCATGATCAGCCTTTCAAAGCCCTTCATGGCTACAGACATGAGTGCTACGGGTCGGAAGTCATTTAGGCAGGTTACCTTAGTGTTCTTGGGCACAGGGACTATGATGGTCTGCTTGAAACATGTTGGTATTAGACTCAGTCAGGGACAGGTTGAAAATGTCAGTGAAGACACTTGCCAGTTGGTCAGCGCATTCTCAGAGTACATGTCCTGGTAATCCGTCTGGCCCTGAGGCCTTGTGAATGTTGGCTACGGAGAGTGTGATCACACAGTCATCTGGAACAGCTGATGCTCTCATGCATGCTTCAGTGTTGCTTGCCTCGAAGTGAGCATAGAAGTCATTTAGCTTTTTTGGTAGGCTTGTCACTGTGCAGCTCGCAGCTGTGCTTCCCTTTGTAGTCTGTAATAGTTTGCAAGCCCTGCCACATCCGACAAGCGTCAGATCCGGTGTAGTATGATTCAATCTTAGTCGTGTATTGACGCTTTGCCTGTTTGATGGTTTGTCGAAGGGCATAGCAGGATTTCTTATAAGTGTCCGGGTCCTTGAAAGCGGCAGCTCTACCCTTTAGCTCAGTGCAGATGTTGCCTGTAATCCATGCCTTCTGGTTGGGGTATGTACGTACGGTCACTGTGGGGACGACGAACGTCGTCGATGCACTTATTGGTAAAGCCACTGACTGATGTGGTGTACTCCTCAATGCCTTCGGAAGAATCCTGGAACATATTGCAGTCTGTGCTAGCAAAACAGTCCTGTAGCTTAGCATCTGCGTCATCTGACCACTTCTTTATTGACTGAGTCACTGGCGCTTCCTGCTTAGGTTTTGCTTGTAAGCGGGAATCAGGAGGATAGAATTATGGTCAGATTTGCCAAATGGAGGGCGAGGGAGGGCGAGGGAGCGCTTTGTACGCGTCTCTGTGTGTGGAGTAAAGGTGGCCAGGATTTTTTTCCTCTGGTTGCACAAATAAGTTTCTCTGCATTAAAAGTCCCTGGCCACAGCTCATTGAGTGCCAGCATCGGTTTGTGGTGGTAAATAGACAGCTATTAAAAAATATAGATGAAAACTCTCTTGGTAAATAGTGTGGTCTACAGCTTATAATCAGATACTCTACCTCAGGCGAGACTTCCTTAATATTAGACATCCTGCACCAGCTGTTGTTTACAAATATACACAGACCCCCATCCCTTGTCTTACCGGAGGCAGCTGCTCTATCTTGCCGTTGCAGCGTTAACCCTGCCAGCTGTATGTTATCCATGTCGTCGTTCAGCCACAACTCGGGGGAAACATAAGATATTACAGTTTTTAATGTCCCGTTGGTAGGATATTCGTGATCGTAACTCGTCTATTTTGTTATCCATTGATTGTTCGTTGGCTAATAGGACTGATGGTAGAGGAAGATTACCCCCTCACTGTCGGATCCTTACAAGTCATCCCGAACTACGTCCCCGTTATCTCTTTCTCATGCGAATGACAGGGATTTGGGCCTTGTCGAGGTTCTGAAGTAAATCGCGTCCGACTCGTTAAAGAAAAAATCTTTGTCCATTACGAGGTGAGTAATCGGTGTCCTGATTTCCAGAAGCTCTTTTCGGTCATAAGAGACGGTGGCAGAAACATTATGTACAAAATAAGTTCCAAATAACGCGAAAAAACACACAATAGCACAATTGGTTAGGAGCCCGTAAATGGCAGCCATCTCGTCCGGAACCATTCTATGTTAGACCTAGTAATACAACAATGTTTTGACCATAATGGTCTTCATCGGGTGATGACTAGTGCGTCCTATGAACTGATCTCTAAGCTGTTGATAGTTTCCCCTATTTCTGCTGAACATGTTTTGTTGTTGTCACTGTCCCCCTCAGAGGATCCGTTCCACGGTGGATGAGAAGGAGCAGAAGCAGCTGCTGATGGATCTAGACGTGGTGATGAGGAGTAGTGACTGTCTCTATATCGTCCAGTTTTACGGAGCTCTCTTCAGAGAGGTGAGACTGTTATATTATACACTAGTATGTTGACACTTTGCTGTTATAACAGCCTCCACTCTTCTGGGAAGGCGTTCCACTAGATGTTGGAACATGGCTGCGGGAACTTGCTTCCATTCAGCCACGATCATTAGTGAGGTGTCGCCACTGGTGTTGGGGTGATTAGGCCTGGCCATTATTCCTCCCACCAAACTCTACAGTTGGCACTATGCATTGGGGCAGGTTGCGTTCTCCTGGCTTCCACCAAACCCAGTTTCGTTGGACTGCCAGATGGTGAAGTGTCATTCATCACTCCAGAACGCCTTTCCACTGCTCCAGAGTCCAACCACTTCAGCCGATGCTTGGCATTGCGCATGATCTTAGGCTTTTGTGCGGCTGCTCGGCCATGGAAACCCATTTCACGAAGCTCTCGACGAACAGTTCTTGTTCTGACGTTGCTTCCAGAGGCAGTTTGGAACTCAGTAGTGAGCGTTGCAACCGAGGACAAGTTTTACTCGCTACGCGCTTCAGCACTCGGTAGTGACTGTCTCTATATCGCCCAGTTCTACTGAGCTCTCTTCAGTGTTGAGACTGTTATATTATATACGGTGCATCCGGAAAGTATTCAGACACCTTTTTCCACATTTTGTTACGTTACAGCCTTTAAAAAAAATGTATTTTAGCCCCTTTTTCTTCCCATTTTCTGTCTAGTCTCATCACTGGTACTCCCCAATGGGCTCAGGAGGCGAAGGTCGACTCATGCGTCCTCTGAAACATGACCCGCCAAACCGCGCTTTTTAACACCTGCCGGCTTAACGCGGAAGCCAGCCGCACAAGGACACGCCACAAGGAGTCGCTAGAGCGCAATGAGCCAAGTAAAACTTCCCCGGCCAGCCCCTCCCCTAACCCAGATGACGCTGGGCCAATTGTGCACCGCCCTATGGGACAGTGCACTCGAGACTCGAAATTGAGCTCAGGTACATCCTGTTAACATTGATCATCCTTAAGCTGTCTCTACAACTTGATTGGAGTCCACCTGTGGTAAATTCAATTTATTGGACATGATTTTGAAAGGCACACACCTGTCTATATAAGGTCCTACAGTTGACAGTGCATGTAAGAGCAAAAACCAAGCCATGATGTCGAAGGAATTGTCTGTAGAGCTCTGAGACAAGATTGTGTCCAGGCACATATCTGGGAAAGGGTACCAAAAAAATTCTGCACCATTGAAGTTCCCCAAAAACACAGTGGCCTCCATCATTCTTAAATGTAAGAAGTTTGGAACCACCAAGACTTTTCCTAGAGCTGGCCACCTGGCCAAACTGAGCAATCGGGGGAGAAGGGCCTTGGTCAGGGAGGTGACCAAGACCCCAATGGTCACTCTCACAGAGCTCCAGAGTTCCTGTGTGGAGATGGGAGAACCTTCCAGAAGGACAAACATCTCTGCAGCACTCCACCAATCAGGCCTTTATGGTAGAGTGGCCAGACGGAAGCCACTCCTCAGTAAAAGGCACATGACAGCCCGCTTGGAGTTTGCCAAAAGGCACCTAAAGGACTCTGAACATGAGAAACTAGATTCACTGGTCTGATGAAACCAAGATTGAACTCTTTGGCCTGAATGTCAAGCGTCACATCTGGAGGAAACCTGGCACCATCCCTAAGGTGAAGCATGGTGGTGGCAGCATCATGCTGTGGGGATGTTTTTCCGGGACCGGGAGACTCTTCAGGATTGAGGGAAAGATGAATGGAGCAAAGTACAGAGAGAACCTTGATGAAAACCTGCTCCAGAGCGCTCAGGACCTCAGACTGGGGCCAAGGTTCACCTTCGAACAGAACAACGACCCTAAGCACACAGCCAAGACAACGCAGGTTCTTCAACAAAGTACTGAGTGAAGGGTCTGAATACTTATGTAAATGTGATTATTTCAGTTTTTTTTATTTTTGAAACATCTGCAAAATAATCTAAAAACCTGTTTTTGCTTTGTCATTATGAAGTATTGTGTAGATTGATGAGGGGAAAAAACTATTTAATCCATTTTAAATAAGGCTGTAACATAACAAAATGTGGAAAAAGTCAAGGGGTCTGAATACTTTCCGAATGCACTGTATTAGGAGTAGTGACTGTCTCTATCGTACAGTTGTATGTAGCTCTTAAGGATCCGCACCCTTTTTTTTTTGTGTGCCTAAAATGACATACCCAACTCTAACTGCCTGTAGCTCAAGCCCTGAAGCAAGGATATGCATGTTCTTGGTACCATTTGAAAGGAAACACTTTGAAGGTTGTGGAAGTGTAAAAGGAATGTTGGAGAATATAACACAATAGATATGGTAAAAGATAATACAAAGAAAAAAACCAACCATTCTTTTGTATCTTTGAAATCCAAGAGCGAGGCCATAATGTATTATTCCAGCCCAGGTGCAGTTTAGATTTTGGACACCCAGATGGCAGCAGTGAATGTGCAATGTTTCAGACTGATCCAATGAACCATTGCATTTCTGTTCCAAATGTTATATCAAGACTGCCCAAATGTGCCTAATTTGTTTATTAATAACTTTTCATGTTCAAAATTGTGCCCTCTCCTCAAACAATAGCATGGTATTATTTCACTGTAATAGCTACTGTAAATTGGACAGTGCAGTTAGATTAACAAGAATTTAAGCTTATCAGATATGTCTGTCCTGAGAAATGTTCTTGTTACTTATAACCTTACAACGTTAGCTCAACTGTCCCGTGGACGGGGGACCGATCCAGTAGAATTTAATAGCAGTTAGAATATCTAATTAGAGGTTCAGTTCTGGGGCAGAAGTAATTATCAAATTTTGGGTCGGGACTGGAAACATTGTTTTGTTTCAATTATATTTGTGTGGCATACTTGTGATCAATAATGAAATCTCTTTCTTTTTAGGGTGACTGTTGGATATGTATGGAACTAATGTCTACCTCATTCGACAAATTCTACAAATATGTATATTGTTCGTTAGATGACGTCATTCCAGAGGAAATATTAGGAAAAATTACATTAGCAGTGAGTTTTTTAAAAATATTTATTTACTGTGAAATATAATCTGTTTATAACATATATTTATATGAATGCAGTTGTTGGTCACAGATACAGTAGATTGTAACAAAATGTTACGTTTCTTTTTACAGACCGTTAAAGCACTGAACCACTTAAAAGAAAACTTGAAAATAATTCACAGAGGTAAGTCTTGGTTGTCAGATACATCTTTTGCAGTTTGGCCATGTGTGTACAAATTATTGGCACAGCTATGTTTAGTGCATGAACTCTAAAACCTTCTATATGTTTGTTTTCTTCCAGACATCAAACCTTCCAACATTCTCATGGATCGTAACGGCAACATCAAGCTGTGTGACTTTGGCATCAGCGGTCAGCTGGTGGACTCCATAGCCAAGACCAGAGATGCAGGCTGCAGACCCTACATGGCGGTAAGTCTGGTGGAGATGGGTGTCATGTAAAAATCCCCCCAGCGTGAAAATGTTCCCAATCGTTCTGATTGTGTTGTGATTGTAAGGTCATGCTGCAAAACTTCTCCCAGCGTGAAAATGTTCCCTGTTCAATAATTGCACGCGCGTCTCTTTATGTGGATGGCTGAGCAACATGTTTCTCTCACACCCTTTCTCAACCTCGTAAAAACTGTTCTGTGGGCACACACATTTGCTTAACACATCTGCCAATCAATGGATGCCAGGAGTATTGACACTGACCGATCATTTTTGTGATTATAAAGACTGGCGCTACGGGAGGGTGTGAGAGAAACATCCGCACAAGCTCAGCCATCCAGTTAAAGACGTGCAATTATTGAACTGGGAACATTTTCACGCTGGGAGAAATTTTACATCATGACGTCACAATCACAACACAATCAGAATGATTGGGAACTATTAAATGCTGGGAAGATTTTTACATGACAACGGGCACTGCTTTCTTTATATTGTTGGAACAAATACAAAGTAGTTAGACGCATGGGTAACTTTAATTTTTGTGCAAATCTCACTACAATGTTAGTTAGGATTCGGTTCCTGAATTGTCCAGTATATCGTATATAAGTGTAATGTTGGTTAAGTTGTGTTTTTGTCCTCCAGCCGGAGAGGATAGACCCCAGTGCTTCCAGACAAGGCTACGACGTCCGATCAGACGTGTGGAGTTTGGGGATAACCCTGGTAATTATCTCATTCAGTTGATTCATACATTGATTTGATGCTGACTAATGGGACAGGAGAAAAACAGCTTTACTATATTGCCAAACATATGTTATAACCTAGCTGCACTGTTATTGATAACAATCTATTAAAGCTGCAATATGTCACTTTTTGGGTGACCTGACCAAATTCACACAGAAATATGTGTTATATAATTGTCATTCTCAATGAAAGGAAGTCTTAGAAGCGGTAGATCTGTTCTATGTTCACTATTTCTATGCTTCCCGTTCTTAAGTTTCGTTTTTGTGTCTTTTACTTTCAGTTTTGTACATCAGCTACGATTATGGAATAGATATTTGACAGCGGTGTAGATGGTACAATGATTCTCTACACTAGCTTGTTTTAATCACATCAACTGAAACGGTTAGAATTTTTGCAACCAGGAAATTCCAGAGCTATTTCTGCGTAGTGCATCTTTTAACTAATTCTAAACCCTTGGTGGTGGTGGTGGTGGTAGCCAATAATAATAAAATGCTTCCTTGTCTAATGCCCGTCTGTGTGTGTGTGTGTTCAGTATGAGCTTGCCACCGGCAGGTTCCCCTACCCCAAGTGGAATAGTGTGTTTGATCAGCTGACCCAGGTGGTGAAGGGTGAGCCGCCCCAGCTCTGCAACTCTGAAGACAGGCAGTTCTCCCCCAAGTTCATCAACTTTGTCAACTTATGGTGAGTATCACCTCTGGTGAAAGCAGTCTACCAGTGGATATACTATTGCACAATGACTGTCACCTAGAGGCTTTTTCATTTATGCCCTCTGCTGGTAGAATGGTGAAAAGGCAACCGTGCTGTTTGTTGTATTGCTAATTGCTTCTTCCCCCCATTTTTCTACAGCCTTACAAAGGATGAGTCGAAACGGCCAAAGTACAAGGAGCTCCTGGTAAGTTTGTCTTTCTATGGTATGACTTGGGATGTTACATGCATTTTGGATTTCACTGTGTATTGTCTGCTATGTGAGAAACTGTAAAGCTTGAGCTATACTGAACAAAAATATAAACACAACATGCAAAAATGTCAAAGATTTTGACTGAGTTAGTTCATATAACGAAAACAGTCAAATTTAATAAAGTCATTAGGCCCAAATCTATGGATTTCACATGACTGAGAATACAGATATGCATCTGTTGGTCACGGATACCTTTTAAAAAGAAAAAGTAGGGGTGTGGATCAGAAAACCAGTCAGTAACTGGTGTGACCACCATTTGCCTCATGCAGCGTGACACATCTCCTTCAAAGAGTGGTTGGCTGTTGATTGTGGACTGTGGAATGTCCAACTCCGAACTGCAGTCAGGTTAAGACCCTGGTGAGGACGACGAGCACGCAGATAAGCATCCCTGAGACAGTTTGTGCAGAAATCCTTTGGTTGTGCAAACCCACAGTTTCATCTGATGTCCAGGTGGCTGGTTTCAGACAATCCAGCAGGTGAAGAAGCCGGATGTGGAGGTCCTGGGCTGGCATGGTTACACGTGGTCTGCGGTTGTGAGACCGGTTGGACGTGCTGCCAAATTCTCTAAAATGACATTGGAGGTGGCTTATGGTAGAGAAATGAACATTAAATTATCTGGCAACAGCTCTGGTGGACATTCCTGCAGTCAGCATGCCATTTGCATGCTCCCTCAACTTGAGACGTCTGTGTCATTGTATTGTGTGACAACTGCAAATTCTAGTGGCCTTCTATTGTCCCCAGCATAAGGTGCACCTGTGTAATGATCATGCTGTTTAATCAGCTTCTTGGTATGCCATACCTGTCAGGTGGATAGATTATCTTGGCAAAGGAGTGCTCACTAACAGGGATGTAAACAAATTTGTGCACAACATTTGGGAAAAATAAGCTTTTTGTGTGTATGGAAAATTTCTGCGATCTTTTATTTCAGAAATGATCAGAAGCCGTCTGCGCTCTTTTAAGGTCCTTACTACTGAAAAGTGTCTGTTCAAGGTGCGTAGGTGTAAAATCAGAATACTGGAAGAAATGGACCCGCACACTGTCAAATAAAGGAATAGATCCCAAACTGAGGCTTGAATGCAAAATAAAGATTTCTTTTGTGCGTTTGGAACATTCTGGAATCTTTTATTTCAGCTTATGAAACATGGGACCAACGCTTTACATCTTGCGTTTTATATTTTTGTTCAGTGTAGTTTCTCAGTGGCCATATTGAACTTGTGACTGAGGTAATGTTTTTGTCTCCTCCAGAAACACCCGTTCATCCTGATGTACGAGGAGAGGTGTGTGGATGTGGCCAGCTACGTGTGTCGCATCCTGGACCAGATCCCAGCGTCCCCCATCTCACCCATGTACCTGGACTGACGGGGGGGGACACTTTACACCGCAACACACATGCCGGGGGGGGAAACAGTACACCGCATGACATCTTAGCCCTCCGATACAGAGTTACTATAGTATCATCTGTTTGTTTCCATGTTCCAAAGAACACGAGAACAATTCCATATAAAAAATGTATCGCCCTGTGCAATACGATAATACACACACACTCATGCTTGTTCAATGTCAATTAAAATATCTAGCTAATCCTCCCATCTTCAGACAGCTAAACTTGAAGACATTCAATTGGCCCAACGTATGTACAACGTTCATCTCTTTTATGTGCTAGAAAAATGGGTTAGAGTACATATACTGTATGTGTGTGTATATACAGTACCAGTCAAAGGTTTGGACATGCATACTCATTCCTGGGTTTTTCTTTAACTATTGTCTACATGGTAGAATAATAGGGAAGACATCACAACTATGAAATAACACTTATGGAATCATGTAGTAACCAAAAAATGTGTTAAACCACTCAAAATATATGATTTTATTTGTGATTCTTCAAATAAGCCACCCTTTGCCTTGACAGCTTTGCACACTCTTGGCATTCTCTTAACCAACTTCATGAGGTAGTCACCTGGAATGTATTTCAATTAACAGGTGAGCCTTGTTAAAAGTTATTTTGTGGAATTTCTTTCCTTAATGTGTTTAAGCCAATCAGTTGTGTTGTGACAAGGTATACAGAAGATAGCCCTATATGGTAAAAGACCAAGTGCATATTATGGCATGAACATCTCAAATAAGCAAAGAGATACGACAGTCCATCATTACTTTAAGACTGGAAGGTCAGTTAATTAAGAACTTTGAAAGTTTCTTCCAAGTGCAGTTGATTAAACCATCAAGCGCCCTGATGAAACTGGCTCTCATGAGGACCGCCACAGGAAAGTAAGACCTAGAGTTACCTCTGTTGCAGAGGATACGTTCATTAGAGTTACCAGCCCCAGAAATTGCAGACCAAATAAATTCTTCAGAGTTCAAGTAACAGACACAACATCAACATCAACTGTTCAGAGGAGACTGTGAATCAGGCCTTCATGGTCGAATTGCTGCAAAGAAACCACTACTGAAGAACACCAATAAGAAGAAGACTTGCTTGGGCCAAGAAACACAAGCAACATTTAGACTGGTGTAAATCTGTCCTTTGGTCAGATGAGTCCAAATGTTTGATTTTAAGACACGGTGTGGTTCCTACCATGAGGCATGGAGGAAGAGGTGTTATCATGTGGGGGTGCTTTGCTGGTGACAATGCCGTTGAGTTATTTAGAATTCAAGACGTACTTAACCAGCATGGCTACCACATAATCCTGCAGCGATACACCATCCCATCTGGTTTGGGCTTAGTGGGACTATCATTTGTTTTTCAACAGGACAATGACCCAACACACCTCCAGGCCATGTAAGGGCTATTTGACCAAGAAGGAGAGTGATGGAGTGCTGCATCAGATGACATGGCCTCCACAATCACCCGACCTCAACCCAATTGAGATGGTTTGGGATGAGTTGGACCGCAGAGTGAAGGAAAAGCAGCCAACAAGTGCTCCGAATATGTGGGAACTCCTTCAAGACTGTTGGAAAAGCATTCCAGTTGAAGCAGGTTGAGAGAATGCCAAGAGTGTGCAAAGCTGTCATCAAGGAAAAAGGTGGCTTCTTTGAAGAATCTAAAATATTTAGATTTGTTTGACACTTTTTTTGGTTACTACATGATTCTATATGTGTTATTTCATAGTATTTGAGGTCTTCTACAATGAACACGAGAACAATTCCATATAAAAATCAATCGCCCTGTGCAATAGTACAACTACAAAATAGTAAAAATAAAGAAAAACCCTTGAATGAGTAGGTGTCTACTTTTACTGGTACTATATATTTACGCACACACACACACACACATATATATATATATACATACACATACACTTAAATCGATGTAAACAAATACAGAAGTTACCAAATAAACATGTTGGAAAGTGATGCTCATGACATTTTGAACAAAATAGTGTTATATTTGGATTGTACGTTGTGGACTGTTTGTGTGCTCACTTCTATGTCGTCAGAAAATGTACAGATGTATGCATACAGACTTGTCTAAGCGAGACGCACGTATCACAGTATGTTATGGGCACCTACACTCGTAAATGAATGGGTCTGATGATGCAAAAGTTTGAAACACAAATCCATGGTGTTAATGCGGCTTTATTTTCTTAATATGCAATTTACAGTATGTTCTGTCATCGCATAATTAACGTAAAAAAACTAAATGTTGTTCCCTGTGCAATATGTAAAATTTACAGTAGGATTGTAAGACTCTTGTCCACAATTTTATATCTGTATGTACATCTCAAAACAGTCTGCTATTATTCACCGGTTCTGTTCAGTAGTTAGTAGCGCGGATGCACATGGCAAAGTTTGCTGGAGCAGTTCCATAGTTCTCAACCTGCTACACGATGCTAAGTGGATGAATTTACAGCCAGTCGCGATTGTCCGATCTGCATGGTCACTAGCTGTTTAACCTCCCACTTTGCAAGGCGTCACAAGTTGAACATGCCAGATATACATTGATTGCTTGACCAGGCCTGTGCTGTATTGGTCTGTGGATAAGAGTTCCTAACTCCCACGTTATACTATAGCACTGTACAATCCATCTGCCCATCCCTCCTGATCACAGAGCTAATAGATCAGTCAATAATACATCAGTCAGCATGTTCTTCAGTGGCTCGGATTGCTCTGAATAATACCTGAGCCTCGCTCTAGATGGAATGTTCTGTTTCCCTCACCAATCCTTAGGCATCCCGTAGGGCGCATCTCAAGTGTACTCTTTATTTTGCTCAGAAAGCCACGGTGTCACTCTGGTCAGGTCACTCACATTCAGTGTATAGTAATGTAATGAAGCAAAACAAACACACGATGGAGATAGTTAGCTAGTGAACCTGTTGTGTGTATGTGGCGTTGAGGAGGGAGTTCAGCATCGGCATATCAGCCATGTTACATGACAACCAACCTGGGTTGTACTTCACTAAGGATGGTCAATGTGTTTGCCAGATAACTTCGATAAACTTTCAGATGTAATTCCCAGGTTACTGTATGTGATATCTTTAAGAACTAGAAAACTACAAAGTTGTTCCTGAATGTTTAGTAAAGGTAGCTGGCCATCTCATTGATTGTGCTTCATGAAATACAGAAATGTTGCTTACATATGCAGCTGATTCAGAAGCATGGAACGTTACAGAACATTCAGATAGAAAAGTACTACATAGACCTGACCTGATTCCTTGTTATGTGGCGTATGGGATCGAGTCGGCTTTATTCATTCCATTTCTATCTGCGTTGTTCCAAATGTTCCATCCTTCTGGAAAAGCATATGCTCTTTTCAACTAAAGGGTGGGTGAGAAGATTTTATTGATGGTCCACCCATGTGTTCAATGGATGTGGAACACTTATGGTTACTTGGTGAATATATTATGGAGGAGTACATGTATAAATTGCAATTTGTTGATATTAGATTATAAGATGATAAATGGCAATGAGTATAATATTGTATCTTTATCAAGGGTATAAAAAAAAAAGAAAGAATAAAGTTCACAATGAGGAAATACAACTGCTGTATTGTGAACCTGGGTGATCTGTCTGTCATCATAGACAAAAGGTACAACATAGAAACATTGATAATTGGTGTTTCAGTTTATTGCTTTCTCTTCTACAATAATGCAGTGGTGTGGACACATTGGTTTACATGGTAAAGCTGTTCAGTGGCCAAGCAACAAGGAAGCTTTTTGTCAGATGTAAAACTTTGATAAAAAAAAATAATTAAAAAGAGCGAAAGGAAAATCACCCGTAAACATTAGGTAAAGCTGCTGTAGGGGCACATTACCTGCCATCGATGGAAATACCCAATGGCCGGGTGGGAACATAGGGAGCATGTATAGTCTTCTGTGCTTGTATTGGTTATTTGTTTTATTTATTTTTACAAGGTGTCAAGTGTTTCACAGGAATGTTGACTCCAATGCTTATCACAGTTGTGTCAAGTTGGCTGGATGTCCTTTGGGTGGTGGACCATTCTTGATACACATGGGAAACTGTTGAGCGTGAAAAACCCAGCAGGGTTGCAGTTCTTGACACAAACCGGTGCGCCTGCCACATACCCCGTTCAAAGGCACTTAAATCTTTTGTCTTGCCCATTCCCCCTCTGAATGGCACACATTCACAATCCATGTCTCAAGGATTAAAAATCCTTCTTTAACCTGTCTCCTTCCCCTCATCTCCACTGATTTGAAGTGAATTTAACAAGTGACATCTATAAGGGATCATAGCTTTTACCTGGATTCACCTGGTCAGTTTGTCAGGGAAAGAGCAGGTGTGTGTGTGTGTGTGTGTGTGTGTGTGTGTGTGTGTGTGTGTGTGTGTGTGTGTGTGTGTGTGTGTGTGTGTGTGTGTGTGTGTGTGTGTGTGTGTGTGTGTGTGTGTGTGTGTGTGTGTGTGTGTGTGTGTGTGTGTGTGTGTGTGTGTGTGTGTGTGTGTGTGTGTGTGTGTGTGTGTGTGTGTAAAAAACATGTCTTAACTCATCTGGGGTGACAACATGGGTGGTTGCAACCACAGAAAACCTATACACAAGGGTGCCACGGCTTACTTCAGAAGTAACAGAGAGAAAGGGTCTTCTACTTAAAACATCTTTTTAGAAGAGGGTTTGAGGGAAATTATCCCACTTTGGTCAAAATAACAATAATACTGAACCAAATCTGACAGATGGCTAGACTAAGTCTGAGTTAATGTTTTGAAAGTTCTTCTTTCAGTGTCATCACAAAATCTCAGACAATCTGGTAGTCACATGATTAAAAATCCTACCCATAGTTATGCTTATGTGTCCTAACATCTGAATTTGTATCCTTACGAGAACAGTCCCATTAGTTGAGCTGTAGACATCATATACATGTATTGCAGATGGGTAGTTATTTTAGCTATATTCACAGTTTTCATGAATACATTTCAGTAAACTTCTTGAAAAATACAAGTTTTTCCTTCCTGCTTCACAATCATTGTACAGATCCTACCCCAAACCTCTACAGCGTAATGGTGGCTTTAGTACCAAGTTTATAGAAAGGTTACACATACTTTATGTAACATATTGAACACTGATTATTCTCTGCTAGATTCACAGGATAGTCAAAACTCTATATATTACATTTTGATATTCACAAGTGCTGGTAAGAATGGATATTTACTCTGCATATGCAGTACTTTTATATCATATTGGTTCTCCATGGAAAACTGATAACACTGTTTTTTAGAAAATATATTTTTCTTTGTAAATTATTTGGTTCAATTCATATACCATTTCAAACAGGCATCTTTTTTCAACGTTTTGGGAAGAACAATGCAAGATCAAAACAGCGGCATATGAGTTTGTAAATCAAGAATCCCATTTTATCATAAAGGAATGTCAAATATAAATATACTTTATCAACGTATAAATTAAAAAAATAAATAACTAAGTGATGCTCACTAATATATAAATTGGTGAATTTTCCAAAGGTCAAATACAAAACAATTTATTGTAGATAATGAAAAGAAAAAAATAGAGATGAAATTTAGACAGATTTTCTTGCCATAGTTCAGACTTTCTGGCTGTGACTAAAAAGATGGATCCTTGCACTACAAATGTAATATGATTTATCAAAGCAGTGTGATAAAAGTGGTGAACCATGCACTGTGGAGTACCATAGCATTCCACATCAATGTTGTCTTGAATTATTGTGGATGCTTTGTGTGGCCCGAGTAATGGCTACATGTTTTGGTGTGAGGGGACATAGTCAGGAAATGCTTCATTTTTGAAATGCCAAGAGATTTCTTGTTGTGCAGTGTTTAAGGCACAAACTGAGTGAAATATTGCTGTCTCTTCCTACAATCCATGCATTTCTGCATCTGAAGACACTGCCCCTTTTATCGAAACTGTGACATATTGGTTTTCAGACTAAAGCTAAGTATTAATCTTAATATTATTATGTTGTGAATAAATATACCAGTTAAGCGTGAGAAGAAACTTGCATGAAATGGCAAACTAAATGCTTTCCCTGCAAATAAATTCTAGGCTTAAGCAGTGTGACAATCTTCTATGTTAATCAAGGCGCAAAATGTGAGATTTTAAATATTTCCATTGAAAATGTCAAACTACATACTAAAATGATACATTTGATTTTGTGATAGTTTCTAAAGTGTTCTCTCCCACACCACTGACAAATATGCAGACCTAAACTTGTCTCTGTCAGTAACAATATAATATTTACAAATTTGGCATTCGATTTCATCCAATTAAGCTTGTCTTCTTTTGGTTTCCAGTAATACAAACATAGACACTCTCTTCACAAATAATACATTGATTGTCGAAATGTGTCTTCAAGTCTAGGTGGCATAGCACATACAACTGTAAGAAACTACTTGCATATATTCTATAGACTTCTCATAAGGCAACGTTGGAATATTTTTTCATCCATAGCATTCATTTAATGAACAACCGTCATGGATCTATCCAGAGTCATACTGCTTCGGTAGTTGTGCGCATCATTGTCCAAGAAGACAAAGATCATGTCAAAAAAGCGTTTCAATGTTCGTTATCAACAAACTATATGGCATTTCTGTGTGATTCTGCTTGTGTTCTTTGTTAAATCGTTGCACTTAAAATTCCATTGTAAGGTTATCTGGAACCGGTTTTGGGACCAAGGCGAATTTGGTGTGATATCTTCAGCTGGCCTCCTGCTGTGTGTTTTTAGTTGCTGGTCAGTGTCTCAGGTCAGTATCTAACCTAGCAATTTCTTTGCTAGCTGGATGCTAGTTGCTGGCTAGTCTCCTTTGTCTTTTGGGGAGCTAGCTAGACACTATAGTTTTGTGTTTTTTAGCTAGTAGCTAGCTAGTAGCTAGCTAGTCGTCTGCTGTGTTTTTCTTTTTGTAGGTACCTAGCCAGCTAGTGGATAGCTGATAGTGGCTAGCTGCTCCATAGCCAGTCTCTGGTGTTTCACCAGTGCTCTAGATGAAGGTCCATGGCTGTATTCAGGTTGATGTCTGTAACATCCAGGAACTCTGTGTTGAAAATGCTTGGCCCGGCGGGCGGGACAGAGTTGAACCCCGTAGCCGAGCTTGGGGGCGTCAGGTCCAGCCATTCCATTGTCTCCCACGGCGACTCGTTGAACGTCATGCCGACCATCCCCTGCGCCTCTGCCACGGACGACACTTTGGCGTTGATGGGGTGGATGGCAGATAGAGGCGTTGGCGTTTCCATCAGGTCCCTGTTGGGGAGAAGTTTGTCCTGGTGTGGGTGTTGGTGAGGGTGGTGGTGGTGGAGATTGGGGCTAGGGTAGCCCTCAGGTCCATCACCCCCCTCCTCTCCCTCCCCTGCTTCCTCGGCAGCCATCTTGAGAAGGGCGACCTCACCCCCTCGGCCTAGGGGGCTTCCCAGCAGGGTTTCCAGGTGGCTGTCTGCAATGTGATTCGCTGTGTGGTCATAGTTGAGCTGGGAGGGGGGCAGGTGTTCGTAGTGTCTTTGGTTGAACTTTGGGACGACGAGGCCGGTGGTTCCGGGGGACACTGTAATGTGAGGCACAACTTTGGTTACAGAGGACCTCTCCCTCTCTTCTCTGGCGTTAGCTGGCATCTCTTGAAGAGAAGAGGATGGGGGGAAGGGGAGTCACAGCACAGAGTGTGATTTAATACCCATGTAAGAGGGAAATCTGGAGTTACTTAACTAAGTGGTGATGGATGGTATATAGGGAGGCAAACTGACTAGTACCTTATGTAGGGGATTGAAACTAAATTGCTTGCAGTTACAAAGCCATTACTCAGACATAACCACTGACAGCTATATCACCTTCCAATTTCTAAGACTCCACATTATATACATCTCACACATTGAGACTGATTCGGAGTCAGTTCACTCACCTCCACTCTCTATGAGCACATCCAAAAGCTCATCCATCTGCTGACTCCTAGTCAGTTGCTAAAAAATAATAAGAATGTAAGAATGTGATTAACAGACTTGTTACAATACATTCATACTTTATCAACACTTAAAAAAAAAAAAATCTGAAAAAACATGTCCCCAGTTTAAACACCACGTTGGGGATTTTTTATTCTATCAATGATAATGTTTCATGATTAAGATTTTAACATTATGATATTGATATATTTGCTGTCTAATATTATACAATGTTCTATAAGGCACTTGTTGGGGCAACCACAACTCAAAATAACACAACCACAAAGCAGTCAGCTCTGAAGAAACCCAGTCAAACTTGGTCAAGGGTGCAAAGTGTGGGATGGATAAAGCAATGGATGGATGAACAAAGAGGTGCAAAGCAGGTGAGAGAGAGAGAAGGAAGGAAGTTAGAGAGAAAGCGAGAATCGAAGCGACTCCACAGAGGTTACAACAACGAAACAAATAGAGCTGGCCGGCCATGATCAGGAGCAGAGTTTGGTGTATAATTTAGTTTACCTGCTTGACTGCATCCTCATAGCAAGGGGGCTGTCTAGAGTCGAATGCAGTTGAATCTGAGCTACAGAAGGCCGGGGATGAGACAGTGCACTTTTGGCCAACGTGCCGGGGAGAGGGCAATATAGCCATCTATATGAAAAAAATAGGCGAAAAAAGTTATATTACTGATTTGAAAATAGAGCTGGAATTTTTGTATAGTGTGGCAACTTATATGTAAGAAAATCTTCTATGTGCATCCTGATAAAAACAAGATGCTTAAAAAAAAGTTTGGGCTGTGGAGTTCTTGTGAAATGAGCTAGCTAGCTCATTGGAGAGATCTGCTTGAATTAGAACTGCTAAGTTGTGAAGAGTAGTACCATGAACCTCATGATGGAAGTTTTAGAGAGAAGCAACAAATGAATGGAAAGTGGAAAAATGGTTAAGTGAATGTGATGGTGGATACCCAGTCATGTGACACAACCATGTTCAGCCACTACAGACCAAGTTTAGACAGAATAATGGCTCTTGCCTTCTGCTGCATGTTTGGGTTCTTAGCCTTAGTGTTGACCCTGTGGTTCAGGCCGTTGTCGGTCGAGTTGGGGAACACTGACTGAAGGCCTCTCTGGTCAGAGGGATAGGAGCAGTTCACAGCCTGTCTTCCATTCTTCTGCTGAATCTGTTAGGAGGGAATACATAATTATCATGACCACCGAGCTATCAATCAATAATCATGTGAACAGAGTTACAACAGAAACAATATAAAGAACATTTTAGACCCAACATATAAAGTACATGTAGACCATTATCTCTTGTAAAGACTCATAACAAGCGTTCTGCCTTAGGCCTACCTGCATGTTGCGGGGCCTGGTGCTGGTCTGGTTGAGGGAGTGGCTACACCCGTCTCTGCCCAGCGGCGGTGACAGCAGGTAGGGGTTGTTGGGGGAGGAAGGCTGGGAGCTGCTGGAGGTCTTGGCGATGGGCGAGTCTTGAGGAGAGCACTGGGGGCTGAGGAAGGCAGACATGCCAGAGGGACTTCCAGAGGAGGGGACTGAGTCCAGGCATCGTTGCCCACCAGGGCCCCCCATATTGGTCAGGGAGGCACCGCAGTGGCCCATCCCCTCCATGCAGCTTCCTGGAGGACTCTTCAGGTGCTTGGGGGAGGAGAGGGGGCAGCTGGAGGAGAGGGACATGGGTTCCTGTTTGACAGTCACTCCAAAGAAGTGCTGCCCCATCAGCGAGGGGGATTGCTGGAGGTGCAGGTGGTGGGGCTGGGACGGGCCGGGACACCCTCATGTGTGGCGCCATGGCAACGCTTCCTCTTGTGCAGCTGCATCTTGAGCTCCTCTACCTATTGTGAAACAGGGTGTTAACAGTAGGCAAGCTGAGCCTTGAACTGCCCTATAAGGACTATAACATTTTATTGAATTGAACAGTGCGGTTACCCACCTGTCTCTGTTCCTGGTGCAGCTTCCATGTCAGCTCCTCAATCACTTTTTGTTTCTCCACCAACATCTTATCCTTCTCTGCCTCCAGACCCTCCATCCCTCCACCTTCCCCTCCCCGTAGTCCTGCCCCACTCAGACCCCCTCCCCCCAGGCCTTCTTCAGCGCTGAGCTGGGCCGGGGACGGCTGGAGGCCAAATTGTGGAGGAGAGGACATGGGCACGTCGCTGAAGCTGTCTGGGAGCGAGCCGCTACGGGAGAGGTCTGAGGAAGCGGGGGAGATGGGTGGGGTGGAGGAGGTGCTGGGGTAAGGGTAATATCCCCCCTGGGAGAGGGCGCTGGAGGAGGAGGGGGACTGGTAGGAGGACAGGGACCCCGTGGGGGTGACAGGGAAGGTGACCGTGGTGATGTCATTGGAGCCTGAATGCGAGGGGCTTGAGGTGGGGTCCTTAAAGGGGCGGAGTCTCTCGATGAGGGCTGTCTTGGTGCCTGAGACGGGCATGCCCCGGATACGAAGCTGCTGCCTGAGCTCTGACACCTGTAAGATGGAGGGAGAGAGAGATATAGCGATGGATAGAGGGGTAGAGAAAAGACATTAGATGCTTGCATTTGGAAAATCTTACACTTACAGTATATGAGTTATGTTTCCAACCCGTAATAAAGAATATATCCCTCACTTTACAGACAGAGAGTACCTACCTTCAGGTCATCCAGGTTAGGTGGCAGAGGACCAGGTTTGACTGGTGAGATGCTGGTTTGACCAGAGTATGTGGTCTTAACTGGAGACGAGGAGCTACTGTTGATCATGTTAGTAGTAACACTGGAGCTTCCCACCGTCAGCTGCTCACTGGATTGTCTAAAGATAGGAAAACATTAGATTTTTGTGAGATAAAGATAAAAAAAGACAACAATATTATGGAACATTCAACATTTTGTACATTGAAGGTCAGATCTGAGACATGGGGTTAGAGTTAGACCATCTCCCCATGCAGAGTACTCACTTTTGGGCTTGGACTGGCTGGTGCAGGGGCTGGTAGCTGAAACTAGGCTGCCGTTGAAGTGCATGGGCCTGTGTGTGTTGGGAGTGTGTATGCTGGGAGTGTGTGTGTGCGTGTTTCTGCTGGCTGAGGATCTGCAGCTGTAGGAAGAGCTGTTGTTGCTGCAGTAGCCTGGCGTAGGCTGAGTCCATGGGAGGGGGGGACTTCTCAGGCTTCTGGTCTGGAGGGATGTACTGGTGGTACTTCAGCTTCT
This sequence comes from Brachymystax lenok tsinlingensis, assembly GCA_030435695.1. NCBI lineage: Eukaryota > Metazoa > Chordata > Actinopteri > Salmoniformes > Salmonidae > Brachymystax > Brachymystax lenok. The sequence goes on from CM059804.1 coordinate 25,782,548, forward strand.
TCACCTTGGGCTTCACGTCTTTGGGCTTCTTGTGGCGGTTCTTGTCCGATGTCTTGGACTGTAGAATCAATGGGAGAAATAGTGAGAACATACAATATACGCAATACAAGCTGAAGTTCTCTAATGGGATGCATCGTCTTGGCTATGAAGAGGTCAGTACGACAGTAAAGTGTTTGTTCCTACCTTGACTATGGCAGGGACAGGTATGGGTGGGGTGGCAGACAGCCCATTGTTAGCCGCAGACAAGCCATCTTCCTTGCTCTGATCAGACGGGTCCCTGTTCTGACACCCCTGGAACACAAATGCAGACATTGAGTCAGTAGAAAGACATGAACGCAGGAAATGTCAACTACATTCAGTGGCTGGCCCACCATAAATGATGAATTCAAAGAAAATGTATTGATTTATATAAAATTTTTAAATTAAATAATTTGAAAATAGGAATTAGGTACTAAGCCCTGACTTTTGGTAAACACTTAAAATAAAAACGGTTTAAGTTTCCAGTGACCGTTGGGAATGATGTCATCAGTGAGGGGAGAGTGCTGCAGAATGCAGGAAGTCACTGAGATGATAAAACACAGGAAGCAGTAGCCTTCAGCATATTGTGTCTGTGTGAGACAGACAGACTGGCATAGAGGAATGTGACACGTGCCAAAGAGCAGTCACACACGTTCCAACGGTCACTAGAGAACCTAGGGGAGGACACTGTAGTTCTCCCAGCCACCACAAGATGGCAGACTTAACCTAGCTCCCTGCTTGAAATTACTCATTACCGCGTAACTGAAGGAATAGGGCAGACTGGTGCACCTATTGTTCATAGTGTGTGTACTCGTGGAGGATAGTTTATGTTATGATACATTATCAAGAAGGAGGAGGAGAATGAGGAAAAGAGGGAAGTGGTGATGGAGGGGAAATGAGAGGACGGTGGGCCTATTTGGGGCTGGTAAGGAGAGAGGTAAGGAGGAGGAGTATTACCTGTTTAGGGCTAGTGAGGGCTGGTGATGAAGAGGAGGAGGGGGGTGCTGCCCATGGCCTCAGAGGAGGGGCATGCGGACCCCTGGGACTCGTCACTGTGGTGTTGCTCTGGAGACAGACTGTCACTGCTGCTGTCCTCCTCGAACGCATACGAGTCCTCCTGCTTAGGAAACTTCCCATGGTTCACTGGAGAGAGAGAGAGAGAGAGAGAGAAAGAGAGAGAAGGGAGAAAGAGAGAGAGAAGGGAGGGAGAGAGAGAGAAGGGTGAGCAAGGGAGGAGAGAGGGAGGGGATGAGAACTTGATTTGGTTCACTACAGAGAACCACACAGGAGGCAGTTTAATCACACAAAGATAGACAGAGGACTGAAACCTGACACACCACAAGATACTGGCAAAGAGGGTTTAGAATTGAAGGATTTTGAAACATAAGTCTGTTCATATCTTTAAATATTTCCAGAGGTTCAAACAACATTCCTTGGACTTTTGCAGGGTTGTGTATTAGTGAGAGAGATGAGAATGTGTACAGTATGTGGCTGTCTGAGAACTGCCTACGTGCGACACCACTGCACATTGCTCTGTACAACGCAGTCCATATCCGTTCCATTGTATAACATCAGTATTCACACACTTCCCGTCTGTCACTGTCACCTAGTCAAACACTAGGCACTGAGGTGCTACTCTGCAGTGGGCAGAGATTGACATGGCCACTTTACAGTGAACACAGCCCTGATTGGCTGAAGTGATAGTGAACAGAGCCTTGATTGGTTTAGCTGTTAGAGACTGTGCTATCTGGAGGAGCAGAGCCTGAGGTTAACAAAGGGACAGAGCCAGGAGAGGGGAGGAGCGGTAATGTGTGTGTGTCTGTGCGCGTGCCTGTGACTCTCTTTTAGAATGAGAACATGTGACCTGCCAAGAGCAGACCCTGGTTTCAATCACACCATCAGCCCTGCTCTGTGGCACTCTGGGCCTGCACACACACAGCGGCACGTGCCTGGGTGTTATTTCCTACCACCTGTTGGTATTGAACTCACTCTGCGCTCTCTCTCTCACACACACACACACACACACACACACACACACACACACACACACACACACACACACACACACACACACACACACACACACACACACACACACACACACACACACACACACACACACACACACACACACACACACACACACACACACACACACACGGTTCAGGACCACCTGACTGGGTAGGGTTGTCTACTTCAGTCCCACTCGGTCACAGAAAGGACACTAGCATGGGGACAGAACAAGTTGTTACTGGGCTATTATTATGTCCTGATGCATGATCGTCTCAAACTAACCACATCCTGAGTTCCTCCACATAACATGTCTCTATCAGCAAAGACTTCAACTGTAACTGGATGTTTTGAAGTGTCGGAGATGATAAAGAAATGGAAGAGGTCATCGCATTGCAGGATGGGGCGTGTGGGGGTCTCTGTGATATATAAGGTTTGTGTGTGTGAGTGGGGTGAAGGTGAGGTGGCTGACAGCTGAACAACAGCCTTGTCCAATCAGATACCTTCATAGGTGACTCACTGGAGCCATATAAATCAGAGAAGTGGGGGACCCAAATACAGCTGCTGTTTGTCTCAATAAGCATCCTCCCTGTTCATAGGGAGGTAGAGTAAACCTCGCCGCTTCAGCCTCGTGTTGACCTTACGCAATATGTTTACTGAAGAGCCCGAGGAGGAAAACATAAAACCAGCGTTTACAAAACCCCTGGCTGGACAGCCAGCCAGGCATGATATAGAGGGGATGACTAACATACTTGGATGTAAGAGAAACATTTCAACATGTCCCAGTAGGATGCCCAAGGTTAAGGAATACTTATTTGTTTCCCAGAATGGGTTTTCTGGCTAGTATAGAAAATAGTACGCTTTTATAGTGTGCTATGGTTGCCACATAATTTCAATAGGGAAGCTATGATGTTGCAAAATATACCACCAACTCTACAGAAAGCTGAACTGCATGCAATTCAATGCATGCTCTCGGTTGCTTGTGGTTCACACTAAACTTAAAAGGCCCAATTCAGCTGTTTTTTAATACTGAACAAAAATTGAAACGCAACATGTAAGTTGTTGGTCCCATGTTTCCTAAGCTGAAATAAAAAAAATTCAGTACGGACAAAATGCTTATTTCTCTCAAATGTTGTGCACAAATTTGTTTATATCTCACATTTTAGTGAGCATTTCTCCTTTGCTAAAATAATCCATCCACCTGACAGGTGTGGAATATCAAGACGCTGATTAAACAGCATGATCATTACACAGGTGCACCTTGTGCTGGGGACAATAAAAGGTCACTCTAAAATGTGTAGTTTTGTCAAACAACACAATGCCATAGATGTCTAAAGTTTTGAGGGACCGTGCAATTGGCATGCTGACTTCAGGAATGACCACCAGAGCTGTTGCCCGAGTTGAATGCTAATTACATGTATTTATCTTCCATAAACCACCTCCAATGTTGTTTTAGAGAATTTGGCAGTACGTCCAACCAGCCTCACAACCACAGACCACATGTAACTATGCCAGCCCAGGACGTAACCATGCCAGCCCAGGACCTCCACATCCGGCTTCTTCACCAGCCACCCAGATAACTGCTGATGAAACTGTGGGTTTGCACAACCAAAGAATTTATGCACAAACTGTCAGAAACCGTCTCAAGGAGGCTCATCTGCATGATCGTCCTCCTCACCATGTTCTTGATCTGACTGCAGTTCGGCGTAGTAACCAACTTCAGTGGGCAAATGCTCACCTTCGATGGCCACTGGCACTCAGGAGAAGTGTGCTCTTCAAGGATGAATGCCGGTTTCAACTGTATCTGGCAGATAGCAGACAGCTGTATTGCGTTGTGTGAGTGAGTGGTTTGCTGATGTCAACGTTGTGAACAGAGTGCTCCATGGTGGCACTGCCATGGTGGGTTATGCTATGGGCAGGCATAAGCTACGGACAACAAACAAATTTGCATTTTCTCAATGGCAATTTGAATGGTTTTCTGATCCACGCCCATACTTTTTTTTAAGGTGACCAACAGATGTATAACTGTATTCCCAGTTATGTGAAATCCATAGATTAGGTACTAATTTATTTATTTAAATTTAAATTTAAAACCTTTGACATTGTTGCATGTTGCATTTATATTTTTGTTCAGTGCATAACAATTAAGTAACAATTAAGTACCTAACTGCTATATATTTTTTATTTCAATTAAAATGGTCAAAAAGAAACAAAGAGCAAGTTGTCCAGCAAGCATTTTGCTAGGACTGTCTGGGAGTGAACTGTGAGGGGCCTAATTGGACCTGCCTAATGGGAGGGATATGTAACCTGAAAAATAGCTGTTATTGGCAGAGTTTTGAAACTCTATTTGTTATTGGTCTATTAACTTTTCAAACGTTCTGAAAATTCATCAGGGATCCCCTCATAATCAGAACACAACTCGAGTGAGATATAAAAAAATAATAAGTATACAAAGAGTTTTACTATGACCCCCGGCAGTGCATGGCCGGACCAACCAAATCTCGGGCCCTGGGAAGAAACATTTTAAAAGCACGCCTCTTGGCATCGAAGAGAACATTTTTCAGTTTTCAAGGTAATTTCCTACAATTCTACACATTTTGTCATGGGGCAGAGAGATTTTGTTGTTGTTGCAGCTTTAAATCTAATAACCTGCAAATGTACAACATTTGCCATAAGGCAGAGAGAAAACTTTTGCAGTTTAAAGCTTTAAACTTGCTAACACTTTACTTGACACCCAGCGTCATAACACAGTATGACACGGTCTTAACCATGTCATAACAGCTGATTTAACTTGTCATAACCTGTCATAATATGGTCATAACACTGTTATGACCCATATATTTACACCTGTTGTGACATATATTTAGTTATTTTATGGCTGGTTATGACACCTACATAAGAGTGTCAAACCCACATTTATTCAAATGTGTTTTTTCCCTGGCAAGAAATGTCCTTTCATTTTAAAGTTTGTTTCTTAATTCCTTTGTTGTTGTTGTAAGGAATTCTTTACAGTCATGTTTGTTTCTCATCATATTTTAAATCACATGTAGAAAATACACTTTATGACACTGTCATGAAGCATTATGACCATCCTGTGTCACTTTACTTGGACTAAGAAAATGCACTTTAAACCAGTTGAGCTTGCTCCTCATGCTTTGTCCTGCTCCTGAAATCTGCTCCAGCATTCATCCCAGTCATCAGCAACAGAGCATTGGGGAAGGTGTAGGTATGACATCAATGTGTGTGCAATTACAATGATAATTTAATATTTTCAATTTCAGAAAATGTTATATAAAATAAACATTCTGTTGACAAGTAGCCAGACATAAAATAATGAAATATATAATATGTCACAACAGGTCTAAATATGTGTCATGACAGTGTTTTGACCATATTATGACAGGTATGACCATGTCATGAGGTAATGACATGGGTGTCAAGTAAAGTGTTACAATTAACTTATACCGCCTGGTGATGTTGCCAGTTAGGCCAAAACTCCCTCCCACCAAAACAGGCTTAAATTTCAGATGGTCTTTACACTAAAACGTCATTATCATAATTTTCACAATTTCACAGTATTATTCCAACCTCATAATGTGAAATATACACTGAGTGTACAAAACATTAAGGAAACCTGCTCGTTCCATGACAGACTGACCAGGTGAATCCAGGTGAAAGCTATGATCCCTTATTGATGTCACTTGGTAAATCCACTTCAATCAGTATAGATGAAGGGGAGGAGACAGGTTAAAGAAATATTTGTAATCCTCTAAACAGTTGAGACATGGATTGTGTATGCGTGCCATTCAGTGGGTGAATGGAAAAGACAAAATATTTAAGTGCCTTTGAACGGGGTATGGTAGTAGGTGCCAGGAGCACCAGTTTGTGTCAAATACTGCAACGCTGCTGGGTTTTTCACGCTCAACAGTTTTCCGTGTGTTTCAAGAATGCTCCACCACCCAAAGGACATCCAGCCAACTTGACACAACTGTGGGAAGCATTGGAGTCAACATGGGCCAACATCCCTGTGGAACGCTTTCTACACCTTGTAGAGTCCATGCCCTGATGAATTGAGGCTGTTCTGGGGGGGTGCAACTCAATATTATGAAGGTGTCCTTAATGTTTTGTACACTCAGCGTATATACACAACACAGGAAATCACGGTTTTGACTGCACTTGGCCTTTAAAAAGGTTGACTAGTCTGGGTCCATCGGTTAGTTTTTCACCGCAGCTGTATAGCCTTATTTCCAGGCCACTAAAGAGTTAAAACTTAAAACACACCCTTTTCAAACTCAAAAACAAATTTAAAACCAAACTCACACGTTTACGTGTCAAAAATCACACACCGGTGCTTGTGAGTCACACACGTCAAGATACAGGCAGATAGGTGTTACGTGCAAAGGGCATCCGATCACTCAGTGATACCTGTCGTGGCAGCTGTCTGTCTGAAGGCAGCAGAGTCTAGGGGAATTATATTCTTGTGCACCAGCTCCATGGGGCCAGGTCTCAGGGCCAGTTTGTCATTGAGGTCGTCTGCCAGGCGGGCTCTCTTCAGCCTCAGCTGAGCCTCCACAGACGATACGTCCCCCTCCGGGTCTACATATACACAGCAAGCAAAACCACACTATTAACTCCCTTGACTATTAATGTTTTTGTATATGACTTGATTAAGGCCAGTTGGGCTTGCTCGTCATCTGAATCTCCAGTGGCGAAACATCCACTGACGACTTATACGTGTCCTTGTCCGAGCCCTGTTCAAAGCAGTTCTCACAAAACTGCAGCCCTATTGCCTAAGTGTCAGAGCTGGTGAGCTGGATGGTGCCAGGTGCTCATAAAAGGTCTACATCTCTATGATTGAATCCTTTTCCTCCCCTCATTGAAGGCAGACAGACTTCCTCCACTGGATAAATAAATGGGTTAGAGATAATTAAAAAGGATATTGTGATATGGGTAAGACTGCCTTGCACACACACTACCCATTAATCCTATACAAATAATCCTGGGTTGGGTTGGCCCAATATCCATTCTTCTCTTACAGTAGGATGGATAACCTGCTGATGAGCTGTAGCCTGAGCTAGCTTGATTAAACCGCTGAGAGAAATAGTAACAGCACTTATTTGGTCAAATCTTTCATCGATGGCTGAAATCTGGACTATGTGCCGGGAAACAATTGAATGGAATGATATTAAGTATATTTCATTGGCTCCTTTTAATTAAGAACTATTGCTGTCTCATTAAGAATTGATAGAACATTTTAAAACAACAGTTATACGCTTACATCTCCTTAACCACAGAGTCATCATTTTGTACAGACTACAAATTATAGCTACATCTATATAGTCCAGAGTATGGCTATTGGTTACAATCACTGATCAAGATCCTTTCCAAATATAGAAACTACTGGACTACTTTAAGAGTTAATGACCTTCATGAGTGAATATCCAAATACATGCCTAAAATACAAAAAGTGAAGAAAGAAAAGAACACAGGAAAGTTTGATCGGTAAATTGAACACTGTGGGTGTTAAATCTAACACTTTTTAAGTGTTTATATGAGAACCACCAGAAAGTGTTTACCTTTTAACACCAATACAACACCAGTGGCATTAAAATGGTACACTAACTCAGTGTTAAAAGTACACTGTTATGGGTATCACTAATACCTTGTATTTAACACCTTAGAATTAGATTTTTACACTAGGTCAGTGTTAAAGGTACATCAGCCGCGTAGGTACGGTGTGAGTCCGGGCCCACCCAATCAAATTGGGCAAATATCAAATATTCAAATATTATTTTTATGCTCTCTTCTTGTCAGTGTTCCAAACAGGCAGAGATGGGTAGTAAAACGCTACAAGTAATGTGTTACATGTACCTAAGTACATTTGAACTGAAGGGGAGAAGAATGGGCCAGCCAAGAAAAGAAAAGACCCTTCAAAGTGTAAAGGAGCGGTTCGGAAGAGAAGGAGGATGGAGGGTAAATCCTACCTTGGCAGGAAAAAGATGATTGAGTTGACTATGGCAATTGATATCTGCACTGTTTGATTATTTATAACTTACATGATTCTTACCTGAATACCTACCTTGATGTTTAATTCCATGCTAAAATGTGTCTGATTTGCATACTAGTAACATGATTGATAGTGACATCACACTTGGTGTAAATCTTTTTAGTACGCATTCACCATCACATGTACTTGAAATTATACTGTGAAATAAATGTTCATTAATGATATTGAAATTTTTATTCCAAACTCCTGAGTACCATTTTACCTTTTATGAAATTGAACACATTGATACAGTAAATATTAAGAAAACTTTGAAAATGACCATCATTGAAACTATATAGCCTATGGACTTTGTTTGATGTCAGTCTTCATTGGAGACTACCTGTGCTGGAGGTCATCTGCAATTTAACATTTTAATAAGGATCCCAATTAGCTGCTGCTAACGCAGCCGCTACTCGTCCTGGGGTCCACAAGATGATGCTGGCTTAAATAATAAATTAACGTCAAATCAATTACACTAAGTTGTTGTTCTTTATGTTTGCTGTCACAGTTTACCAGGTGTAAAAAATGTCCTAACTAAATTTGTAGCTAGTACTTACATTATATATACACAAAAGTATGTGGACACAACTTCAATTTAATCGATTCGGCTATTTCAGCCACAACCGTTGCTCACAGGTGTATAAAATAGAGCACACAGCCATGCAATCTCCATGGACAAACACTGGCAGTAGAATGGCCTCACTGAAGAGCTCAGTGACTTTCAATGTGGCACCGTCACATGATGCCACCTTTCCAACAAGTCAGTTTGTGAAATTTCTGCCATGCTAGAGCTGCCCCGGTCAACTGTAAGTGCTGTTATTGTGAAATGGAAAAGTCTAGGAGCAACAACGGCTCAGCCGTGAAGTGGTAGGCCACACAAGCTCACAGAACGGGACCGCAGAGTGCTGAAGCGCGAAATAATTGTTTGTCCTCGGTTGCAACACTCACTACCGAGTTCCAAACTGCCTTTAGAAGCAACTTCAGCACAATAACTGTTTGTCGGGAGCTTCATGAAATGGGTTTCCATGGCCGAGCAGCCGCAGACAAGCCTAAGATCACCATGCGCAATGCCAAGCATTGGCTGGAGTGGTGTAAACCTCGCCGCCATTAGACTCTGGAGCAGTGGAAACGCGTTCTCTGGAGTGATGAATCATGCTTTACCATCTGGCAGTCCGACGGACTAATCTGGGTTTGCCAGGAGAATGCTAATATGCCCGAATGCATAGTGCCAACTGTAAAGTTGGGTGGAGGAGGAATAATGGTGTGGGGCTGTTTTTCATGGTTCGGGCTAGGCCCTTTAGTTCCAGTGAAGGGAAATCTTAACGCTACAGCATACAATGGCATTCTAGACAATTCTGTGCTTCCAACTTTGTGGCAACAGTTTGGGGAAGGCCCTTTCCTTTTTCAGCATGACAATGATCCGGTGCAGAAATTGAGTTCAGTGTGGAAGAAATTGACTGGCCTGCACAGAGCCCTGACCTCAACCCCATCAAACACTTTTGGGATGAATAGGAACGCCAAATGTGAGCCAGGCCTAATCGCCCAACATCAGTGCCCGACATCACTAATGCTCTTGTCGCTGAATGGAAGGAAGTCCCTGCAGCAATGTTCCAACATCTAGTGGAAAGCCTTCCCAGAAGAGTGGAGGCTGTTATAGTAGCAAAGGGGGAACCAACTCCATATTAATGCCCATGATTTTGGAATGAGATGTTCGACAAACAGGTGTCCATGTTTGTGGTCATGAATTGTAAGTCGTTTTCTGACCGGATACTTTTTCACTCTTACTTGAGTAGTTTCTTAAGAGGGCTACTTTTACTTGAGTAAATTACAATCTAGGTGACAGTATTTGTACTTAAATTCAGATTTTTCAGTACTCCACCCACCTTTTCAAACAAGGCATTATTTGTCTTTTTACCTAAATATGCAAACACCCTCAGATAGAATTCATAGCAAACAGTGCTGGAATGACATTCCCTCTCATGGATGGGTGGCAAAAAATAACTAACTGAAAGCAAGACCCGCAATAAGCCATGAATATGACCACATTGAGGCATATGCCACTGTGCTTCTATGGCTATACGTACCATGCCACTGCCTACTTCATTTGTTCATTTAGCATACAAGTCAACACACCTATATTTTATCTTGAATTAGCTTTAAAACTGATATTTTTTTATCTTTGCCCCATGGCAAAATGTATAGAATTGCAACAAATGTCTGGCTACACTACTGAGGTACACTTATGGTGTTCACAGATACCTTTACTGCAAATTCCCCAGTGTTAAATCAACAAAGAGTGTTATATTTAACAATGGTTCATTGTCTATACGGGTCCACACTTTTCAGTGTTAAATTAGCAAACTGTTTAGTGTAAAGCCTTATTTGCATATTTCCCAGAGTGTCTTGCCTTTCGAGTGAATTGAAGAGTTACCACCCATGACTGTATTTGTTAGTGACAGAGACATGGTTGTTTCATTCATCCAATTTCAGTCCAGTGGCCTTCACCAAGTGTGACCCTAAACGAATATGTTATCATTAAATTGTATTTCTTAATTAACACAATACAACACATAATTTATAAGGCCTTGATTTGTGGGCCTAGTTTTACCCTAATACAGTGGCCTGAAACTCATGGTTTAAAGGTCACATCAGGCCTGCAAGTCACATTATGCTGGCTTGCAAAGTGATGTGTAATTCCTATTGAAATCCAGCCAGAGTGGGGATATCCAACATTAAGAATTTTTAGTCACCCGCAACCTACATTCAGAATGACTGCCGGGTTGGGAAGATTAAGATATGAGACTACTTAAAGCATCTAAACTGGAACAACCAGTTCAGTAACGGGTGCAATAAATCCAAGTAACATTGGATTTGTTTGTAAAATGTATGTTATTTATATTTGAGTAGCATAATATTAATCAATCAATCAATGTACATGCAAAAACATAGATATTGAAACAAACAATTCTAAAAATCTATCTGCAACAGACCATGCTGAGAAATATGATAATGATGGTCATGGTTGTGGTTTAACACTGGTTATTAACATCAACACTGGCATTCTTTTACACTAATGAGTGTTAATTTAACACTTACAAAGTTAATTTAACAACTGAATCAACACTAGAAATGTTACACTGAAAATTCAACACTAGGTAACACTGGCCAATTTGACACCCTGTTTGAACAAGAGTTTTTTTTAACAACATCTTAAAAAGCAACACCAGGGGGCGTTCATAGTAACACAAAGTAACACCACATCAACAGCAAAATTGCCCTCACCAGGATATGAACACTGGTGATTTTGCTGTGAACAAAGGCAGTAAAAAAGGAAAGATAGAAAGAAGGGAGGAAGGAAGGAAAGGAAGGAAGGAAGGAAGGAATTGACTAGGTCCTTCTGTGTCCTTCCCTAGAGGATACAGGAATCACCTGTTGGCCTGGTCTGTCCTGGCATGGTTTGTCCTGGCATAGCAGTGGTCATGTTGCTAACCAGCCACATGGGATGCAATGGTGAGATCACTGTCTGTTAATACACCATCTGCCCCGGCCTGTCACTCACTGTGTCCACTTCTCTCACTCTGACTCGCACCTGATTCTAACCTGACATAAGGGCTGCAGAAGCTTTATAGAGATGCATAGAGACTACATAAAAGTATCTCCAGCACAACACAGCTACTTCATAACAACTCTCCACGTAGTATAAAGTCTGTACAAAAAACATATAACAACACTCTCCATGACATTAGAGCTGCACAGATTACATCACTCTCCAAATGCAACAATTTAAGCACTGTCCAGACATTGAATAACAACACAGCAGGACATTAGTGTTTTTACACAGTTCTCCAGACTATTATCTCTGATAGAAACATACCCTGTAGTATGAGTCAGTCTACTTTACAGTTGGCACCAAGTTAAAACATCCTAAAGCTAAACTAAAACCCACTATTTACTTTCTGTCTAATTTAAACCTCACTTCAGATCCCAATCCTATGTGCAGTATATGGTGCATTAACGCAGTAGAATAAACTATACAGTACCAATCATAGTTTTTCCATTGGCCCTATGGAATGAAGAAAAAGTACCACATCTAGGGAAATTGAGATTTGTGGTGAAACGACACACTTATCGTGTTAGAGGAGTAGAGGACTTAGAGTGTGTGTGTATGTGGACCCTTCCTTCTCCGCCAACCACACATCAGATAGAAAGGCAGTGTCTCACTCTGTGTGTGAGTGTGTGTGTGCGTGCGTGTGCGTGCGTGTGTTCGCGCACGCGCGCACGCATTGTGTGTGCATGTGGGTGTGTGTGGGTGAGTGCAAGTGTGTGGACTCTTCCTCAGCCAGCCACAAGCCAGAGAGCCCTGAGAGGCCGAAGCAGCACTCTGGGATGTTCCCCTGGGAAATATATACACACACCCTACGCCGTGTCCATCTCACACACACACCATACACACACACTTTTCAAAAATACTGTACTGTCAAAAATGATTGACATTGAAAAACATTATTATTAAAAATGAGCCTTATTTACATAATACAACTGCACAGAATGAGAAATCACATTCTCTCTCTATCACACTGTGAGAGGCTTGGCTTTGACTGCCCAGTACCCTGTCCTGTGAAGGATAATAAATTGTGTGTGTTTGTGTGTTTGTGTGTGTGCAACCAGTGGGAAGTGTGCGAGGGAACGGAATCCAGAGGCCCAGCATGGCCTATCAGTTTCTGGGAGTCTGCCGGAGATAAAGCAACTAGGGGAAATGTGATTGGTCGACAGGGCAAATACTATTTTAGAAGAATTTTTCGATTGGCCGTTTATCTGCTGATTGTATGCAAGAGGTCCGCAGTACACATGGAAAAGGTTTTTGAAGATTTCTCTGAGTGCCGTCTATTAACACACATTCATGCCCCCCCACACACACACACACACACTGTGGCAGTGCTAGGCCTCTGGATTGAATTCACCCTGCACACACACTTACCACTGGTTATCTCACTGCTGGAGCCCCAGTGAAACGAATGTCAAACCGTGCCAGAGAGATAGCATTCAACAACCCTCCCTACTACACTACAACCCCCTAACCCCAGCCTGCAGCCGGTTTATAAATACTCAGACAAGTGCACTCACACAGGCTACAACTCTGGACTGTATAGTGGAGATGACTCGTGACTGGCTTCTCTCACAGATGTTAGCCAGTTTGTAATATAGCCCTACTTTTATGAGCATTAGGCTTCTACCTACCTGTCTCCCTGTCTGTCTGTCTGTCTGTCTGTCTGTCTGTCTGTCTGTCTGTCTGTCTGTCTGATACTCCCTTACTGTCTCACTGTGCAAGATTATTCACGGCTTCCACATAGATCACAGAGGTGATCATATATCAGCTATAACATATTATGGGGTTAGAGGTTTAGATCCTAGATCAGGATAGATGGGTCTCTGGTTACAGTGTTAAGGACTATGTTGTGTTGTCATGAGGTAAGTGCGTCGTCTCGTAGAAGCGAGGCCCATGTAGCGTGTCGTGTTTCATCGCCGTTGTCAGTTGCAAGTGAAATCTCTCTTTTTCTCTCTCTCTTTCTCTCTCACTCTCTCTAGTAATGCAGTACATTGTGTCACACACACTTATGAGCGGTGTGTGTGTGCATGTGCATGTCTGTGTTTTCACATGCGCATGACTTCGTGTGTAAAAGAGTGTTACTCACGAGGCATGATGCCTTGGTCTGCAAGCTGCTCTCGAGTCCTCCTCTGCTGAAGTCTTAACTGCAGAACTACAGGGGGAGAGATGGAGAAGGGAGGGAGACAGAGAGATGAGGGAGGGAAGGAGACAGAGAGATGAGGAAGGGCAGAAAAGGGCGAGGGAAGGAGATACAGAGGAGGGGTAGAGAGACTGAGTATGCTACTAATGTCAGATGAGTACCATAGCAGCAGAGAAAGTATTCTTATGGTTGTGTTACGGTGAGAGAATCGGGTTTGACAGTTTCATGAAGCAACATCAATGAAGTTTCAGTGATAGAACACACCACTGTTTAACAGTTCTCAAAGTTTTGATGCTACCGTCCTCAAAACAAGCGTCATGCCAATCTCTCTGTGTGCCAATCTCTCTGTGCGGCAATTATGTAGAAGAGTTGCACAGACACACAAAACAAGGAAGAAATGGCGCTGTGGGCTGACAAATATTTCTGTGAACAGGATGCAGGGAATGATGAACACAGCTCCTGGCCTTTAAACAGATCTGCTAGGCAGTGTGTGGTCTTTGAGGGTGTGCGTCTGTCTGTCTGTGTTCTGACAAACACACTGGCCCATAACCTCAGCTGGAGGGTCTTACAGTGTGACCCTCCAGCTGATACTGTGGTATGATGTGTTCTTTCTTTGTGGATCTACTGATTATCTTTGTGTTTCTCTTTAGGCTTATCACTCTTAGCTGCTCTGGGGTTGGAGTGGACCGCTGACTGGACAGAGCTGCTACGTAGTCTCAGAGATCTGTTTTATCAATTCGCCATGGGAACACTGTGACACATACCGAGCGATGTTTGAGGAGTGGTGTACACTACCGATTAAAAGTTTTTGGTTGAGAGAATGCCAAGAGTGTGCAAAGCTGTCATCAAGGTAAAGGGTGGCTATTTGAAGAATCTAACATCTAAAATATATTTTGATTTGTTTGACACTTCTTTGGTTACTACATGATTCCATATGTGTTATTTCATAGTTTTGATTTCTTCACTATTATTATACAATGTAGAAAATAGTCAAATTAAAGAAAAACCCTTGAATGATTAGGTGTGTCCAAACTTTTGACCGGTAGTGTATGTGTTGGTCTGTGTGTGTGTTGGCTTTATCTCTCCCTCCTCTCAGGCCATCTACTTCTGTTTCATAATGACACACACAATTCTCTAAACATCTGGTTGAGTTTACATCCCCGAGCCGTGACCTCCTGACCTGTACAGAGCACAGCCATTCACTCTGACTGGACACTGTGACACAGTATGTCACAGATATGGTTCAAGTCTAGAGCAAACCATTTTTCAGTATAGTAACCCTTCGAATCAAATTGAATCTCTCTCTTTAGCTCCTCAGTTCCTCTCTCTTTCTGTCAAGGGATCAGTAACCCACTGCACTGGATCCCAGCCAGGTGTAATACAATTATTCTTAACACCTTATGGATCTATAAATATATGATTCATATCTTATAAACAGCTCATAAATAGGCCGTCCAATTGTCAAAGGGGCTTGTGACCATGGCACAGCTGTTGTCAAAGCAGCTGCAATGCTCCTGGAGAGGTCAAAGGTTATAGTTAGGGGTTTCCTCTAAAGAGGAGTTCCCCAAACAAGACTACGATTTCTAACATTCCTCTAACCTGAGAGAGATATTTCTCTCTCTCTCTCTCTCTCTCTCTCTCTCTCTCTCTCTCTCTCTCTCTCTCTCTCTCTCTCTCTCTCTCTCTCTCTCTCTCTCTCTCTCTCTCTCTCTCTCGTCTTCCACACATTCACTCACAGTGCCAATAAACACACACCCTTCCGCTTCCACACACTGTTTAATTTATAGCATTAGGGCAAATCATTTTAAGATCCATCCTCACCCTGTCCTTTGTGATTCTTGGAAGTGTGGTGCCTGTCAGTGTGTAACAGAGTTGGCTCTGAGCTGATTTATAGTTACTTCCCTGCTTTATATTACCACCAACTGGCCCTCTGAAATCCCACAGAGATAGCACAGACACACCAACGCTACTGTTAATCACAACTCAATTCAGGGAGAGAGCTATAGAGACCGTGTTTAAGTAGGAAAGCTTGGTGTTCCATACAACAAAAACATGCTAGATGGACACTACTGGAATGTTATATCAGGGTTTATAACAAGGTTATGTTTATAACAGAACCTAGCATTTATACTGCTATGAAACTCTCCAGAGGCATCAGGCATGGACAAATGTAAAAAAATAAATAAAGAAATCTAATTCAACACGTTGAGTCTAGATTTAGTGTTGACATAATATACAACTCCAACATCTCTGTCCTGCACAGTTATGTAATGCTAGTGAGAAACGCACGTGCACACGCACACACACACAGTATTGTACAGCTAACCTTGTGGGGACACACAATTCAGTCCCATTCAAAATCCTATTTTCCCTAACCGTAAACCTAACCCTAACCCATACTCTTACCCTAACCTTAACATTAATCCTAACCTTAACCCAAAAAACGTAACCTTAACCCTAACCCTAGCTCCTAACCGTAACCCTAAAACTAACCCTAGCTCCTAACCCTAACCCTAAACCTAACCCTAGCTCCTAACCCTAAACCTAAACCTAGCTCTTAACCCTAAACCTAACCCTAGCTCCTAACCCTAAACCTAACCCTAGCTCCTAACCCTAACCATTAACGTAATTCTAACCCTAACCCTAGCTCCTAACCCTAACCATTTACGTAATTCTAACCCTAACCCTAGCTCCCAACCCTAACCATTAACGTAATTCTAACCCTTACACTAATTCTAACCTTAACCCTAAACCCCATAGAAATAGCATTTGACCTCGTGGGGACTAACAAAATGTCCCCAGATGGTCAAACGTTTGTTTGTTTACTATTCTTGTGGGGACTTCTGGTCCCCACAAGAGTAGTTAAACATGTCCACGTCCCCTGGGACCCCTCTGAGATCCTTATCCCTCGCTGCTAGAATATCTTACCAGTAGTAGTTCCCATAGTTTACTGTTGTTGGTGTGAGCATGGAGCTGGCAATAGTAGAGTTGGGAGTTTGATTCCAGCATAGGTCACTAAATAAATGTGTTAAATGTGTGTTCACAGCCTAACACAAGCCTCTCTCTCCTTGACAGCCAACCAGCCTCGGACTGAGAACATTTCAAACGTAATTTATTGTCCTGGCGACATCCACTTCCATTGACTGGCCAACTTACTTTAATAAACTGTAACTCCGAACACATAACATACACGAAAGGGGCTGTAATATCATAAAACACCCACGTCACCAACTGTAATAACCTCAGCCAGGCTCTCTGTCTCTCTCTTTCTCTCGCTCGGTGACCCAGCATGTCAGACTAAACAGTCTCCCCACATCAGCAGTGCATTAATAATCGTTCTATCAGTCTAATGTGTGTTACAGCAACACCAAAACACCAAATCCCTGAGCCGCTGCCGTGTGAAAGCCTCTCTCTCTGACCATACCACTACAACGACTCCAGCCCTTACATCTCGCTCTCTCCCCCCAGAGCCCAGAGGTCATTTCCCAGCGCGCGGTTGCTGGTCTAAACAACACAGAGGAAAAGCACAATTTAGCCTGCGATTGCTGGTAAGCAATTACCGCGCCGAGTGCAGAGAGATTGCACCGGAGTCAAATAAAGAGAGAGAAAGAGAGTTGGTAAGAGCCTTCCAAGTATTGTTGTTCCCTTCGTTTTGTTCACAGTGAAATGAATCACTGGATCAAATGCTGGTTGACTGTAAACCGTGTGTATCAAACTGTGACTGAGCAGGACAGGGAGAAAGTCCCAGGCATTAGACTGGCTGTATCTCTGGTTGTCAGTGACATTCCCTTCAGGGAGGGGGCAGTATTGTTCACAGTACAGACATGTACATAGAGACAAAGTTGCAAGATAAAGAGTAGACTGTATATACACGAGACATAGAAATTAGAAGAGAGAGAGATCGAGAGAGACGTTTTTTGTGTGTGTGTGTGCGTGTGTATGTTTAAGTGTATGAGAAAGAACAGAGATAGAGGGAGATACAAGGAGAAGCCCGAACAGCTGCTGTGTGTTAGAAGGGTTTAAATCAGCACTGTAGTCCACACTGTTCTGAGACAGGCAGGTAAGGTCACCAACACACACCACACACATGCGCGCACACACACACCACTCTCATCACAGCCTAATGCTGATAACCTTTCCTTTCCACAACTCTTTCTCAGAACCTTGAGGGCTTAAGTGTCAGAAAGTCACTCGCTGCTTTTCTTCAAAGGCAAACAAGTACGTGAACCTGTACAAGAGAACTCTTGGAAACAAGTGTACAAGGTTGGGGTCGATTCCAATTCAATTCAAATACATTATTTTCGATTAGGATTTTAGCTGTTCTTGAAATGGAATTTTAGTTCACGTCCCGAATGAACAAAATCTAAATGGGATTGACCCCAACCACGTGTTTTCCCGTTTACGAGCGGCTCAATAACAAAGCACCTATGCACCATAGCATCGGAAGAGCAGAGCAACGTGACTAAAGGGTGGCACCCCTGACGGGTGGTATCCTCCATCAACTCTGTGACGACGGAGTCTCTCTGCTCCTCCTCCACAACATTATCAGCTGGCCCTACTAAATTACACACGCCTGTCATCCAACATGCCTCATCCTGCTGGTACGTCTCTGTGCTCTGCTGCACGGGAGGCAACGCCAATCAGACTCTAACACAGCTGAAGGATAAAAAAAGGGCATGTACCTGTACTGCTGTACACTATCAACAAAACACAAGTACTGACGGTGGGACAAATGGCACAGAAACAAATACATGTTTCTTATTCCACGCAAGCGCAAACATTGTATCATATGTTAGAGGCCGTTCATACACTACATCAACAAAGAGCCAGTCCAAAGGCTTGAATTAACAAATGACTGGACAATTGCATAGGTGATTACCGATAGGTGAGTGGACATGAAAAGAGACACACACACACACACACACACACAGTATAGGATCTTACCTGATCTAAACTTGCTTCTTATCAGTATGGAGTGTTCAGAGCCCAGTAGAGTCATAATGTCACAGTATGGTTCCAGTGTTCAGGAGGGAAAAATCAAACTGGCACAAGCGACGGGACAGGACACACAATTTCACTTCAATGACCCTGCCTCTTCCTGGGACCGGAGACCGAGACCAGAGCTGGCCAAACACTCGTCATCAACAACACAACAGCTATTACACGAAAACAAGAAAAAACGGTGGTGTATCTCTCGTCTCTCTCTCTCTCTCTCTCTCTCTCTCTCTCTGTCTCTCTCTCTCTCTCCCTCTATTCTCTGTCTCACTCCTTCTCTCTCCCTAGGGTAGCTGTGGGAGTCGGACAGTGAGGCAGACAGCCAGGCGTTGGTCCCATGTAGCTCTGAGCTCTGAGTCTCCACGCCAGAGAGAGTAAGTAGAGTGATATGCCCTCTGCTGGGAGGAGCTAACCACTGAGGCTTCCCATAGCCCCTCCCACAGTTCCCCTAACCCCCCCTCCAGTAGGTAATGATGTCGTCTGCACAGAGGGACTAGGAACTAAAGGTTCCAGTAGCT
The DNA here is from genome assembly GCA_030435695.1 of Brachymystax lenok tsinlingensis. NCBI lineage: Eukaryota > Metazoa > Chordata > Actinopteri > Salmoniformes > Salmonidae > Brachymystax > Brachymystax lenok. The sequence goes on from CM059804.1 coordinate 25,801,882, forward strand.
CCGCCTCCTAGGGAGAGGGAGCCAAGAGGACTCCAGGCTGGAGGGCTGGACTGGAGACTCCCCCAGACCTTCTGAATATGTTACTGCTCTGACACAGACATGCTCAGACACACACAGATACATAGACAGACAAGCTGATATACTGACTGTACACAGACACACAACCCCCACCCCAACAAAACAAAATACACAATTCCTTTAGACTATCACAGGAGGAAAATAAAGCTTTTAAAAAAGGCACACTACCTGTGTCATAAAGACTGATGTTGATGTGTACAGTGAGAAGTAGTATGACTCTCTGGTCGATAATCAACAAGGCTTCCCTTCCTCCATCTCTCACATACCAGGATAGCATTTGTCAGACACCAATCTGAGCTGTGTGCCTGCTCTCCTCAGAGACTACATTAAAAGATCCCTAACAACTGTTTTAAAGATCATTCAGGGATAGTCTTACACATCTCTCAACACTCAACCCACTCACATCATCACTCAACTCCTCAAGGCCTCTTTCAGTTCAGATCAAATAAACTGACATACAGCTACAAAACATACTTTGCTATACTCAGCTCCACTCACAGAGGCCTTGCTTCGAGAACTTTAGCTAAAGTCAGACTCCTATAACATCTGAGTTCAGTTCCATGGGGGTCGTAGCTGGTGTCCGTGGCTGCTGTTGGTCTGACAGGGCAGCAGGTGTTAGTGTGTGTGTTGTTTCAGAAGGCTACTGTTCCTCTCCCTGCAGATAAATAAGCCTTCGCCGGCTACAGCTGGGAATGTGGCTGAACGCTCCTGATGCCACTGTCTCTGTGCCTTAGCCTGGGCTGTTCCCATCACCATCCCTGGGTCCTACAGTATCTTGCCCAATTCATACACAGGTGCAAGCTGCACACATCAGAACTAGCCAAAGTAAATAACAGGGTCTGATAGTATCCATCTCCTCACGTTAAAACTCCTAGAACCCCAGCTGAACATTGTACACAAAAGGCTATTTGGGTTTAATGACTAAGGAATTCATACATGCGAGCTAGACACACACATATATTAATTTAAAACAATAAATTACATTAAATTGAAAATCGAAGCTGCTCGCCATGGCTATGACGTGTGTTAGACTGGACTCTCATAGACTTACAATAGTAAAGTCAAATATTTATGTAAGGACATCTTGGGCTGCAAATCCACTGGGTTCCCTCTGACAGTCCTGGGCACTCTCTCTCTCTCACACACACACACACACACACACACACACACACACACACACACACACACACACACACACACACACACACACACACACACACACACACACACACACACACACACACACACACACACACACACACACACACACACACACACACACACAGCTCCTGGCCTCCCTAATTAGCAGGTGAGAGTGCTTAAAGGGAGGGTTGGTGGTTGGGTCTGACAGTGTACACACTGCATGGGAGGGAGATTCCTGGGGAGGTCACCCAGTCCTGGACTAATTCTCCCCTTTAATTGGGCCTTGTGTCAACGGACGTGACAAGTCTCATCTGACCTGTCTGGAGCCTCCGTATACTCTGTGTGTGTGTGGTGTGTCTCCCCTCAGGAAGAGATTCATTACCTTAGGGTTATGATTTATGTTTGTGTACATAGTACAGCATTAACTGGCCAACATACCCTCTACACAGTATAATGGTAATTTTAGACACGCTACACTGTCATAATAAAAGTAATGTGTACTCAGTGCCAATAACATACAGTACTGTAGTTTTTTTTTTTTTAACATGTTGAACTCATCAGCAAGGTTCATCAAGAACTACACTAGCGCAGGCAGCTTTATCAAAAAAGAAATATTGTTAAAAACGTAGTGTTCACTTGCTTTCTAGTGTTACAGATACAGGGGGAAATGTCTCATTTAAAAGTTGAGAGTTCAAAACAAAATTATAATTTGAAGTGAAAAATTATGTATAAAACCTAGGATGAACTTCTACACAATGACTAGTCAGACAAATCAACAATAAAGTCAAATTTGCATGGATTAACTGTACAGAACATTTTGTTTAATTTCAAAACAATGGCACTAACCCAACCTGTTCATTTCACTACACTGTTCCTAATATTTATGCATGTTACATATTCTAATATAATATTAACATTGCTGATTCCCACTTTGGGATTTGCATAGGCTCTTGAGGAAGTCATAAAACTCTGTCAGCCTCATTGAAGCTACACATCTGTCAGTGTTTAACCTTAACATGTGATGAAAATACAACAGAACAGATGAACAGGAATGACATTTACTAAGCCACGCCTCAATTCAAGGGTTCCTCCAGGAACCCCTCAACTAACCGAAGGTGCAAATATGAACCATTGACAAGCAATTGTTACTTGAGGATCTCCAGGGTTTCTCGAGTCCCCAATATTTCTTAGTGTACACTGCACAGTGCATTACTGGTACCCAGTTTTTCCCCCTCAAAATAGCCACTGATAGGAAGTCTTGCATGCTTCACATGTTTGACATACAGTATCTCTGTACATGTGCCATGCATGGAATCCAGTTGTCCCTTGGCCATTTGTCAACCAGTGTGTGTAAAGGAAGTGTCGTGGAATGTAGTCTGAATCATATCACAAGTGTTTTATACCATGGTAACTATCCTCTCCCTACTCCCTATCCTCCCTCCTTCTCTGGTCCCCCAGGCTGAGTGTCCCAGGGACAGGATAGACATTCTGGGTCTGGGAGGAGAAGCAGCAGTCTGCTGGCTGTGAGGCAGACTGGAGACTAGAGACAGACAAGCAAAGGAAAGCACTGTCTCCCCTAGAGGAGACCTGGGCCAGGGTGAGGAGGAGAGGAGATGCAGAAGAGGGGAGAGGAGGGGAAGGAGAGTGAGAGAGGAAGGGGAGAGGAGGCCAGAGTGAGCGAAGAAGTTTGTCATGGCAGAAGTGGTCTGGAGACGGTGGGGGGTCTGAGGTGTGTATGTCTGCAAGCGTGCGTCTGTGTGTGTGCGTATATATTTCCAACTGTTCATGCATGTGTGTGTGTGTGTGTGTGTGTGTGTGTGTGTGTGTGTGTGTGTGTGTGTGTGTGTGTGTGTGTGTGTGTGTGTGTGTGTGTGTGTGTGTGTGTGTGTGTGTGTGTGTGTGTGTGTGTGTGTAGGGGAGGGCAGACATAGCAGCCGTCCCAGCCCTAACAGCAGCAGCTGGCTCTTATCTGTCTAAGAGACGTAGGTCTCCGTTTCAGACGGGACTCCTTTAATGGCTACACCCCCTCTGCTTACTGTCCCTGGCCAGGCCCACAGTACCAAAGAAACATGTACACTCTCCTCAGGTAAACACTCCCAGAGGAGGACCAATTAAATCATATATCAGACACGCCACGCAGGACTACCAGGGCTGGTTTACACAGAAGCCACGCAGGACTACCAGGCTGGTTTACATAGAAGCCACGCAGGACTACCAGGCTGGTATACATAGAAGCCACGAAGGACTACCAGGCTGGTATACATAGATGCCACGCAGGACTACCAGGCTGGTTTACACAGAAGCCACGCAGGACTACCAGGCTGGTTTACATAGAAGCCACGCAGGACTACCAGGCTGGTTTACATAGAAGCCACGCAGGACTACCAGGCTGGTTTACATAGAAGCCATGCAGGACTACCAGGCTGGTTTACACAGAAGCCACGCAGGACTACCAGGCGGGTTTACACAGAAGCCACGCAGGACTACCAGGCTGGTTTACATAGAAGCCACGCAGGACTACCAGGCTGGTTTACATAGAAGCCACGCAGGACTACCAGGCTGGTATACATAGAAGCCACACAGGACTACCAGGCTGGTTTACACAGAAGCCACGCAGGACTACCAGGATGGTTTACATAGAAGCCACGCAGGACTACCAGGCTGGTTTACATAGAAGCCACGCAGGACTACCAGGCTGGTTTACATAGAAGCCACGCAGGACTACCAGGCTGGTTTACATAGAAGCCACGCAGGACTACCAGGCTGGTTTACATAGAAGCCACGCAGGACTACCAGGCTGGTTTACATAGAAGCCACACAGGACTACCAGGCTGGTTTACACAGAAGCCACGCAGGACTACCAGGATGGTTTACATAGAAGCCACACAGGACTACCAGGCTGGTTTACATAGAAGCCACGCAGGACTACCAGGCTGGTTTACATAGAAGCCACGCAGGACTACCAGGCTGGTTTACATAGAAGCCACGCAGGACTACCAGGCTGGTTTACATAGAAGCCACGCAGGACTACCAGGCTGGTTTACATAGAAGCCACGCAGGACTACCAGGCTGGTTTACATAGAAGCCACGCAGGACTACCAGGCTGGTTTACATAGAAGCCACACAGGACTACCAGGCTGGTTTACACAGAAGCCACGCAGGACTACCAGGATGGTTTACATAGAAGCCACACAGGACTACCAGGCTGGTTTACATAGAAGCCACGCAGGACTACCAGGCTGGTTTACATAGAAGCCACGCAGGACTACCAGGCTGGTTTACACAGAAGCCACGCAGGACTACCAGGATGGTTTACATAGAAGCCACACAGGACTACCAGGCTGGAACCCGCAGGACTACAGGACTACCAGGCTGGTTTACACAGAAGCCACGCAGGACTACCAGGATGGTTTACATAGAAGCCACACAGGACTACCAGGCTGGTTTACATAGAAGCCACGCAGGACTACCAGGCTGGTTTACATAGAAGCCACGCAGGACTACCAGGCTGGTTTACATAGAAGCCACGCAGGACTACCAGGCTGGGTTACTGTACACACACACACAACACACCACACAGGACTAACCAGGCAATTTTTTCTAGCTTTTTACCTACACAATGGCTGTGAAATGAAATGCCTACCTTGTACCATCACCATTGCTAATGACATGGAAACAAGGAAATCTCAGACAATTGTGTTTTAGAGTTTCCTGTTACTCCTATTACAGTACATGTGTTATCTGGGAAGAGAGGGACACTGCAGGGTGATAATAGGTCTGATTTTAGGCTGGATTAGTCAACACTGATAGGCCTGAGAATGAGTCATCCTTTTATCAGAGCAAATCAGCCTTATCAGAGGAACACAAACGTTCTCACGACCAGAAGGAAGAAATGGGGAGAAAGAAAAAGAGAGGGGGAGAACATGAACGACAGAGTAGCACAGACACAGAGACTGGGGGAAAGGTGGAGAGAGTAATAGAGGCAGAGAGAAAGAAGACAGAGATAGCAAGAAAGTGAGACAGTAAGAGAGATAGAAAGAAAGAGAAAGAGTGTTTGAGACAGATTCAGTGCCAAACGAGGGTTAAACCCCAGTCTGGCGCTGTTCTGTGCTGGGTTCTCATTAAGGTTCCAAAGGGAACACACAGAACCCAAACTAGACGTGACAGATAGGAGGGCTGGGGCCAACAGATTCCCAGGACCACTGTAACTCTCTCTCTTTATTTTTGTCTCTCACTCCCTCTTTCTCTATCGATGTCTCTTTGTCCCCCTCTCTAACAACTCTTTCTCAACCCGCCCCCCTCTTCTCTACACTCTGTCAATATTTCTATTGTTCTCCCTCAACCTCACAGACCCTGGGATCAGAGGGTTGAATGTGTGAGCCGGGGCTATCTTTCCCTCCCCTTATCTATCCTTATCTCCCCTTTCTCTCTCCATCCATCTCTCTCTCAGTCCCTTGGCTGCAGCCAATCTGAATGGAATCCCAAAACACAACAACGGGTGCGATCACACCATCCCGGACCCAGATTGAAGCCGTATCATGCTAAAGCAAAACAGCAGGGATATTATTTGGTGTCTTTGTGGTTGTTTAGAGTTTGGCAATGGACTTTGCCTCCACTTCAGTCTGGGACGGCTGGCATGTGGCCACAAGGAGAGGAGGAGAGGAGGGAGAGCAGCGAGATATGCCTGAAGGCATCAGTAGAGAAGGCCCTGCTTCACTACGGCTTAGGCCTAACCCCTGGTTATTATCGTGGGCTTTGCGAGGTATTCCCAAAAACCTCTGCACACTTTAATATCTGAAAATGTAATAACTCCCGGTCGACTTTGTTGTTGTTAATGTGTGTCTATGACTAATAGTTTTTGATGGATGGAAAGCACTTCAAAAAGAGATATGATTTAGGTTATTCCAAAATGAGATTCCTCTGGCTTTAACAAGTGAGTATTAGACAATCATATTTTTAGCTGGTGGATCGTGAGTCATTAGTTAAGACTTAAAGCACGATGCTTCCAGTCAGTGTCATTCCTGTCACTCACCAGCCCTCACAGACATGATTTGGAAGGAAAGGAAAGAAAAACTCTCCAAACAAGGTATAATAGCAGATCTAGGACAGGAGATAAAAGAGAATGGATAGAAAGGATGGATAGAGAGAAATGATAGACAGGTAAGAAAATAAAATATATAGAAAGAGTGGATAGAAAAAAAAGGATTGTAGACAACGGCTAGAGAAAAAGCAGGGATAAAGAAAAAGGATTTCTAGAGAGGATCGACACACCTTTCCAACAAGTCCGTTTGTCAAATTTCTGCCTACCAGAGCTACCCCGGTCAACTGTTAGCGCTGCTATCGTGAAGTGGAAACATCTAGGAGCAACAACGGCTCAGCCGTGAAGTGGTAGGCCACACAAGCTTACAGAACGGGACCGCCGAGTGCTGAAGTCGTCTGTCCTAGGTTGCAACACTCACTACCGAGTCCCAAACTGCCTCTGGAAGCAACATCAGTACATGAACTGTTCGTCGGAGGTTCATGAAACGGGTTTCCATGGCCAAGCAGCCGCACACAAGCCTAAGATCACCATGTGCAATGCCAAGCTTTGGCTGGAGTGGTGTAAAGTTCGCCGCCATTGGACTCTGGAGCAGTGTAAACACTTTCTCTGGAGTGATGAATCACACTTCTGGCAGTACGACGGACTAATCTGGGTTTGGCGGATGCCAGGAGTACGTTACCTGCCCCAATGCATAGTGCCAACTGTGAAGTTGGTGGAGGAGGAATAATAGTGTGGGGTTGTTTTTCATAGTTCGGGATAGGCCCCTTAGTTCCAGTGAAGGGAAATATTAACACTACAGCATACAATGACATTCTAGAAGACTTTGTGCTTCCAATTTTGTAGCAACAGTTTGGGGAAGGACCTTTCCTGTTTCAGCATGACAGTGCCCCGTGCTCAAAGCGAGGTCCATACAGAAATTGTTTGTCGAGATCGATGTGAAAGAACTTCACTGGGCTGCACAGAGCCCTGACCTCAACCCCATCGAACACCTTTGGGATGAAATGGAACGCCAACTGCGAGTCAGGCCTAATCGCCGAACATCAGTGCCCGACCTCACTAATGCTCTTGTGGCTGAATGGAAGCAAGTCCCCTCAGCAATGTTCTAACATCTAGTGGAAAGCTTTCCCAGAAGAATGGAGGCTGTTATTGCAGCAAAGGGGGGTCCAAATCCATATTAATGCCCATGATTTTGGAATGAGATGTTCGACGAGCAGTTGTCTTTCCGTGTCTCCCGAGCGGGGCCAACACTTCCAAACGGTCTGGCTGAAATGAGCTGTCAACCGGGACATTTTCTCACTCAATGAACAGAGACCAGGGCTATGTTATTGTTGGTAAGATCCAATGCTCCATCAATCCCTCTCTGTCATGTCACACATCAGTATAGAGAAGGTAGACGTCCCCCCTAACTTCTGATTCAGGGTCAGATCTTCACATTCCCTAAAGGTTTTGATTGACAGTCGGGATAACCTTACCCTAGACCTGTGCTTAAGGTTGCTGATGATGTTTCTTTGACAGAGCGATGCAGTTAAAATATACCTTAAGGCACAGATCTTGGATCCCCTCATAGACTGTTCTCTCTACTACCGCATGGCAAGCGGTACCGGAGTGCCAAGTCTAGGACAAAAGGCTTCTCAACAGTTTTACCCCCAAGCCATAAGACGCCTGAACAGGTAATCAAATGGCTATCCGGACTTTTGCATTGTGCCCCCCGCTACTGCTACTTTATGTTTATCATATATGCATAGTCTCTTTAACTATACTTTCATGTACATACTACCTCAATTGGACCGACCAACCAGTGCTCCCGCACATTGGCTAACTGGGCTATCTATCTGCATTGTGTCCCACCACCCGCCAACCCCTTTTTTATGCTACTGCTACTCTCTGTTCATCATATATGCATAGTCACTTTAACCATAACTACATGTAAATATACTACATATAGTAGCCTCGATTCTTTTATAGCCTCGCTACTTTTACAGCCTCACTACTGTATATAGCCTCGCTACTGTATATACTGTTGTTTTTATTTCTTTTTTTATTTTATTATTTATTTAGTACCTTTTTTATTTATTTTTTATTTTTGCACTGTTGGTTAGAGCCTGTAAGTAAGCATTTCACTGTAAGGTCTACACCTGTTGTATTCGGCGCACATGACAAATAAACTTTGATTTGATATGGTAGCCACATACAGCTCCCTAAGTCGAGCATTGTTATCTGTTGGAACGGATTCCACTTGACCCCTCAGGACACACGCACACTTATTAATAGGCTTGGAAGGGTGTGTGTGTGCGTGTGTGTCTCTCTGTCTGTCTGTCTGTGTATGCGTGCCTGCGCGCACCTGAGTGTGTGCTCTTATCTTCACTCTAAGGCATTCATCAGGAATGACACTTTCTGCCATTTTGCGTTCAAACTAAACACACAGCTCCATGTTCTGTCTCTGTTCCTCGGGATGTTGAGAGGCTTGACTTATGCAAGTTGTCAGTAAGAAATTACTATCGTCACGCTGCCCGATTGATTTGGTACATTGCGTTTTTATTATTTTCCCTGCGATAGGTAATTTGGTCAAACAAACCTCTCTTTCTCTCCTGATTCCAAAACCTGAAACAACAAAGAAGGACCAATAGCTACAGAGTCATGCTTGCTTTTAACTCCCAGGGGACAGGCACTGCACTTAAAAAAAATGCTGGGTTAAAAACAACCCAATTTGTGTTCTTTGGTAACCCAGCGCTGACTAAATATTGGACTGAACACACGCTGGGTGATTTTGACCCAGCCAGTTGGGTGGCACGAATAACCCAACATGTTGGCTTGTTGGGATTACCCAAACAGGTTAATTTAACCATTAGTTGGGTACTTTTTACTTTCAAGCTGGGTTTTGAACGCAATTTCAGGAGGCATGGCTTATTAGGGGTGTGGCATTCAGATCGATCTTATTTACCACCCGTGAGAGTAGTCATTCCTGTTCATCGTGTTAAGTTTACATGCTGAAAATTGCATTTTTCCTTAATTTTTCTACTAGAATATTAAGATTATGTATTACATATTATAATAAAGTGGTATCTATCCAACAATGGGATTTGCATAGGCTTTTAGGGAAGTCATACACTTCTGTAAGCCTTATTGAAGCTACAAAATGTAAATGTTCAACCTTAACCTGTGATATCTATACAACAGAACAGACGAATAGACATTACATCTACTCTCAAAAAAGAACTATCTGAAAGCCACCCCCCTTACTCAACTACATCTCCAGTCTTCTGATCTGACCCGCTGGGTCATATCTGAAAAACCCAGCATCAATAACCCAGCATTAACAACCCAACCTTGCTCTTTTTAAAGAAAACAACCCAACTAAGTGACCCAACACCTGCAACCCAAATGTTGTTTGAGGGTCGGAAAATAACTGTATTAGCTCTGAACTCCAATGCACACGCGCACACACACACACACGCACACACACGTGCACGCGCACGCGCACACGCGCACACGCACACACACACACACACACACACACACTATCACAAAAGAAGCAGTAACTGTATTAACCTCTGCACACTTCTCTTGCCAGCGTGGTTTTGGAAACTTGCATTACTCTGTTATTTGAAGGTAATTGGATAAACTGAAGCTGATTCTGTGTACTCAGATAATCAGATTATGAACCACAGCGTAAATGTTGGTTTTGACCTCATTGGCTATGACAGTATCCATGTCTAGGAGGCATTCTGCCTTTGGGACCAGATTCAGGACCAGTTACCCAGTAAATATGTAGTGGTTAACATTTAAATGATAATTAATGCATTCATTATTTACATATACAGTGGGGCAAAAAAGTATTTAGTCAGCCACCAATTGTGCAAGTTCTCTCACTTAAAAAGATGAGAGAGGCCTGTAATTTTCATCATAGGTACACTTCAACAATGACAGACAAAATGAGGAAAAAAAATCCAGAAAATCACATTGTAGGATTTTTAATGAATTTATTTGCAAATTATGGTGGAAAATAAGTATTTGGTCACATACAAACAAGCAAGATTTCTGGCTCTCACAGACCTGTAACTTCTTCTTTAAGAGGCTCCTCTGTCCTCCACTTGTTACCTGTATTAATGGCACCTGTTTGAACTTGTAATCAGTATAAAAGACACCTGTCCACAACCTCAAACAGTCACACTCCAAACTCCACTATGGCCAAGACCAAAGAGCTGTCAAAGGACACCAGAAACAAAAATGTAGACCTGCACCAGGTTGGTAAGACTGAATCTGCAATAGGTAAGCAGCTTGGTTTGAAGAAATCAACTGTGGGAGCAATTATTAGGAAATGGAAGACATACAAGACCACTGATAATCTTCCTCGATCTGGGGCTCCACGCAAGATCTCACCCCGTGGGGTCAAAATGACAAGAACGGTGAGCAAAAATCCCAGAACCACACGGGGGGACCTAGTGAATGACCTGCAGAGAGCTGGGACCAAAGTAACAAAGCCTACCATCAGTAACACACTACGCCGCCAGGGACTCAAATCCTGCAGTGCCAGACGTGTCCCCCTGCTTAAGCCAGTACATGTTCAGGCCCGTCTGAAGTTTGCTAGAGAGCATTTGGATGATCCAGATGAGGATTGGGAGAATGTCATATGGTCAGATGAAACCAAAATATAACTTTTTGGTAAAAACTCAACTCGTCGTGTTTGGAGGACAAAGAATGCTGAGTTGCATCCAAAGAACACCATACCTACTGTGAAGCATGGGGGTGGAAACATCATGCTTTGGGGCTGTTTTTCTGCAAAGGGACCAGGACGACTGTAAAGGAAAGAATGAATGGGGCCATGTATCGTGAGATTTTGAGTGAAAACCTCCTTCCATCAGCAAGGGCATTGAAGATTAAACGTGGCTGGGTCTTTCAGCATGACAATGATCCCAAACACACCGCCCGAACGAAGGAGTGGCTTCAGTAAGAAGCATTTCAAGGTCCTGGAGTGGCCTAGCCAGTCTCCAGATCTCAACCCCATAGAAAATCTTTGGAGGGAGTTGAAAGTCCGTGTTGCCCAGCGACAGCCCCAAAACATCACTGCTCTAGAGGAGATCTGCATGGAGGAATGGGCCAAAATACCAGCAACAGTGTGTGAAAACCTTGTGAAGACTTACAGAAAACGTTTGACCTCTGTCATTGCCAACAAAGGGTATATAACAAAGTATTGAGATAAACTTTTGTTATTGACCAAATACTTATTTTCCACCATAATTTGCAAAGAAAAATAAATTTAAAATCCTACAATGTGATTTTCTGAATTTCTTTTTCTCATTTCGTCTGTCATAGTTGAAGTGTACCTATGATGAAAATTACAGGCCTCTCTCATCTTTTTAAGTTGGAGAACTTGCACAATTGGTGGCTGACTAAATACTTTTTTTGCCCCACTGTAGGCATTCTACTCTAAAACAGCTCCTAAACGCTAAAAGGTATACATGTAATGTCTATAGAGACATCATGCAGTAATACCAAAGAGGCCCTACCGCAGAACAAAGCATGTAACAGTTGCTCTGAGATCAGAGATACACCTTCCCTAACCCCTGCGCTCATCTGATCACACATGCATATTCCATTAGCTCAACGGATCACACACACACACATACTCCCGTAGCCTTGCTCAGATCTGACTCACAACGTGGGCCGTGCAGGGTGAGATAGTGTAGTGTGTCACCACGACCAGAGGTGTCATACTGTCTCCCTCTCCCCGCCAGGGTGAGGGATGATATTCCTGGATGCCTGTCGGCTGAGCAGTGGACCAAAGCCATGATCAGAAACCAGAGGACTTACAGACGCCACACGGGAAGGAGGGAGGAGGAGCGGGGAGCAGGGGGAAGAGGGGAAAGAGGAGGAGAGAGGGGGACGAAACAACAATCGAAATTCAGGCTAGAGCATAGACTAATGGTGTTCCAGGGACAAGCTTACATTTCAGGTCATCATTAAACACTTGGCTGCCTGAATTAACCCAATAGGCTAAATAGATTAAAAAAGGGCCTGTTACCTTCCCAAAAGGCCTACAATACAGTAGATCAGACATCCCACTGGTAGTCCAATGAATACCACACACAGTACGCAACCCAACCCCCAAACACACACTCTCCAGCGCCTCTCTGATAAGCCCTTGGCAGGTGTCAGCTGTCTGAGGAGGCTCCTGGGGGAGAGACTCCCTGATTACCCCTCTGACTGACTGACTGATTTGACAACCATGTTGTCTGTTTTTCTGTCTCTGGAGGGATACACCTTGCCACAGTGTTGACAAGGAGGCCATTCACTAACAGCATACTTCGCACAGACCTGCTAACTGACTGCTGTGTGCGTGTGTGTGTACGTCCATGCGCACGTGCGTGTATGTGTCTGTCTGGCGGTCTGAAAACTTGACAGTTAAAGAAATGTTTCTGTCTCTCGAGACCCTATCTTGGCCGAGGCAGGACTTCACTCACTGCACATCAACTTTATCTACCGACTCTGACTTGGAATCAGACAGCAAGTGATTTGTAAGAGGAGTAAAAGATACTGGATTAGTGAGACAGAATCAGAGACGAAAGTTGTTGTTATCTGTGTGAATGTGTCTGTTTTAGTAATGGAGCCATTAGCAGAGGAGATAACACACAGCTTGCTCTGGGAGAGTGTTTCCACCTCTTGACTTCCAGGGGAAATCTACCGCCTGGGTACAACAGTCAAACCAGGCCCACCACTGAGACAAGAGGTTAAACACACATTGTACCATACCATTTCCAGGGCCCATTGTACAAAATAGAATGTTCCATTTACAGGTGAAGAAAAGCCATCTCATCACCTTGGCCCAATGTACTGGTTATGCCAAACCAAACATAATTTATTAATATTACAAATACCAAAGCCAGTCTTGCGTATTCTTGTTAAAATATTGAGTTGGTTCAGCACAGTGATGCGTCTACTCAGGACCTCGTGTTTATGAAATCTCATAAAAACATGGGTGGTTTTTCAGTGTGGGAGAGGTTGTAGTGTACACTGAGAGACTTGTGAGTGAGGTAGTGTGTGTGTGTGTCGTATGTGTGTGTCGTGAGTGTGTGTGCACGCATGTCCGTGTGTATGTGACCTTGTGTTGTAGGGCTTGGCTGTGTATTTAGGTGGAACACTGAGCAGCGTGGAGGTTCTTATCATCCCTGTCTGTTTTGGAGGGGAACATACATTGCCTGCCTGGAGGGATCGCTGCCTGGCCTGGCCTGGAATGTCCTGCTGGAAATGTCTGCTATTGGCTGAACACGACAGGTCAGAGGTCACCTGTCAGGATGCTGGTCAAACTCCACGCAGACAGGAGACGTGAGCGTAGAGGAGATAAATAATAAGATATTCAGTATGTTTCTGGGCAGATACAGAGACCGGAGAGATGACTGGGGAGGAAGATAAGAAGAAAAACATTCAAGAATACGAGATGTTCAATTCTTGTGTGACAGACTGGCTTTCAAACCCAGGTTGTCCATGCAACTCAAGTCTAGCCATTATAGCTCTGGGAGAGAACACAAGTCCTCAGGTTTCAGCCAAAATTGCTCAACACGCCAGCATGGTTCATTGAACTGCCTTCAGTGCAGTGGGTCTACTAGTAGGTCTTGTTTTAACACAGTGTCCATGTTTGACAAACATTGCTGTTTTGATGTACTGTATCACATGCAATTTGCAAACAGTTTCTTCCTCACTCTACCATCCCTCCTACTCCTAATTTAATTGGAAAGCCTACTAGCAAACAATTCAATATCACATGACAGTGGTCCATTTAAAACAAAAGCAAACCTTTGACACAAAACCCAAATCCCTCTTAAACTCCTCTTCAATTTTTATGAAAATTCCACTCAGGTGTGTTGAAGATGATGGGCAATGTAAAATAAATAAAGGCACATTATTGAAGTAGCAGAGACTTCCAAAAGACTTAATTGCAAACCAGCCATTTTGAGCTGTGATGAACAGTCAGCTGCATGCTTCACTGATAGGATCTCCAAAGCAATGGCTCGGGCCGACCAAAATATCAATATATGAGTTGGTATTCTGTTGTTTTTGCTCTAGCCAATTCCCATAGTCAAGCGGCTGGTATGTCAGCTGAAACCTTTAAAAATACGAGCCTCACAGCCTCTCTGACGTGTTTTGTTTGGCCTATGGGATAGGCAGCTTTCAGGAGGAGACATCTGAGGCAGCATGTGTTAGATTCTCTGCTCCACTTTAATGAAGACCACATCCATTACCAGACGAGGAGGCTGGGTTTATTGGACTGACTGGGTGTGTAAGCCTACCAACCACTGCACTGGTTCAATCTACTGTATCTGCAGGTGAACCACACGTTGGGTCTATTGTGGGAGGTAATAGATGGCTTGACATTCCACTCAATCGTCTCCCAAAGCACCCTGTGTACAAGTGTAGTTTGCAACTACATCAAGAGAATAGAGGTGAGGAGCGAAACTGGGATATCTTTCTATTAAACACCATGGAGATTTTACAACTTCATTTTTGGAAGAACAATTTCCAGACTTATCTAATCGCAGTAAGCCTTATTCCAAACACCTGTTGAGGTTTGGTTGCCTGAAAATCCAATGGAAACCTTGTGCTTAGGTCCCTAGGACAGGTGAGATGGTTCTGAGGCATGCATGCCTTCATGCTGGGAGGGAAATCATAAACAGATTAAATTACTTTTTTTATAGAATAATAAAGTGCCTTGATGTTGAAAGTCTGTGTTGCTGTCTACCACACAAATCACATTGCTTCAAAGTGCTTCAAAAGGAGGCATGTGGGACCTGGCGACGCCATTTTGTGTTTGTTGGCCTGCTTGTTGATATGAGTTCTTTATACCCTATAATTGTTTTGATTTACTCATTGTCCAGGGTACCGGGATGTCTCGGGCAGGTCTCTGTGTGCACTCCTATAATCCACAGCATGTCTATAATCACAACCATGTGCTTTCCCATTCAAATTAACATATGGTTCTAACTTTCCCCCTATTTTGACTAATACATACCTGGGTTGCTGACTAGTAAAACCATAAAATGAATTCTTCTTTTGTTATTTGCAACACATGAGGATGGTTTGGGAGTGGGGAGTGGAGAGGGAGGAATGTTACTGAGAATGATTTCACCTTGCATGCAACCTGGCTCCATCTCTCTCTACCCTTTATTAATAGTCTGATTGTGTACCTTTGTTACATAGTTGGTACCACAAAGATGTCTATATTCTCCTCTGGTTTTCACTGTATCTTTTGTTTTAGCAGTTGTAACTCTCTTTCATTCCAACATCTTTATCAGGCTTATATGTCAGATAAATGCTTTAGAAACAGTGAAGAAGGAAGCCCCACATCTAAAACAGAAGATGCAATCAATTTCATATGAGAACTTCCTCATACAGCACTCATCCATTCACATACAGTGCATTCGGAAAGTACTCCGACCCCTTTACCTTTTCCTAATTTTGTTATGTTACAGCCTTATACTACAATTTATTATTTTTCCTCACCAATCTCCACACAATACCCAATAATGACAAAGCAGAAACAGGTTTTTAGAAAAGTTTGCTAATTTATTCAAAATAAAACATAGAAATACCTTATTTACATAAGTATTCAGACTCTTTGCTGTGAGACTCGAAATTGAGCTCAGGTGCATCCTGTTTCCATTGATCATCCTAGAGATGTCTCTACAACTTAATTGGAGTCCACCTGTGTTAAATTCAATTGATTAAACATGATTTGGAAAGGTACACACATACCTATATAAGGTCCCACAGTTGACAGTGCATGTCAGAGCAAAAACCAAGTCATGAGGTCGAAGGAATTGTGTCGAGGCACAGATCTGGGGAAGGGTAGCAAAATATTTATGTGGGGGAGAAGTGCCTTGGTCAGGGAGGTGACCAAGAATCCGATGGTCACTCTGACAGAGCTCCAGAGGTCCTCTGTGGAGATGGGAAAACCTTCCAGAAGGACAACCATCTCTGCAGCACTCCACCAATCAGGCCTTTATGGTACAGAGGCCAGACGGAAGCCACTCCTCAGTAAAAAGCACATGACAGCCCACTTGAAGTTTGCCAAAAGGCACCTAAAGGACTCTCAGACAATGGGAAATAAGATTCTCTGGTCTGATGAAACCAAGATTGAACTCTTTGGCCTGAATGCCAAGCGCCACGTCTGGAGGAAACCCGGCACCATCCCTACGGTGAAGCATTGTGGTGGCAGGATCATGCTGTGGAGATGTTTTTCAGTGGCGGGACTGGGAGACTAGTCAGGATCGAGGGAAAGATGAACGGAGCAAAGTACAGAAAGAACCTTGATGAAAACCTGCTCCAGAGCGCTCAGGACCTCAGACTGGGGCCAAGGTTCACAACGACCCTAAGCACACAGCCAAGACAACGCAGGAGTGGCTTCGGGACAAGTCTCTGAATGTCCTTGAGGGGCCCAGTCAGAGCCCGGACTTGAACCCGATCAAACATCTCTGGAGAGATCTGAAAATAGCTGTGCAGCGACACTCCCCATCCAACCTGACAGAGCTTGAGAGGATCTGCAGAGAAGAATGGGAGAAACTCCCCAAATACAGGTGTGCTAAGCTTGTGGCCTCATACCCAAGAAGACTCAAAGCTGTAATCGCTGCCAAAGGTGCTTCAACAAAGTACTGAGTAAAGGGTCTGAATACTTATGTAAATGTGATATTTCACTTTCTTTCAGTATTGTGTGTAGATTAATGAGGTAAATAAAACAATTTAATACATTTTAGAATAGGCTGCAACGTAACAAAATTTGAAAAAAGTCAAGTAGTCTGAATACTTTCCGAAGGCACTGTGTATTAAGTCGTAAAGCATAAGTGACACCTCATTTGATGTCAAAATCAATGTTTTGCTTTGTACACATGTATAGGCCTAAACAGTGATGATCAACTAATGGTTTGAATTAAGATTTTTAAAATATTTTCAGCGTTAGTGTATTGGTAAATTGCGGTCATCTTTGAATTCTGGGACTTTATTTTGTTGAGTTCAGCAATTCATTTGATAACCCTTTACACTCATGGAAGTAGGCCTGTAGGGATTTGGCTAAATTGAAATGTTTCTTCACAAGTGTGTGGCTCGTGGGGTATAAATTAGCAAATATTTCAAAAAATCTCTTTTACTTTGTCATTATGGGTTATTGTGTGTAGATTGATGAGGTAAAAAAATTATTTAATACATTTTAGAATAAGGCTGTAACGTAACAAAATGTGGAAAAAGTCAAGGGGTCTGAATACTTTCCCAAATGTACTGTTAATGCCACACATATTATCAATAACTGAGAACTCAGAATGATCTCTATATCTTTGTCTCTTTCTCCCAGAGTGGAATGAGGTCTCTCTCTTTTGTTTCTCCTCTCCCGTGAGCTGGATCAGAGCTGTATATTGTGTTTCTGTTTTCCTTTCCACTGAGTGGATTTCTCTCCTTGGTAAAATTCACCATCTAAAGCTCTTGTATCCACAATACAACACCTGGAAAAAGAAACTCTCCATTAATCTCCACTGCCCTAAGAATCTGATGTGTTTAAAGCACTAGCTCCTGTCTACCAAACCACATGTGAGAGCTGGGCCAGCAGCGTAGCACACTGTGGCAGGCTAGCAGGAGCACACAGCTCTTTGTTTTACAATAACTCTGTGGGTTAGTTTCAGGTCATTGTTGCCTTTCTTGACTGAGCTCTTTGTTTAATATGCCACCGTTAAATATCTAATAATAGAATACACTGGAAGTGATGGCCTCATATTTATCAGCAGAGCGTGAGGCGATGGTTCTGCAGAAAGATTTTAATTCCAGATATGTTTCATCTTCCTGGTAAAGGGCTGATGAATTAATAAACATGCCGTGCCTTAGATTAGATCAATGGCAATGTTTACGCAACGGCATTTAATCATACCGTATCGCACTGATTACTGGTACCGCCGAGACTATATGCTGCGTACTTACACTACCCAAATCTTTACTCACTTTGTGTGTGTGTGTGTGTGTGTGTGTGTGTTTGACACAGACAAAACAACAAAGTTAACATCAATTCCAGGTAACCTTTAAGCTTCTTTAATGAAGTTAATTGGTCCGCCTCTAGTGATAGATGATTTTGAGGCAACAATTGCTCTCCTAATTCACCCACATTAATCCATGATTTCCTATTTTGTCAAACCACTAAGCCCGATCCATAGTATTCTCATCTGATTGCTACTTTCCTGTTGGCAGAGGCTTAGGTGAGCAATAGCTTTCAATTACCTCTTAATTAAAATCAAATAAAATTTTAGTAGTCACATGCGCCGATTACAACAGGTGAAGACCTTACAGTGAAATGCTTACTTACGAGCCCCTAATCGACAGGTCTCTGACCTCCTTCCTATAGGCTGTCTCGTCGTTGTCGGTGATCAGGCCTACCACTGTTGTGTCATCAGCAAACTTAATGATGGTGTTGGAGTCGTGCCTGGCCGTGCAGTCATGAGTGAACAGGGAGTACAGGAGGGGACTGAGCACGCACCCCTGAGGGGCCCCTGTGTTGAGGATCAGCGTGGCGGATGTGTTGTTACCTACCCTTACCACCTGGGGGCGGCCTGTCAGGAAGTCCAGGATCCAGTTGCAGAGGGAGGTGTTTAGTCCCAGGGTCCTTAGCTTATTGATGAGCTTTGACGGCACTATGGTGTTGAATGCTGAGCTGTAGTCAATGAATAGCATTCTCACATAGGTGTTCCTTTTGTCCAGGTGGGAAAGGGCAGTGTGGAGTGCAATAGAGTTTGCTTCATCTGTGGATCTGTTGGGGCGGTATGCAAATTGGAGTGGGTCTAGAGTTTCTGGGATAAGGGTGTTGATGTGAGCCATGGCCAGCCTTTCAAGCACTTCATGGCTACAGACGTGAGTGCTACAGGTCGGTAGTCATTTAAATCAAATCAAATCAAATGTTATTACTCACATTCACCTTACAGTGAAATGCTTACTTACGAGCCCCTAACCGATAGTGCATTTAAAAAAAATACGGATAAGAATAAGATGTAAAAGTAACAAGTAATTCAAGAGGAGCAGTAAAAAATAACAATATATACAGGGGGGTGCCGGTACAGAGTCAATGTGTGGGGGCACCGGTTAGTTGAGGTAGTATGTACATGTAGGTAGAGTTAATTAATTAAAGTGACTATGCATAGATGACAACAGAGAGTGGCAGTGGAGTGGAGGGGAGGGAGGGGGTGCAATGTGAATAGTCTCGGTAGCTATTTGTCTAGATGTTCAGGGTAGAAGCTGCTTAGAAGCCTCTTGGACCTAGACTTTGCGGTCCGGTACCGCTTGCCGTGCGGTAGCAGAGAGAACAGTCTATGACAAGGGTGGCTGGAGTCTTTGACAATTATTAGGGCCTTCCTCTGACACCGCCTGGTATAGAGGTCCTGGGTGGCAGGAAGCTTGGCCCCAGTGATGTACTGGGCCGTTCGCACTACCCTCTGTAGTGCCTTGCGGTCAGAGGGCGAGAAGTTGCCACACCAGGCAGTGATGCAACCAGTCGGGATGCTCTCGATGGTGCAGCTGTAGAACCTTTTGAGGATCTGAACGCTGAGCTGTAGTCTATGAATAGCATTGTCACATAGGTGTCCCTTTTGTCCAGGTGGGAAAGGGCAGTGTGGAGTGCAATAGAGACTGTATCATCTGTGGATCTGTATGCGGTATGCAAATTGGAGTGGGTCTAGGGTTTCTGGGATGTTGGTGTTGATGTGAGCCATGACCAGCCTTTCAAAGTACTTCATGGCTACAGACGTGAGTGCTAAGGGTCGGTAGTCATTTAGGCAGGTTACCTTAGTGTTCTTGGGCACAGGCACTATGGTGGTCTGCTTAAAACACTTTGGTATTACAGACTCGGACAGGGAGAGGTTGAAAATGTCAGTGAAGACACTTGCTAGTTGGTCAGCACATGCTCGCAGTACACGTCCTGGTAATCCATCTGGCACTGCGGCCTTGTGAATGTTGACCTGTTTAAAGGTCTTACTCACATCGGCTGCGGGGGGCGTGATCACACAGTCTTCCGGTACAGCTGGTGCTCTCATGCATGTTTCAGTGTTATTGGCCTCGAAGCATATAAGTAGTTTAGCTTGTCCGGTAGGCTCGTGTCACTGGGCAGCTCTCGGCTGTGCTTCCCTTTGTAGTCTGTAATGGTTTGCAGGCCCTGCCACATCCAACGAGCGTCAGAGCCGGTGTAGTACGATTCGATCTTAGTCCTGTATTGACGCTTTGCCTGTTTGATGGTTTGTCGGAGGGCATAGCGGGATTTCTTAGAAGCTCCCGTGTTAGAGTCCCACTCCTTGAAAGCGGCAGCTCTAGCCTTTAGCTCAGTGCGGATTGTGCATGTAATCCATGGCTTCTGGTTGGGTATGTATGTACGGTCACTGTGAAGACAACGTCATCAACGCACTTATTGATGAAGCCAATGACTGATGTGGTGTACTCCTCAATGCCATCGGAGGAATCCAGGAACATACTCCAGTCTGTGCTAGCAAAACAACCCTGTAGCTTAGCATCTGCGTCATCTGACCACTTTTTTATTGATCTTGTCACTGGGGTTCCTGCTTGAATTTTTGCTTGTAAGCAGGAATAAGGATAGAATTATGTTCAGATTTGCCAAATGGAGGGCGAGGGAGAGCTTTGTATGCGTCTCTGTGTGTGGAGTAAACAGCTACGAAAAATACAGATGAAAACTCTCTAGGTAGATAGTGTGGTCTAAAGCTTATCATGAGATACTCTACGTCAGGTGAACAATAGCTCAAGACTTCCTTAGATATCGTGCACCAGCTGTTATTTAAAAAAATACATAGTCCGCCGCCCCTTGTCTTACCCGATGCCGCTGTTCTATCCTGCTGGTGCTGCGTATAACCAGCCGGCTGTATGATAACAGTGTCGTCGTTCAGCCACGACTCCGTGAAGCATAAGATATTACAGTTTTGAATGTCCCGTTGGTAGTTTAATCTTCCGCGTAGGTCATCTATTTTATTGTCCAAAGATTGCACGTTTGCTAGCAGAATGGAAGGAAGTGGGGGGTTTATTCAATCGCCTATGAATTTTCAGAAGGAAGCCCGCCCCCCTTTTTCTCCGGCCTCCTCTTCACGCAAATCACAGGGATCACGATTACTCCCGAGAAAGCAGTATATCGTTCGCGTCGGGCTCGTCAGACTCGTTAAAGGAAAAAAAAGGATTCTGCCAGTCCGTGGTGAGTAATCGCAGTCCTAATGTCCAGAAGTTATTTTTGGTCATAAGAGACAGTAGTGGTAACATTATGTACAAAATAAGTAAAATAATAAGTTTTAACGCAAATTTACAAACAAAAACACAATCGGTTGGGGGCACGTTAAACTTCTGCCTTCTTCTCCGGCACCATTTTACTGCTCTGAATTTAGATGCTACTCACAAATGCCAAGATTGGTTTCAGTCCATCCAAGAGACCATATTTCAGTGGTACAGTATAGTTGGCCCATCTCTTCAACGGTTCGTGATACCATGGAATTGAACTTCATACAGTAATGGAATGACTCCTTGAGAGGTATGAGTGACAGAAGAGCAGCTGGTCCATCACAGGGACTCATGGTTAATGATTCAATCTGTGACATCATCTCATGTCGTTAATTAGCTGTTGGAGATCGACGGCAGACGCACCACTATACTAGTGCCACCTCATCCACTTAAAATACATTCAGAGTGAACCATAGTACATGTCCAAATGATGACGTGTCCTCAAGGTCAATTATGAGGGAATGAATGACGAAGAGTTAAATCTACTCAAGAGAGGGTCTGCTCTCTCTCTCGCTCTCTCTACTACAACTGCAGTCAGTGCCCCTTATTTATATTAGCTGCAAACCAACTTCAACTGTACATTCCAGCTAGGTGAGCATAGACTTGGCGAAGGGGGAGCCAAATATTTCAAAGCTTACAACAAAAAGTCAACTATCGATGTCCAGTCAACATGCAGGCAGAACTCTTTGGCATAATACAGAACATTTTTGCAACAAAGGTAACGATGCCGTATTTATATGGCTGAGCTCAGAGGTCCCTGCTAGTATATGTTTCAATAAGGTTTTACTGTAATACAAGCACAATGTGAAACCAATTACCAACCATCCCAGGGTTGGTCGGCACTACAAACAGCGTTTCCTGGCCTCTCAGGTTTTATACCATATGTCGCTCAGATACAATTATACATTTTTCTGTTCTCCCATTCAGGGGGATTTTCACCACGCATTTAATAAATAATAAATGTGTTTACGACTGGTCTTGCGAACTGAGGTAATATTTGCTCTGAGAAATGCTCGATCCATCAACTAATCCTCCATCGTCTTCGAGCCTTTCTCCGTTCGGAGCTGAGCAGCGGTCCGATGATGAATGAACATCTGAGTAATTTCACGGTTGAATTAAGAGCTTAAAACAACAGCAGAGGAAAGTACATCGGCACACATTCCACCTGTTGCCTAATGAGACAATGCTGGGCCCTAGCTGTTATTGTGTTTTTATTTTCACATCTGAGATATAGCTTTTGGCAATTGTGTAGAAAGCTCTTTTTGTAAGATGCCAAGAAGTAAACAAATGCTTAGAACAGAACATTACCATATCCACTGAAGTATTAGTGCTGTAACCCTGTCTTCAGATCTCTGGCGTGAACACTATCCTATACATTAGTTACACTTACAGTTTTTAGACATACATTTGTTTGGCAACATAGCCATTCACCAGGTGGACGATATGAGGGGAACATCAACGTACTCATGATGACATTTCATTAATCAGTCCTCTTATCATTAGTGTGAAAACGGCATGTCCACTTAATTAAGACCCGACCTAGGATCCCAATTATCCCAGTGATCAAGTGATCATCTCCGCTCACTTCATAGGCCAATCTGCTCCAGATGGGTGTAATCTCCCATCCATGGACCAATAATCCTCACCAAATCACCATGGAATCCACATGAAAGCAAGGCATGCAGGGAGAAGAAGGTGCGGCATGCCACGGAACCCAGATTGAAACAATATGGTTCTCCACTGCAGGTGTCGGAGAACCCAGACGTGCCAAACAACCTTTTTCCCTCAGACCTCTCCTCCTCCACCTCATCTCCTCCTCCCTCGTTTCGCCAAATGAAAATAGTATATTTTTTCCAGATTTCTATCAGGTAAAGCTGTGGGTTTGTTTTCACATGAAAACCCTGTGAAGAATTACACTCGCACTGAACCACCTTACAAATCGGTAACCGGAACGCTACCCAATCAAGATCTTTGATGTGGGGCCAGTGAGATTTGATTGCAAGTTTATGAGGCTTGTACTCTGGAAATACCTATCCCATAAATAAAAGGATATCACTATTGGACTCTTCAATCTAAATTTCAGGAAGTCAGTTCTTGGTTAAAGTCTTTCAAGTCTCACGTGATGGGAGTAATCGATCATTTGAATCAACCTCCTCTTGAGAAGGTAATCTGACGTTTAAGGGGTTACATGAGAACAGCTGACTTGGGGTGTATATCAATAGTGCAATCGTGGCTTCATTTCCTTGTTTCCTCTCCATCTGCATTGATCTGGAAGATATGGATCTGGATGCATTAGGAACTTGCTGTCCAGCAGTTTTATACCAGTGCAGGATAGAGGAAAGGAGACAAAGAGAGGAAACCCCTTAAGACTATCAAGGGGCACCCATAAAGTCCTCTGACTGAGTCACGTCTTCCATACTGAGTAGTGGAGGAGGTTGATTTCTGTGTTATTTCATTGCAGTGAAAGATGCCCCATGAGCTACAATGGGAGTGTATAGGCATCTGTTGCCAAACTTGTGTGAACGATGCCATCCTGTGGACTCTTTCAACACCTTAAAAGACTTGGTATGACTTGGCAAGAGATCTAGCCCTCTTTTCAACTCTAAATCACGATATAAACAAAGATAGAACAAGTCAATTCAAAGTATTTTTTATGTTAAACCCGGCAGAGAATCTTTGAAATTAATAATGCTGCATGTTGACCTTTAAACAACATATTAAAAGACTACATTAAAGTTTCCCCCTTCACAATCATAACACTGATTAGTGGCTGTGCTTTTCAACTTTAACCGACTAGGGTGGTCATATGTGATGCTGCGTTTAGGTGTTACAAGGTTATTACGACTGCCAGAATCACACGTGAGAAGCATTCATTCACCCCGAGAGAGAAGAGGAGAGTTCTCATGATTTGATGCCGACTAAGAACATGACCGTCTGGCTAGAGGCCAAGTTTGAGACACTGCTGGGTTTATGTTAACACACACACACAGATGGATGTGCGCACACACACACACACACACACACACAGAGCGTGAGAGCTGTGCGTGTCCCAGTGGTGCTTGCTGAGGGAGGTGTGTAATGCGTGTTTCCGTGGCTTTTTGCTGTTAAAGAGGTGTGAGGGCAGCTGCGGACTGCAATAAAATCCTAGACAGTCACTGTAACCGTCTTCTTTTTGGGATCTAACTCCTGCAAAACTGGACTTAACTGTATTTTCCCTGCAGGCATTTACAAAGTGTTCATTTACAATGAGCTTTAGAAACCAGACATTGGGATTATCGTATCACCATTACATAGTTAATTAAAAAGGCGACTATGACCAAATCAGCCTTATCTTTACTTTATATTTGGACTCTGTCGTCAAGTCTTTGGCAAGAGCACCGGGAGACATGGTCAAGATCCTGAGGCATTTTACTGTTGTTTTTTTTCTCCACTCTCTCGCCCTCTCTATCTGTCTCAAGACTGATTTGAAAGAAGAAGAAGGGAGAGAGAGAGAGGAGAAAAAAATGAATGGCTAAAAGTTGAGGAGATTCCAGTTTATGTTTGTCTGTCTCTTCCATTACTTTTAGCCACACATGACATCATGGAAAAGAAGTGAGGAGAGGAGAGGAGTGGGTTTGAGGCTGTATTTCTCTCAGCGTCGTTCCTTCGTTTCGCAGGGAGTCCAGGGGGATACATCATTCTAAAAATACACGTTTATATCACTGGATTCCTCAAATACTTTCATCTTCAGACCCTTGTGATGCCAGTGGCATTTAAGCTGGTTTGATTAGGGCTGTGAAGTTGAAAAGCAGAGCGTACAGATATTTCAACGCAGATTAATCATCAGGTGGCTTTAATAAAATGTTCAAACAATCTTGTTTTATCTGGCGCGGGAATGAACTTGGCAGGGACTCACCGTACATACTTACCTATTTATCTGGTATGTATGTTGGTAGAAAATAAGTGATTTACTTTAAAGAGGCCTGTATGTAACTTGAAGTTACAAAAGAAAATAACCAAAATTATTTTTGTTCTTAGATTTACAAAACTCTTGATATGATTTGTTATCTTGTGTGATTGATTCAGCCAATCCAATCAATCTGCTGATCACTGTCGTTAGTATCATTGACATTGTCAACATCTCAGGTGCATTGGTCTAATGCCAATTAAAACCAGTGACCGTGTAGTAGTATGGCAAGCTTTTTACATAGATTCGTTTCAGGAAACGAGGCGTATGTCACGAGTCACTTCTTCACAGGAGAGCCATTTGAACATAAACGTTGTTTTTTTTATCAAAATGCAAAAATGCCTTCTGGAACTTGTGAACTTTCATGTGCCTTAATAACAGCCACGGAAAAAGTCAGCAACCTTCCCGCTAGCCATGATTGCCTGAGATAATGAGTGGGCTGGACATGCCGAGAGATGATTTTGGATTGGTCTGCCATGTAGCACGCTTCTGTCTATAACATGAGCTGGTCAGTATGTGTGGTTAATCCTTTTTAACGCAGCTTTTTTGAAAGATATCACAAAGTAGAACTGCATAAGTGTTTTGAAATCAGTGCAATTACAGTATGATAGCTGAGGAGATGGAGAAAATTATTCTGTTTGATTGCAAATATGCGTCGAAAATAAAAGGCTGTTGTATTAAACACCTGTCTCTGGATTACATCTTCAAACTAAGGGCAACCATGGCATCCGTGACAGAGAGGGAGAAGCGTCCATCCATGTGTACGGGTAAGATAGTCTAGCTAGCTACATTTTCAGATATTCCACATTTCTAATTTTGTCAGAAAGTCATTTTCATTTCAAGTTAAAGTGTACTGTTAGCTAGCTAACGTTAGCTGGCTGGCTCGCTAGCTATCTTTACATGTATGATCTGTTTAGTAATATTATTCATATCTCAGAGCCATTTGCATCGCTAGTTATAGCCTAATGTTAGCTAGCTAACATTGAACCTGGTTGGTAAGCTACTTGCAGATTCATGCAGGTTAGTTACGTTATGAGTTGGGATTATGGTTCATTGTTTAGCTAGCTAGCTAGCTATAGGTCTAAACAAAAGACTCCACTATGCCCATTTCAATAGAATTTTCATGATGTCGATAGACGTTGCTAGTAAATTCACTCTGGCTATCTACTCCGATTTCAGAGCACTCTCGTCCAAGAGTGCCAGAGCACAGAATAAATTACGAATTAACAAACGCTCAACACCCGTTGAATATGGCCGGTGTCAGTAAACATGGTCAAAAAAGCGTAATTAAATAGTTGCCAGCAGCACAGTTGCAGTCACCAACGCTCTGGATAACATAAAACAGCCTAACCAGCTCTGCTAGGGCGAGTAAAATGGTCAGAGTGAGCTGTTCTCTCATTTGTGTCTGGAGGTAGCTAGCAAGCTAGCCAACGTTAGCCAGTTAGCTTGGGTGCTTGACTGCTGTTGTGAGAACGCTCGGATCAACCCTACTCCTCGGCCAGAGCATGCAGTGTGCATTTATGAACTGACAATGTGACAACACTCTGAGATTACAATCGCCCAGAGCACACTAGCAACAAGAGCACACTCTAGCACTCCAGACTAAATTTACAAACACACCCGTAGTATAAACCAGCTTTTAGTCTTGAAATCTTTGGTTGTTTAGTACATGGCCTCACATGTGAATCCTTAAAGAGATGGGTGGGGCTAAAGCTTAAGAGTGTGTGAACGATGGGTGTAGACAAAGAAGAGCTCTCCAGAAGCTGTACCAAAGTAATCAAGGGCCATTTTCTCAAAAGCTTTCAAAGCAGAATTACTTTCCCATTGTTCCTCAACTGTAGTGTATGATATATCATTTTCTAGCTGTGAGTCTCTACTTGTATGCAATGTAAAAAACAACATTTCAAAAAAGGTCACAAATTTTAGTCCTGTTTACATTTTAATTTAATTAGAATTATAACTAATAGTATTAAAACTCACCATTCTTTCCCCCATTGGTTGAGGGATGCTTCCTGGTTGTGTGGTTACTGGGGTCCTTCCTGTCCCAGGGGTCCGCATTGTCCTCTTTAGTCTTTAGGTGTCCAGGACTTTGCCTGTTCTCCTTACTGTGGACAGACAGCTCAGTAGTTTTCACTGCATTCATGTCGCACACTGCAACGCTGTGTTCCCTTCTGGATGACTCCTTTACTGGGGGTCCTCCTGTCAGAGAAAGAGAGGACACATCCTATCACGACTCCATAGGTTGATGTCATAATAACACAGAGGTCACCGTGCTGGATATTGTTGCTGCCTTAGCGTCTGTCAACTCAAGGTTAAAAACAACAACTGGTTAATTCACATCCGACTGACGTCACACGACGAGAAATATACTCCATAGATGCACGTCACACAACGAGAAATCTACGCCTTCACATTTTGAACGACGCTGTGGTTCTAAACCCTGTGGTTCTAAACCATTATGTTAGTGTGTGCTGTTCCAACAGCCCTACAGCATTTTGTATTGTCTTTGGTTTAGAAACCATCTGAGCCTGCTGAGACTGGAGACAGCACAGCGACCAGCACGCTGCATGCGTCTGTTTGTTTACAGAGCTTAAGCCCATGGACACGTCCTGCTTCTCTCGCCATCCACCCTCCACCTCTCCGCCGCCACAGCAGCCAACTTCTTAATTTACAGAATTTACAAAGAGCAGACCTTCTTCCCCCTCTGTGCAAATATTAAACACACCACACTCTCCAGATTCAGGAGCTTTGAGAGCCCCCACAACGTGTCGAGGTGAAAAACGAGGCCCCTCACTCTCGTCCGTAGACTAGCCAAGTCTTCTGTGCTGTTCTGTCTGGGCCCCGTACATCATCATCCACTGAGAGGCCTCACAGGCCACCACAAACATACATCAGTGTTTTCTTTAATAAGCTCTGTTTGGAGAACCACTCTGATGCTTAGAGGACAATCATTCCCTCATATGTGATGCCTCATAAAAATAGCAGAGGTATCAAAAAGCTAGGCTACGTCGGCTGGTCTGCCCGGTTAGAAAGTTCAGTAAGTAAAGGCCAAGATTGGAGGGTGAAAACTATGAAAATTCTTTTGAATAATGAAATTATCAGTTCAAAAGAAAACAATAGTGTAAATGTATAATGAAAACATATTCGAAAGGACTTAAACAAGTGTAACATACTGCACTATGATTCAAATAAACTTTTACGCCACAGCCATTGACCAAACAGCCCTGTGAGGGAGAGGAGAGCCCATCGGAAACATACTTATCTGTGTGGTAAGACAGATACAGTATCTCGTCCCACCGATACGTGTAGCATTCGTTGAGCAGACAAAAAGGGGGCTTGTGTACGGTACATAAACACGAGCTAGGGGGAAACAATAACAAAGGCAAGCATTTACCTCAGAAATAAGACAACACTTACAGTAAATTATCCTCCATAAAACAGCAGAACAGAGAAAACATGCCTTCATGCACTCCTCCTTTAATGAGGTCTTAACTGATGGGCTGGAGGTTGAAAGCCCACCCATCGCCATAGACCGAGGAAGCCCACCCTGGCCATTTTATATAACAGTGACAGCCTAATAAATGCTGGGATGGCTGGGACTGGTGTCCTGTGTGGCCTACATGGCTCAGCTATAGGATGAGAACTACACTTTTTTTTTGTTTGTTATTCCCTAAGTCAATCAGTATTAGGTGGTAGGGGAGAGGTGTGGGTAAATTGAGCCATTTTTACATCCAGCATCACTCCATCAAGGGAAATACAGTATTCTTTCTAACAAAGATATCTGCATATATTTCAGGATGTTGTGTATCCCTGGAAATAATCAGAATTAATGTAAACATTACAGTTTTGAAAACATAGCTTGTCCAAATAAAGTGGTCTCTTGGCTTCAGGACAGGGTAAATTAAGCCGCCTACAAATTTCTGTACTGGATGAAATATTACCACTACCTTTTTATAACCATGTCTATCATTATTTTCCAAACACAATTCAACACAATCGCCTGTTTGTATTTTAACCCTTAAACTTGTGGGAATTGGCCTATATGGATAAGGCTAAATTGAAATGTTTTTTACAGAAAAAATATGAAAATGTGAAACCATGGTAGCAATGAGTGCTAAGCTAGTCGCTCAGTCGGTTCAATTACTTGAATTCCATTTAGTTTTTTTTTTTTGTGAGCCCAACTCACCGTTTCTCTAGAGAGAAATCTAATCATTCAAATCACGAAAGAAATCAACTCAAGAATTATGTGAGACGCTGGGCTGAAGGGAATTGTAGTTTTCACTAAGCAAATACTCAAACTAGTTCAGTGCAGAACATGATAATTACCTACTGTGACAATAATCCATTGA
Source organism: Brachymystax lenok tsinlingensis (assembly GCA_030435695.1). NCBI lineage: Eukaryota > Metazoa > Chordata > Actinopteri > Salmoniformes > Salmonidae > Brachymystax > Brachymystax lenok. The sequence continues at coordinate 25,831,724 of CM059804.1, forward strand.
GCCATTTTTTCCGGCTCAGCCAGAGACTTTTACGCCTGCTATGTTACGTTAGATGCACACAGACTGCAAGAGAGAGGAATGTACACAACACAACGATGAGAGAAAGGGACAGAGACAGTTTGTGAAAGTATGCCTTATCTTCTTTGAAGAACTAGTAAAATTATTTTGTCAGACAGCTCGGCAACAAGCTTAGCTAAATAAGATGACTAAAGACAGAACAGTATGGGGAATACAGAGATAATGTTGTCTGGCTGGCTGGCTGCTACTGCCTGAGCAGAGATGATGACTTTAAGGAATGAAAAATAATAAAGGCATCTAATAAACACAAAGTAATATATAACTGAAATATTGTATTATTTAATAGTAATTACCTATTTTTCTATTTGTGTCTACCCAATGTGGACCTGACAGAGAGAATATAATATTTTCAATGTTTTGGCAATTCAATGTTCACTATTTTTGGCTTTGTAATTTCCATAAAAAAAATATATATATATTTGATATGTCATTATATCATAATGCATTTAATATATACAAAAAAAAATAAAAATTAAACCATGATTATTGTTTTTATAATCACACAGAAAACGATGCTGATAGATAAAATTAATTATGCGAGAAATGGCAGTGGAAATATTGATATTATGACCATCATATCGAAGTAAACTTGGAGTCACACAATGACACGGTGTGTGGTCCTCCCACTATGACTCGGGAAACCATGCAGTTTATTAGGCTACAGATTAAATAAATGATGATGAACTTCACACCGTGGTGAAAGCGCACAGTGATCTTAATGCTCCTTTCCAATAAATATCAAGGGTCTGATTCTGGTGACATGATGATCGATGCTTGACTGCCATTTGACAAATGGCAGTCAAGCCATCTTATCCATAATAATCTCATTATGTAGACTAGCCTACCCACACTGTATCTGCGAGCTGTTGGCTAGAGCACACAGTGCCAAGACCAGAGTAGGCACATTTGCAATTTAACGTAACAATTGTTGTGACAAAATTATTGGTTATTTGAAAACATGATGGAAACACATTGAACTTTCGATTTTTATTCGGTACATGAAAACTTGAGCGAAAAAGTACATTTTGTGTGCATTACATCATCACACACTGATCTTGATCTGTTTGGTGGAAACACACCACTGATGGGAAAATGATCATATTTTCTTTATGCCGATTTTAGAATAATTGCATGAAAATCTGATGCCAATTGGATGGAAACCAACTACTGTTGTTTTTTTTGTGCATTTTACATTTACTGTCCTTTTTTCTGGATACATTCAGTAACATGATAAAAAATATTCCTGGAAAATGTGGGGTAGGTGCAACATAAGACAAAATAATGACAAGGGTTTGAGTGAGAGGACTGACTGGTGTCTCCAAGTGGCCACACACCTCTCCAAAGTGTGCACAGAAGTGTCTTCAACTATCAAGTATTTTATATATTTTTTCCTAGCTGTGCCGTTTAGGAACTACACCAAGCACACTTGTAGTTGTTTCATTTGAAACACAACCCTGCAATCACATATTTACTGTTGTTGTTTACGCAATCAAAAAACAGTCCATTATAAATCGCAATCTGGAAGGCATGATTTGAAAGCTTGTTCTATTGCCAATATGACTAGCTAAATTATAAAATACAATCTAACAATGTTAGGCTTCACAAGGCAATTTAGAGAAACAGAGTTATGAGTACATTCAGGTGCGTGTGCCCGGCAAATTGTTCTTCACAACAAACAAACATAGACTCATTCTGTTCAGAACAACCCAGGGTATGACACCATGTCATCTTGTAACTCTACATCAAACATAGTGATCATAAAGCATAGTGTCTTACAAGCATTTCGCTACACTCGCATTAACATCTGCTAACCATGTGTATGTGACAAATAAATTTGATTTGATTTAAACGTTGACACTGTATATGACATTAGTTTTTATGATTTGGAAATGTGAAGTACACATTTGTTTGGCTTGCTTGTACGACATCAAAGCGGTATTTACTATAATCCTCAACGTCTCATCTTTCAAAATACAGTCCTCTTAAGTTCAGAACGGCTGTCAGTCGAAACCCCTACGTCGCTGTGAAGCGCAGAGCCAGAGCTCTGACGTCATGTATAGCATGTTACTGTACAGCCACTACGTTCCAATTTATTAGTGCCCAAATCTGCACTTTGTAACCTGTATACGGGTACAAGTGTAAAGGGTTAACACCTAACAAACTTTTTAAATACATTTAACATAGGCCATGCCCTGTTGTTACCTCATATCCCAGTGAACTTGCAATTGGCTCAAACATTGGCTCAACTTACTCCAAGATAAAACATTTATACTATATTAGCCTACACAGCTACAAGGATGCACTTTCATGCTAGGTAGGACCTCATATTGAAGCTTATATATAGAACAATATAAAAATGATCTACCTTGGTTTAGATACAAGCATCATGAATCCTGGTGAAAATTTGTGTTCTTTATTTTTTACCTAACTTGTTTACCATTTTCTCCATGTGTTTTCTTCCTTCACAGACTCCATGAAAGGATGACCTCTTCCTAAATATGTGGTCAAATTATACATTTTGTGTATGGTTTCCTAGAAACAAGAGTGGCTCTGCTTACCCATTTGGCTCAGCTTACCCCACTCCCCTACAGTCAATGTGATGAATCATTGGAAAAGCTCCAAAGTAGCTCTAGAACTATAATGAGTTCTAATTCTATGTTCTGAGCTCAACTCTAGATATGTGGCCAGGCAATAGGTCTTGGGTAAGGTGGGAGTGAAGTGCACGATGTGGCTAAGTGGCTCAAGCCACCCAACTCTGACGCTGCAAAAAAACGAGACCCCCTCATATAAATACTTTTATTTTATTGTCTGATGTTATCTGGATGCTTAGAGTAACCGGAGACCTGAGCTACAGACCAATCAGAGGTAAGAAACGTAGACTTCTGAAATGTAGACTTCCATCTAGGTGTAAAGAGGGCCTCCTATTTTTCCCTTCAGTATGGGGGACGACCTGTGTGTTATCTTCATTTCTAACGACTAACAGATAGAGTCGTGAAGAGTAAGTCACTGTCTTTTCATTAGACATGGTGCAGTTTCTCCCTCTTCTCCTGACCTTATCAATTCCCTTAGTTTGGGGGTAGACCCCTGGATGTATTATCGTCCACTCTCTCTAATGAAAAACAGATTGAGGAGTAATCCGAGTGAGTCTCCTGTCATTAGGTATCTGTGTCATCTGTGCCACGTTTCACGTTTCAGTGACTGTAATGGTTATTTTAGGAATATATGCCGTAAAGCATTAGTGTCAGTTTGTTTGTGTGGTCAAAGTAGATGTTATTGTCATTAGGTATCTGTGTCATCTGACACGTTACACATTTTCAGTGCCTGCAATTTTTTTTTAAGATCAGATTTAATATTGCAGATAGATTGAGGCTTCCATCAATGTAATTGTCTGCATCATTTTCAATACCGCATATATATTTTTTGGTAAATATACAGCTTTGTAAAAAATTAAGAGACGTTTTTCTGGTTTTACTATTTATAGGTATGTGTTTAGGTAAAATTAACATTTTTGTTTTATTCTATAAACTACTGACAACATTTCTCCCAAATTCCCACCAAAATATTGTCATTTAGAGCATTTATTTGCAGAAAATGGTCACAATAACAAACTGGTCACAATAACAAAAAAGATGCAGTGTTGTCAGACACTGCAGAACACAATACTAATGGTTTAACTTAAGAAGAGTTCAGAAATCAATATTTGGTGGAATTACCCTGATTTTCAATCACAGCTTTCATGAGTCTTGGCATGCTCTCCAACAGTCTTTCACATTGATGTTGGGTGACTTTATGCCACTCCTGGCGCAAAAATTCAAGCAGCTCGGCTTTGTTTGATGGCTTGTGACCATACATCTTCCCATTGATCACATTTCAGATGTTTTCAATGGGGTTCAGGTCTGGAGATCAGGACCCAGGTCATCACCGATCCTCCACCAAATTTCACAGTGGGTGCAAGACCTGGAGAGGCCTACAAGCCACAGTGTCTCACACCCACTGTGAAATTTGTTGGAGGATTGGTGATGATCTGGGGGTGCTTCAGCAAGGCTGGAATCAGTCACGTACAAGGTTGTCCTGGAAGAAAACTTGCTTCCTTCTGACAACTTTCCCCAACTCTGACGATTGGTTTTTCAAGCTGGACAATGCCACATACCACACAGCCAGGTCAATCAAGGTGTGGATGGAGGACCACCAGATCAAGACCCTGCCTGGCCTTTTTTTATTTGGAATTTGGCAGAAATGTTGTCAGTAGTTTATAGAATAAAACAAAAATGTGACTTTTACCCAAACACATACCTATAAATAGTAAAACCAGAGAAACTAATAATTTTGCAGTGGTCTCTTAATTTTTTCCAGAGTTGTAGATATAAAATATAAATCTTTTTTATATATATTTCCTTTATTATTTTCCCCTAACCCTACTCGGTAGGGGTGGTATACAGAAAATATCCCTATTTGGTAAAATACCAACACTCAGACCATGAGAAATAAGATTCTCTGGTCTGATGAAACCAAGATTGAACTCTTTGGCCTGAATGCCAAGCGCCACGTCTGGAGGATACCTGGCACCATCCCTACAGAGAAGGATGGTGGTAGCAGCACCATGAGTTGGGGATGTTTTTCAGCTGCAGGGACTGGGAGACTAGTCAGGATCAAGGCAAAGATTAACAGAGCAAAGTACAAGGAGATCCTTGATGAAAACCTGCTCCAGGACCTCAGACTGGGGCAAAGGTTCACCTTCCAACAGGTCAACAACCCTAAGCACACGGCAAAGACAATGCAGAAGTCTCTCTTTATGTCCTTGAGTGGCCCAGCCAGAGCCGGACTTGAACCCGATCGAACATCTCTGGAGAGACCTGAAAATAGCTGTGCAGCAACTCTCCCCATCCAACCTGACAGAGCTTGAGATGATCTCTAGAGAAGAATGGGAGAAACTCCCCAAATACAGGTGTGCCAAGCTTGTAGAGTCATACCCAAGACGATAATTCTGTAATCGCTGCCGAAGGTACTTCAACAAAGTACTGAGTAAGGGTCTGAATACTTAGAGTTGAAGTCGGAAGTTTACATACACCTTAGCCAAATACATTTCAATTCAGTTTTTCACCATTCCTGACATTTAATCCTAGTAAAAATTCCCTGTCTTAGTAGATGTCATAATCAACTTGCCAAAACTATAGTTTGTTAACAAGACATTTGTGGAGTAACATGCTATACAGAACTGAAAAAGTGCGAGCAAGGAGGCCTACAAACCTGATTCAGTTACACCAGCTCTGACAGGAGAAATGGGCCAAAATTCACCCAACTTATTGTGGGAAGCTTGTGGAAGGCTACCCGAAACGTTTGACCCAAGTTAAACAATTTAAAGGCAATGCTACCAAATACCAATTGAGTGTATGTAACTTCTGAACCACCGGGAATGTGATTAAAGAAATAAAATCTGAAATAAATAATTCTCTCTACTATTATTCTGACATTTCACATTCTTAAAATAAAGTGGTGATCCAAACTGACCTAAGACAGGGATTTTTTACTAGGATTAAATGTCAGGAATTGTGAAAAACTGAGTTTAAATGTATTTGGCTAAGGTGTATGGAAACTTCCAACTTCAACTGTATATGCTAACATGCATCTATAGATACAGTGCAGCAATATTTGAATGTAGCAACCATTTGTTTCTCAAAACCATTACAAACTGTCTAAATACAAAATCTGGAGTGAATCTGACATATGGTTCATGAGGAGAAGATTATTGCAGATGATTTTGAGGATTAGCATTACATACGCAAATAATGAGTTGTTAATAGTTTAATTGTTTTTTTAGATATCAATACCAAATTCAGTGTGGTTCATCTTGGGGACGTGCATGATAGTGTTGACAAGTTTCAAGTTGATACGCCATTGTGGTTTAAAAGGACACAAAATCTCATTTTTGATTTGTCATCTTTTGACCATCTCTTAGCATGTCTCAAGACAGGTCTTGAGAAAAAAAAGTGAACTAAGAACAGATATAGCCCTTGGTTCACTCCAGACCTGACTGCCCTTGACCACCACAAAAAACGCACTGCACTAGCTTCGAATGGTCCCCGTGCTATGCAACTTTTCAGGGAAGTCAGGAACCAATACACACATTCAGTTAGGAAAGCAAAGGCATTTTTTTCAAACAGAAATTTGCATCCTGCATCACTAATTCCAAAAGGTTTTGGGACACGGTAAAGTCCATGGAGAATAAGAGCACCTCCTCTCACTGCACTGAGGCTAGGAAACACTGTCACCACTGATAAATCCATGATAATCGAGAATTTCAATAAGCATTTCTCTACGGCTGGCCACGCTTTCCACCTGGCTACCCCAACCCCGGCCAACAGCTCTGCACCCCCTGCAGAAACTGGCCCAAGCCCCCCCCCTCCCCCCGCTTCTCCTTCACCCACATCCAGACAGCTGATGTCCTGAGAGAGCTGCAGAATGTGGATCTCTACAAATCAGCTGGGCTAGACAATCTGGACCCTCTCTTCCTAAAATTATCTGCCGCCATTGTCGCAACCCCAACCCGCAACTCTGTTCAACCTCTCTTTCGTATTGTCTGAGATTCCTAAAGATTGGAAAGTGGCCGCGGTCAACCCCCTCTTCAAAGACACTCTAGACCCAAACTGTTACTGATCTATATCCATCCTGCCCTGCCTTTCTAAAGTCTTCGAAAGCCAAGTGAACAAACAAATCACTGACCATCTTGAATCCCACCGTGCCTTCTCCGCTATGCAATCAGGTTTTCCCGAGCTGGTCACGGGTACACCTCAGCCACACTCAAGGTCCTAAACAATATCATAACCACCATCGATAAAAACAGTACTGTGCAGCCGTCTTCATCGACCTGGCCAAGGCTTTCGACTCTGTCAATCACCGTATTCATATCGGCAGACTCAACAGCCTTGGTTTCTCTAATGACTGCCTCACCTGGTTCACTAACTACTTCTCAGATAGAGTTCAGTGTGTCAAATCGGAGGGCCTGTTGTCTGGACTTCTGGCAGTCTCTATGGGGGGTGCCACAGGGTTCAATTCTCAGGCCGATTTCACTCTTGCTGAGGGTGATTCTTTGATCCACCATTACGCAGACGGCACCATTCTGTATACATCTGGCCCTTCTTTGGACACTGTGTTAACAAAATTCCAAACGAGCTTCAATGCCCCACAAAACTCCTTCCGTGGCCTCCAACTGCTCTTAAACGCTAGTAAAACTAAATGCATGCTCTTCAACCGATCGCTTCCCTCACCCGCCCGCCCAACTAGCATCACTACTCTGGACGGTTCTGACTTAGAATATGTGGACAACTATAAATACCTAGGTGTCTGGCTAGACTGTAAACTCTCCTTCCAGACTCATTAAGCATCTCCAATCCAAAATTACATCTAGAATCGGCTTCCTATTTCGCAACAAAGCATCCTTCACTCATGCTGCCAAACAGCATGTCATGCTGACTATCCTGCCGATCCTTGACTTCCGGCGATGTCATTTACACTCTACTCAGCAAATTGGATGTAACCTACCACAGTGCCATCCGTTTTGTCACCAAAGCCCCATAAACTACCCACTATTGCGACCTGTATGCTCTCGTTGGCTGGTCCTCGCTACATATTCGGCGCCAATCTCAGCTCACTGGTCACCATAGCAACACCCAGTCGTAGAACGCACTCCAGCAGGTATATTTTACTGGACATCCCCAAAGCCAACACTTCCTTTGGCTGCCTTTCCTTACAGTTCTCTGCTGCCAATGACTCGAACGAATTGCAAAAAATCACTGAAGTTGGAGACTTATATCTCCCTCACTAACTTCAAGCTTTGGCTGTCAGAGCTGCTTACCGATCGCTGCAGCTGTACACAGCCCATCTGTAAATAGCCCATCCAACCAACTACCTACTTCATCCCAATATTTGTTTTTTGTTTTTTTCTGCTCTTTTGTACACGAGTATTTCTACTTGCACATCCTCATCTGCACATCTATCACTCCAGTGTTAATTGCTACTTAGCCACTATGGCCTATGTATTGCCTTACCGCTTTACTTCATTTGCACACACAGTATAAAGATGTTATATTGTGTTATTGACTGTACGTTTGTTTATCTGTAACTCTGTGTAGTTGTTTTTATCATACTGCTTTGCTTTATCTTGGTCAGGTCGCAGTTGTAAATGAGAACAAGTTCTCAACTGGCCTACCTGGTTAAATAAAGGTGAAATACAAAATATATATGAAAAAACTCCACATTTCACTCCACATTGGTTGTGATTTGGTACTGTGGCTCATGAGAAGATAATTCTGAAAGTATTTTTTGCACATTTTAACATATTAGCTTATGTGCTAATATACATCTATTGGTATTGTGTAGCCATCTTTGAATGCATCAACACTATTTCTTCAAACTATTTAGAGACTATTATGATGAGTCAAAAGACCACATTTGGAGTAAATCTGACTTTTAGTCCATGATACATTTTTGAGGGATTATTTTAAGCATTAGCGCAAAGGCCCCACAAAGGCCCTGAGTTGAACATAGGTTCCAATCTTACAAAAAGCGCTTCACACATCTAAGATATACTCCAAATCCTCTCTATCAGTTTCTGGGTCCTCTCATTGACAAATTATTATTTTGAGTGGTTTCTCCAGGAATGTTTTCTTTCCTTTTGTATCATTCCTGATTCTCTCACACTCTCTCTTTTCTTATTTCTGTTCTTCCCCCTGTTGGACCACCAGCTGGGCTGAGGGCTGACTGGCTGGCTAGCTACATTTATTTATGTTGGGGTTAAGCCAGGACTTCCACCACTGATTGGGAATTTACTGAGGAATTAATAGAGGGATTCTCTGTTGAAGCTAATTAGCATATTTTTGTTGCTTATCATATTCTATTATAGTACTATGAAGTATGTGCTCATATTTTTTAACTAGGTTATTTGGATGCACCTATTGTAAGCTGCTGTAAATACTATTATCTGCTAAATGATTCCAAATGTAGCAGTTGTATGGCTTCTTATCCTGAGCTGATTCTATATTTAACTGCTTCAGACTTTGCACTACCATGACTTACTTACTTCGAACACTTAACAGAGTCTGAAATAAATACATTATTCTGGTCCATGTTTGTGGTTTGCCCCAAATATAAAACAGGCCCCAGTGGAGCTTTTGAGTATCTGTAATTAGCATATTGCCCTCTCCTACTAATATGGTGTGTATTCTCAGAGTATTTCCCTGTGGTCTTACAATGTCTAACGTGACCTAATGCTTCCTGCTGGACAATCCATAGAGCTAATGAAGAAGGAGAGGATGAAGTAGCCTGAATCCAGCAGCATGATGGGTAATATGAGGATGACAATGTATCAATGAGTGGTGACATACACTGTTTCAAACATAGACATAGAATGCATTCATATTCGAGTTCACATTCTCATTCTATGTTAAGAATTATGTCATTCTTTGGTTTTAAATTGATACAGTACCCCCTGGCAAGGCGCAGGCATGTTTTTATCTCAAACTGTACAATCCAATGTTAGCAGCCAACATTGTCATAGTCTGTGATTTGTGTAATAGACGACTACAACCGGAGCCCTTCCACGTGCTCGAGAGAGAAAGAATGTTAAAAAAAGATGGTGTTTCAGGATTTGTTTGAAAGTAAATAGACTTTGGACTAATGAAAAGGTACTGGTTCTATGTACGCCTCGCTTTGCAGCTCCGACAAGTTGTTATTAAATGATTTTTTAACAGAGGATTTGGCAAGATTTAGAACTTTTGCCATTCTATAATAAACAATGGCATGGACCATATTGAAAATATTTACTTAATTTTCCAAAGTGACTTATGGCAACACTGGCCACTAAACAGAGTGTCGTGAGTGTTATGGCGTCAGGTGCCACGGACTGTATAAATACCGCCTGTACACTTGTTTATAGGAAAAGCCCATCTGGCTTTGGCTAACACAGGCAGCCCGCTCTGGTGACCCCTCGGCTTGTTCGAATGGAAAATATAACAGGAGTATTGCTAAGCGGGGATTGCAGTTACAGCAGTCAATTGTCAAGTGACGGACAAGATAATGTTGTAAAATACTGCAGACTCCAGATCTGAAAACCAAGCCCCTCTCCCAACGAGTAAACACACCGACAGGAGGCTTTTGAAGAACTATCCAGGGGAAAAGGTTATTGTCTCTCTTTTTCATTCCTCCCATTTTGGGGGGTTTATAAATGAATACAGAGTTATAGAAGCTTAGCAAAATAAAAAAGTTCAAGTAGGTGATGACTGGACGAGTGAACCAAATACAGTTGAAGTTGGAAGTTTACATACACTTAGGTTGGAGTCATTAAAACTTGTTTTTCAACCACTCCACACATTTCTTGTTAACAAAATATAGTTTTGGCATGTCGGTTAGGACATCTACTTTGTGCATGACACAAGGCACTTTTCCAACAATTGTATACAGACAGATTATTTAACTTATAATTCACTGTATCACAATTCGAGTGGGTCAGAAGTTTACATACACTAAGTTGACTGTGCCTTTAAACAGCTTGGTAAATTCCAGAAAATGCTAATTGACATCATTTGTGTCAATTGGAGGTGTACCTGTGGATGTATTTGAAGGTCTACCTTCAAACTCAGTGCCTCTTTGCTTGACATCATGTGAAAATCAAAAGAAATCAGCCAAGACCTCAGAAATAAAATTGTAGACCTCCACAAGTCTGGTTCATCCTTGGGAGCAATTTCTAAATGCCTGAAGGTACCACGTTCATCTGTACAAAAAATAGTAAGCAAGTATAATCACCATGGGACCACGCAGCCGTCATACTGTCTCCTTGAGATGAGCGTACTTTGGTGCGAAAAGTGCAAATCAATTACAGAACAACAGCAAAGGACGTTGTGAAGATGCTGGAGGAAACAGGTATAAAAGTATCTATATCCACAGTAAAACAGGTCCTATATCGACATAACCTGAAAGGCCGCTCAGCAAGGAAGAAGCCACTGCTCCAAAAGCCAGACTACGGTTTGCAACTACACATGGGGACAAAGATTGTACTTTTTGGAGAAATGTCCTCTGGTCTGATGAAACAAAAATAGAACTGTTTGGCCATAATGACCATCGTTATATTTGGAGGAAAAATGGGGAGGCTTGCAAGCCGAAGAACAACATTCCAACCGCGAAGCACGGGGGTGGCAGCATCATATTGTGGGGGTGCTTTGCTGCACGAGGGACTGGTGCACTTCACAAAATAGGTGGCATCATGAGGAGGAAAATTATGTGGATATATTGAAGCAACATCTCAAGACATCAGTCAGGAAGTTAAAGCTTGGTCATAAATGCGTCTTCCAAATGGACAATGACCCCAAGCACACTTCCAAAGTTGTGGCAAAATGGCTTAAGGACAACAAATTCAAGGTATTGTAGTGGCCATCACAAAGCCCTGACCTCAATCCTATAGAACATTTGTGGGCAGAACTGAAAAAGTGTGTGCGAGCAAGGAAGCCTACAAACCTGACTCAGTTACACCAGCTCTGTAAGGAGGAATGGGCCAAAATTCACCCAAATTATTGTGGGACGCTAGTGGAAAGGTACCCGAAACATTTGATCCAAGTTAAACAATTTAAAGGCAATGCTACCAAATACTAATTGAGTGTATGTAAACTTCTGACCCACTGGGAATGTGATGAAAGAAATAAAAGCTGAAATAATTCATTCTCTCTACTATTATTCTGACATTTCACATTCTAAAAATAAAGTGGTGATCCTAACTGACTTAAGACAGGGAATTTTTACTTGGATTAAATATCAGGAATTGTGAAAAACTGAGTAGTTAGGGAGCGGCGGCAGTGTTGGGAGTTTTGGAGAGTCTGGCGTGCACAAAGTAAAATGCCTGCCACTCAGGCCCAGAAAGGATATGCACATAATTAGTACTATTGGATAGAACACACTCTGAAGTTTCTAAAACTGTTAAAATAATGTCTGTTGGTATAACAGAACTGATATGGCAGGCAAAAACCTGAGCAAAATCCATCCAGAATTTTTTTGTGACATGCCTTATTTTCCAATTGTTGTTTATGGGATCTGCAGTAATCCAGGACCCAGGTTGCAGAACCTATGGATTCCACTAGATGTCAACAGTCTTTAGACAAGGTTTGATGAGTTTACCTTGAAAAACAGCCGAATAGAAGAAGATTATGTAGGTGGTGAGAGGAAGTGATTTCTGTCTGTGGCACGAGGCATCCGGGAGCGCGCACCTCTGTATTTTACTTTACTATCGTTCAGGATATTATCTGTGTGAAATATAATAGTTAATAAACATAATAGTGTAGCTAAGGATCGATTATAAACGTGGTTTGATTTGTTTGGACACAGTTTATAGGTATATTTTTACCGGTCTCTGTGTCTTCTATATTGGGCGAGTGAACGGTGGATTTTCTGAACAGAACGCGCCAATCAAACTAAGATTTATGGATATAAATAGGGACTTTTTCTAACAAAAGGAACATTGGATGTCTTGCTTGGACACTTCGATTGGCCTCAGCAGAAGATCATCAAAGGTAAGCAATTTATTTTAGCTCTTTTTATGTGTTTTGTGACACCCGCGCTGGTGTTATTGTTATGCTAATATGGGAAGTACATGGGGTGCTGTCCTCAGACAATCAAATGTTGTGCTTTCGCCGTAAAGCCTTTTTGAAATCTGACAACTGTCACGTTTCACTTCTGAGGGACAGACCAAAGGCGCGATGTAGCCAGAATACATGATTTAATAAATCACGGGAACAAGGCGGAACAAAACAAAGAGCGGAGAAACGTAACGATGAACATAACTGAACAAACAAACACAGCTATGAACATACAATAACCCACGAACCCAGAGTGAAACCTACTAGCCTAAATATGGTTTCCCAATTAGAGACAACGACACACAGCTGCCTCTAATTGGGAACCATGTCTGTATAGAAATACGACACCTAGAATGAACAAACCCTACACAAAGACAAAACCAAAGCGCTCCAGCCTGAAACTCAGGGACTGGGGCGTTACAGTATTTACCCAAAGCGCGGACTCCGGACGGCGCGAAAAAATCTGTGAGGGGTCTTGAGATGGTCGCTTTGTCCCAGGTGGAGGCTCGGTGCTGGCCGTGCTGGTCTGACATCCAGAACCGGAGGGCCCTGGGCCTTCTCCTGGAACTCTGGTGCGTGGAGTTGGAACTGGCCGTGCTGGACTCGTGATGCTCACTGGAGCAGCTGGTGCGTGGAGCAGGAACTGGCAGTACTGGACTCGTGATGCTCACTGGGACTCTGGTGCGTGGAGCAGGAACTGGCAGTACTGGACTCGTGATGCTCACTGGGACTCTGGTGCGTGGAGCAGGAACTGGTCGTACTGGACTCGTGATGCTCACTGGGACTCTGGTGCGTGGAGCAGGAACTGGTGCGTACTGGACTCGTGATGCTCACTGGAACTCTGGTGCGTGGAGCAGGAACTGGCAGTACTGGACTTGTGATGCTCACTGGAACTCTGAGTGCGTGGGCAGGAACTGGCAGTACTGGACTTGTGATGCTCACTGGAACTCTGGTGCGTGGAGCAGGAACTGGCAGTACTGGACTTGTGATGCTCACTGGAACTCTGGTGCGTGGAGCAGGAACTGGCAGTACGGACTAGTGATGCTCACTGGTACTCTGGTGCGTGGAGCAGGAACTGGTCGTACTGGACTCTCTGAGCGCTGCGGGGAGCTTGGTGCGGCGGGCCGGGACAGGGCGTGCTGGACTCTCTGAGCATGCGGGGAGCTTGGTGTGCGGGCCGGGACAGGGCGTGCTGGACTCTCTGAGCGCGCAGGGGAGCTTGGTGCGGCGGGCGGGACAGGGCGTGCTGGACTCTCTGAGCGCCGCGGGGAGCTTGAGTGCGGCGGGCCGGGACAGGGCGTGCTGGACTCTCGGAGGCGCCACGTGGAGCTGGAGTGCGGCGGGCGGAACAGGGCGTGCTGGACTCTCGGGCGCCGGGGAGCTTGGTGCGTGAGCGGAACAGGGCGTGCTGGACTCTCGGAGGCGCCGCGGGGAGCTTGGTGCGCGGGGCGGAGCAGGGCGTGCTGGACTCTCTGAGCGCCGCACGGGGAGCTTGGTGCGGCGGGCGGGCAGGGCGTGCTGGACTCTCGGGCGCCGCGGGGAGCTGGAGTGCAGCGGGCGGAGCAGGGCGTGCTGGACTCTCGGGCGCCAGCGGGGAGCTGGAGTGCGCGGGGGCCGGGCAGGGCGTGCTGGACTCTCGGGCGCCACGGGAGGCTGGAGTGCGTGGAACAGGGACTGGGCGTGTAGACACCACTACGGACTGGGATCTTGGAACACGGAACAGGGATCTTGGAGCAGCAGAACAGGGATCTTGGAGCAGCGGAACAGGGATCTTGGAGCAGCGGAGACAGGGATCTTGGAGCGTGGAACAGGGATCTTGGAGCGTGGAACAGGGATCTCGGGGCGTGGAACAGGGATCTCGGAGCGTGGAACAGGGATCTCGGAAGCGTGGAACAGGAGTCTCGGGCGTGGAGCGAGGACTGGGCGTGTAAAACCTCTACCCGGACCGGGGAACCTGATATGGAGAGCCGACACCATATCTCCAGCTAGCTCACTAACCCTGGCCTCATGGGTGAGTGGAGCTGGAATCTCTCGGACTGGGCTGTGGATCCGTGCCGGAGAATTCTGCCCGTGAGACCACAGGATAACATGGACCCAAAGGCGCACTGGAGACCTGGCTGCATGAAAGCTGGCACCACTCTCCCAGGTAGCACACAGACCTCGGCCCGACCAATGAGTGGCGCTGGGATCTCTCGCACTGGGCTGCGGACACGTACCGGAGACACCGCTGCGGAACTGGGCAGGATATCCGGGTCCCAGGGCGCACCAGGAGACTTAGCGGCGCCAGAGCAGGCACCACTCTTCCTGGCTGAGCAACCGTTTACCCGACTGATGAGTGGGCGGGAATCTCTCGCACCGGCCTCTGACTCCGTGTAGAAACCGTGCGCCAATACAGCATAACGGTGTCCCCTCGGTCTGGCGTTCTCCCCCAACGCTCTCTCCACAAGGCACGAGGAGTTGGCTCAGGAGTCCCTCCTGAACGGCCAACCTCTCGTGTGCCCCCAAAAGTTTCTTGCAGGACTGCCCTTACGGGCTTCCCTAGCCAGCGAGGTTCGAAACCTGCCACTCACCGGATCCCATGCTCCCATCCGATCCTCACACCTGCGGCTCCGCCGCGCTGCTTCCAGTTCCTCTCTGGGTCGGCGATACTCCCCAGGCTGGTCCCAAAGCACTCCCATAGAATAGCTCCTTCTCCCAAGACCTAAGCTCCCGGGTCTCTCGCTGCTTAGTCTTTGTTTGAGTGGGTTATTCTGTCACGTTTCACTTCTGAGGGACAGACCAAGGCATAGCGATGTAGCCAGAATACATGATTTAATAAATCACACGGGAACAAGGCGGAACAAAACAAGAAACGGAGAAGCGTAACGATGAACATAACTGAACAAACAAACACAGCTATGAACATACAATAACCCACGAACCCAGAGTGAAACCTACTAGCCTAAATATGGTTCCCAATTAGAGACAACGACACACAGCTGCCTCTAATTGGGAACCATTCTCTTTATAGAAATACGACACCTAGAATGAACAAACCCTACACAAAGACAAAACCAAAACGCTCCAGCCTGAAACTCGGGACTGGGCGTTACAACAACGCTGTGAGATTGCCAAGAGTCTAAGTTTTTGAAGAGTGTGCAACACTTGTATTTTTATGAATGTTTTATAATACTACATTTGCATTTTGAATTTGGCGCTCTACATTTTTCCGGATGTTGTCAAGGATGGGGCGCTAGCGCCCCACTGCTGCTTAATTATCCCCAAGAGGTTAAATCTATTTGGCTAAGGTGTATGTAAACTTCCAATTTCAACTGTATGTATTTTCTGCTTGTTTCATTGATATCTAGCTATGCGGGGAGAGAGTCATTATCCTGTTGAAAGCCAAATGATAGTCCCACTAAGCACAAACCAGATGGGATGGCGTATCACTGTAGAATTCTGTGGTAGCCATGCTTTTTAAGAGTGCCTTGAATTCTAAATAAATCACAGACAGTGTCACCAGCAAAGCATCCTCCTCCATGCTTTACGGTGGAAAATACACATATGGAGATCATCCATTCACCCACAACGCATCTCACAAAGACACCGCGGTTGGAACCAAAAATCTCCAATTTGGACTCCAGACCAAAGGACAAATTTCCACAGGTCTAATGTCCATTGCTAGTGTTTCTTGGCCCAAGCAAGTCTCTTCTTCTTATTGGTGTCCTTAGTAGTGGTTTCTTAGCAGCAATTCGACCATGGAGGCCTGATTCACACAGTCTCCTCTGAACAGTTGATGTTGAGATGGGTCTGTTACTTGAACTCTTTGAAGCATTTTTTTTGGTCTGCAATTTCTGAGGCTGGTAACTCTAATGAAATGATCCTCTGCAGCAAAGGTAACTCTGGGTCTTCCATTCCTGTGGCGATCCTCATGAGAGCCAGTTTCATTACAGCGCTTGATGGTTTTTGCGACTGCACTTGAAGAAACTTTAAAAGTTCTTGACATTTTCCAGATTGACTGACCTTCATGGCTTAAAGTAATGATGGACTGTTGTTTCTCTTTGTTTATTTGAGCTATTCTTGCCATAATATGGACTTGGCCTTTTACGAAATAGGGCTATCTTCTGTAGACCCCCCCTACCTTGTTACAACACAACTGATTGGCTCAAACGCATTAAGAAGTAAAGAAATTACACAAATTAACTTCTAAGAAGGCACACCTGTTAATTTAAATGCATTCCAGGTGACTAGCTCATGCAGCTGGTTGAGAGAATGCCAAGAGTGTGCAAAGCAAAGTCTTTAAGGCAATGGGTGGCTATTTGAAGAATCTGTTTTTTGGTTACTACATGATTCCATATGTGTTATTTCATAGTTTTAATGTCTTCACTATTATTCTACAATAAAGAAAAACCTTTGAATGAGTAGGTGTTCTAAAACTTTTGACCGGTAGTGTATTACTCAGCAACAACATTGGAAAGGCAACAGTTATTATTGCTGAACGGTAAATCAAAGACAATATTTTCTTAAATATATGTGGGTTTTTCTATCAAAGCAAATTTGATTCAGTTCATGATTCAGATCTTCACATGGTGACAGAAACAAACTGAAACTGTCTCCATTCTCTAAATCAGTTCTCAGTGATGTGCTGTAAGCAAATAAACAACTGTAGAAACGATCTCTGCGTTCAATCCACAACAGCGCCAACCTACCATCTCCCCTCATTCTCCTAAATCTCAGACTTATTCGAGGTCATTCAACAAAGGATTATGAAGCTTATTCATTTGGAAAGATATTACACAAACCAAGCTTTTTTGTTAACTTTTACCTTTTTTATGACCATTGGTGGTTTAGTCTAGTGGGCTCCTAAAAGGCGGTGTGTCTGACAGCTGATACATACCCTTCTGTAACTTATGGCAGATTACAAATGTAAACTGCTGGGGAGAGTTCACAGGTCAGATGTTTTAAATAAACAGGCACAGGGTGGAAAAAATAACTGTTTGGGTGTATATCAGTAGAGAGGATGTCTTTGTCACTACCTACACTAACTGAAAAACAGTGTGTAGGTGAGGCTATGTTATGATGGGAGGGACAATTGAGACGGAGAGCATAGAATGTGCTCTGGAAGATATGACAAAAAAATCAAAGGCTTTTTTCTCATCATAGTGTGCACACCATTTCAGAACCCGAAAATACAAATAAACCAATCAATTGTTGAAATGATTTCCTCACCTGTTTGTAAAGTGGTTGAGTATGTATCTGTGATGGACATGACATGAGGCAGCAACACAGAAGCTACTATGTCTGTGATCTATCTAACAACGCAGCTGCAGCTTCTAGTATTCCCCTCCTTCAACACTGTTTAGCTCTATGGGCTTCATAGGCATCAATCACCAGAGGAATTGGGCCGGGGTGTTTCATCAACACTCTACACAGCAAAACAGTGAAGGATGTCCCAGGCCAGGACCACTTATGCGTAAATTCAACAGAAAATAACTAGAATACCCTGCACTAAGAGCTTGCGTATGTCTGGCCACAAACGCCAAGAAAGATTAAGATATCTGAGAAAAGAGGATTCTCTAATACTTTACAGTTCACCAGATGTAGCTCGGGTGTTATGACAAATATACTAACCATGAATCCATCAACTCCTCCCTTCCAATACGTACCGAATACATCAAAGACTTTAGACACGTGATATGGGGCAACTAAAAACTCATACACCTCTACATTCCCGAATTCTGCAACGCTGCTGGGTTTTTCACGCTCAACAGTTTCCCGTGTGTATCAAGAATGGTCCACCACCCAAAGGACATACAGCCAACTTGACACAACTGTGGAACAGGGGCCAGCATCCCCGTGGAACACTTTTGACACCTTGTAGAGTCCATACCCGGCTGTTCTGAGGGCAAAAGGGGAACTCAATATTAGGAAGGTATACTCATTGTATATTATGGATTCCGCATCAAGTGCTTTCCAACACAATACAAGCAGAAGACATTACATAACTCTGAGCTCAAGGAGCAGGCAACTCAGGGATGTCAAAATCCCAGAGCTGCTCTCTTAAATCCACTGATTGAATACTACCGGGTAGTCTCTTCCAGCATGTCAACCAGCCCCAGCCAGCTAGAGCAGCGGCTGTGGCGCACACACACACACACACACACACACACACACACACACACACACACACACACACACACACACACACACACACACACACACACACACACACACACACACACACACACACACACACACACACTGACTTTAGTTATATGTTTGTCAGACGTGCTGTGCATGTTTTCCTAATGATAAACGCTGAAGGATGTTCCTTAGCCTCACTGTCTCTCCCAGCTACTGCTCATGTGATGTGTAACACAGTGTAACAGTGTTACGTCTAACAAACTTCTCTGGCCTTGTCCTGCTCTCCATCCATTCAACGTGCACACACCAGAGCAGAGCCGAGAGACTTTGATTTATGCTAGAGCTACGTGCAAATTTAAACATATTTATTGTTATAATAACTCTGAAATAGTATGATTAAAATTCATAACACACAGTACTTCTGGTTTTATTTGCCTTTCTCAAATTAATAAAAAAGGAGGAACGACCGTGACCCAGGATTACAGTCTAAGTTTGGTCCAAATCTCAGGAACACAAAGAACTTTGGAAAAGGTTTATTTTTTGGGAGACGGGAATGTTGAACTGGATATGAAAATGTATTTACACGTCGTAACGTTCAATTTCAAAGTGAAGTGGTTGATATTCTCGTAAATTTATTGGCTAACGCCACAAGGACAGAAACCCATCAATAAGATATAGTGATGTTACCTATCCTCAAGTTTCATCAAGGGCAAAGGTTAGCTAAAAAAATCTCAATCATCATTATTTTAGATTCTCCCGTAAATGGGTATAATTGAACAATGAGGTATAAATTGTAGATCTTCTAACACAGTAAATGGTATTCACTCATTTCAAAATGTTATCAACAAGATGGCCTATGTTGATGAATCTTTCAAGGTCAGCCAGTAAATCTGCATTGTTGTGACAAAGACAAAACCCACAATATCTTTAAACTACATGGAACTGTCACGCCCTGATCTGTTTCCCCAGTGTATTTATCCCTGTGTTTCCTGTCTCTCTGTGCCAGTTTGTCTTGTATGTTTAGTCAAGTCAACCAGCGCGTTTTTCCCCGTACTCCTTTTCTATTCACTTTTGCTAGTCCTCCCGGTTTTGACCACTACCTGACTCTGGACTACTTTCTCGCCTGCCTGATCACCCTGCCTGCCCTGACCGTGAATCTGCCTGCCCTTCGGTACCTATTGGACTCTGAACTGGTTTTGACCTTTTGCCTGTCCACGACCATTCTCTTGCCTACCCCTTTTTGGATTAATAAACATTGTAAGACTCCAACCGTCTGCCTCCTGTGTCTGCATCTGGGTCTCACCTTGTGCCTTGATAGTAACTGCCAAAACAAAGGAAACACCAACATAGTATCTTAACAGGGCGTTGGGCCACCACGAGCAGCCAGAACAGCTTCAATTTGCCTTGGCATAGATTCTACAAGTGTCTGGAACTCTATTGGAGGGATGTGACACCATTCTTCCACGAGAAATGCCATCATCTCCCTTAAGGGTTCAATTGGGTTGAGATCTGGTGACCGGGACAGCCATGGCATATCGTGAAACATCAGCAAGTTGAGCAGTCTTCGTCACTGAAGCTCCTGCCAAACGTGCCCCAAAAATCACCCCTCTTTCACAGTCACTGAGATATCTTCTTCTAGCCATGGTAGCCAAAATAATGAGCAAACGGGCATTTCTATACATGACCCTAAGCATGATGGGATGTTAACTCCACACCTGTGTGGAAGCATCTGCTTTCAATATACTTTCTATCCCTCATTTACTCAAGTGTTTCCTTTATTTTGGCAGTTACCTGTAGCATAGCATGATAGCATCTCTTTCACAAAGCTAGCCTATACTCCTCTATCAGCGTATGATTGCTTTATTTAATAGTGACACGGTGGCTAATCCCTGAAGTGCTGCGGATAACAGTCAGTAACACAGTCAGTGACAGCGGTCAGAGATTTGTCAGACTGATAGCAGCTCATTCTGTAGTAACCTCCTTAGTAGTGATGGGGGTAAAAGTCTAGACAGTTACATATAGGGCTATTATTTTTTACAATATATCGTATCGTATTGACAATATCGCAATATTATTTTTGCGCTTGATGGCTGTACCTGAACCAAAACTACAGTATTTTCCCTTCATAGTTTGATCTTCTTTTTAAATAGGGAGCCACTTTTTTCCCAGCACCTTTTATTTCCATGACTGATCTCATGGCTCTCTCTTGTCCCTCTGCAGAAGTCATATGGTGAGCAATATGTTTGGACCATGGAATCGCAATGCACATAGAATCGTGAGAATCGTGAGAATCGCAATGCACAGTATCGTCACCCTGGCAATTCCCAGCCTTACACCTTACCGTGTCCGGCTGGTGACTGTGACGTCACCGACAGACGCCTGACTTACTTTAGACTTATAAGTTACCACACCCAGTCTCAGGGATGGTTAACTCTGGAAATTCCCTTGGCCTCTACTGACTCAGGTAAATCAGCTTTTAGTTTTCTTGCAACTTATTTGTGGAACAATCTCAAAATGTTCTTAAATGTGATGTTCTGGTGCCTCTAGGACAATTCAGAAAGATGATTGAGGACCTTATTAGTGATGAATGTGTTTGTTTTTTTATGACCATCTTTTCCTTTCTACTTGCATTTTGTATTTATATTGATGTGTGTATTTTCTGATTTATGTAAATCAGGGCTCATTTGTAAAAGAGACGTTGGTCTCGGTATGACTCCATCCCCGCTGATGCTGGCACCGTGAGTGATGTCCTGTGTGTTTAACTTGTTCAACACAAAGAAGCTGTGTAATCTAAATACATAAGGTAATATAAATACAAAAGGCATCTCGTGCAGGAGGTAGTATGTGCACTTGCGTGTGCAAGTGTATGCATCACTGTGACTATGACTGTGTGTGTGTGTGTGTGTGTGTGTATATATAACTGTGTGTGTCTCTGTGCGTGACTGTGACATTTGGGCTGTGCCTCCCTGGTCCGTCTCCAGCTCCTCTGGCTGGCACTCGCTGTGTTTAAAACTCGCTCCCGGAAAGTTTACACAGAGTGTACTTCTGCCTAGCTTTGTGTGACAAGCTTTAACGCAGCATACCCATCAGCAGCTAAACAGCCACGGACCTCCCTGGACTCACACACACACGCGCACACACAGACACACACACACTTTCCATTCATGCATTTCAATTTCCATGCATTTCTCAGCTTCCATTGTTCCCCATCTCAGAAAAAGTCTGTTGACAATTAATATAGACTCTGTTTGTCAAGCTGAGAGCTTGGAGACTACTGTGTATTTGTGTATTATTATAATTTTTTGTAGTGAGTCACATTGCAGAACCAAAATTAAACAAAAACAGTCACACTTGAAACTTCTGCTCAAGTGCATTACTGGTCTTTTGAACTTCGCAACTCACCAAGCCAGCCATGTCCATTTCAAATATAAGGTCACGCTGAAAACACTTTTCTAGTGTGTGTGTGTAAGAGAGAGAGACAGACAGAGACGGAGAGTGTCTGTCCGTCGCTAAAGATTGTAGAGTATACTGTAAGTAACACTCGTCTCGACGGATGGAGTGTAGTGTCCTATCTTATCAAGTAGGAAGTGGAGTGTCTGCTTCCACCTATCAAGCCTTGGCCCTCATTGAGACAGCACACCTGCAGGCACTATGACAAACCTAAACAAGCCTTTTTAAACATCTCACACACACATTCCAGGAACATGATATTCCGAGGTATTCGCTGGATATATGATTCTGCATTTGTTTTGGTTGGGGAGGAGTAATACCCCCAGTTTGATGTTAACTAACACTTTTGGTGTATATAAAAGTGGTCTTCCACGTCTTCCATTCGCTCATTGTTTAAGGTAGCAGTAAAATATAGTAATAAAAGTCACAATATGTAGTGAGAGGGAAAGAATATTGTACGTCATAATCCAAGATGAGGGCTGGGTTGAGTGTTCTTTATGACTCATTACAGATATCCCGAATAATAACGTGCCGTGCATGATGATATTTCTGGGAAGCCCTATCCATACGGAGCAATATTTACATGATCTGTTAAGAAAACATTCTAGGTGATCCTAAGCAGTGGTGATACTCTGTGTACTATATTAAGCAGATAGAATTAGCTTTGATGTCATAGGAAAACCATCTCGCCTAATTCTAAGCTAGTTGCTATACAGTATATCAAAAGCAACCTCATAACATGCCTTGTTTGATCGACGCCGTTATGTGATAATATTGGAAGCATAATCATTCAAATACACGGAGTCTTGGCAATACAACAGCTTTCCCCTCATTTAAGGTTTCATGGGGGCGATGTGATTTGACGATGTGTTTTTGAAAACCAGGGACACAACTTTCACTGGGCACATTCTGAAATTGCATCCCCCACCAGTTGTATCATTGCACTGTGATACAAAACGTTTCAGCTGTGTTTCTTATGCCTCAGAGTGATAGGATAGGCTGTTTTCTGGTTTCAGCCAGCTGGATTTCGGACCACACGGACACCACAGAGCAGTGCGTGCGGACAGGCTGTGTGAAGGCAAAGCTTCTAAAAGGCTGCCATGTAGGACCAGCAGGGGAGAGATGAAAAGAGACAGCGGCTGTCTGTGTTGCACTTTTTCTCAGAGTTTTAAAAGCAAGCAGAGCAGAAACTGGCTACTCTTTAGTTGACTGATCTAGCTGGGAATGTAACTGCTGTTAGACAGAAAAAAAAGTAGTTATTCCCAGTGCTGAACTAGTAGAGTAACTGGCATGTTACGTTAGCTAATGTTTCATCCCCTCTCGACTCAAGTGAACTACTAGCAGCTAGTTAGCAAGCTAGTAGCTACCACAGCCAGTTCAGGTCTAGCTATCCTCTAGCTATCTGTCAGGCAGCAGCATCTAACAGCTGTTGTGTGTATGGAAATGTTTTGTAGCCTTTGTTTTGTCCTGTTTCAACAGAAGTAAATTTGATGATGTACCATTGTACCATTAGATAAACCTAGCCAAAAGTTGACTAACGTTAGCTAGCTAGTCAGCTCACTAACTTTAGCTATTATTTTTGCCTCAATCACACAAGACCTGAATCAAACGATAAAACCAGCAGCCAAATGATGCAAGACTGATATTCTGACGTTTTTTTCACCGCAACGTGAGTTTTTATTAGTTAGCATAGGAATGTAACGTTATTGATCTCAGTTTCCCCAGCTAATTCCATACTTTTCACACTGACATGGTATGAACAGCTCTACAGGCTTCACTGTCATGGTGCACAGTCAGTACACAACACTATGCTCATCATGTCTTAGCAGGATCAGATGGTGACAGGTGTCCCAGCAGGGTCAGACAGCCAGGGAAGACCAGTCTATGGAGTTCAGGTGAATTTTGCAGTATATTATAACAATCAGTGAATGGATACAAAGTTCCATATTGAGTTGATGGGTAGGCTACAGTTTGGGATCTGGGAATAATGGTCATTTAAATGATTGAACCATTGATTCTATTCATGGATAATATAATACATAAATGTAGACCAAGGTAATTCTTTGTCATGCCTCATCTGAGCAGGATCAGATGGTGACAGGAGTCTCATCAGGGTCAGGCAGCCAGGGAAGACCAGTCTGACGGCGCTGAGGTGAACTTTTGCAGATGCAACACTTTATTCTCTCTGTGCAGCAAACCGACAAGACAAGCAAGAAGCTTCAAAGATTGAAACTATTTTAATGCAATCTGACAGACCTGTAAAGTTGATTTCCAAACTGTATCAAGGGTTGATAGAGGCTTTTTCCAATGATACAAAGCATGTAAAACGAAACTGTGGGGAGGACCTGTGAGACGCTATTGATGATGATGATAAATGGATACAGATATGTTCGAATGCCCAGTCATGTTCATATAATCTCAGACATAAATTACTGCAGTTTAAGACCATCCATAGTACGTAGTATATGCCAGTGAAAATGAATATCATGCACTCAGAAATTGTATTATTCTGCTGAGGGTGTAAAAGGGGACATATTTGCATATGTTATGGTCTTGTGAAGGCTGGCTGAATTCTGGCAAAGAGTATGTTCCTTTATCTCAGCATGTCTACAGATTCTCCCTTCTCCCTGTTTTTGTTTGCTTGAAAATGTTGATACTGGAGACTGTTATCAGAATAAACTGTGTAACTTAGCATTAATAGCGGCTAAGAAATGCCTTGCCATTAACTGGAAGGATGGAAGAAATGTCAAGTTATGAATCACTAGAATTTATTTATTACAAGATTAAGGGAATACTATGGAACTTTCCTACGGTCTGGATGCCTTATATGGAATACCGTACGACAAAAGGAGTCTGTATTGAAAACATGCCCACATCAGGGGAGATACCCATTTAGGCAATCCCTAACTGCTCAGTCCTGGCCCTGGGGGTCTGCCGTACTGTTGGTTGTCACTCTGGCCTTGGCCTAACACACCTGAAGACAATAAAGAATGTTTCACTAAGATCCTAAATCTGAGTGGGGTGTGTTAGGTTGGGGTGCTGCAGGGCCGCAAACCCCTAGGGGCAGGACAGGGTGACCCAGCTATATTATTTGCACGTATTATTAAGCCTATGATATGAATTAAATGGATGGTATACTGTTTCTGTGTGTTAATGTGTAGGTGTATGTTTGTTTTTATTTAACTTTTGTTTTCCAAACCTTTCCCTTGAAACATAAAAAAAAAGATGGGAAAGAAGTGGGGGTCAGGCGTGAAGGAGGCTCGGGCTGGCTGGGCGGTCTGGCTGAAATTTAATATAGAGGATGTATTAATAAACACATATTTGTACTTTATTTGTAAGAGTTGTTCATTTGTTAGGCTGTTGGTTAAAGGTGCAACACAATATTGATTATTGAATTATCATGGATCTAGTTCAGTCTTATCAATCACTCAACATATTTAATAATCTCTTACCTAGCTTGATGACTGATGACTGCTTACTTTTTGTGGTTCTAAATAGAGACGGCTAGAAGGGTCATGGGTCATATTAGATTGTGTAGAAATCATGGATGCAATTTCAGTAAATTATTCTGCTGACTAACTGCTCCTCATTAACCGGTCAACAAACAGTAAAAAAAACTCTAAACTATAAATTGAAGTGACCAACAGAGATCTATATATAACATTCTATCAAAGATCTGTATATAATGACGAGATGCATATGTTTCCGCCCTAACAATGGGAGTCGTCCCAAGGCGGGAAGGCAGGCGACAAGCTTAGGCCGAAAATAAGCCCATAGAAAAACATTGGACTTTGGAAAGATTTTTGTGAGTGTGAAAGCTCTCGCTTTTCGCCTCTTCCTCTCTGATACTATGCATGCATACAAGGACCGGATATTTTTCATTAAGAGCTTACAGTCAAAAGGCTATAGCCTATTATTGAACATGCAACTCCTGTAATGAAGCAGCTAATAAAACGTGATTTTCAAACATTTGCCCAATTGCAATTCGCGGAAACCACAATTATAAACTGCTCACCTACTTTGAAGCAAGGTAAGACATGCCTCATTATTTGAAGGAAAGTAAACCGTTCAGGTTTCAAACAATTATACTGCCTCAAGCTCACATTGTAAAGTGGTGGGTGACAAGGCTGATAGTCAACGGGAGGCAGGTTATAGCCTATGCATCCGAATGGCGAATGGGAGGCGCGCCTTAATTACGAGTTGAGATGGAGAAATAAAAATAGCAAATTTTTAAATCGTGGCCACCAAAGATTTTAACACACGATGCATTTAGAATTGTTATTTGCTGCATAATGACTGGGATAACAAAAGCAGGTTTCACTCCAGTAGCCTACAGGCTTTTTGAGGAGCTACTTTCACACTGTTTGACAGGTGATAGGCTATTCTGCTCTTCAAACTAGGCTCTCTATGCTGTGCGCGTGTGATAAATAAGATGCATGACGACTAACGAAAATACACACGTGCCAATTTAATTCCACAAAATTATGCAAATTCACCTAACTGGTTAACCATTAACATCCCTAGTATAAATGCAGGAAATTAGCTTTAGATGCCCCCAAAAATGGGAGGACCCCCAGATCCCCCGCAAAGTTATGTCCCCCCCACTACTTAAACCAAAGTTGCGCCCCTGTCGAAAACCTTTCAGCAATCTTTTTGACTACACTCACTCTCTTTTCAAATGAGAACATAGAACCAAAGCCCTCTGTAAGTTCACACACTGAGTTCACTGGCCAGACAACTTCTGAAAACATCCACTTTGAAGCGTGGTTGTTCGTGTTAACCCCCCAATATGTTACAAATGACAAGGGACGGTTGGACTGAATCTGCAGTTCAGAAACACTACTACAGAGGCTCTGTGTGTACCTGCACATTTTATTTGATTAATAGAATCCAAAACAACTGAAAACCTAGACTTAACAAAACTAAAGTGTACATCTGCTTTGTGTTAGTCTGAGCCTACAGTGTGTCGTGTAAGCTGTACATTCAGAGTTCACTACATTTTAATGCACAGACTGTCAGACCTTGTATGTTTTTATCAGTCTCCTAGTTCAGCTAGTTCCAGGGTGTCTGGAAAATGAGCTGATTTAAAGATATGACTGCCAATTATCATATTTTTCTCTTTAACAACAAAATCTATAGACTTACAGTATGCTATTTGCTGCATCCATACTTAGCTGATCTGTTCAGTTCTCTTTAATTTTCAATTAGCATTATATTTAGGCTACCATTACTCAATGGTAATGTCATCAATCAGAATTATAAGCCTGTTATTTGGACCTCAGGTCTCTCAATGATGATGTAATGGTCTCCAGCTCTACTCTAGACTGAAGCGAACAGGAAACAGGAACAGTAATTATGAGTGACACTGAACACAATTCCCTGACTACCAAGGTCTCCTTCAGTTAGGAACCTTGAAACCACAGCAGACCTGGCAACTATACAGTACAAGACCAGACCTGGAAACACCATAGTAGATCTGGATTAAAATAGTAGTTGTTTTCTTTCAAATATATTAGGTGTAATGGAACCAATAGAGTATTCCCAGGTGCAAAAACCTTCCTGTCTGACAACCAAAGTAAGCTAAACCAAGTGCTCCTTGAGTAATTAAATAAAAACAAATACCATTTAGATCCTGGGCAACCCCACTGAAACAGATCTGGCAACCCCACAGGACCAGACCTGGCAACACAACATAACCTTGTCAGCCATTACCTCACCTTAACATGACTCTGAAAAGTGAATTGATGTTAATCAAATTGTCTTAGAAATGGTAGCATTAGTGTTCTACATGTGTCCTTCTACTCAACAAATTACTAGCCTAGCTGTCAGTTTTTGCATGTAAAACTCTATAGTGCTCATACTGTTTTCAAGTGTAACGTAATAGTTCCCTGCAGTACAATCTGATTAGCTAGAAAACAAATGCCTGCTTAAAGTGCAGATATGTAGAGACCAAAATATAACTCAGCCCATCCCTGTTGGTGATGGTTTTATGACCCACACTTTCCCAACACTAACTGATTATCCCTGAAACCACCTGCCTGCTGATGACAAAGTGTTCAGTCCACTTCGGCCTTTGGTGCTAACGAGTTCAATAGTAACAACACAGAGCAGAGACGATCCACTGATACACCCCAGTACATTCCTCCACACAAACATTTACGTGACACGCCACAGGAGCATCTACACTCTAAGCGGTCCTGTGAAGCTACTTGACAAGGACCATGTGTGGAAATATTCCTCCAAATGTCTCTTTTCCAAGCGGTTATGAATATGTGTATATCTGGAACTGTAAAAGTCAGCCAGGCTGCCAGGTCTGAGGGAGCCGTGCGTCGGTGAGATCTGAGCGGTTCGGCTTTATCAGACCCTTTGAAGATGGAGAGGAGACTATTAAGGTGTTGCTCTTGTTTAATAGGTGTCAAACGGCTGGGAGAAACACACAGCACACCTTCAGCAGACCAACAGCCAAGGTGGGTGAGGAGGTTGTTCCATTCAGTGTTAGGATCATTCAAATAAATTAGGATTCACTTCAACTGAAACAATTTGTGTGTCTTTTGTATTCATCAATATGCTGTAATCACACGCGTGTGCAGTTGCATGTGCGTGTGTGTGCCAGCAGGTCTGTACGCGTGTGTTTGCGTTTGTAATCTAAACATCACAGAAAAGTTGGTAGACTCTAGCACACTCACTCGGTTTCATTGTTATATTTGTTCAAGAGGGAACTTTCTCTACTACTCTGACTGTTTACAAAAATCTAGAGCAGATAAGTCCTCACAGAATTTACAGCAGATGATGTCATCATAATCGGAGCCTGTTGTTCCAAGTGCACGTTCGTAATAGAATAAATACCTCTATTTCAGACAGAGACATTTAAAAACGTAAATTTGGGACAAGCAGAGATGCCCAAGGACTAATATGGTGATTGCGTTGTGTCTAATTGGCAAGAGGTAGTGATTAGTACACAGTGAAAAATGTGGCTTCGTTTTACTCTTGTTACAAATGTTCCTCTATCTTGCCAAAAATACTGCTAAGTAACCTAGATAGTTCTGGATTGTGTTCAGTAAGCACACAATGGGAGAAATGGAGGATGAACTATCTGAGCTTGTCCAACAGAAGTGTTATCCATTTCCATTTAAAAATGTTGTTTCCCTTTGTACCCACTGAACACTACCCAGACAGGGTCTTGATATCATCTTATAGGGAGCTGACATTTTCATATACAATAAGTCAGAGGTGTGTTGCTCATGGATACCATACGAAGGTGTCTGGTCATCTACTCTTTACAAGAACAGTCAAACAAACAGAGAATTGTGATTCCATTCCAGCTTTGTCTGAGGAAGCACAGACAACACTGTATTTCATGAAACGAGTAAACACACACATACACCCGCACTCGCTCCACACACACACACACACACACACACACACACACACACACACACACACACACACACACACACACACACACACACACACACACACACACACACACACACACACACACACACACACACACACACACCTCAGCTAAGACTTGGCTGTCATGCATGTTTGCAGGGGTATTTACCCTACGAGGTCCGGAGCCTGCTGGTTTTCTGTTCTACCTGATAAATAATTGCATCCCCCTGGTGTCCCAGGTCTAAATTAGTCACTGATTAGAGGGGAACAATAAAAAAAGCAGTGGAACTGGCTTCGAGGTCCAGAGTTGAGTTTGAGAGGTCTATAGCTAGCTGTAAATAAAGTTACATTCTGACGTGTTTGAGCCACCTCATCTCCTCTGATTTGTGTTCAATCTCCAACACAAGCAAATCCCTGGCCAATGAAATTCACTGAGACTCTGATCCTCTAGGTCATGGCACTCCAACCCTGTTCCTGGAGAGCTACCCTCCTGTAGGTTTTCAATCCAACCCCGGTTCTAACTAACCTGATTCAGCTTATCAACCAGCTAATTATTAAAATCAGGTGCGCTAGATTAGGGTTGGAGTGAAACCTACAGGACGGCATCTCTCCAGGAACAGGGTTGGAGAGCCCTGCTGTTCAGGATGGTATCTTTCCAGGAACATGGTTGGAGAGCCCTGCTGTACAGGATGGTATCTCTCCAGGAACAGGGCTGAAGAGCCCTGCTGTACAGGATGGTATCTCTCCAGGAACAAGGTTGGAAAGCCCTGCTGAACAGGAGGTATTACTCCAGGAACACGGTTGGAGAGCCCTGCTGTACAAGATGGTATCTCTCCAGGAACAGGGTTGGAACGCCCTGCTGTACACAATGGTATCTCTCCAGGAACAGGGTTGGAGAGCCCTGCTGTACAGGATGGTATCGCTCCATGGGAAGGGTTGGATCGACCTGCTATACATGATGGTATCGCTCTAGCAACAGGGGTGGAGAGTCCTGCTGAACAGGATGGTATCTCTCCAGGAACAGGGTTGGAGAGCCCTGCTGAACAGGATTGTATCTATCCAGGAACAGGGTTGGAGAGCCCTGCTGAACAGGATTGTATCTATCCAGGAACAGGGTTGGAGAGCCCTGCTCTAGATATACAACACCTTACCTGAGCCCTGAGGCAGGGGGAGAGTGAGAGAGAGAGAGAGACCCAGACAGATTGGGATAGAGGGAAGAGAGGAGATCAGATGAGGTGCTGAAACTGAGGAATCAGTCGTTATCAGGACATTCAAAGGCTGAGCAGACAAAGTATTAATGGAATAAGAGATTACTTTCCATATCATTTGGGATAAGTCTGAATGTGTGAAAGATCTATGGAAAAATGATTCTCATCAGACAGGTCACTTCGATTACCTCCCATGTGCTATCTCCTATGCAGGAGAAGCCCATCATAATGTTTTACAGAGAAGCTTTATTGTAATAAAGAGAGCATGACTAACAGAGTTTTGACCATCGCCTGGGAACACCTATAAAACAGCTTTATCAGAACATAAATCAGAGATCCTTTATCCTTTAGATTTATCATTGTTTAGTGGCCCACAAAGTGTGTGTGCGTGTATGTGTGTGTGTCATGTGAAGCACCCCTGTGTTTACAGATGTTGGATCTTAATTTGATTACCCTGTTGCAGAACTTTCCTACAGTGCAGGAAATGTAAAACTTGTAGTGCATTTGGTTTAAAAAAGCTTCTGAAGTTTGTAACTTACACTTTGAAATTTCAGACTTGATTTTCCCCTCACGAAACATGTATCAACCCCTACAAAAATGTCCATTAATTATAATCCACCTAATAATTCACATTTCCTAATGCTGCAGGATTATTTTCCTGCTGTAATCAAACTGGCTCAAATGAAGATCCTACATCTGTACAGGGTCCAGGAGCAGTGATCCACAGTGTAACCACAGATACTGGAGAGGGGTCATAGCCGTACAGGACACCCCCGAGAGGGAAACAAACAGTGAGGTGTCACAGTGAAACCTGCTCCCTCTAATTGGCTGCTAATTAGTGAATGGGTCTCTGGTCTCTGGTTGTTATTCTGAGAGGGCTCTGTCTAACAAGGGTCAGAAGGTTGGAGGCCCATCCCATCACACATACAGTGAACTCTGCTGCTCATGTGCTGCCTGGATACCAAGGTGACAGGTGAATGAAAACGGAGAACAGTAGGGCTGTCTGTGTAGTGTCTTAGCTAGTACCTTTAAAAAGGTATTCATCAAAATGACTGCAAGTCAGCGTGTAAAGCTGTGTGTAACTCCCAAGATCCTGAAAAATCCCCAGATTTCTTGATAGACTCGTACTCTCTGGTGCTCTTTTCAAGTGGTTTACTGTAGCTCTTAAGCCTGAGCTAAAGAAAAAAACATACCTCTAATGTGAACTAATTAATCTGAGAAGAACACTTCACACAAACAGTAGGTGACACACAGCCCTTTGTCTTCTAAACACATCTCAAATAAAAGTTCATTTTTGTTAAAAGCAAGCCTAATTTCTGCGCAAAGTTCTATGTTATGGTTCGGAGAAGTTACACAACGCAGTGTAAATTGTTTACTTTAAACCTCTGCTGGCTTTTAGAAAGTCAACTCATCGTTGTTTCAGGGCGACATACCAAAGGGAAACTCTGATTAGC
This sequence comes from Brachymystax lenok tsinlingensis, assembly GCA_030435695.1. Lineage (NCBI taxonomy): Eukaryota > Metazoa > Chordata > Actinopteri > Salmoniformes > Salmonidae > Brachymystax > Brachymystax lenok. The sequence continues at coordinate 25,864,049 of CM059804.1, forward strand.
TTCAAACACCTTGTGTTTTGAATTACCTGCTGGCTTGTTGGATTTAGGTTAGGAATCTAGCTATTGACCTTTTTCAAGCATTTGATTAATTTCGATATATTGTTGACTCAAAAACAATGAATGCAGAATGCAGGTCCTGGGGACATGTAACTAACTATGCTCTGTAGATTACGTCATGGTAATGGTATGCTTACATCACCAATGAACACCAATATTAGGACAGTTGTTATAAATTTAGAGGGTGAGCAAGCTATACAGAGATTATAAATGTCCAGGTAGACTTTCTCGTCAATTCACAGTTAATCTATGAAAACCAACAACATATATCAACTATAAACGCAACTTCAAACAATACTGATGACTTTATAGTGGATGAGGTGCGTTTCGACCCAAAGCGCTTTGAGCACCTGGTAGAAAAGCTCTTTATAAATCCAATCCGGTCTTATTGTCAGAGTCTCAGCCAAGCTGACACGAAACAATGCACACAGCCACAGCATTGCATGTTGTTCATCTATGAAGAACAATATTGTTGCAACAACATATCAACTAAAAATGTGATATGAGAATGCTGAGCATAGAGCATCACAGCGTTACCACGTTTAGCCTACCAGAGTGGTCATCGGTCTCAGTCAAGCTGACATGAAACAACAATGACTAGTAGCCATCACATGTTCTGGGACAGTGGCAGTGAGAAGCAACTGTTTTCTCTCAGTAAATGCACCATTACAATGTTTATTTCCCCTCATTATGCATAACTAAATAAACAGGATCGTCCCACTGCAGGCCCTGTTCTCTGTTGTGAAAGTGATTGTTTTGCCTAAAATACATGTGTAATCATAATACTGAAGGCTGATTCAGGGTCTGCTACAGATGTCACTATGACGTTTAGAATAAAGATGTGGCCTAAAGGAATATTCTCAAGGTCTGGAAATAGCACAGTAATTGCAGGGGTCTGGTATTTCAATCTTATCTAACAAGCCCTCAAACCTACAGTCCTACCTGTCAATCACTCAAATACATTTTTCAAAATATAACTTACGAAAATACATATAATTGATCACAATAATGACGGCAGAGAATTGTTAATAATTATTCAGTTTCATTGTTTATGTTATTTGTTCTGGAATGTTCTGGAATGTTAAATGGGGCTCCTGACCACCAAAGACATCAATTAACTCTACGGTTGATGTGTTTTCTATTTTGTTGATCACTTCTTGACAAACTATGTTGGAGCACCGTAGAGCAAGGAATCGACCAATGATTCGTGTTTCACAATACTGCCATAGGGTTCATATTCCATGGATCACATCATCATCACCATCATCATAAAAACATAATCACCATTAAAATCATGTTCTCAATAGACTGTAGGCCCACTCCCCTTCCAGAGGGAATATTTAAATAAATAAATACATACATACATATATCTACTGATTATTGTGACAGTATCTCACATAATCTAAATGAGCTGGCTTCTCTTTGGATTAAAGAAGATAGAAGGATATGGATATGACCGTGCAAAGGTCTACTCCGATTCAGAGAATAAATCTCGAAGTCTACTCATCTAACGCCAAGAATCCAGCATAAGACATCCAAAGCCGAGCAGATTAGGCAGAACTTTCTCTTTATTAACATTGCTCTGTGTGCAATAACGTACGCGTGTGTGTTTACTTTTTTGGGGTTTTGAGACTTGGCTCGAGGCTCCCTCTTTTCCCATCGTTTGACATGTAAACATAGCATGCAAAACACAATTAAGACCTCAAACCTCAACCTTCCTCCCAAGGACAGAGAGAAGGAATACGACAAAGACATTGCTCAAAGGAGATAGCCTTTAGTTTTGTATGTTTATCACGGCTATAGAATGAATGAAATTCATGTATATTATTATTTCTCCATACGGTTGCTGTACCCTTCGCTCCCTTCCCTCGTCACGACAACTATGTTTTGACGGAGCACGGTGATGGCTGTTGCCGCAGTAATCCCTGATTTCCTATAACGGGCGGAGCGCGGCAGGCCGGGGCCTGGCAGAGCCCCTGACTAATAGCTTTCTTTTCAAATGACTGCTTTGCTACACAACTTCAGAAGGAGGCAGCGAGCGTGAAATTCAATTATGCTGCACACGCTCCGCGGCCCTCGGCCAGAGTTGTCCTCTCTAATCCGCACCGTGCCCCCGAGGATTCTCCACAGACACCCCCCTCAGGTTCTCTCCCCCTGTTCTTTTCTCTCCTGTCTCTCCCCCTTTCCCACGGATTTCCCCACTCTTTTCCCTGGTTTTCCCCCCTAGATCTTCTACTCACTCTCTCCTTCAGGTTCTCCCCCTGGCTCTTTCCCCTCAATTCCTCCCAGGCTCTCTCCGCAACCCTCTACTAGAATTCTCCAGTCCTCTCCCTGTCCCTAACCTCTACTTTCATTTCCCTACCCATTCCTCAGGCCTTGTTATGTCCTTAGACCACAACCTCTAGCTAGGTTTAGTCATTCTACATTCCTTATGTCAGTGTCAATAATGTAAAAGGCAATAGGCACTAGAAGGTAATGTTTCCAGCGGATGTGACTAGTCATCTTGCATTGCTCTACATGTGACTATAACTGTCGACTTGTGTGGGTCTCAAAACATAAAGAGACCAATGGATACTGATTGGCCACTGAGGTAAGGCTGAGGTACTGTACTTTGGCTGCCTACGAGGAAGTCAAAGCCTAGACTTTATGAAGGCTAGAAATTATTCAATGTTGCGGCCAGGACAAACAACTCAAATGAAATTAAATTACATTTTATTTGTCACATGCGACGAATACAACAGGTGTAGACCTTTCAGTGAAATGCTTAATTAAAAGCCCTTAACCAACAATGCTTTAAGTTAAGAAAAAAAAGAGTTAGGTAAAAAAATAAAAGTAACAAATAATTAAACAGCAGCAGCAGTAAAATAGCAAGTGAGACTATATACAAGGGGAACTGATACAGAGTCAATGTGCGGGGGCACCGGTTAGTTGAGGTAATTGAGGTAACATGTACATGTAGTTAGAGTTAAAGTGAGTATGCATAGATAATAAACAGAGAGTAGCAGTGTAAAAGAGGGGTCTGGGTAGCCCTTTGATTAGAAATTCAGGAGTCTTATGGCTTGGGGGTAGAAGCTGTTAAGATGCCTTTTGGACCTCGACTTGGCACTCCGGTACCGATTGCTGTGCAGTAGCAGAGAGAACAGTCTATTGGCTAGGGTGGCTGGAGTATTTGACCATTTTTAGGGCCTTTCTCTGACACCGCCTGATATAGAGGTCCTGGATGGCAGGAAGCTTGGCCCCATTGATGTACTGGGCCGTACGCACTACCCTCTGTAGTGCCTTGTGGTCGGAGGCCGAGCAGTTGCCATACCAGGCAGTGATGCAATCAGTCAGGATGCTCTCAATGGTGCAGCTGTAGAACCAATTATAATTATTAAAGTGGCTAGAGATTTGAGTCGATGGCCGAACGGCATAGGCAAGATTCAGTAGATGGTTTAGAGTACAGTGTATACATTTGATATGAGTAATGTCGGATATGTAAACATTATATACATTATATACAAAATTGTTTAAAGTGGCTAGTGATACATTTATTACATCCAATTCCTATTTTTAAAGTGGCAAGAGATTTAAGTCAGTATGTTGGCAGCAGCCACTCAATGTTAGTGATGGCTGTTTAACAGTATGATGGCCTTGAGGTAGAAGCTGTTTTTCAGTCTCTCGGTCCCAGCTTTGATGCACCTGTACTGACCTCGCCTTCTGGATGATAGCGGGGTGAACAGGCAGTGGCTCGGGTGGTTGTTGTCCTTGATGATCTTTTTGGCCTTCCTGTGACATCGGGTGGTGTAGGTGTCCTGAAGGGCAGGTAGTTTACCCCCGGTGATGCGTTGTGCAGTCCTCACTACCCTCTGGAGAGCCTTAAGGTTGTGGGCGGAGCAGTTGCCGTACCAGGCGGTGATACAGCCCGACAGGATGCTCTCGATTGTGCATCTGTAGAAGTTTGTAAGTGATTTTGGTGACAAGCCGAATTTCTTCAGCCTCCTGAGGTTGAAGAGGCGCTGTTGCGCCTTCTTCACCACTCTGTCTGTGTGGGTGGTTAAATTCAGTTTGTCCGTGATGTGTACGCCGAGGAACTTAAAACTTCCCACTACTGTCCCGTCGATGTGGATAGGGGGGTGCTCCTTCTCCTGTTTCCTGAAGTCCACGATCATCTCCTTTGTTTTGTTGACATTGAGTGAGAGGTAATTTTCCTGACACCACACTCCGAGGGCTCTCACCTCCTCCCTGTAGGCCGTCTCGTCGTTGTTGGTAATCAAGCCTACCACTGTAGTGTCGTCAGCAAACTTGATGATTGAGTTGGATGCGTGCTTGGCCACGCAGTCATGGGTAAACAGGGAGTACAGGAGAGGGCTGAGAACGCACCCTTGTGGGGCCCCAGCGTTGAGGATCAGCGGGGTGGAGGTGTTGTTTCCTACCCTCACCAAAAACAAAATACTGCATAGTTTCCTGAGAACGTGAAGCGAGGCTGCCATCTCTGTCGGCGCCAGAAGTACTATGGTGTTGAACGCTGAGCTGGAGTCAATGAACAGCATTCTCACATAGGTGTTCCTAACTCCATTAGGGGGATTGAACCCTCTCTTAAATGTTGCCTCACACAAATAAAATAAATGAAGTATACATTTAATTAATTCTAACCAGAGTCATAGATATCCAAAGTTCGGGCAATTCTGTTTGATTTAACACCTCGTCACGCACTTGAAACTCGTTACAACAGCCACAAATAAGTGAGAAAATTACGTTTCAACAACCTTCAAAGTAATCCTATGGGTTTTCTGTGAGTTAGTTACCAAGATTATGTTTTATGAGGACATTTGGTCAAACAAATAAATGGATCTGACCCTGACCTGAATGCATTTGCGTGGGGGAGCACATACTGTACGTTACTATCACTGTGACCTCTTCTGTAACTCCTGTCCTCTACTGGGTGAGTATGACGTGTGTCTGAGACACTACTCATTTTCACGTGGAAATTAAGAACAGAAATTCCCATTTCTGAAATCCCCTCTTTGCTCTACGGTAAGAACATTCATACGTTATCTAGTATCTAGAGTGTTCTACACAGCTTTCTTATGGGGACTGACTGACCATCAGGCAAGCATACCACAGCACACTCTGTTCCGAAAGAAAGTTAAGATTGGCCATCTCCTGCAAGCTAGCCGAGACTGATGAGTATGTTAGATCCAATGTTAGGATTTTTCTCTGTGTCTCTCGGTTTCTCTCTTTCTCTCTCTCTGGTTCTCTCCTTCTTTCTTTCTCTGTATCTTTCCTCCTTTTCCATCTCTTCTTGGCCTAATCACTGTTTCCATGCTTGAGGAGTGAAAACACTGGTCAGGTCAGGACCCGACGACAAAGACTAGACGTGTTTTCTGACACAGATGAGAGGATGGGGGCCAGATATGGAGGAATGGAGGTGGGGAGGATGGAGGGGGGCCTCCATGCCAGACACACGGATCGGCCAGGATGGCCAAGAAATGCAGGGGAGGTTTCCTGCCCCGGATCCTGGGTTGGGAACAGTGTATCCCATATCCCACTCTACTCCCATCCCCAGATCCCCGGAGACACAGAGCCACAGAGCAAGCGAGCCTGTAGGGCTGGAGCAGATCAGGAGTCAGGGAGCAGAGAGAGGAATCACACCGTGTTCCTGTACCCACATACCTTCCTCTCACTCAGCTAGCCGTTTTTTCTCGCTCTTTCCCTCTCTCTCTCTCTCCCCTCTTCAGGAGTCTAGTTGGACCAGAAACACTGTGACGGTTTCCAGTGTGTGTGTGTGTGTGTGTGTGTGTGTGTGTGAGTCCCTTGGACTCCTGGTTAACCACTGATTTGCACTAATGACACGCTGCTGTGATTTGTGCTACAATTTGCTGCGTGGCAAAGTTGTCTGATTCTGATGTTGATGTATGAGTCACAGAGGCTCTGAAGCTATGCCGAACCGTTCCAGCTATTGCCTGCAAAACACAGAAATATAGACCTATCCCCTATTCTGACTGTGCTGGAGTTACTGTACTGTTGAATGTTCATATTATATAATTCATGAGAGAAACACGAGAGATCATATATAACAAGCCTAACAGGGCCACACAAATGAGACAAGCGGGTGAAGTATCGAGACTGGAAAAGATTGAGGTTGATAAGGGACATTAGTATTCCCTTATCTTATCCCATAGACGGTTGTAGTATGGGAAATCCCATCGTCCTGTTCCCATCAAGAGAATGGGTCGAAGGGGTACAAGAGTCTAGGGACACATGAATCACCTCGTTAAATATCGTCCCATTAAATATATCTGCCGTTCAACAACTCACTCCACGTGACCCTTCACACTGTCTGTTTACATGCTTCTATTGGTTGACGGCAGCGCTACAGTAGAAGAGAGTCTCTCACTGTGGGATTGAGTGGCGACCCTAAAAAAAAAAACTAAACAAAATGCCTCTGGGACCAGTCCAAAACAAGAGGCCATAGGGGGTATGGTGAGGGGAGGGGGTCGCTGGACTGGACTGAGGGGAAATCCCATAGAAAGACTGTGTGTGTGTCCTTGCGTGTGTGTATAGATTCCATCCAGCCAGCCTGTAGTAAGAGACCCTGATGTACTTAGCAGCAGCTGTAGGGACAATCTCTGGCTATTGGCTGCTCTGCTGCTGTACCCGGCCCGTCGCCGTGTCTGTTTGGGTCTGTTTGTGGACCATCAGATGGGAAACAAGGCAGACCAGCGTTCTCTGGAGGTCCTGAGGGACAAAGAGACCCAGACCGACCCACAGGATGGGGACATTGCCAACATGCCAAGATACCAATGCTAGAATGCCAGGGTACAAACTGCCCTGATTGTTTGTTACATAGGATTAGATCAAGGCGTAGAGAAAGCAGTCTCTTTTTTTTTGCTGCTATACTGGAAGTGTCACTTTTTGCCACTTTATCCTATTGCTGTCAGCACAGGAGGCTGTTGAATGGAGTGAATGGAATGCTATTAAACAAATGAAAACCATGTGTTTGATGAGTTCAATACCATTCCATTTATGCCGTTCCAGCCATTACTATGAGCCCGTCCTCCTCAATTAAAGGTGCCACCAACCTCCTGTGTTTCTCAGGGCGGAGCTACTTATTGAAATCTTCAAAATAGAACCACAGCCTAATTTTACGCTCAAGCAGGGCGAGCCTCTCGCAAACCTGGTGCTTCCATTGAAATGAATAGGAGCATCTTATACTAGGAAATGTTACGTGTCCAGTGTAGCAGGCCCGTAATGCATAAGATGGTGTACGTCATCCTGCCTGTCTTCTCTGTGGGACAAAATAGATTGACTTGACTGTGGTTCTCAGTTGTCGTACAAGATGGATGTAACAATGCTAATAGTGAGAGGATGAAAACACGTTCAGGAACCTGTTCAAGAATTGCCATCGCTCTTCACGATCACCATCGCTATATGTAACATGTAATTAGGGGGTTAATGACTGTGGGAATTATCTGATAAACGAAATGCTTGAAGTTATGACAAATTGCCTATACTCTATATGTGTGTACTGTGTATGTACATTGTATGTGTTCCCAGAGCATCTGGCAGTATTTCCATGGTAACTAATATATAGCGAAGGCAATTAGTCTTTTGATTAAACCCTTTGGTTTTATCAGACAATTCCCCACAGACTTTTAGCTCAAACCCCATCACATCAATCACAACATACTTACACATGATGGTTCATGGGTGGAAAATGACATGCTTCATTAAAACATTGTAACAATGAAAAACCTAAACCCCCATGTTCTTGTTCTTAAATTGGAGACAAATTAACAACATATATGCTCCTATATTTATCTGATAGTGATGTATTATATTAGTAACAATAATAGCATCAATATCGATAACTGTATCAATATCAATTACTGATCAATCAATCAATCAATAACAAGTCATATCTGAAAGCGAAATGTTCAGCACATCCACTCTTTGTTTAAGTCAGAAGGGAAGTAACTCTAGTTCCTCCTTGCTTTGAGTGACCTTTCAGAGTTTGTTGAATGTCCCACGTCCAGTTCAGTAATATCATAAGCAAACACTGAGCCCTTCACTGAGCTATGAATCATAAGTCATAGAAGACGTGTATTAATGCGGGAGGGAGCCCTGTATGAGAATGTGCTAGCGTGGATTTAGACCTCGCCATGTCAGACTGTGTGGGAAACACAAAGAAAGGGGCAGGGACAGTCACAAGGGTCACCCTACTCCCAGAAATCTCAATCTCTCTCTCATCTCTATCTCTTTCTCTATATACAGGTACAGTGCCACAAAGTATTTACAACCCTTGACTTTTTCCACATTTTGTTGTTACAGCCTGAATTTAAAATGGATTAAATTTAGATGTTGTGTTACAGCCTGAATTTAAAATGGATTAAATTGAGATGTTGTGTTACTGGTCTACACTCGATAATAGTGGAATTATGTTTTTAGACATTTTTACAAATGAAAAGCTGAAATGTCTTGAGTCAATTCAACCCATTTGTTATGGCAAGCATACAGTAAATAAGTTTAGAAGTAAAAATGTGCTTAACAAGTCACATAATATGTTGCATGGACTCACTATGTGTGCAATAATAGTGTTTAATATGATTTATGAATGACTACCTCATCTCTGTACCCCACACATACAATTAGCTGTAAGGTTCCTCAGTCGAGCAGTGAATTTCAAACACAGATTCAATCACAAAGACCAGGGAGGTTTTCCAATGCCTCGCAAAGAAGGGCACCTATTGGGTAGACCTATGAGTAAAAAAATAAAAAAGCAGAAACTGACTATCCCGCTGAGAAAGGTGAAGTTATTAACTACACTTTGGATGTTGTATTAATACACGCAGTCACTACAAAGATACAGGCGTCCTTCCTAACTCAGCTGACGGAGAGGAAGGAAACTGCACAGGGATTTCACCATGAAGCCAATGGTGACTTTAAAACAGTTACAGACAATGCAGTTACTCCACAATACTAACCTTAATGACAGAGTGAAAAGAAGAAAGCCTGTACAGAATACACATATTCTAAAACATGCATCCTGTTTGCAATAAGACACTAAAGTAAAACTGCAAAAAATAATAAATCCAAAACAACACATCACTGAGTCCCACTTTTCAAGCATGGTGGTGGCTGCATCATGTTATGGATATGCTTGTCATCGGCAAGGACTAGGGAGTATTTTAGGATAAAAAGGAAACGTAAGAGCTTAGCACAGGAAAAACGAGGTTCAGTCTGCTTTCCAACAGACACTGGGAGACAAATTCACATTTCAGCAGGACAATAACCGAAAACACAAGGCCAAGGATTTGCTTACCAAGACAACATTGAATGTTCCAACATGGCAAGACTTGAAAATGGTTGTCTAGCAATGATCAACAACCAACTTGACATGTTTAAAAATAATAATGTGCAAATATTGTACAATCCAGGTGTGCAAAGCTCTTAGATACTTACCCAGAAAGACTCACAGCTCTAATCGCTGCAAAAGGTGATTGTAACATGTATTGACTCCGGTGTGTGAATACTTAAGTAAATTAGATATTTCTGTATTTCATTTTCAATAAATTAGCAACAATTTCGAAAAACATGTTTTCACTTTGTCATTATGGGGTATTGTGTGTGGATGGGTTCTAATATATATTTTTTAAATACATTTTGAATTCAGGCTGTAACAACAAAATGTGGAATAAGTCAAGGGGTATGAATACTTTCTGAAGTCTCTCTCTTACACACCCACATCACCGTCCCTAAATACTTTCTTTACTCACATTTCTACATGTCACCCATCTCTCACACTCTTATTCACTCCTTCATCCGCTTTCTCCTCTTTACCCATCACCCTCTCTCCCTCACTCTCGCTCTGTTTAGTCTAGCAGTTTATAAACAATATACAAAAGGTCAGCCTCCTATCAAAGTATGTTTATAAGATTAGCAATATCTCTTTTGATTTGTGTGTTTAATGAATGAGGATTACTTACAATTTTAATTTCCAAAGAAGCAAACATGTGGTGCATTATTAAAATGTTATATGATGTCAGTATTTATATTAGAGCGACCTTCTCGAAAAACACTACAGAAATAAAACTATTATTTAGTTGCTATGCTGAGATTCACAAACACATCGTTGGGCCTTGGTCACATTGCACCTGCTAATAAAGCACGGGCACTAGCTGTTTTCTGAGACTGGGAGGACAGAAGATAGAAATAGCTTTCCCATGAGCTTTGGGTCTAAAATAAAGAGCAGTGGCAAGGAACGCCCACTGCAATAGAGAGACGACCTTTGTCATGGGAACCATGTCAAACTGTCTGTTAACTTCTGAACAGGATCTATTGTACAGAATACATTAAATACCTGTATTAACCTCGCTAATGGTATGGTAATTTATCTTTGGTGTGTAAATACAGTGGTAAAAGGGAGGAAGAGTGTGTGTGTATATGTGTGTGTGTATATGTGTGTGTGTGTGTGTGTGTGTGTGTGTGTGTGTGTGTGTGTGTGTGTGTGTGTGTGTGTGTGTGTGTGTGTGTGTGTGTGTGTACTAGCAGGAGACCCCTATGAGGAAGGACTGCGCTGTAGTTTTGTCTTAAGAACCCCAATGAAAGATATTGTCACTCATTGTGCATTTATTCCTAGTGTTATTCTTTTTTATGTTTTATATTAGTTTTAAAAAATTCTCTCTGCATTGTTGGGAAGAGCCCGTAAGAAAGCATTTCACTGTTAGTCTAAACCTGTTGTTTACAAAGCATGTGACAAAAAGGTTCCTTGAGCTACCCGAGTGGTGCAGTGGTCTAAGGCACTGCATTGGTGTGCTTGAGGCGTCACTACAGACCCAGGTTCGATCCCAGGCTGTGTCACAGCCAGCCGTGACCCGAGAGACCCATGAGGCGGCGCACAATTGCCCCAGTGTCATCTGGGTTAACGGAGGGTTTGGCCGGCCGGGATTTCCTTGTCCCATCGAGCTTTAGCGATTCCTTATGCCGTGTTGGGCGCCTGCAAGCTGACTTCGGTCGGCAGCTGGACAGTGTTTCCTCAGACACATTGTTGGGGCTGGCTTCCAGATTAAGCGAGCAGTGTGTCAAGAAGCAGTGCGGCTTCCAGATGGGAGTTGCAGCGAAGGGACAAGACTGTAATTACCAATTGGGGAGAAAAAGGGTTAAAAGTACAACAAAAAAGGTTCCTTGAGGAAACCCTCTGAAAAGGGTCTTCAAGTAACCCCTGTGTAATAGTTCAAACCGGAACCTTTTGTGATAGGAGGGGTTCAATTTTGATTTTTTTAAATAAAATATTGTAGAGGTGGCAGACCTCTACAATATATTAGATTGGAGGTGTGGCTTTCAGATAGTTATTTTTGGCCACCTGTTGGCGTAAAAATGTAATTTGTGTTCATTATGTTAAGTTTGTTCACCACAAAGGTAAACTTTCCTTGAATATTTATGCATATTACATATTCTAATATAATACTAACATTGCTGATTACATACTGTATAGTAATAAACTGGTAACTATTCAAACTTTGGGATTTGCATAGGCTCTTGAAGAACTCATACACCTCTGTTAGCCTCTTTGAAGCTACAAAACAGTAAGAGTTCAGCATGTGATAACAATACAACAGATGAACAGGAATGGCTTTTACTCTAACGGGAGGCCAAAGAAATATGTATCTTAAAGCCAAGCCTCCACTCCAGGGTTCCTCCAGTAACCTGTTGCTACAATTAACCATTAAAGGTTTCTCCAAGAACACCTCAACCAACCGAAGCTGCTACCCATTATCGAGATAGCAAACACACAATGTTAGGTAAAGCAATAACACTTACACAATGCAATGATCGTTTATTAAAAGGAAACTGGAGGAGATTCCATGAAAATGTGTCAACTGTCCGGTTGTTGTAGCGACAGTAAGCATCCGTTGAACCGGAGCGCAGCACGCAGACAGACAGGGCGACCGGTACACCTTTTTCTGGTCTTCTCAGGCTGTGCTCTATGATGATGACTCTGTTTTGGCCATGACTCCCTTTTTCCACTGCTGAAAAGTTATTCATAATCCTCCTAATAATTCAGTGTTGTACAGAGAGAGGGAAAGAGAGAAAAAGAGAGAGAGTATTCATAATCTAAATTTGAAGTTCTTCAGAAGTGAATGGGTTTGTCATCTGCTGTAATAATAACAGTCAGTTTTCCATGTCTCTGGGCCTGTAGGGAGGCTGTTTACATGGGGAATACTAAAAGATCCAGAGGGGAGACAACAGCCCCAGATTCTCCCCACCCGCAGGGCCTCGTGGGTGGGCAGGGTTTCACCCAGACACCCCCTGACACACCAAGATCATCCAGAGGCGTGGACAGATAAAAAAAGAAGGTGGAAATTGACATATTCTATGCCAAATGGCCTATTTAATGACAAAGCCCTTTCAACTTTTGTTATCTGGACCTAAGAGCTTGTCACTTTAAAGGGGAAAGTTGAAAAATGAAGAGATTATCCATAAACAAGAGACTGTGGAAACCCCCTTTCATCTATGTGGTCCAGTTAAGTGAGGGTCATAACGACAAGGTCAAATGCTGAAGGTTAGAGGTCAGAGGTCATGGTGGGAGCTAAATCAAAGGTCATGAAACGTGACATCACTTACTGCTTTACTGCACATCTGATTGTGATTTTGAATCTAAATATAGTCCATCACTTAAGCAGGGGAACAAACTGTATAGAAACAGACACCACAAATGTACAAACTGATGAAAAAACTGTTCATACAATCAATTGATCTTTAGGTATAGCCTACCAACCGATACATCCAGCAAGTAGACTAGTCCTATCTTAATCTATGACAATTAACACTACAACTTAGACTACACAGACTGTGTGTAGTGCAGTCTCTTCTCTCTTCTCTCCAGGTGTTTCTGTGCTCTGACTCCCTGTTCTCTCCTCTTCTGAACTCCTATGACTTCCCCCTCTGGGGATAATTTATGGAGAGAACCCTCATCCAACACTACTGTCTTCTACAGTACAAAGCTTTCCTCTTCCACCTGATCTTTATTACCCTGCTATAACACATGTTTATGAGGATCCACATCTTGTATCTTGTATCTTTTCCATAGACAAGAGTTCATAGAGCACCAGGTTAGAGACTGGAGATGAACCAGTAAATTACATTTGTTGGAAAAATGTAACTTCTCTTTAGATTTCTAATATATCTGCAGTGCCCAAGATCATCATTTTGTATTGCCTGTAACATCATAACTATAACATGCATTGTAGCTACATCTCTGTGCATGTGTGTGACTGGTAAGATATAGATAATATATTTCCCTGGAACAAAAATGTTCCAGATATTTACTTAGCTCGCGTTGAGTGGAGTCTAGGCTTTCATCGTTAATCCTAAATAAAGACCCATTCTCCACGCAGGAGCTCATGCAAGGCCACAAATCATTCCTATTTATATGCACCTATATTTCTCCTATGAAATGGTAAACAAGTCAATCTCTTTCCAGCATCTCAGATATGACTCAGAACTCAGACCAGAAAGCTTTTTACAGTAACTCTTGTCAAGACAAGGAGAGTTCTGACAAGCTTTACTGACGTTTTTATGAACCTCGGAAGAAAAAAGATTTTCCCAAACAACAAAGCACTTCCCTTCCCTTTGGAAGTATATTAAGATTTTTCAAAATTAAAAGATACAACCTTTAAAGGGCGGCTGAACTTCATGGTTTGGCCTTGTTTTAGATTTGGTTCATTAAGAAATGCCAGCGGCCATGACTGAATTCAAACGTGAGTTGGTTTCGGGGGTGTGGTTTGATGTGGGTGTCTCTTATGTGTGTTCGCAGGTGGGAAGAAGAAGAAGAAGAAGTTTTATTTATATAGCGCCTTTCCATAGCTCAAGGTCACTTTACATTGCACATTACAATACATTCAGAACACACACACATACATCGCAGTCACATAGGATACACACTACCCAAAATGCATGTCAAACAGATATGTCTTCAACTGGATCTTGAATGCACCCACGGATGAGGTATTGCGTAGTGTAAGAGGTAGTGAATTCCATAATTTAGGAGCATTAACACCAAATGACCTCCCACCTACAGTGGACAACCGGAAACGAGGGACGGTCAACAAACCAAGTTCAGCTGATCTAAGGGACCGAGCAGGGCGGTAAGGATAGAGTAAGTCAGAGAGATATTGGGGAGCAAGACCATTTAATGCTTTAAAAGTTAGAAGCAATACCTTAAAGTGGATACGTGATGCCACAGGTAGCCAGTGAAGGTCATGAAGCAGAGGAGTGATGTGAGCAGAGCACCTAGTGGAGGTGAGAACTCTTGCTGCTGAGTTTTGAACATACTGTAATCTTGCAATACGTTTTTTGGGAAGACCAAGAAGTAAGGCATTGCAATAGTCCAAGCGTGAAGTGATTAATGCATGAATTAGAGTTTCAGCATCAGCTAAAGTGAGAGAAGATCGGAGACGAGCAATATTACGAAGATGGAAAAAATAGTTTTTAACAAGAGAAGAAATGTGAGAGCCAAAAGATAGAGTTGAATCGAATAAGACACCAAGGTTACGAATCAATGACGAAGGCTTAACGTGGATTCCATCAACATCAAAGGACTGATCAATCCTTTTGGCTGAGGCAGCAGGACCAATCAATAATATCTCAGTTTTATTATCATTCAGTTTAAGGAAATTCAGGGACATCCATTTCTTGATGTCCCTGATACATTCAGTGAGTGAGTCAGGCAAAGATAACCTATCAGAGCTGGTGGTGAGGTAGATTTGAATATCATCAGCATAGCAATGGAACTGAAGTCCGTGCCTGCGTATGATATCACCGAGTGGATATAATGAGATGATGAATAATAGTGGGCCAAGAACCAAACCTTGAGGGACACCCTGTGTAAGTGAAGCAGTGGCAGATCTAAACCCTTGTATAGTGATATAATACTTTCTGTCGCTAATGTAGGAGATGAGCCAAGAAAGAGCAGAGCCAGTGATACCAATGTCAGAAAGCCTAGAGATAAGTATTTCATGGCAGACTGTGTCAAAAGCAGCGCTTAAATCAAGAAGCATCAGGATGTTTATCAGCCCTGCATCCATGGACAAAGAATGTCGTTAACCACCCAGAGAAGAGCAGTTTCAGTGCTATGAGCTGGGCGAAATCAGACTGAAAAGGTTCAAAAGACCGTTTATATCCAAATGTGATCGCAATTGCGTAGCAACAACCCTTTCAAGGACTTTGCTTAAGAATGGTAAGTTGGATATTGGTCTGTAATTTTCCATGTTTAGGTGGTCTAGGCCTGATTTTTTAAGAATGGGCGTCACCGCAGCCATTTTTAAATCTGCTGGAACCACGCCGGACGCCAAACTACGGTTAATCATATGTGTTATGAAGGGTGCAACCTCAGGGACACACAACTTAAGCAAAACAGTAGGTGTAGGATCAAGTTGGCAGGATGTGGAATTTGACTTCACAATTAGATCACTTATAGCAGTTGGAGTAGTTAGAGTGAAAGCAGAGAGAGAGTTTGTAGAATGAGTAAAATCAGCTATTATTAAGTGAACATTTGAGTCACTTGGATGAAGAGTGTTTTTGGCGATGGATGCAGTGATTGACTTTAATTTGTCAGAGAAAATTGTAAAAAGCTATTTACAAGCCCCACAGAGCCCGACATAACATGTTGTGGTGGATTTGTGAGTTTGCTAACCATTGCAAAGAGTGATTTGGGCCTGCACTTTGAATTTCTAATGGTAGAGGTGAAATAAGAGGATCTTGCATCGTTAAGGGCTGTACGGTACTTAAGCAAGTGTTCTTTAAAAGCCAAAGAGTGGACAACAAGTCCAGTTTTCCTGTATAGTCTTTCTAGGCGGCGACCCTCGGTTTTTATCGTTCGTAGTTCAGGAGTGAACCATGGTGAGGCACGAGTAGATGGAACCAGTCTAGTTATGACAGGAGCCTGCCTCTCAAGTATTTGAGACAAGACATTATTGTATATACAGCAGATTTCTGATGGACAATTTAATAGTAGACATTCTGACAAAGAAGAATCCCTTATTAAAGCAGAAAAAGAAGATGGATTCACAGAATTGATTTTACGATAGGTCAGCATTTTCTTCAGTGGTGATATAGATATAGGAAAACTACAACTGAAGCTTATGAATTTGTGATCTGAAAAAGCAAAATCAGAGCTGCTAACAAGAATATTATTTAAGCCAGATGTACATATGAGATCCAGTATATGACCCCTGGAGTGAGTAGCAAAAGTTACATGTTGGGTTAGGTTGAAACAGTCCAGTACAGCCATCAATTCATTGCAATGTGCAGTGTTTTCATGTATGTTAAAATCACCAAGCAGAATAACAGATGGATAGTTACCACAGACAGGAGTGAGTAACGCACTAATCTCAAGTGTTCTTCAAGTGTAACTCTAACTGGGAAGAGTTAGACAAATTATTTCGCCAATTAGCTTCAGCCGGTTGGTGTGTGCCCTTGGCAAAGTTAGTTTCACTTGGATAGCCTATCTCCAGGGTTAGTTAGGGACCGTCAATAAATTACACAATGTAAATTAGACAATATTTTCACCTTTAGTTCTCATTAAATGCTTTAAAAATATTCATTTTTACAATTTAAAGTTGGTTTGAGGTTTTTAAAGTCACTGACATTTTTAGCTATTGGAATTTTAACATATTGTCCCAAATACGTACAATGTGGAATTTACCGATGGTCCCTAACTAGCCCCATAGGGATATTCAAAGTCACCCCAAATTTACTACGGGCATTAAGATCGGGTTGCGTGAAGCTGCACTTCGAATTGATGATTACTTGTGTTCTGCCAGCTGTGGGCATGTGTGCAGGATTGAAAACAAACCCAACCTTCATTTATGTTGTGATGCAGTCACTACCACAAATCTCACCAAACTCAGTTTTGGACGACACAGACTTTATGACCAAAATTATCCTATTTACTGTTTCTGACTCATATCAATGCCACATAGGTTTTTTTTAAATGACAAATTGGTTTAAGGGCAATTGCTCTTTAACGTTCACAAGCTATCTTCTTCTCAGTGTGTTTGATACTAAGATGGGTGGATGTTCTCAATAATTTCTTCTTCAGTAATAGATATCTCATTATGAAGATGTTGGCCCATTTCAGCATAGAAATCCAGTCTATTTCTATGCATTGCAGCTGCAGTGTGCTCATATAGCGACAATACTATATCACAGCTTTGGGAACTATAACGAGATGTGTGACCTCAGATTGACCTCTGTGGTGACTTTTGACCTAAAGGAAGTGGCACATGGGCTAATCCCCCTTTAGGACAACACATTAACCTCTCTATGTCCTGGAGAGGCTTTGATGGAAGCCATGATCCCCCAAAAACACTAGTATGCTGCTCTAATACACAGGCTATAATAAAGAAGCACGATACGCACAAAATACAGACATGAAGATACAATCAGGTGATAGGGCAGCTTAGGGTGTGTATGTGTGTGTGTGTTTCATAATGCATGCCGTCTGACCTTAACAGCAAAGCATCTTTCCAGGAAAGAGAATGTGAAAAATGCAAACAAAAATAGATGTACGAAAAGCAGAGGGCTGTTTCACTCAAGCTAGTTAGATGTTATAGTTCTCCTGACGCCAAGCGGTTTGAAAACAAGGCTGCTGCCGCAAAGCCCTGCCATGGACAAGGCCTCATGTGCTTGTCTGTGAGATGTCAGAGAAAGCACAACTTAGTAAATGTCAAACAACTACTAAAACGTAATCGTATACTACGAGCTGCTGTTATATCATATTGACATTAGTCACGTTCTCAAGCAACACCATTATTCGGTTGAACATGCAAAATGATTGGTGTTAAATAAAATAAACACTTGATATTAAACATTTCCTATAAATATTTTATGTAATGGGAACTTGGTGTAAGTTGGCACTTTAATATGAAGAGAAATGCATCTGGTTCATTCACACAGTTCTGAAACTGCGGAGGGCTATTCATATTCCACTTACTTGTTTACACAGGGGACAAACACGCACCCACGCACACATGCATGCACGCGCACACACACTAAAGCATGGGCACGCACGCACACGGGACAAACACACACACGCTCACACACATTCATATTCCACTCTCTAGCTTTTTTGACACGGGCCAAATATCACTTTGACTGACGGGGGAATGTGTTGTTTTTAAGGTTTCAAATTAGGCTAGACTTGAACCCATGGACACATTCCGATGAAAGTGACACAGAAATGTGTATGTGTGCCAGAACACCGACTGTTTTTATACTATAGCGTAGATATGACAAATTAATAAAGGCATTTTAACTTTTCACCAGCTTACATTTACATTTCAGTCACCAGTTGAAGAGTGTCTAGCAACTTTGAGTGTGAAGTAATATTTGGCCTCAAACAAACATCTCAACCATAAAAGGCACAAGGCTTCCAGTCATTTTGGTGAAATGTTACCGTTGGCATTATTACAAAAAAAGGACCTTACCTGTTCACAGGTTGTAGCTTGACATTCTCCACCGACGTACATTTGTGCCTCAGAGTTGCGTCTTCAAATCTGTCACAAACACATTCAAATGTATGTTCATTTAGTACAATTATATTTAGAGCATTATGTTGGATGCATCATCATCATCATCATCATCATCAAGGTGATTCCTTCCAGGGAGGGACCCTGGCTATTTTTGTATTTCAGAGATCTGAACCAATCATATTGTTGTTGTATTGTGGAAGGTTCTTTTACATCAGACAGTGATTGATAACCCAGAACAGTTACACAAGTCAGAGTGGATGAGAGCTCACATCAGTCCAGAGGCTTTGAATCACATGGGTATGGTTGGAAACATTTTCCTCTCTCTGCTGAGGCAACAAGCTTTTATTTTTTTATTTCACCTTTATTTAACTAGGTAGGCAAGTTGAGAACAAGTTCTCATTTACAACTGTGACCTGGCTAAGATAAAGCAAAGCAGTTCGACACACAACAACACAGAGTTACACATGGAGTAAAACAAACATACAGTCAATAATACAGTAGAAAAACAAATCTATGCAAATTAGGTAAGATATGGAAGGTAAGGCAATAAATAGGCCATGGTGGCAAAGTAATTACAATATAGCATTTAAACACTGGAATGGTAAATGTGCAGTAGATGAATGTGCAATGTAGAAAAACTGGGGTGTAAAGGAACAAGATAAATAAATAAATATGGTAGGGGAGGAGGTAGTTGGTTGGGCTATTTACAGATGGGCTATATACAGGTGCAGGGGTCTGTAAGCTGCTCCGACAGCTGGTGCTTAAAGCTGGTGAGGGAGATAAGTGTCTCCAGTTTCAGAGATTTTTGTAGTTCATTCCAGTCATTGGCAGCAGAGAACTGGAAGGAAAGTTGGCCAAAGGAGGAATTGGCTTTGGGGGTGACCAGTGAGATATACCTGCTGGAGCGCGTGCTACGGGTGCGTGCTGTTATGGTGACCAGCGAGCTGAGATAAGGCGGGGGCTTTACCTAGCAGGGACTTGTAGATGACCTGGAGCCAGAGGGTATGGCGACGAGTGTAAAGCGAGGGCACTGTGATAGACTGCATCCAATTTGTTAAGTAGAGTATTGGAGGCTATTTTGTAAATTACATCACTGTAGTCGAGTATCGGTAGGATGGTCAGTTTTACGAGGGTATGTTTGGCAGCATGAGTGAAGGATGCTTTGTTGCGAAATCGGAAGCCAATTCTAGATTTAATTTTGGATTGGAGATGTTTGATGTGAGTCTGGAAGGAGAGTTTACAGTCTAACCAGACACCAAGGTATTTGTAGTTGTCCACATAATCTAAGACAGAACCGTCCAGAGTAGTGATGCTGGATGGGCGGGCGGTTGCAGGCAGTGATTGGTTGAAGAACATGCATTTAGTTTTACTTGCGTTTAAAGCTTTGAAGCTAATTGAAGCTCATCTGGAGGGTAGCTAACTACTTAGGGAGTAGCGGCGCGCCAAATTCAAAATCCACTTAGGGAGTAGTAAGGTGCCAAATTCAAAATCCAAAAGTTTAATTATTAAACATTCATCAATATACAAGTGTTGCATAGCCATCAAAAGCTCTGCTTCTTCGCAATATCAAAGCACTGTCAGATTTCAAAAAGGCTTTACGGCGAAAGCACAACATTTGATTGTTTGAGGATAGCACCTCATATATTTTTAACATTAGCATAAATTCATATCCAGCGCGGGTCACACAAAACCCATATACAGTGGGGCAAAAAAGTATTTAGTCAGCCACCAATTGTGCAAGTTCTCCAACTTAAAAAGATGAGAGAGGCCTGTAATTTTCATCATAGGTACACTTCAACTATGACAGACAAAATGAGGAAAAAAAATCCAGAAAATCACATTGTAGGATTTTTAATGAATTTATTTGCAAATTATGGTGGAAAATAAGTATTTGGTCAATAACAAAAGTTTATCTCAATACTTTGTTATATACCCTTTGTTGGCAATGACAGAGGTCAAACGTTTTCTGTAAGTCTTCACAAGGTTTTCACACACGGTTTCTGGTATTTTGGCCCATTCCTCCATACAGATCTCCTCTAGAGCAGTGATGTTTTGGGGCTGTCGCTGGGCAACACGGACTTTCAACTCCCTCCAAAGATTTTCTATGGGGTTGAGATCTGGAGACTGTCTAGGCCACTCCAGGACCTTGAAATGCTTCTTACAAGCCACTCCTTCGTTGCCGGGCGGTGTGTTTGGGATCATTGTCATGCTGAAAGACCCAGCCACGTTTCATCTTCAATGCCCTTGCTGATGGAAGGAGGTTTTCACTCAAAATCTCACGATACATGGCCCCATTCATTCTTTCCTTTACGTGGATCAGTCGTCCTGGTCCCTTTGCAGAAAAACAGCCCCAAAGCATGATGTTTCCACCCCCATGCTTCACAGTAGGTATGGTGTTCTTTGGATGCAACTCAGCATTCTTTGTCCTCCAAACATGACGAGTTGAGTTTTTACCAAAAAGTTCTATTTTGGTTTCATCTGACATTCTCCCAATCCTCATCTGGATCATCCAAATGCTCTCTAGCAAACTTTAGACTTGCCTGAACATGTACTGGCTTAAGCAGGGGGACACGTCTGGCACTGCAGGATTTGAGTCCCTGGCGGCGTAGTGTGTTACTGATGGTAGGCTTTGTTACTTTGGTCCCAGCTCTCTGCAGGTCATTCACTAGGTCCCCGTGTGGTTCTGGGATTTTTGCTCACTGTTCTTGTGATCATTTTGACCCCACGGGTGAGATCTTGCGTGGAGCCCCAGATCGAGGAAGATTATCAGTGGTCTTGTATGTCTTCCATTTCCTAATAATTGCTCCCACAGTTGATTTCTTCAAACCAAGCTGCTTACCTATTGCAGATTCAGTCTTCCCAACCTGGTGCAGGTCTACAATTTTGTTTCTGGTGTCCTTTGACAGCTCTTTGGTCTTGGCCATAGTGGAGTTTGGAGTGTGACTGTTTGAGGTTGTGGACAGGTGTCTTTTATACTGATAACAAGTTCAAACAGGTGCCATTAATACAGGTAACGAGTGGAGGACAGAGGAGCCTCTTAAAGAAGAAGTTACAGGTCTGTGAGAGCCAGAAATCTTGCTTGTTTGTATGTGACCAAATACTTATTTTCCACCATAATTTGAAAATAAATTCATTAAAAATCCTACAATGTGATTTTCTGGATTTTATTTTCCTCCTTTTGTCTGTCATAGTTGAAGTGTACCTATGATGAAAATTACAGGCCTCTCTCATCTTTTTAAGTGAGAGAACTTGCACAATTGGTGGCTGACTAAATACTTTTTTGCCCCACTGTAAGAGCTAAAAAATATCACTTACCTTTCGAAGAACTTTGCTGAGGGCTTCCCAAGTGTCCAACGAAGACATCCAATGGTTCTTTTGTTCGAAAAAGTAATTTATTATATCCATAAATCTCCGTTTGGTTGGCTCGTTATGATTAGAAAATCCACCGTTGAGTCGCCCATTGAACTGTGAAGAGAACATGTTCAAATTATACCTATAAACTTTCTACAAACAAATCAAACATCATTTTTAATGTATCCTTAGGTATCCTTTTATGTATATTTCCTGTAATATTTCAACCGTGAACAATAGGAAAGGAAAATAAAGTGGGGGGCGCGCTCACAATCTCGCGCCCCGTCAAACGTTGACAAAAGTGATCCCTTCACTACTTCCTCTTCCTATCCGTTCTGCTTAGTGCTAGAGCTTCCAGACACTGTATAAAGACTATTGACATCTAGTGGAATCCATAGGTACTGCAGTCTCAGTCCTAGTCCTACCTCTCAAGCTCCGGCAGCAGAACTGACTGTTTTGGAGAGCCTGGCGTGCCCAAAGTAAAATGCCTCCCATTCAGGCTCAGAAAATGGGATATGCATATATTAGTACCATTGGATAGGAAACACTCTGAATTTTCCAAAACTGTCATCCATTTGTCTGTGAGTAAAATAGAATGCATATAGCAGGCGAAACCCAGAGGAATTTCTGTCCTGGAAAAAGTCATTTTGACACATTGCTCATTTTGGAACCCCTCCCTATTGAAAATGACTATATATAGGCATATGTTTGCAATCCAGGAAGCTTCCTTGTGATGTCACCAGCCTCTGGATGGTGTTTTCCTCCATTTTGGGTGAGTCATTCCAGAGAAAATCATTTTACCACGAGGACCCCTCGTGCGTTCTTTATGTGAACGTTTCATAATGCGCTGCGTGCACGAGAAGTCACGGAGCGTCTGTTTTATCGTCGTTATTGATCAGTTTATATTCCGGCTGATTTATAATAGTAAATATACGTAAGAGTGTTTTTAAGGCTACATTTAAAACTATGTTTGATTGTTTTTGGACAAGTTTATAGGTATAATTTTAACGACTTTTAGCGCGCGTTTCAACGGAGTAGTGGAAGCTGTTTCTGATTATAAAGTGCGGACCAAATGGAGGATTTATGGATAAAAGACGTTACTTTTTCTAACAAAAGAACCATGGATTGTCTTCGTTGGACACTTAGGATGACCTCAGCATAAGTTCTTCAACAGGTAATTACTTTGTTTTCGCTGTGAAATGTGTTATGTGTGTGCCATGATTGCTAATCGATACATGGCTATTGGAAAATATGTGAGGTGATTGCCTCAAACAAATGAATGTGCTGCTTTCGCCGTAAAGCCTTTCTGAAAATCTGACAACGCTGTGATATTGCCAAGAAACAGAGCTTTTGATGAGAATGGAACACTTGTATATTGGTGCATGTCTAATAATTCAAATATTGAAATTTGAATTTGGCTCTGTAACTTTTCGCTGTGGGGCTGTCGTTTCTGATTATAACGCTAGAACCAAATTGAGGATTTATGGATAAAAGACGTTACTTTTTCTAACAAAAGAACCATGGATTGTCTTTGTTGGACACTTAGGATGACCTCAGCATAAGTTCTTCAACAGGTAATGGATTTGTTTTTGCTGTGAAATGTGTTATGTGTCTGCCATGATGGCTAATCGATACATGGCTATTGGAAAATATGTGAGGTGATAGCCTCAAACAAATGAATGTGCTGCTTTCGCCGTAAAGCCTTTCTGAAAATCTGACAACGCTGTGATATTGCCAAGAAACAGAGCTTTTGATGAGTATGGAACACTTGTATATTGGTGCATGTCTAATAATTCAAATATCGAAATTTGAATTTCGCGCTTTATTTTTCTACCTGGTAGTGACGGGATGAGCCCCGCTAGGGACCCACTGGATACTGAGAGGTTAAAATAGAAATAAATAGGCAGCCTGGAGAAGAAGGTCATGTACAAAAACAACTGCAAATCCGGATGGATTTTCCTCTGGTTTTCGCCTGCTATATCAGTTCTGTTATACTCACATACATTATTTTAACACTTTTAGTGTTTCCTATCCAATAGTACTAATTACGTGCATATCCTATTTTCGTGGCCTGAGTGGCAGGCATTTTACTTTGTGCATGCCAGACTCCAAAACCGTCACCCCTGCTGCCACTTCCTAAGAAGTTAACAGTCCAAAGAAGGGCCAGAAGTATACAGAATGGTGTCGTCTGCGTAAGAGCGACATCATTGATGTATACAAAGAAGAGAGTCGGCCCAAGAATTGAACCCTGTGGCACCCTCATAGAGAGTGCCAGAGGCCCGGACAACAGGCCCTCCGATTTGATACACTGAACTCTATCGGAGAAGTAGTTGGTGAACCATGCGAGGCAATCATTTGAGTCTGCCGATAAGGATGTGGTGATTGAGTCGAAAGCCTTGGCCAGATCAATGAAAACGGCTGCACAGTAATGTCTCTTATCGATGGCGGTTATGATGTCGTTTAGGACCTTGAGCGTGGCTGAGGTGCACCCATGCCCAGGTCTGAAACCAGATTGCATAGCGAAGAAGGTAAGGTGGGATTCGAAATGGTCGATAATCTGTTTGTTAACTTGGCTTTCAAAGACCTTAGAAAGGCAGGGTAGGATAGATATTGGTCTGCAGCAGTTTGGGTCAAGAGTGTCTCCCCCTTTGAAGAGGGGGATGACTGCAGCTGCTTTCCAGTCTTTGGGAATCTCAGACGACATGAAAGAGAGGTTGAACAGGCTAGTAATAGGGGTTGCAACAATTTCGGCAGATAATTTTAGAAAGAGAGGGTCCAGATTGTCTAGCCCGGCTGATTTGTAGGGGTCCCAATTTTGTAGCTCTTTCAGAACATCAGCTAACTGTATTTGGGAGAAGGAGAAATGGGGAGGCTTGGGCGAGTTGCTGAGGGGGGTGCAGGGCTGTTGACCGGGGTACGGGTAGCCAGGTGGAAAGCATGGCCAGCCGTAGAAAAATGCTTATTGAAATTCTCAATTATTGTGGATTTATTGGTGGTGACAGCGTTTCCTATCCTCAATGCAGTGGGCAGCTGGGAGGAGGTGCTCTTATTCTCCATGGACTTTACAGTGTCCCAGAAATTTTTTGAGTTTGTATTACAGGAAGCAAATTTCTGCTTGAAAAATAATAACTGCCAGTGTATATTGGTTCCTGACTTCCCTGAAAAGTTGCATATCACGGGGGCTATTCGATGCTAATGCAGAACGCCACAGGATGTTTTTGTACTGATCAAGGGCAGTCAGGTCTGGAGAGAACCAAGGGCTATATCTGTTCCTGGTTCTAAATTTCTTGAATGGGGCCTGCTTATTTAAGATGGTGAGGAAGGCACTTTTAAAGAATAACCAGGCATCCTCTACTGACGGGGATGAGGTCAATATCCTTCCAGGATACCCGGGCCAGGTCGATTAGAAAGGCCTGCTCGCTGAAGTGTTTTAGGGAACGTTTGACAGTAATGAGGGGAAGTCGTTTGACCGCAAACCCATTACGGATGCAGGCAATGAGGCAGTGATCACTGAGATCTTGGTTGAAAACAGCAGAGGTGTATTTGGAGGGGTTGTACCTTGTAGATTCATTGATGATTTGTGTGAGGTTGAGGGCATCAAGCTTAGATTGTAGGATGGCCGGGGTGTTAAGCATGTCCCAGTTTAGGTCACCTAGCAGCACGAACTCTGAAGATAGATGGGGGGGGCAATCAGTTCACATATGGTGTCCAGAGCACAGCTGGGGGCAGAGGGTGGTCTATAGCAAGCGGCAACAGTGAGGGACTTGTTCCTAGAAAGGTGGATTTTTAAAAGTAAAAGTTCAAATTGTTTGGGTACAGACCTGGATAGTAAGACAGAACTCTGCAGGCTATCTCTGCAGTAGATTGCAACACGCCCCCATTTGGCCATTCTATCTTGTCTGAAAATGTTGTAGTTAGCGTTTTTGGTGGTCTTCCTAAGCCAGGATTCAGACATGGCTAGGACATCCGGGTTGGCAGAGTGTGCTAAAGCAGTGAATAAAACAAAGGGAGGAGGCTTCTAATGTTAACATGCATGAAACCAAGGCTTTTACGGTTGCAGAAGTCAACAAATGAGAGCGCCTGGGGAATAGAAGTGGAGCTAGGCACTGCAGGGCCTGGATTAACCTCTATATCACCAGAGGAACAAAGGAGGAGTAGGATAAGGGTACGGCTAAAGGCTATAAGAACTGGTCGTCTAGGACGTCCAGAACAGAGAGTAAAAATAACAGGTTTCATGGGGCGATAAAATTGATTCAAGGCATAATGTACAGACAAAGGTATGGTAGGACGTGAATACAGTGGAGGTAAACCGGTAAAAACGGGTCCGGATAGGTGTTGTAGCCCAGGAGTGGCTGATGGGACTCTTCAGCCAGCCGGAAGGTGGGCTTAGCATAGGCTAGCTTAAGGCTAATTGGTGCTTGCTCCGGGACCGACGTTAGCCAATAGTCACTCGGATAGCAGCTAGCTAGCTGCAAGATCCAGGTGAAAATGTCCAGAGCTTGCGGTAGGAATACGGGGATATGGAGAGGAAATAGGTCCGGTATGCTCTGGTTTGAGTCGCGTTATTTTCCGAGCTAAAGGTTAGCTGCTGCTGTCCGCTAGCAATGGTAAGCTAAATACTAACGTTAGCTAGTGAAGTTAGCTAGCATTTGTTGGGCGACTCCGGATTCGAGGTGGAATACTACTTGAAAAAAAACACAGCTCCGCACCACATTGGGCGAGGCAGGTTGCAGGAGAGTGTTTTGAAGTTGAATTTTAGAAAGCATATATAAAAAGATATGCAAAGAAAATATGTAAAAAGATTATAAAACGATATTTACACGGGACAGGACGGGACAAGACAAAATACACGTCCGACTGCTACGCCATCTTGGAATAAGAAGAGGGTGGTGCAGTCTGCAGGCTGCCAAGTTAACATCCATGTAATCAGCCGGTCTGCCCGTAAACACACGAGAATAAGAGGATCAGAATGTTCACACAATTCATGTCAATCCCGGCATCGCCAACAACACCAATATTACCGAGCAGGTACTGGGAGAGGGGGACATGTCATGACCACTGTCCAGCTATTGGACTAAGGCTTGATTTGAGAAATACAGAATCCAGTGTTTCTGTTTATTATGCAACCTGGTGGTTCCAAAAATACAACACGGGAGTATTCTGCCAGTTTTTCCCGACTGCCTCAGAAGGATAGAAACCTACCTGACTGTCTATTGAAAACTGGTTGGACTTAATTGCTTTTAGTTGATGCTCCACAAAACACTTGAAAGTGAGTAGTGACAGCTCCACACACACAAATGCACACAGACACGGAAGTACACATTAACCTACGCATACACGAGCACTCCCTCAGTCTATTTGACTGTTTTATTGCGACAGGAGAGAGAGAGCGAGAGCGAGAACGAGAACGAGAACGAGAGCGAGAGCAAGAGCGAGAGAGAGAGAGAGAGAATGGACAGTGGAACAGAAACATCAGAAATTGTTGGTGTTGGCGCCCAGTGAGGCAGCCACGGTGTTTGGTTACTGCTCATGTGTTTACTGTATTTGTTTGTTAACTTGTAGAATGCAACAAAAATATCTATCAATTTTGTTTATAATGTATGTAAACTTTGTGTAAATTCCTCTGTCTCTACATGTCTATTACTAGCAGCACCATATCAGTAAGTCAAATTCTGAGTATGAGTAAATGTACTTCGTGATTCTTATTAACATTCTGCATCATTCGAATGTCTATTTTCTGATTAATTTTCTATTTTCTGACAAACACACACACACACACACACTGGAAAATTCCAATGACATTGTCTATTGGCGTACAGAGATAAGTCAGACATGAGTAACTAGGTTCTCTTCACGTTCTGTGAATCATTTCCACGCAAAGTGTGAGATTTCGCAATATGAACGTTTGCTTGAGGGTGTGCATAAATGTACACATGGGGGTTGCAACTCAATATTAGGAAGGTGTTCCTAATGGTTTGTACACTCAGTGTATATGTTGAACATTTGTGAAATTGTGAGAGTAACAATTTAAATAAAAATCTATTTAATTGTATATTCACTGTAAATTCATGCAACACATCTTGAATATCATTTGACCACATCAGTGCATTTGTTTTTCTAATAATCCATATAAAGTGCAGTAATTTGTTAAATTGTAGGCACGTGTGAAATGCTATATAAGATACTGAGAAATCAAATGAGAGATGGCTGATCTTGCTCTGTTGAAAGATTTGGCATAAGCTGCATTTTACAGAGAACATGTTTTTAGAGACAGGTGGGACTGTTTTGCAGAAAGTAGATTGGCTCATCAGATATTGTTTTACAAAGCCAATCTTATAGGATTTTTGCGAGGATTTAATACCTACTTTAGAAAGGCAAACACATGCCATTCCGGTACACATCCAAGTGCTATCTACCCTCTGGTTTTGGCATCGGCACTTTTCAGTGGGCATCTCACAGGCCTCGATGAGTCAATGTTTTGGATGTAATCACTAGCAAATCGTTACATACAATTTCCATACACCGTCACACAACAGGTTGAAGTCTACAGGGGTTTCTTTTCCATCAGGGTTCAAATTACGAATGGCGCAACAGACGGGCACCCACATCGCCATAAAAGGACCATCCCAAAACTAGTTCAACTATGTGAACAGAAAACGCTTCCACTCACTTAAAGGTGCAATATGTAGGAATTGCTCCACCATTTCCTGGTTGCTAAAATTATAATAGTTCGCCTAATTTCAAATTATGTGACAAAACAAGCACTCAGAGTGTAGAGAATCGATTCTGACGATTCTGTGCTTCCAACTTCGTGGCAACAGTTTGGGGATGGACCTTTCCTGTTTCAGCATGACAATGCCCCCGGACACAAAGCCAGGTCCATACAGAAATGGTTTGTCAAGACTGGCCTGCACAGAGCCCTGACCTCAACCTAATCAACCCCACCTTTGGGATGAATTGGAATGCTGACTGCGAGTCAGGCCTAATCGCCCAACATCAGTGCCCAACCTCACTAATGCTCTTGTGGCTGAATGGAAGCAAGTCCCCTCAGCAATGTTCTAACATTTTAGAATAGTTTCTATGGAATATTGATAAATTGGTGGCCTGCTATCATCCTGTATGAACACACTCTTTCCCATGTGATAAGAACTCCACTAAATAGTTTAGTGGGAAATTACCGCAAATTAGAGCAATGGCATTTTTCTCAACCACTCTGATGACAGCATGTATTTGGATAGGAAAACCTGCCAATGAAAACAGGGACAGCCTTTGATTTTTACTATCTCACAACACTCGGTCTTACAGAATATTATACTGTTCAAACTAATAAGAGCGCGTGGACTGAACATCAGGTAATAAGGAAACTACCATTTGCATAGCTAATAAACATCAACGGACAGACTTCTCCCTAAAGATTACAGGAACTGAGAAAAAGACATTAGATGAACAAGGTACTGAAAAGGTGACATCCATGTGTCCATCTCAAGTGCTCCTTAAAATGGTCCTATATTCATGGAATATTCCATTTCCCTTCATCCATCTCACATTCTTAGAAAAAAAAGTGCTACCTAGAACCTAAAAGGTTATTATTCGGCTGTCTCTATAGGATAACCATTTGAGGAACCCTTTTTTGTTCGATGTAGAACCCTTTTGGTTCCAGGTAGAACCATTTTTGTGTTCCACAGAGGGATCTACATGGAACCCAAAAGGGTTCTCCTATGGGGACATCCGCAGAACCCTTTTAGAACCATTTTTTCTAAACTCAGCAAAAAAAGAAACGTCCTCTCACTGTCAACTGCGTTTATTTTCAGCAAACTTAACATGTGTAAATATTTGTATGAACATAACAAGATTCAACAACTGAGACATAAACTGAACAAGTTCCACAGACATGTGACTAACAGAAATTTAATAACGTGTCCCTGTCCCTGGGACAAAATCAAAAGTAACAGTCAATATCTGGTGTGGCCACCAGCTGCATTAAGTACTGCAGTGCATCTCCTCATCATGGACTCCACCAGATTTGCCAGTTCTTGCTGTGAGATGTTACCCCACTCTTCCACCTAGGCACCTGCAAGTTCCCAGACATTTCTGGGGGGAATGGCCCTAGCCCTCACCCTCCGATCCAACAGGTTCCAGACGTGCTCAATGGGATTGAGATCCGGGCTCTTCGCTGGCCATGGCAAAACACTGACATTCCTGTCTTGTAGGAAATCACGCACAGAATGAGCAGTATGGCTGGTGGCATTGTCATGCTGGAGGGTCATGTCAGGATGAGCCTGCAGGAAGGGTACCACATGAGGGAGGAAGATGTATTCCCTGTAACGCACAGCGTTGAGATTGCCTGCAATGACATCAAGCTCAGTCTGATGACACACCGCCCCAGATCATGACAGACCCTCCACCTCCAAATCGATCCCACTCCAGAATACAGGCCTCGGTGTAACGCTCATTCCTTCGACAATAAACGCAAATCCGACCATCACCCCTGGTGAGACTAAACCGCGACTCGTCAGTGAAGAGCACTTTTTACAAGTCCTGTCTGGTCCAGCGACGGTGGGTTTGTGACCATAGGCGACAATGTTGCCGGTGATGTCTGGTGATGGCTACAGGCCTACAAGCCCTCAGTCTAGCCTCTCTCAGCCTATTGCGGACAGTCTTAGCACTGATGGAGGGATTGTGCGTTCCTGGTGTAACTCGGCAGTTGTTGTTGCCATCCTGTACCTGTCCCCCGCTACTTTATGTTTATCATATATGCATAGTCTCTTTAACTATACTTTCATGTACATACTACCTCAATTGGACCGACCAACCAGTGCTCCCGCACATTGGCTAACTGGGCTATCTATCTGAATTGTGTCCCACCACCCGCCAACCCCTTTTTTATGCTACTGCTACTCTCTGTTCATCATATATGCATAGTCACTTTAACCATAACTACATGTACATATACTACCTCAATCAGCCTGACTAACCGGTGTCTGTATGTAGCCTCGCTACTGTATATAGCCTGTCTTTTTACTGTTGTTTTTATTTCTTTACTTACCTATTGTTGACCTAATACCTTTTTTGCATTGTTGGTTAGAGCCTGTAAGTAAGCATTTCACTGTAAGGTCTACACCTGTTGTATTCGGCACACGTGACAAATAAACTTTGATTTGATTTGATGTGATGTTCGGATGTACCGATCCTGTGCAGGTGTTGTTACACGTGGTCTGCCACGGTGAGGACGATCAGCTGTCCGTCCTGTCTCCCTGTAGCGCTGTCTTAGGCGTCTCACAGTACGGACATTGCAATGTATTGCCCTGGCCACATCTGCAGTCCTCATGCCTCCTTGCAGCATGCCTAAGGCACGTTCACGCAGATGAGCAGGGACCCTGGGCATCTTTCTTTTGGTGTTTTTCAGAGTCAGTAGAAAGGCCTCTTTAGTGTCCTAGGTTTTCATAACTGTTAACTTAATAGCCTACCGTCTGTAAGCTGTTACTGTCTTAACGACCGTTCCACAGGTGCATGTTCATTAATTGTTGAAGGTTCATTGAACAAGCATGGGAAACAGTGTTTAAACCCTTTAAAATGAAGATCTGTGAAGTTATTTGGACTTTTACGAATTATCTTTGAAAGACAGGGTCCTGAAAAAAGGACGTTTCTTTTTTTGCTGAGTTTATGAGTGCGATACCCATTCCTGACAGCTTTCCTTTGGTCTTTTACAGGCTGCTTGTTTTGATATTTGCAAGTGTGTTGGCCAGCCAGGGTGAGGCTATTGTTACCCACACAGGAGGACTGCCAGGGAACCCAAAAGCTCCTCTATTAAACATGATTACAGTAGGAACACTCTGTACCCAAACACACCGGACATGGGATTCTAACAGAACACTAACTGGATCTATAGGTTATATTGTTCCTGAAACAGCTCTGAGGTAACTTAGAACTCTGTGCCAAGACCAGAGCAAGCCTTCACTACCCCTTGGGTCTGACTAACCTAACACAGAGACAACACTGCCCCAGTGTGCTGCCTCAACAAGACAAAGGAGCTGGACTACAGGAAACAGAGGGCCGAGCATGCCCCCATTCACATCAACGGGCTGTAGTGGAGCGGGTCGAGAGCTTCAAGTTCCTCGGTGTCCACATCACTAAGCATCTATCATGGTCCAAACACACCAACACAGTTGTGAAGAGGGCACACCAATGCCTCATCCCTCTAAATTGAGAGCATCTTGACTGGCTGCATCACCGCTTGGTATGGCCACTGCTTGGCATCCGAATGCAAGGCGCTACAGAGGGTAGTGAGTATGGCCTAGTACCAGACGGTGTCAGAGTAAGACCCTAAAAATTGTCAAAGACACCAGCCACCCGAGTCATAGACTATTCTCTCTGCTACCGCACGGCAAGCAGTACCGATCACCGACCCTGAACAGCTTCTACCCCCAAGCCATAATACTGCTAAATAGTTAGCTAAATAGTTAACCAAATAGCTACCCAGACTACCTGCATTGACCCTTTGACTCATCACATACGCTGCTGCTACTGTTTACTATCCGTCACTCTTTTTCTACTTATATGTACATATCTACCTGAATTACCTCGTACCCCTGCACATCGACAAGGTACTGGTACCCCATGTATATAGACAAGTTACGTGTTTAACTTTTCTGTCATTTCTCTTTTTTTTCTCTGCATTGTTGGAAAGGGCCCGTAAGTAAGCATCTCACTGTTACTCCCCACCTGTTGTTTACAAAGCATGTGACGAATAACATTTGATTTGATCTCAGGGTAAATGGTGCATCAAGCTGTAACACTTCACGGCTGCCAAGGAAATCCTTTCACCTACCACAAACAGGCTTCTGGGAATACTGTATGCAGAGCTCTACGCCCCTACTGTAGAAATGTACAAGTAAACCCTGATCAGGTAAATTCAGTTTCTTGAACTTAACTTTTTCAAGAAAGGATTATGCACTTCCAACACTAAAAAGCTGTAATTTCATTATCTTCCATTATCATTTTATCCAATGACAGGCTGAGGTTCCTCCTCTAACTTCCCCACCACTGCACGGTTAAACGACTGCTCAATTACCAGCCTGAGCCTCGGCTGGAAGCGGCCAGCCATGATGCCGGCCACAATGGAACCAGGTAGCATTCAGCAGGAAACATCAGCTCAGCCAATTAGCCATGAGCTCATTTGTTGCCAAAACAGCCATTAATCCGAGTGGTCAGTGTTGGGATGGGGTACTAAAGCCCTCCGGGCTCCTACAGGGGTGAAATGGCTCAGAGGGAGAGAGAGAGGATGATGAGAGAGAGCGAGAGAGAGAGAGAGAGAGAGAGAGAGGACAATTAAATCGATCTTTGTTCAACATTTGTTTTTTGCCTGAATCCTTAAGTCGGTCTTGAGATCGCCTGATCTGATCCAAGACAAAGATGATTCAGGTGTGAAGGTTGTCTAGAAGAATGTCTGAAATGACAGTTCTGAACATATAAAAGGTATTTTTTAAGAGCTGCTCCCCAAGACTTGGCATTCAAATCACCTTCTCCATTTTTATGAGGTTTTTATCAGTTTTCACTCATAAAAATGACACAACCAGACAACCAACTTATTATAGAGAACTATTGCTTTATAATATCTTTGTTATTACATTGTTTCCAAACAGTTTTTGTTCTGATTTGATGGGTACACTGTGACCCATTCCATCTCTCTCTCTGTCCTGAGCAGGTGGAGCATGCGCCCCTTGCAAGGCTGACTACACCTTTCCTGGCTTACAGGGACCTGGACCAGGTCGAACTCTCAATTTCCATATCCCCCCCCCACAACTCCCCACCTCCTCTCTCTCTGTTTCTCTTGAAACTTCCATCACTCTCTCTCCCTCATCTACTTTCTCTTCCCTCTCTCTCTTTTTGTCTCTCCTCACTCTTTGTCTATATCCATTTATATGAGGTGTTGTCATACCTACAGATATCAGTATACAAGTACATATTGACAATGTAAAACATTTCCTGTAAAATGTACAGTAACTTACTGACAGCAAATGGCCAGAAAGTTATTCTAATTTATTGTACAGTACAGCTACTGTAATCCATTTGATGGTAATCAATTTTACAGTACCAACATTTTTACTGTAATCAAATTTACAGAATATTACTGGAATTCTTTGCAAGTTTTCATTTTTATATTACAATTAGCGGATGCTCTTGTCCTTAACAACTTACAGTCAGTGCATTCAACCAAGGTTGATGAAAAAAAATGACAGTCATAGCAAGTAAAACTTTTTTGTAACCGTTACTTAAAATGTTGTTGTAGTTCAGGTCTTCAAAATAATTGTAATTACAACAAGATATCTTATGATATATGTCTGACGGTCAATACAATACTGAGATGTTCACGGTAATGCCAGAGCAATGAAACACAGTGCAATACAGTAAAAGTGACTATAAACCGTAAGAAAATGATTTCTACAGTATTTTACTGTAATTACAAGGGATTAGAGCAAGCAGGTTGCTGAAGGCATTTGAATATTACAGCAAATTGATAAATAATAGGTGTTTTATATCACGTGCACTTCTAGAGGCCTAAACAAAGGCTTCCAAACACAAAATACCACTCTGATCTGTTCCCTATTGTAACGGATCCTGTGTGTAGCTGGTGTAGCGGAGTCAGGCGCAGGACAGCAGATATGAGTAATCAACGTACTTACTCAACAATATAAAAATTTTGGTCACTCAATAATTCCGAGCCCACAATAACGGACCGTGTTACCAAACAAACAATCACTCACAAACAACCATGGGGGAACAGAGGGTTAAAGAATGAACAAGTAATTGTGGGATTGAAACCAGGTGTGTCAAACAAGACAAAAACAATGGAAAAATGAAAAGTGGATTGGCGATAGCTAGAAAACCGGTGACGTCGACCGCCGAACGCCGCCTGAGCAAGGAGAGGGACCGACTTCGGTGGAAGTCATGACAGTACCCTTGATGCGCGGCTCAGCAGCGCACCAACACCGGCCTCAGGGACGACCCGGAGGACGAGGCGCAGGGCGATCCGGATGGAGACGATGGAACTCCCGCAGCAACGAAGGATCCAGAATGTCCTCGACCGGAACCCAGCATCACCGTACCCCTCCCACTCCACGAGGTACTGAAGGCCCCTCCTCCGACGCCTCGGGTCGAGAGCTAGACCCGGTCCCCCGGTGCGAACACCGGGGCCTCACTGCGATGGCGGTCGGTGCTCGCCTTCTGCCGCTTCACGGCCCGTTGCAGGTGCACATGGGCGGCGTCCCAGGTCTCCTCCGAGCGCTTAAATCATTCGTCCAACGCAGGAGCTTCGATCTGGCTCTGATGCCAGGGTGCCAGAACCGGCTGATACCCCAGTACACACTGGAAGGGAGAGAGGTTAGTGGAGGAGTGGCGGAGTGAGTTTTGGGCCATCTCTGCCCATGGGATGAACGCCGCCCACTCCCCCGGCCGGTCCTGACAATATGACCTCAGAAACCTACCCACATCCTGGTTTACTCTCTCAACCTGCCCGTTACTCTCTGGGTGAAAACCTGAGGTGAGGCTGACCGAGACCCCCAGACGCTCCATAAACGCCCTCCATACCCTGGACGTGAACTGGGGACCCAGATCAGAGACTATATCCTCAGGCACCCCATAGTGCCGAAGACGGTGGTGAACAGGGCCTCCACAGTCTGTAGGGCCGTAGGGAGACCGGGCAAAGGGAGGAGACGGTGGAGACTTAGAAAACCGATCCACAACAGCCAGGATCGTGGTGTTGCCCTGTGAGGAGGAAGATCAGTCAGGAAGTCCACTGACAGGTGCGACCACGGCCGCTGTGGAACGGGTAGGGGTTGTAACTTCCTCTGGGCAGGTGCCTAGGAGCCTGCACTGGGCGCACACCAAGCAGGAGGAAACATAAACCCTCACGTCCTGGCCAAGGTGGACCACCAGTACTTCCCACTAAGACAGCGCACTGTATCGACCGATGCCAGGATGACCAGAGGAAGGTGACGTGTGGGCCCAATAGATCAACCGGTCGCGACAGCAGACGGAACGCATATGACGCCCAGCTGGACACAGAGGAGTGGGCTCTGCACGTAACGCCCGGATGTCCGTGTCCAGCTCCCACACGACCGGTGCCACCAGGTAAGTGGCCGGAGTATGGGAGTGTGATCCATGGACCGGTCCTCTGTGTCATACATCCGGGACAGTGCGTCTGCCTTAGCGTTTCTGGGAACCTGGTCGTAGGACAGGGTGAAAACAAAACGGGTAAAAAACATGGCCCACCTTGCCTGGCGAGGGTTCAGTCTCCTCGCTGCCCGGATGTACTCCAGATTGTGGTGGTCTGTCCAGATGAGAAAAGGGTGTTTAGCCCCCTCAAGCCAATGTCTCTACGCCTTCAGAGCCTTGACAACAGCCAACAGCTCGGTCCCCCACATCATAGTTTCGCTCCGCCGGGCTGAGCTTCTTCAAAAAGAAGGCACAAGGGCGGAGCTTCGGTGGCGTACCCGAAGCGCTGAGAGAGCACGGCTCCTATCCCAGCCTCGGACGTGTCCACCTCCACTATGAACGCCAAAGAGGGATCCGGATGAGCCAGCACGGGAGCCGAGGTAAACAGAGCCTTCAGGTGACCAAAAGCCCGGCCGCCTCGGCCGACCACTGCAGTCGCACCGGTCCCCCATTCAGCAGTGAGGTAATTGGAGCCGCTACCTGACCAAAGCCCCGGATAAACCTCTGGTAGTAGTTGGCAAACCCTAGGCACCGCTGCACTTCCTTTACCGTGGTGGGAGTCGGCCACTTACGCACGGCTGAAATAAGGTCACTCTCCATCTCCACCCCTGACGTGGAAATGCGGTACCCTAGGAAGGAGACGGACTGTTGGAAGAACAGACATTTCTCAGCCTTGACGTACAGGTCATGCTCCAACAGTCGGCCAAGCACACTGCGCACCAGGGACACATGCTCGGCGCGTGTAGCAGAGTATATCAGAATGTCGTTGATATACACCACTACACCCTGCCCGTGCAGGTCCCGGAAAATCTTGTCAACAAAGGCCTGGAAGACTGATGGAGCATTCTAAATGCCGTCTTCCACTCGCCCCCCTCCCAGATACGCACCAGGTTGTAAGCACTCCTGAGATCCAATTTTGTGAAGAAGCATGCCCGTGCATTGCCTCGATCGCACTGGCTATGAGAGGCAGCGGTAGCTGTACCTCACAGTGATCTGATTGATACCCGATAGTCAATACACGGGCGCAGACCTCCATCTTTCTTCTTCACAAAAAAGAAACCTCGAGGAGGCAGGTGAAATGGAGGGCCGAATGTATCCCTGCCCCAGGGATTCGGAGACATATGTTTCCATAGCCGCCGTCTCCTACTGGGACACGGAGGATACACGTGACTCCTGGGAAGTGCTGCGTCTACCAGATATTTATCGCACAATCCCCCTGTTGATGGGGTGGTAATTTAGTCGCCCTCTTCTTACAGAAGGCGAGAGCCAAATCGGCATATTCTGAGGGAATGGGCACGGTGGACTTTCCACCGTAGTCACACCGATGGAAACCCCTACACACTTCCCTGAGCACTTTCGTGAACCACCCCTTGAGAGCCCTCTGTTGCCACGAAATAGTGGGGTCATGACAGGCCAACCAGGGTAGACCCAGCAACACTGAAAATGCAGGAGAATCAATAAGAGACTTATTCTCTCCCTGTGATCCTCCTGCAACCATGCCCAGTGGAGCGTGTAGCCTCCCTAATCAGCCCCGACCCTAAGGGTCGACTATCTAGGGCGTGCACAGGAAAGGGTACATCCACAGGAACAATGGGGATCCCTAAACTATGGGCAAATGAACAGTCAATACAATTCCCAGCTGCACCTGAATCTACGAGCACCTTATGCTGGGAATGCGGGGAAAACTCAGGAAATGTTATGAACACATACATGTGCGCAACAGGGGGTTCTGGGTGAGCCTGGTGCCGACTCACCTGGGGTGACACGATAGTGCCCTGCCTGCTGCCTGTCTCCCTGAGGAACCCCCCAGCACCAACCAGCAGTGTGCCTCTACGGCCACAAATAGTGCAGGGAATGGCCCTCCTCCGGTCGCTAAGTGCAGCACCTCCCAGCTCCATGGACGTCGGAGCGGAGGTGCTGGGGGATGGAACTGACAGGCCCCGATCCGGATGTTCGCGGGTAGCCAGCAGATTGTCCAGCCGGATGGACAGGTCCACCAGCTGGTCCAACGTGAGGGTAGTGTCTCGGCAGGCCAACTTCCGACGGACGTCCTCGCGAAGACTGCACCGATAGTGATCGATCAGGGCCCTGTCGTTCCATCCCACGCTGGCGGACAGGGTCCGGAAGTCCAAAGCGAATCCTGCGCGCACTTTCGCCCCCTGCCTCAGATGGAACAGATGTTCACCCGCCGCTCGACCCTCAGGCGGGTGGTCAAAAGCTGCCCGAAAGCGGCAGGTGAACTCTGTGTAATGGTCCAACACCGCGTTTCCTTCACTCCATACGGTGTTGGCCCATTCCAGGGCTTTGCCTGAGAGGCAGGAGACAAGGCCGAACACACTCTCACGTCCCGAAGGAGCCGTGTGGACGGTCGCCAGGTAGACCTCCAGCTGGAGTAAGAACCCCTGGCATCCGGCAGCCGTCCCATCATACTCCCTCGGGAGTGAGAGCCGAATCTCGCTGGAACCGGGTGAAGGAGGGGTGTACAGTGGGACCTGCTGTAGTTGGGCTGGTGGAGGCGCTGGAAGACC
This sequence comes from Brachymystax lenok tsinlingensis, assembly GCA_030435695.1. Lineage (NCBI taxonomy): Eukaryota > Metazoa > Chordata > Actinopteri > Salmoniformes > Salmonidae > Brachymystax > Brachymystax lenok. Next base: position 25,902,714 of record CM059804.1, read on the forward strand.
TTTTTCTCTCTCTATTTGGTCCATCGTCTGCAGCACACAATCCATGGTGGTGCCCAGATGTTGTAACATGGTCGCGTGCTGCTGGACACGTTCCTCTACCGCCACAGGAAGGGCGTCTGCTCCTGCTGACTCCATAGCGGCAGGTGAGTGATTCTGTAACAGATCCTGTGTGTAGCTGGTGTAGCGGAGTCAGGCGCAGGACAGCAGATATGAGTAATCAACGTATTTACTCAACAATATAACAATTACAACTCAATAATTCCGAGCCCACAATAACGGACCGTGTTACCAAACAAACAATCACTCACAAACAACCATGGTGGAATAGAGGGTTAAATAATGAACAAGTAATTGTGGGATTGAAACCAGGTGTGTAAAACAAGACAAAAACAATGGAAAAATGAAAAGTGGATCGGCGATGGCTAGAAAACCGGTGACGTCGACCGACGAACGCCGCCCGAGCAAGGAGAGGGACCGACTTTGGTGGAAGTCGTGACACCTATATACAGTACTAGTCAAAGGTTTGGACACACCTACTCATTCCAAGGTTTTTCTTTCTTTTTACTATTTTCTGCATTGTAGAATAATAGTGAAGACATCAAAACTATGAAATAAAACATATGTAATCATGTAATAACCAAAAAAGTGTTAAACAAATCAAAATATATTTTATATTTGAGATTCTTCAAAGTAGCCACCCTTTGCCTTGATGACAGCTTTGCACACTCTTGGCATTCTCTCAACCAGCTTCACGAGGGTGCAATAAATATAGCCACTAAAAATATGTTCATGAGCCAGCGATTCTTCCTTCTCCCACAATATTTCACCAAAATGCGCCATAATTTACAATATGCAGCAGTAAATACAGTATATAACAAAACAGCAATACAGTACTTTATTGTTAAATTGTATCGAAAATAAAATCTGCAATTGCTAATAAGTAATATTTCATTACATATTACAGCATACCAACTGATATTTGATGTTTTATATCACTTGCACTTTAGACCTTAATAAAGGCATCTAAACAGACAATGACTACAGGGCAAAACAGATCAAAAGAACATGGCTAGCCATTCAACCATTAAAGGTTTGAGACTTGCTGCCACTCTGATCTGTCCCCTATATAAATGCAATTGTTAGGGAATCACTACCACATATCACTTAAATTGTACAGCACTCTAACTAACAGATGCAGCAGATATAGCTTCTGTCAAGACACGCCTCAAAATATGTTAATGAGTGAGAAACAACAATACCATGTACCCAATAGTGTTCAAAAGGTTTTTGGCGCTCGAAAAATGTGGTATGGTACTGTATTCTGAATTACAGTAAATTACTGGTAGCAATTGGCCAGTTAGTTACTGTAGAGCTGGGATCATCAACTAGATTCAGCCGCAGGCCGATTCTTTCTTGAGCGGAAAAAATAACATAATTAAACGTAATTTGTAGATGTCAAATTGACCGTGAGAAGCCCAAACAGATATAATATTTGACTAAAACGTAATAATGCTTACATTTATATACGATCCCGTCGCTTCATTATGCGTGGGAATACTTGTTAACTTCTTAGGGAGCGGCAGCATAGGTGACGGTTTTGGAGAGTCTGGCGTGCACAAAGTAAAATGCCTGCCACTCAGGCCCAGAAAATAGGATATGCAAATAATTAGTACTATTGGATAGGAAACACTCTGAAGTTTCTAAGAGTGTTAAAATAATTATGTGAGTATAACAGAACTGATATAGCAGGCGAAAACCCACATTTTCTTTTTCTCCATTATGCCTATTCATTTGTATTTTACCTAGGACTGAGACTGCAGTACCTATGGCTTCCACTAGATGTCAACAGTCTTTATACAAAGCCTGGAAGTTCTAGCAGTATGCACAACGGATAGGAAGAGGAAGTAGTCAGGGGACAACTTTTGTTTACAACGTTTTGACGCGCGTGAGATTGTGAGCGCGCCCCAGTTTATTTTGCTTTCTTATTGTTCACGTTATCGTCCGGTTTAAATATTACAGGAAATATACATAAAAGGATACCTAAGGATACATTAAAATTGATGTTTGATTTGTTTGTAGAAAGTTTATAGGTATAATTTGAACGTGTTCTCATCACGGTTCAATGGGCGACTCAACGGTGGAATTTATGATCATAATGTGCCAACCAAACAGAGATTTATGGATATAATAAATTACTTTTTCTAACAAAAGAACCATTGGATGTCTTCGTTGGACACTTGGGAAGCCCTCAGCAGAAGTTCTTCGAAAGGTAAGTGATATTTTTAAGCTCTTATATGGGTTTTGTGTGACCCGCGCTGGATATGAATTTATGCTAATGCATAAATATTGGAGGTGCTATCCTCAAACAATCAAATGTTGTGCTTTCACCATGAAGCCTTTTTGAAATCTGACAACGCTGTGATATTGCCAAGAATCAGATCTTTTGATGACTATGCAACACTTGTACAGTATATTGATGAATGTTTAATAATTCAACTTTTGGATTTTGAATTTGGCGCCTTACATTTCACCGGGTAGTGTCGGGAGTGGCCCGCTAGTGCGTCGGTGCTCCCTAAGTAGTTAACAGATTTCCAACATAAAGATATTTTGGAGCTGGTTTTGTGGGCCAAATTCAGTTGGGGAACCCTGCTGTAGAGTTTCAGGACAAGGTTTGTAGAATTCCTAAAATACAGTATATTACCATATTCTGCGGGGGTATAGCATTCTCACTAACAGGTGCAACAAATATAGCCTCTTATAAGGCGTGCCTTAAAATAGGTTAATGAGACAGAGACTCTTTCCCCGCCCACAACATTTTTCCATAACGCACCAAAACGAATACTGTAAAACACATTTAAGGTATTTTACTGTGCATTCTACAGTGTTTTACTGTTGAAATTACAGAAAGGTCTTACAGGGCGGCAGGTAGCCTAGTGGTTAGAGCTTTGGACTTTTAACCGGAGGGTTGCAAGTTTGAATCCCCGAGCTGACAAGGAAAAAAATCTGCCGTTCTGCCCCTGAACAAGGCAGTTAACCCACTGTTCCCCGGGCGCTGAAGATGTGGATGTCGATTAAGGCAGCCCCCCGCACCTCTCTGATTCAGAGGGGTTGGGTTAAATGCGGAAGACACATTTCGGTTGAAATGTTAGTCAGTTGTACAACTGACTAATAATGGTGACTGACTTTGTGTGCTGTAAAACAAATGTCTGGTATTTTACTGTGAATTCTATGGTAATCTACTGTATTCAGTTTATACAGTATCACACTGTTGATTAATACAGCAAGTTACTGATAAAATTACAGAAACGGCTAACAGTATTATAAACAAAAGACAACTGGGAGACTTCAATCTATATAAGATAGCTAAAGATATTGACATTTAAAGATGGAATCTGCACCAGCGGGCAACAGCAGGACTGTCCGCCTGTCACAATCTTCGAAAGGAACTGACCAAAGTGCAGCGCCGACTGAATGCAAAGTGAAAACTCAACAAAATACAGAGGAAACCAAAAATCAGATCAGCCCTAAAGCAGTGTATAACACAACATCACCTACTCACAAACAATAACCCACAATGCAGGTGGGAAAAGGAACAACCTAAATAGGATTCCCAATTAGAGGCAACGACAACCAGCTGCCTCTAATTGGGAACCACACAAAAAATCACCATGAAGTCTGTAAGACAACCCTAGTCACGCCCTGGCCTAACCATGGCCAGGACGTGACACCGCCCCACGGCCGATGTTATTGTTGTCGTTTTGTTGACAAGCACAGGTGGGGTGCGTCACCCATCCAGGTATTTTTTTTTTGCTATGCTCCTGCTCTATAGCGCGTGCAATGACGTCAGAGGAAAAAAAAACAGTGTTCGTTGTTTGCAGTAACTTCTTTGTTGTTGTATTATCGCAAATGGACATAGCAGTTTCACCATTAAGGATTCCAGCTTTAAGCTGTTGTAATCCATGTAAACCAGTGTTTTTAATGACATAACAAGGGAAGCTTTGTTATGAGCTCTTGTAAGGGAGCAAAATTTACTTCTGAGCAGAAAAAACATGCTTGCCATAAAACTGCCAAGCATTTGTCAAGCAAGCCGTTATTGATCTCTGTCAAGTAATTACACACTAACGCTGAAGTAAATAGCCAAGACACTAGTATTTCCTCCATGTAAACTGTTAGGAAGTTCAACGCTGGAAGGAGTAAACATGGGAAGCCCCCAATTCTGACATTGGAAATTCGTTCACATTCACTAGGCCAGTTGTATTGTTTGTTTACATGAGGCTGGGGTGTCCAACAAACAGATGATCCCCTTTCACCACAATTCGCATAGACAGACCAGATAGACTGTTTGTTTACTTCTGTTGAGCGCAAGTCATTGGTGGGGAATGCAGGCTGTTTAGGGCGGGATGCCGTTGATGTTTTCTGTGTGTGGCTGGTGCTTAGGCCCCATAGTACTTATGTTCTACACATGTTTGTACTTCAGGGCCACTGTATGTAAACTCGGTACGAAAACCAATTTAGAAAACATGCAAGGTAAATAAGAAAATCGCAAAATGTTTATGCAAATGTGATCAGTAAACTAATGGTGCTTTGTGTCAACAAATATTGATTGAAAACATCTGTATGATGTGTGAGCTCACTGCATTCTTACAGAGGGAGAATGTTGCATTACAACACTAGTCCAATCAGTCAGAATCCATAACCTACTGCCAAAGTGGAGAAAAAATAAAACACATTACAACATATGCCAATGCTGTAGTAGTTCATTACAATAAGCATAGTAAAAAAAGTGTTCTAAAATATCTATCAGAGAATGTTATGTTATGCGGACGGTGTATGTCTTATCTTCATGTAAACTCACTATCATATTTACAAGTCCGCTATAAACATGGAGTAATGTTGTTTTTAGAGCATTCTTTGATTAAAATATTTACAGCATATCTGATAGTGGTGATGTTGTCCATTTAACTGGGACCAGATGTTTAAGTACATTCCTCGGCCAATGATTTTAGAACACCCGGGCAGAACACTCACAACTCACACCTACAACTATGAGTGTGTCAGACTGAAAAAAACTACATTCAACAGACAGTGCACATTAATCAACATTTCAGGTTCAACCTCAATGTAAACGTGCCGGAGTTAGCAACAAAGCTAATTTTCATCTGTAGATATCACATCTCTCTACTCAATCTTACACTGTTACATATTTTTAGACAAGAGCTATTTAATCATAACGCCAAGTATGCTTTTAGTCACCAGTTCAAATTATCTGTTTAATTCTAAGGCATTAGAAAAGGCAAACATTAATTTTTATAAAGGAAACACTGTTTGATCAAAGAGATAAAACCATTTCAAATATTAATTCTTAAGAGGTGCCATAAACATTTAACAGCTTAATAGCACCTTGTTGCTAACGTCAGTTGTTCATAAGTGTAACATACAGGTAACTGCCAAAATAAAGGGAACACCAACATAAAGTTTCTTAATAGGGTGTTGGGCCACCACGAGCTGCCAGAACCGCTTCAATGCGCCTTGGCACAGATTCTACAAGTGTCTGGAACTCTATTGGAGGTATGTGACACCATTCTTCCACAAGAAATTCCATCATTTGGTGTTTTGTTGATGGTGGTGTCGCTCCAGAATCTCCCATAAGCGTTCCATTGAGTTGAGATCTGGTGACTGACAGACACACACACACACACCCTGCAAACCTCCCACGCTCCTTTGACACCCCTCTTTCAAAGTCACTGAGATCTGTTCTTCTAGCCACGGTAGCCAAAATAATGGGCAACTGGACATTTTTATCATTTTGCAGACACTCTTATACATGACCCTAAGCATGATGGGATGTTTTAATTGCTTAATTAACTCAGGAACGACACTTGTGTGGAAGCACCTGCTTTCAATATACATTGTATCCCTCATTTACTCAAGTGTTTCCTTTATTTTGGAAGTTACCTGTAGCATTTCCTTTAAACTCTTCTCTTATTATTTGAAAGAGATATCAAGCCTGAGTTTACTGTCCAATAATTGTCTGCAAGAGTAAAGGACAACATTCACCCAAAAGAGGAACTGATTTGATTTGATTTGATACCAAAACCATTAGCGGTTGGCTGAATGCACTTTCACAATGAGGCCTCTAAAGTGATCGTAATCATACAAATATTAAGAATCTCAATCTTCATATGTGCTTCATAAAACCAGCTGCATGATCTACTGTAGATGGCTCCATCTATCCTGCTTTATGGCCCCTCTCCCTTTCCTGTCTTTTGCTAGGTCTTGATGATCAGTGGCTAGATCTCGATAAGGCCAATAAAGCTGTATTTATTTCCACAGTTTCTTTATCAGGTTTACTCCAGAGACCTTATCAGTGTTTGTATTGGGCATTAGAGTCACAGAAGACAACCTAAGAGAAGACTTTACACAATATAACCACATGAATCCATCTAGGATTTCTGATTGATATAATTTACATATTTACAGATATAACTGTAAATAGGGAAGCTGGTAGCCTAGCGGTTATGAGCGTTGGAGCCTGTAACCGAAGGGTTACACTGGTTCAAATCTGTGCTATTGAGCAAGGCTCTTAACCATAATTGCTCCTGTAAGTCACTCTGGATAACGGTGTCTACTAAATGACTATAATGTAATAATGTAAATACAGCAAAAGTCATTATGAAGTAAAATATTATGTAGTTGACATTAGATCATACGTGCCGTGACTGCTTGGGTTTACTATAGTTCAGCCAGAGGTAGTTGATCCACTATCTAAGAAAAAAGTACACATAGACAAAGAGACTCACGGCACAAGTAAAAGCCTTTGATATCTTAGAAAAACCAGTAGCAAATATTTAGTGCAGGTATCAATGTGTCGGTCAAGAAACCTGGAATTAACCAAGGGAAGGGTAAAATACTCTTAAGCATCTCAGTCCAAATGTGGATTATTTCTCATGAACTCAATCCCTTTAAGCCTTGTCACAAACCCGCCAAAGTCTTTACCAGATTCAGCTGCAACAATCCATAATGACAACTTAAACCATTTTGCGCACAGTAGCAGAATAAACGTATTAAAGTTTGTAAAGGTGTTGCTGAACTTGGCAGGAGCCTATATCTCCACTTCGGGGGCTTTTGAAGCTTATTTCCAATGTTTTATCCCCCCTATCAAAATACCACCTTTTCAATAAAAGTCAATGTCCATATTAGGTACTAAACGTCTGCTATAAATACTGTAATATTAAAAATGTTGATATGAAAAGTGTTAATTACATACCAAATAACTTTGCTGAACTTGTCTAGAGAATTATGAAAGACAAACACAGACACTAGGCAATCATCTTTAGTGTGTATTATGACTGGAAATAAACAGATCATAACCCTAAAACATAATTAAGACATACCTGTAACGTTGCAGCAGCGTCTCGCTCTAGCCGGGGTCTCCATCGGAGGACAGCAGGGGCAGGCTGACTGTGTATGGGTGTCTTACAGTCAGATCAGAGTCTGGCTTCAATAGTGTCTCTGATGCTTATTCCTCACTCTCTTTCTCAGATGATTGCAGTCTGTTATTTGTAAAGATATTTGAAATTGAATTGAGTTTGAAAGCCAAAGGGTTGGTTCAGGCTGTGGTGTTCTGGTCTCTCTCTCTCTCTGTTTTAGCAAAGACTCCTGGAGTGCTGGGGCTCCATTCATGGGGAAGTATCCCTCTGCCTGAGGTGTCCAGCGAGGTTTGTTCTGGACCGGAGCAATGGCAGTCTCATTCACAACTCCTTAGTACAACAGAGACTTGCACACTTCAGTTGACCTCAGAGGTGGTTGCTGCGAGAAGGAGAGTATAAATATTTGAAGGTCTTTGAAACATACAGTGAATTGGTTCATTGTAGCAGTTCCTGTCTTGATCTACACTCAGTAGTACAATTTAGCTGTTTTCTATGGTCACAGCACCGTCCTGCTACTGTGAATGTGCATAACATAGGCTAAGTGAACAAGTATAATAGGCAATTTACTTATTACTCTGGATAAGGGCAATACTCCCTCGAGAGTTTATATCATGCTAATAAAAACACAAATATTCAACTACACCCAGCCAACCTGTCAAATGTACTAATATTTCTTAAGGTGACAATATACCAAAGTTCCCTTTAAATGTGCTACATGTTCTAGAGAAAGAGCAGTTATATCATGTTGTAAGTGATGTGCTGTATGTACTGCAGGTCCAGTATGTGCGTGTGAGATTCTGAATAAAATTGACAGCACCTCACACGATACAGATTAAAACTAAGCACAGATCACCAGTCAAAAACAGATGTTTTACATTTGGCCCTGCTTCTGCATAACTTAAATACACACTTCTGTGTTTCTCATAGTATTTAACCAACGATTACAACGTGATTACACGTCATATGACAAACATGATCTCAGAAGAATGTATAGCTTAATCAATCACCTTAACTTTGAAATCATAATTGGATACATGTGTCAATTATGTCTAGGATCTAATTGACCCGAACATTACACAAAATTGCTAGATTGTGATGTACACTATGTAGTGTTAAACAAGTTGTGAACTAAAATATTCTATATATAATATTTGTATACATCTAATAATTGAAGAATTATTACTATTTTCATCTTGATGGGCAGACGTTATTTCTATGCTCCCCATGATATAGCCTATTGCTAGCGAGTTAGCCACCCACTGTCCAGTTGTGTGAGTTGGATGGAGAGTCAAGAGGAGGAAACATCAACACTTGAGGGTATTAAATGAATGAGAGTCTCTAAGATCTAATCGACCCGTACATTACACAAAATTGCTAGTATGTGATGTACGCTATGTAGTGTTAAACAAGTTGTGAATTAAATATTATATATATTTTATCATATTTGTATATATTGACCCTAAGCATGATGGGATGTTTTAATTGCTTAATTAACTCAGGAATGACACCTGTGTGGAACCACCTGCTTTCAATATCAAATCTAACTTTATTTGTCACATGCGCCAAATACAACAGGTGTAGACCTTACAGTGAAATGCTTACTTACAAGCCCTTAACTAACAACGCAGTTTTAAGAAAATACCTAAAAAAAGTAAGAGATAAAAGTAACAAATAATTAAAGAGCAGCAGTAAAATAACAATAGCGAGGCTATATACAGGGGGTACCGGTACAGAGTCAATGTGCGGGGGCACCGGTGTTGAGGTTATTGAGGTAATATGTACATGTAGGTAGAAGTGACTATGCTTAGATAATAACAGAGAGTAAGCGGGGGGTGGGGGAGGTGCTGTATGTACTGCAGGTCCAGTATGTGCGTGTGAGATTCTGAATAAAATTGACAGCACCTCACACGATACAGATTAAAACTAAGCACAGATCACCAGTCAAAAACAGATGTTTTACATTTGGCCCTGCTTCTGCATAACTTAAATACACACTTCTGTGTTTCTCATAGTATTTAACCAACGATTACAACGTGATTACACGTCATATGACAGACATGATCTCAGAAAAATTGTATTAAATGAATGAGTGTCTCTGACGGAAGCCAAAGACAGACAGTTATCAGATGTTGATAAAAACGGGCCGGTGCTTCTTTCATTGGAGGCATGGAAACCAGAGGGAAAACAGGCTTTCTCAGGAAAATAGCAACTTTTTGACTGACCAATAGTGACAGCCAAAGCCCTGCCAAGTGACTATGGCCACTTAAATGGATGAATGTAACCGTTATCTACCAGGTAAGTTAGGCCTATTGACAAATTAGTACATAGATGGGATGTAGAGTGAAAATGCAAGGTGTGTTACTACTCATAGCAGGTCACTGTGCGCATAACCTTGCGTGTCAGTCACATTGCTGTTAAAACACACTACTGTGCATTGTTCAGATCTTAGCTCATCCTCCACAAACAAAGACCTCCTGCAGGTTTGAATAAAATAGACTGCTACTGTCAGAGTCATTCTGTCAGGGTGGTTCTTGTTTAATAGTTTCTATCCAATAGTCAGCTATGTCTCCAATATGATGATAAACTGTGTGTGACAAGAAAGAGCCCTATGAAACATTAGTGAAGCACTCAGCCTAAGCCCCAAAGACTGAAATGGCATTCACTCCATTTAAATGATCTGTCTGCTAATAAAACTTTTGTGATGTGACTTCTCCTCCGTCCAAAGCTGCTTTTATCTGGGCCAGAGATAGGGAACATTGAAGTTAACAAAGCCATCTCCCGCTCCCAAATATATCCAATATAAAAACGACTCCAGGCCCTAATGGCTTACAGTACCTCTCAGTGATATTCAGCCTAAATCAAGCCTCTCTATGGCCTCTGCTGGATTTCAGAGGGGGGGAACATGAAGCGCAACAATATTGTTACTTCAACTGAGAGGAATTTGTGGGCACTAAATCAAAAACACAAACCCCAGGAGGGGGGGATTGGGCCACTGGAGACTGTCGAAATCAGACAGATCAACAAACAAACATTCACACACACACAAACACCAACCTCTCCACTACAGCTCTGTTGTTACCAGCTGTCACCAGAGAAAGACAGAACCACCACTTGCCAGAGACCAGCCTCAATCTTTACACCCTGCTTTCTGTTTACATATAGAAGCCATGGACCACTACAGGCTTTATCTAAAACACAACACATTGTCATGTCCGTTCATTTCCTCAATGTACAACAGGGCCTCTTCAGTTATCACCCTGGCCAATGCTCCTCTGGACCGTTTCCCCCTTTCCTCATCGTCAATGGCAACTCCTGTCAAGTTACAGTAATGTGCATGAGCTGGTGTTGAATGGGACTGAATGGACTGAGTGTGTCCAAAAGCAAGTTTACTCTGACAGTCTGAAAGTTATTTTGCGACCATGATGCATTGTTGTTATAGACTGAAACATGTTTTGATACATAACAGCCCCATATCAAGGAATCATTGTCACAAGCTCCAACTAGTCAGCTATTTAAGGCCTACTTTGACAGCCAAGCGTCTCTTCATTGACAACATGTAATCCCAAAACTGGATCTGTATTTGATTACAGAACAATACCCAGAAGGCAGTTTGAACCAGGACACTGGAAGCAAAAACAAACAAAAACTGTGTAATTGTTATAAATCGTGTTTTGCCCATAATAGTAAGTCAACTAATTCTTAAGCTATGAAAATATCTGAATGCGTAGCGTTAGCTCATATTGCATGGTGCAATCACTTTATTAATAGGCAAAAGCAGTTTGTTTGGATATCATATCCCCATGATAATTGAATCCAAATGTTTTGAAAGGAAAGTTTATCCAGGACATGACTGTTAGCTATATTACAGATTAATTGATTTGGTCTATTCAGAGTCAATAAACAGGGGACAAGAGGGGGGTTGGAAATGCCTATAAACACTGACCTTGGTCTCTGTGAACCTAGAGAGGCAAGATATCCTATATATTTCTGACATCACAGTACTTTCGTGGATCATGAGTCAACGAAAGAAAACTGAATTATGTTCTCTATGGTTACAGAACTAGTAATTATTTACCAAATAGTCATCTACTGTGTGTGTGTGTGTGTGTGTGTGTGTGTGTGTGTGTGTGTGTGTGTGTGTGTGTGTGTGTGTTGGTTCTTCTATCCTTGTGGGGACCTAAAATCACCAAAAGATCCCCACAAGGATAGTACAACAAGGCAAATTCTCACATCCCCATAAGGACAAAGGCTATTTTAAGCTCAAGGGTTTATTTTAGGGTTAAGGTTACAATTAGTATTAGGGTAAGGGTTTAGTGGTTAAGGTTAGGAGTTAGCTTTAGGGTTTGGGTTAGGGTTACAGGTTAAGGTTTAGGGAAAATAGGATTTTGAATGGAAACGAATTAGGTCCCCATGAGGATAGTGTGTGTGTCTGCGTGTGTGTACATTTGTAACTATCGTTAACATCTAACATATACAATTCACACACTGACAGACAAATAGATTACACATACTAGGCCTACACAACAAAAATGCGCAGTACGACCACAAACATGTATACAATTATACATAAACATACCTATACTATATACAGACTATAAAGTAGGCTTGTGCAAACAAATATACAGACAAAACAAACATCTAGACCTCTCAGTCTCCACTAGCCTCTAGCTCTGTCCTGTTCTGCATGTGGGGAATCGAGCAGCTGCTTCTGATTATCAGTAACTGGATTCACTTTGTTTTAATTTAACTCACTACTGTAGCCTTGTTCCATAACACACATCAGAAACATGATTATCCACCAGCTTTATGTCCAATTTCCTTTCCAGTAAGGGCCTAAAGGGGAGAGATGAAAGCCTTCACACCCATTTGCCTACTTTAATAACTCTCTCCTATAAACCATGCAAACCACACACACTGCCATCTCATCTCTTTGCATACTGTATATGAAGGGACATGACTTCAGTCCTCCATTTTACTGGCTACAGTCCTACTTAGTCCCCTTACCTGGTGATGACACTGCACGTGTAGAGCTGACCTCTTTTGTCAGCACAACATGCCATTCAAAAACATAGATCTGACCTATTAGTGGTCAACCAAGCTCACCATGATATCACTGAAGTAGTAGCCCAACTGTGCTTATGATGTTGACTGTTCACTATAGCCATAATGCACAGGAGGTTGGTGGCACCTTAATTTGGGAGGATGGGCTCGTGGTAAGGACTGGAGCGGAATCGCATCAAATACATCAAACACATTTCCATGTGTTTGATGCCATTCCATTAGCTCCATTCCAAACATTACTATGAGCCATCCTCCCCTCAGCAGCCTCCTGTGCCATGATGTGCCTGGATATTTCACAGTCAACTCAGCTAACAATCCAATGTACTCTCTCATATCATCTGTTCTCCATGGATACTTTCAAAGACAAATGCTACCATAATATTATTACCTCACACTACAACAACACAGATCAGACCCTAGGGGAGAATTGAGCAAAAGGGTTAGTTGAGCCACTTCTTGTTTCTAGGAAACGATACACAAAATGAATCATGTGACCAAATAAAATAAGTCCTCCTTTCATGGAGTCTGTGAAGGAAGAAACAACATGGAAAAAGTAGTAAGCAAGTTAGGTCCCCAAAAATTATTTTCACAAAGTCTAATTAATTTATTGTGTTATAGGTTTCATGATTCTTTTAAACCAAAGTAGATCATTTTAAGATTGTTTTATACCAGTGGAGGCTCCTCCTCAGAAGAGGGGGAGGACGATACTCCTCAGTGAATTTAATAAAATAAACATTCAAAGAGTTATCCTTTTTAGATAAAACTAAACAAAATATATTCACGTCACCAAATAATGGATTAAAACACACTGTTTTGCAATGAAGGTCTACAGTAGCTTCAACAGCACTCTGTAGGGTGGCACCATGGTGTAGCCGAAGGATAGCTAGTTTCCGTACTCCTGTAAGTACATTAACTTCAACATAAAACCTAGGAGGCTCTTGGTTCTCACCCCCTTCCATAGACTTACACAGTAATTATGACCACTTCCGGAGGATGTCCTCTAACCTATCAGAGCTCTTGCAGTATGAACTGACATGTTGTCCACCCAATCAAAGGATCACAGAATGAATCTAGTGCTTAAAGAATATTCTACAGATACAGTTGTAGAAGTCGGACGTTTACATACACCTTCACCGTTTTTCACAATTACTGACATGTAATACCAGTAAGAATTCCCTGTCTTAGGTCAGTTAGGATCACCACTTTATTTTAAGAATGTGAAATGTCAGAATAATAGTAGAGAGAATAATTTATTTCAGCTTTTATTTCTTTCATCACATTCCCAGTGGGTCAGAAGTGTACATACACTCAATTAGTATTTGGTAGCTTGCCTTTAAATTGTTTAACTTGGGTCAAACGTTTCGGGTAGCCTTCCACAAGCTTCCCACAATAAGTTGTGTGAATTTTGGCCCATTCCTCCTGACAGAGCTGGTGTAACTGAGTCAGGTTTTTAGGCCTCCTTGCTCACACAATTGTGTTCAGTTCTGCCCACAAATGTTCTATAGGATTGAGGTCAGGGCTTTGTGATGGCCACTCCAATACCTTGACTTCGTTGTCCTTAAGCAATTTTGCCACAACTTTGGAAGTATGCTTGGGGTCATTGTCCATTTGGAAGACACATTTGCGACCAAGCTTTAACTTCCCGTCTTGAGATGTTGCTTCAATATATCCACATCATTTTCCTCTTCATGATGCCATCTATTTTGTGAAGTGCACCAGACCTTCCTGCAGCAAAGCTCCCCCCACAACATGATGCTGCCACCCCTGTGCTTCCCGGTTGGGATGGTGTTCTTCGGCTTGCAAGCCTCCCCCCTTTTTCCTCCAAACATAACGATGGTCATTATGGCCAAACAGTTCTATTGTTGTTTCATCAGATCAGAGGACATTTCTCCAAAAAGTACGATCTTTGTCCCCATGTGCAGTTGCAAACCGTAGTCTGACTGGTTTTGGAGCAGTGCCTTCTTCCTCGTTTTACTGTGGATATAGATACGTTTGTACCTGTTTCCTCCAGCATCTTCACAAGGTCCTTTGCTGTTGTTCTGGGATTGATTTGCACTTTTCGCACCAAAGTACATTCATCTCTAGGAGACAGAACGCGTCTCCTTCCTGAGCGGTATGATGGCTGCGTGGTCCCATGGTGTTTATACTTGCGTACTATTGTTTGTACAGGTGAACATGGTACCTTCAGGCGTTTGGAAATTGCTCCCAAGGATGAACCAGACTTGTGGAAGTCTACAATTGTTTTCTGAGGTCTTGGCTGATTTCTTTTGATTTTCCCATGATGTCAAGCAAAGAGGCACTGAGTTTGAAGGTAGGCCTTGAAATACATTGACAGGTACACATCCAATTGACTCAAATTATGTAAATTAGCCTATCAGAAGCTTCTAAAGCAATGACATCATTTTTGGAATTTTCCAAGCTGTTTAAAGGCACAGTCAACATAGTGCATGTAACCTTCTGATCCACTGGAATTGTGATACAGTGAATTATAACTTGTGTCATGCACAAAGTAGATGTCTTAACTGACTTGCCAAAACTATAGTTTGTTAACAAGGAATTTGTGGAATGGTTGAAAACGAGTTTGATGACTCCAACCTAAGTGTATGTAAACTTCCGACTTCAACTGTAGCTAGCACTGTGGTGAGAAGTTTACTCAAAGAGAGAGAAAGACAATAGTTTAACAGTTTTTAACAAATTAATTTCTTAAAAAATGAAGGAGAAGCAGAGAGAGACAAGGATTGTGTTGTATTTTTTCGCTTTCACTTACTTAGCTAGGAAATGCAGCTAGCTAGTTTAGCCAACTCAAACACCCGGCTCAAACAGAGAGGGATGCTATGTTAGCAAGCTGGCTTTGGCTATCCAACACTGGAACTCTTCCAAGTCAAGGTAGGCTTTTGTTTTAATTTATTTATTGTTGACTATGAAGTTAATACGGTGACAACAATGTAGGCTGTGTGTAGCAATTAGCGGTTATGATACGAAGGTTTGGAAAAGTTTTTTCGCTTGGTCGGAGAAAGCTGATATGTTGTGCACAAGCAAAGGGAAAAGGTGAAAGGAGGAGAGCGAATAGATGCGAGAAGGAATACAACGATCAAAGGGATCATGCTGTTTGTATGTGGTTGCTATGAACGTGAACTGTGTTTGCATGTGATCAGGGGATGTATTCATTCTGCCGATTCAGTAGAAAAACATTTCTTAAACGAAAGAAAACGAAACAGGGATAAACAAACCTGAATTTGTCTAATAGAAACTCTTGTTTGCAACTGGACTAATGATTACACCCTAGATCAGCTAGACTAAGGAAGGAGTGTGCAAGGCAGTATTAAATGTGTCACTGTCTGTCAACTTGACCAAAAAAAGCCCCTCGACATGTGCACTTACGTTGTAAACTTTCATGCATAGGCTAGGTTGTAGCAACCTCATGATGGGTATAAGGAAAATTCAAGTATCATGTAGTTGCCTAAACCTATTGATGTTACATTGAGCTGGGTGAATTGAATATGAATGACAGTCATCCAATATGCTGTAATAGAAATAAGGCCATGCTCATAAAAAATTATAAATCGTCCTCCCTCATCTTAAACGGCATCGACCGTCACTGTTTTATATATCAGTTGGGGTCTTCAATATGAGGTCCTAAACCTAGCATGAAAGTACATCCTTACAGCTGTGTGGGCTAATATAGTCAAAATGTTTTCTAAGGGTAAGTTGAATGGCAACCATACCAATTATATTTGATATTTTGACTGTTTTATGCATAATATAGTATTTTTGCAATGTATGTCATGCATGTGAACTAGAAAGGGCTGGGCGATATGGCCAAAATATCATATCACGGTATTTTTCAAATTTTTGACGGTGTGACAGTATTTTACGTTTTTGAATAATAAAAGTTCTACATCTGCTTTATGAGTAAGTAGTGTGTGACCCTACCGTGGCAACACGTACATTCTAAGTGATTTCAATGGGTTTTTCTCCATTCTGATTGTTTTATATCGTTCAATTCAAAGTCAACCTAAAATAATTTCCTGCATTTCCATCAATTTCTGCATTTCCCACACTGCTACAATATGGGCCTTTTTAATCAAATGTTGCAATTGTGATTTGACTTGCGATTTAGATCAAAACAACTTGTGTGAGATTGTTGGAATCATGGAAATAGAATGTTTATTCTAATTCTATAGTGGGCACGTCCCTACCCTTGAGTGACAGGTGGCAGGGCTAGGTCTATGTGGAAAGCGGCATGGAGCGAGAGAGAGCGGAGAGGGATGACTCAAGTAGCGGTGTAAACTATAAAAATGGACGTTACACACAGCGTATCACATTTAACAAACCAAACATTCATATACCGTTATAGAAGGTAAAGTAAATACCCAAACCGCTCTGTGCATAAATACCGGTATATAGTAAAATATGGTATACCGCCCAGCCCTAACACAAGATAGTGCATTTTATTGTTACAGGGCAGAAATCATCATGCCCCGTGTATACAAACATAAAACAAGCAGGGGTCTAGACCCCTTTGAGGTTCTTCCAGCCAAGGAAGTGAGAGAAGGGAAGAAGTCCATTTGAGCAGCAGCAAGGGATGAACAAATTGAATGACACTGGAGAGGTGCATTAACAAAAAACAAAATGAACATGTACCTGTGTGAAAGAGAGGCTATGATAGAGTAGCAGAGGCACACAAGGTCTTATCTGATGAAATGGAGTCTGAGCTTGCTAAACATATCAAGAATCTCACAGAACAGTTTTACGGAACATCTCACAGAACAGTAGCCTCAAATGCAGAGAACTTGCCTATGAATTGGCACATCGAAACAACATCCCTGTCCCAAACAACTGGTCAAGAAATGGAAGGGTAAGACACCACTCTAGAATCTTCCATAGGTGTATAATTGGGTTGAGAACTGGTGGCTGGCTGGCTGGCTGGCACGCACGCACGCACGCACGCACGCACGCACGCACGTACGCACGCACGCACGCACGCACGCACGCACCTCTTTCAAAGTCACTGAGATCTCTTCTTCTAGCCATGGGCCTTTTTATACATGACCCTAAGCATGATGGGATGTTAATTGCCTAATTAACTCAGGAACCACACCTGTGTGGAAGCACCTGCTTTCTATGTACGTTATATCCCTCAATTACTCAAGTGTTTCCATTATTTTGGCAGTTACTTGTCCAGTATACCACACCCCCATTCCATGAATTAAACTTTGACCTACCAGCACCATCACAGAACACCGTCACCCACCCCAAGGTGGCTCAATTTACCCTGTCCCTTAACTCAAATTACGCCGTAAATGGTGCCAAAAGACCACTTTTTTTGGGATAACGTTTTCAAAACTGTTATGTTTACATGACTTCTGATTATTTCCAGGGATACACAACATCCTGAAATATATGTAGATATCTTTGTTAGAAAGAAAACCATATTTACCTTAACCTAATGATGCTGAATGTAAAAAAAATGTTTTACGTGTCATCATACCCCACTCTCCACTCTCTATGGGTCAGACACACTAACATAAAAATCGAATAGTGCTGCGCTTATGATTTGATGTATTTCTAAATTGATGTAAGACTTCAGAATTGTGCGCGCTATTACTGTCATATTTCATATTCTAAAAGTGAAATAAAACGTTACACTAATAACCGAATTCCTTAGCTGAGATCGCATTTCACCGATAATGTACTCCCAAAACATTGCTCATCACGCGCACAGATAAACGTTTGTTTCATTACGCATTCCATTGAATATTTATTATATAGCAGTACCTTTTGTATAAAAACAAAGAAATACCTGTGGGAACCTGATGGTAAGGGGGTACCTCTTTGTTGCATTTTACTGGAGCTGTCGGGAGTGAAGCGACTAAACCAGACTGCGAGACTGCCATTTGCACTTAATTCAAAAGTCCATGAAGATGTTTCGAAGCGGTTCAACGGAGTGCTATTCTGAATCCTTGGGACGTCCCTACCATAGAACCTTAACCCTAAACCTAACCTTAACCATTTTAAATGTCAACTTCAATGGGGGTATGGACGTCCCAAGGATCCCAGATAGCACGGGTAGTTCAACTAAGCGGCGCTCGACGCTCACGGAAACAGCCGTGCCAAATGTCCGAGTCACTCAATCTTCAGACAGCGATGAAAATAGGATTGTGGCGGCAGCCAGCAGGGCAATCGTGAGAAATAGAGACGTCATTACTCTGTTTGGTATGTAGGCTTGGGGAGTGACGTATTCTCTTTTAACATTAGGATGACCAATATGTGATGGAATGCAAAGAAGAAAGTGATGTGATTTGAGAATTAGAAATACCAATGTTAAATCAAACCAATTACTTAAATAGTTAGATGTAGACTACAGGTGCTACATACAGTATGCATCACCACGTTTTTTTGACAAGACATTGCATGTGAGGTAAGCATAGGGTCTATGATGTATTTTTATTCCATTTGAAATATATTTTAATACGTGACATATATTTCTACATGTATTTGTAATACATAGATTTGTATGGACATATATTATTTGGCCAATTCTTTATATTTCACTTTTTTTTGGTATGGGGCAAGTCAAAAATAAAGAATAAACTTCCATAATGACATGAAAAGGTATAGACCTATACATAGGCCTATTTAGTAAGGCTACATTACACATGATAAACATCACCAAATCAATATCTGGTTGAACAATTATTTAGGCATAAATACCACAAGGATAGGCTTAGACTACAACATGTCCTTCCCCCTGAAATTAGCTAATTAGCTTTACCTACAACCCATCATAAACCTTGTGCTCCTCAATGTACCTCTGTGTTTGCCTCTCAAACTCGGTCATGTCTAGATTTTGTCAAATTGACTTCAGAAGTAGAAAATGTTTGCATTTTAGCTAACCCTAACCCTTTTCCTATCCTAATTCTCTTTACCTTCTACGTTAATTATCCTAACATGCTGCGTAGGCTAAGTTCTCCTAACCTGCTATGAAAAGTCAAATCTGGCAAAAGCTGTATTTCTTCTAGCCAAAACCCTCAAACTCCGACCAGGAGTTATTTACATTTCTTTACCTTAACCTTGGCGTTTTTATTGTAGGCCTATAACATAATCACATTTTACCCTGGACATTAACTCAGTACCGGTACCCCCTGTATATAGCCTCGTTATTGTTATTTTATTGTTACTTTTTATAAAAAAAATTACTTTCGTTTATTTATTAAATATTTTCTTAACTCTATTTCTAGAACTGCATTGTTGGTTAAGGGCTTGTAAGTAAGCAATCAATCAAATGTATTTATATAGCCCTTCTTACATCAGCTGATGTCACAAAGGGCTGTACAGAAACCCAGCCTAAAACCCCAAACAGCATGCAATGCAGGTGTAGAAGCACTGTGGCTAGGAAAAACTCTCTAGAAAGGCCGGAACGCATTGTTGTATTCGGCGCATGTGACAAATACAATTTGATTTAATTTGATTTGTAACTTTTAATCCACAAATGCGTGAAGGGAAAACAGAGTAGTGTCACACCCTGATCTGTTTCACCCGCCTTTGTGCTGGTCTCCACCCCCCTCCAGGTGTCACCCATCTTCCCCATTATCCCCTGTGTATTTATACCTGTGTTCTCTGTTTGTCTGTTGCCAGTTCGTCTTGTCAAGCATACCAGCGTGTTTTTCCATGTCTCTGTTTTCTAGCCTTCTCGGTTCCGAACTGTTCTGCCTGTCCTGACTCTGAGCCTGCCTGCCTGACCATTTAGCCTGCCCTGACCTTGAGCCTGCCTGCCCCCCTGTACCTTTTGGACTCTGACGTGGTTAATGAACTTCTGCCTGTCCTCGACCTGCCTATTGCCTGCCCCTTATATATCAGCGACTCGAACCATCTGCATCTGGGTCTTGCCCTGTGCCGTTATAGTATGAACTGGCCATGACTGACCCAGCAGACTCGGACCGGCTCCGCAACGCTGTCTCCCTGCAGGGAGCCACCATTGTAAAATATGAGGAGCTACTTCAGAGCCTTATGGGAGATCTCCATACGCTGTCGGTATGCCATAACCAGGGTTTCAAGACATTACTAGAGCAATTCTGTGGACTATCTATAAGGCAGCATGCCACAATGGAGACCTCCCGAACGTTCAGTAATTCCCCTGGCAGTGATGATTTTGTACAGCCTACCCCAGCTTCCTGAGAACCAGGCATACCTCCTCCTGAGCGCTATGTTGGGGACCCTGGAACCTGCCACCCGTTTCTTTCCCAGTACGCCCTAATCTTTGAGCTGCAGCCCTCTTCATTCCGTTTGGAAATTTTGAGAATAGTGTTCTTATAATAGTGTTCTTCTTATATCTTATAACACTTACGTCTGATAGGGCGCTCTCCTGGGCTACGAGGGTTTGGGAGCAACAATCCGCCATTTGCCTTCGCTTGAAGGATTTCATGGCGGAGGTGGGGAAGGTATTCGATTCTCTGGCGTCCGGGAGAGAGGCGGCCCGACAGCTACAGTGAGGGAAAAAAGTATTTGATCCCCTGCTGATTTTGTACGTTTGCCCACTGACAAAGAAATGATCATTGTATAATTTTAATTGTAGGTTTATTTGAACAGTGAGAGACAGAATAACAACAGAAAAATCCAGAAAAACGCATGTGAAAAAGGTTATAAATGGAATTGCATTTTAATGAGGGAAATAAGTATTTGACCCCCTCTCAATCAGAAAGATTTCTGGCTCCCAGGTGTCTTTTATATAGGTAACGAGCTGAGATTACGAGCACACTCTTAAAGGGAGTGCTCCTAATCTCAGTTTGTTACCTGTATAAAAGACACCTGTCCACAGAAGCAATCAATCAATCAGATTCCAAACTCTCCACCATGGCCAAGACCAAAGAGCTCTGCAAGGATGTCAGGGACAAGATTGTAGACCTACACAAGGCTGGAATGGGCTACAAGACCATCGCCAAACAGCTTGGTGATAAGGTGATAACACTTGGTGCGATTATTCGCAAATGGAAGAAACACAAAAGAACTGTCAATCTTCCTCGGCCTGGGGCTCCATGCAAGATCTCACCTTGTGGAGTGTCAATGATCATGATAACGGTAAGGAATCAGCCCAGAACTACACGGGAGGATCTTGTCAATGATCTCAAGGCAGCTGGGACCATAGTCACCAAGAAAACAATTGGTAACACACTACGCCGTGAAGGACTGAAATCCTGCAGCACCCACAAGGTCCGCCTGCTCAAGAAAGCACATATGCATGCCCGTCTGAAGTTTGCCAATGAACATCTGAATGATTCAGAGGACATCTGGGTGAAAGTGTGGAGCTCTTTGGCATAAACTCAACTCACCGTGTTGGAGGAATGCTGCCTATGACCCCAAGAACACCATCCCCACAGTCAAACATGGAGGTGGAAACATTATGCTTTGGGGGTGTTTTTCTGCTAAGGGGACAGGACAACTTCACTGCATCAAAGGGATGATGGACGGAGCCATGTACCGTCAAATCTTGGGTGAGAACCTCCTTCCAAAATCAAAATCATCAGGGGATCAAATACTTTTTTCCCTCACTGTACTTTGATTGCGAAACGAACCCCGTAGTGTGTCAGACTACGCAGTAGACTTCTGCACGTTGGCCGCCGAGAGTGCCTGGAACCCGCAGTCTCTGTTTGATACCTTTCTTCATGGACTATCCGAGGATTAAAGACGAGCTCGCAGCTCAGAAGTTACATCACAGTGAGTCCATACAGCTTCTTCTCGTTGAATCTCCCCATGTTCCTGTTTTGGGATTCTCATGGCTCCAGATGCACAACCCCGTTATTGACTGGACCACTGGTTCTATCCTGGGTTGGAGCCTGTTCTGCCACTCACATTGCCTTAAGGCGGCGCAGCCTGCCCCGGGACGTCCTCCTATGGGCTCTGGTAAAGCCTCGGATTTATCTTCCGTTCCTACGGTATACCAGGACCTCCTGGAGGTGTTCAGCAAGGCTCGCACCATCTCCCTCCCTCTGCATCGTCCCTACGATGAAAAGGTGAGAGTGATGGTGGATTGACCCCAACCCACATCCAGGGTTGGGGTCAATCAGATAAGTATCAGACACAAACCATCTGCCTCCTGTGTCAGAATCTGGGTCTCGCCGTGTGCTGTTATAAGTAGGCATAGGCTAAGCCTAGTTAGACTAATTATTGTGGAATGTTCTGTTTTTTAAAGTTGAGCTGAGTGGGCAATTTATATAATCATAGAGTTTTATGGAAACTCATTATAGCAGGTCATGATCACACCTCTCTCTGAAGTATTTGGCCCACAGCAACTGATCTATGAAACATATTGAACTCATCCTTTTCCATATTCCCACTGCCCGCAACCGCAAGGCTCTCCAGAGGGTGGTGCGATCTGCCCAAAACATTACCAGGGGCAAACTACCCGCCCTCCAGGACACCTACAGCACCGGATGTCACAGGAAGGCCAAAAAGATCAAGTACATCAACCACCCGAGCCACTGCCTGTTCACCCCGCTATCATCCAGAAGGCGAGGTCAGTACAGGTGCATCAAAGCAGGGACAGAGAGACTGAAAAACAGCTTCTACAGTATCTCAAGGCCATCAGACTGTTAAACAGCCATCACTAACACAGAGAGGATGCTGCCTATAGGCATAGACTATAAATCACTGGTCACTTTAAGGAATGGAACACTAGTCACTTTAACAATGTTTACATATCTGGCATTACTCATCTTATATGTACAGTTTTTATTTCTTTCATCACATTCCCAGTGGGTCAGACGTTTACATACACTCAATTAGTATTTGGTAGCATTGCCTTTAAATTGTTTAACTTGGGTCAAACGTTTTCGGTAGACTTCCACAAGCTTCCCACAATAAGTTGGGCCCATTCCTCCTGAAAGAGCTGGTGTAACTGAGTCAGGTTTTTAGGCCTCCTTGCTCGCACACACTTTTTCAGTTTTGCCGACAAATTTTCTATAGGATTGAGGTCAGGGCTTTGTGATGGCCACTCCAATACCTTGACTTTGTTGTCCTTAAGCCATTTTGCCACAACTTTGGAAGTATGCTTGGGGTAATTGTCCATTTGGAAGACCCATTTGCGACCAAGCTTTAACTTCCTGACTGATGTCTTGAGATGTTGCTTCAATATATCCACATCATTTTCCTCCTCATGATTCCATCTATTTTGTGAAGTGCACCAGTCCCTCTTGCAGCAAAGCACCCCCACAACATGATGCTGCCACCCCCATGCTTCACGGTTGGGATAGTGTTCTTCGGCTTGCAAGCCTCCCCCTTTTTCCTCCAAACATAACGATGGTCATTATGGCCAAACAGTTCAATTATTACTTCATCAGTCCAGAGGACATTTTTCCATGTGCAGTTGCAAACCGTAGTCTGGCTTTTTTTATGGCGGTTTTGGAGCAGTGGCGTCTTCCTTGCTGAGCGGCATTTCAGGTTGTGTCGTATAGGACTCGTTTTACTGTAGATAAAGGTACTTTTGTACCTGTTTCCTCCAGCATCTTCACAAGGTCCTTTGCTGTTGTTCTGGGATTGATTTGCACTTTTTGCACCAAAGTACGTTCATCTCTAGGAGACAGAACGCATCTCCTTCCTGAGCGGTATGCCGGCTGCGTGGTCCCATGGTGTTTATACTTGCGTACTATTGTTTGTACAGATGAACATGGTACCTTCGGGTGTTTGGAAATTGCTCCCAAGGATGAACCAGACTTGTGGAGGTCTACAACCTTTTTTCTGAGGTCTTGGCTGATTTCTTTTGATTTTCCCACGATGTCAAGCAAAGAGGCACTGAGTTTGAAGGTAGGCCTTAAAATACATCCACAGGTACACCTCCAATTGAATCAAATGATATTGATTAGCCAAAACTATAGTTTGTTAACAAGAAATTTGTGGAGGGATTGAAAAACGAGTTTTAATGACTCCAACCTAAGTGTATGTAAACTTCCGACTTCAACTGTATTCTATACTATTCTACTGTATCTTAGTCTGATCCGCTCTGACATCGCTCATCCATATGTATATAGTCTTAATTAATTCCTACTTAGATGTGTGTATTGGGTGTATAGTGTGTAATTTGTTAGATATTCCTGCACTGTTGGAGCTAGAAGCGCAAGCATTTCGCTACACCCGCAATAACATCTGCTTATCACGTGTATGTGACCAATAAAATTTGATTTGTATGACTGTTGCAGTTTGCTTTCTTAATAACTGACCAGAGAGCAGTTTTGTTGTGTTTGAGAGAGAAATTCCCAAATTTGTCCATGTTGGCAGAATGAGTAGGATCACAGCTACCTCACCTTACAGTGTGTTTTTCCATAAATGATTACCTGGTGAACTGGTAGTCATGTAAGCATGTCTATGTGTGTGAGTGATCTGGGGAGAGAGGGTTTCTGGGCCTTCTGGGCCTTCTTGTGCCAGAAGTTAAAGCTTTGAAGCTCATAGTTTGCATGTGTGTTATTGGCTATCCTCAGTCTTGCATAGCATCACCACTGTTTCCTTGGTCGGTCTTGCATGGCATTAACTGAATGTACAGTACCAGTCAAAAGTTTGGACACACCTACTCATCCAAGGGTTTTTCTTAATTTCTTAAATGTTCTACGTTGTAGAATAATAGTGAAGGCATCAACACTCTGAAATATCACATATGGAATCATGTAATGAAAAAAGTGTTAAACAAATCTGATATACAGTGGGGAAAAAAAGTATTTAGTCAGCCACCAATTGTGCAAGTTCTCTCACTTAAAAAGATGAGAGAGGCCTGTAATTTTCATCATAGGTACACTTCAACTATGACAGACAAAATGAGGAAAAAAAATCCAGAAAATCACATTGTAGGATTTTTATGAATTTATTTGCAAATTATGGTGGAAAATAAGTATTTGGTCACATACAAACAAGCAAGATTTCTGGCTCTCACAGACCTGTAACTTCTTCTTTAAGAGGCTCCTCTGTCCTCCACTCATTACCTGTATTAATGGCACCTGTTTGAACTTGTTATCAGTATAAAAGACACCTGTCCACAACCTCAAACAGTCACACTCCAAACGCCACTATGGCCAAGACCAAAGAGCTGTCAAAGGACACCAGAAACAAAATTGTAGACCTGCACCAGGTTGGGAAGACTGAATCTGCAATAGGTAAGCAGCTTGGTTTGAGGAAATCAACTGTGGGAGCAATTATTAGGAAATAGAAGACATACAAGACCACTGATAATCTTCCTTGATCTGGGGCTCCACGCAAGATCTCACCCGTGGGGTCAAAATGATCACAAGAACGGTGAGCAAAAATCCCAGAACCACACGGGGACCTAGTGAATGACCTGCAGAGAGCTGGGACCAAAGTAACAAAGCCTACCATCAGTAACACACTACGCCGCCAGGGACTCAAATCCTGCAGTGCCAGACGTGTCCCCTGCTTAAGCCAGTACATGTTCAGGCAAGTCTAAAGTTTGCTAGAGAGCATTTGGATGATCCAGATGAGGATTGGGAGAATGTCAGATGAAACCAAAATATAACTTTTTTGGTAAAAACTCAACTCGTCATGTTTGGAGGACAAAGAATGCTGAGTTGCATCCAAAGAACACCATACCTACTGTGAAGCATGGGGGTGGAAACATCCTGCTTTGGGGCTGTTTTTCTGCAAAGGGACCAGGACGACTGATCCGTGTAAAGGAAAGAATGAATGGGGCCATGTATCGTGAGATTTTGAGTGAAAACCTCCTTCCATCAGCAAGGGCATTGAAGATGAAACGTGGCTGGGTCTTTCAGCATGACAATGATCCCAAACACACCACCCGGGCAACGAAGGAGTGGCTTCGTAAGAAGCATTTCAAGGTCCTGGAGTGGCCTAGCCAGTCTCCAGATCTCAACCCCATAGAAAATCTTTGGAGGGAGTTGAAAGTCCGTGTTGCCCAGCAACAGCCCCAAAACATCACTGCTCTAGAGGAGATCTGCATGCAGGAATGGGCCAAAATACCAGCAACAGTGTGTGTAAACCTTGTGAAGACTTACAGAAAACGTTTGACCTCTGTCATTGCCAACAAAGGGTATATAACAAAGTATTGAGATAAACTTTTGTTATTGACCAAATACTTATTTTCCACCATAATTTGCTAATAAATTCATAAAAAATCCTACAATGTGATTTTCTGGATTTTTTTCCTCATTTTGTCTGTCATAGTTGAAGTGTACCTATGATGAAAATTACAGGCCTCTCTCATCTTTTTAAGTGAGAGAACTTGCACAATTGGTGGCTGACTAAATACTTTTTTTCCCCACTGTATAGCTTCAATAGCCACCCTTTGCCTTGATGACAGCTTTGAAAACTCTTGGCATTCTGTCAACCAGCTTCAAGAGGTAGTCTCCTGGAATGCATTTCAATTAACAGGTGGGCCTTCTTAAAAGTTATTTTGTGGAATTTCTTTCCTCAATGCTTTTGAGCCAATCAGTTGTTTTGTGACAAGGTAGGGGTGGTATACAGAAGATAGCCCTATTTCGTAAAAGACCAAGTCCATATTATGGCAAGAACAGCTCAAATAAGCAAAGAGAAATGACAGTCCATCACTACTTTAAGACATGAAGGTCAGTCAATCTGGAAATGCAGTCGCAAAAACCATCAAGCGCTATGATGAAATTGGCTCTCATGAGGACCACCACAGGAAAAGGCCCAGAGTTACCTCTACTGCAGAAGATGAGTTTTTAGAGTTAACTGCACCTCAGATTGCAGCCCAAATAAATGCTTCACAGAGTTCAAGTAACAGACACATCTCAACATCAACTGTTCAAACGAGACTGTGAATCAGGCCTTTATGGTCGAATTCCTGCAAAGAAACAACTTCTAAAGGACACCAATAAGAAGAAGACTTCCTTGGGCCAAGAAACACGAGCAATGGACATTTAGACCTGTGGAAATCTGATGTCTATGTGAGATGCGGAGTAGGTGAACGGATGATCTCTGCACGTGTGGTTCCCACCGTGAAGAATGTAGGATGAGGTCTGATGGTGTGGGGGTACTTTGCTGGTGACACTGTCAGTGATTTATTTAGAATTCAACCTCCAGGCTGTGTAAGGGCTATTTGACCAAGAAGGCGAGTGATGAAGTGCTGCATCAGATGAACTGACCTCCACAATCACCCGACCTCAACCCAATTGAGATGGTTTGGGATGAGTTGGACCGCAGAGTGAAGGAAAAGCAGCCACCAAGTTGTCACTCCCTGATCTGTTTCACCTGTTCTCGTGATTGAGTCCACCTCCAGGTGTCACTTATTTCCCCCAGTTTATTTATCCCTGTGTTTCCTGTCTCTCTGTGCCAGTTCGTCTTGTATGTTTTCAAGTCAACCAGCGTGTTTTTCCCATGCTCCTGTTTTCTATTCTCTTTTTCTAGTCTCCCGGGTTTTGACGGTTGCCTGTTTTTTCTGGACTCCGTACCCGCCTGCCTGACCCTTCTGCCTGCCCTGACATCGAGCCTGTCTGCCGCTCTGTACCTCCTGGACTCAGAATCTGGTTTTGAACTGTTGCCTGTCCACGACCATTCTCTTGCCTACTCCTTTTGGATATAATTAAACAACTAAGACTCTAGCCATCTGCCTCCTGTGTCTGCATCTGGGTCTCGCCTTGTGCCCTTATACAAGTGCTCAGCATATGGGGGAACTCCTTCAAGGACTGTTGGAAAAGCATTCCTCATTAAGCTGGTTGAGAGAATGCCAAGAGTGTGCAAAGCTGTCATCAAGGCAAAGGGTAGCTACTTTGAAGAATCTCAAATATAAAATATATTTAGATTTGTTTAACACTTTTTTGGTTACTACATGATTCCATATGTTTTATTTAATAGTTTTGATGTCTTCACTATTATTCTACAGTGTAGAAAATAGTAAAAATAAAAACCCTTGAATGAGTAGGTGTGTCCAAACTTTTGACTGGTACTGTATAAAAATGTTATGATCCGTTTGAGCATATACAACCAAAGTTCTGACTGATGCTAATCCATCAAAGCTTTTTAACTCCAATCTTGCCCGAATGGACAACAGAAAACAGGTGTTATCGAACTAAACTTATTAACTGTAATTCTCATATTAAGATATCGCTGTATAGAATTACCTGTAGAACCGATATAATATATCAAACCATCTGTTCAAACAAGAAACAGGTTGGTATGTAGTCTAAGTGATGGTAAGTGAGTTACCCTCTTGATTGAATCAGGTCAATGAATGAGCTAGTTGAATATCAATGCTTCATCGGTACTAGAGGGGAGTAGTATGGGCTGATGTGACGTCACTGCATACTTCTCATGAGTCATAGGCTGGAGGGTAGAAGGCAGAAATAAGAGTTCAGAAAGACCTTATGATGTTGTAATTTAATGTAGAGCAGGTCACTTTTTTATAAATAACAGCAGAGCCAGACAGAAATAGTGACTTCTATTTTAGTTCGCTGTGTTTCTGTTGGATGCTTTCGTCTGGGGTGTGCATGCGAGAGAGTGGAGAATGTGTTTTGTTTCTCATTCTTTTCCTTGAAAAAGGAAAGAAAGAAAGAAGAGAGGAGAGAGCAGCCGGAACCCTTCAAAATAATTTTCAATCTGTAGAAAACTACCCACAGTTGTCTAAATGATTAAACGTTCAGCAAACGATTGGAGAGAAGCTCTCCTCCAACCAACATTTTGGTGTGATTGGAAATTGGTTGTTTTTTATAGATCTTGGTTCCTTGCCCTTCTCTCTGTCATTCCAGATATGAGTATCTTTTAAATAACAGAGAGTAAATTGATTTAGTCTCATTTTCAAAGCTCCCCACAATCCCTCAGACTGTAACAGTGGGTTTGGAGTTACTTCTAAGCCCTACTCTCATAGTTTGTGCTACGTGATCATGACAAAGGTCAGAAGTTATGTCGTTTTTCATAGTGAATCTTAATTATACACTCCAATAACAGTTACGGTACAATGAATCACCATTATCTGAAGACATTATGATGTGAAGACATTAGTCATTCCTCTCAAAGTGGTCTCTCTCTCTCTCTCTCTCTCTCTCTCTCTCTCTCTCTCTCTCTCTCTCTCTCTCTCTCTCTCTCTCTCTCTCTCTCTCTCTCTCTCTCTCTCTCTCTCTCTCTCTCTCTCTCTCTCTCTCTCTCTCTCTCTCTCTCTCTCTCTCTCTCTCTCTCTCTCTCTCTCTCTCTGCTTGAAGCTAAGCTATATGATGTCCAATTACACACACACACACAAATCACCCCAGAACCGTGTCTGACAGTGATATGTGGTATTGGATCCCTCAGATCAACATTTTTCCTTTTATTCAAATGTCTCTCCGGTTTTATGCTATACATAAGAGTCCAAACCTTAGTGTCCAAACCTGTTCAATAATAATAACCTCTTCACATGATTATTTAATCTACATTATGAGAAACCTCATCACCTGTTTCAAATATTACAACCTTGGATGCAGTGCCCCGGCCAGCAGACGTTCAGAGAAGTCCTGATGCCAAGTCAATGAGGAGCTCTTCCATGAGATGATTTGATGACAGAATTAGAGATTGACTTGAAAGGTTGAATATTTTATGTCTGGGTCCCAGTGCCAAGAAGTTCTATTGCCTGACTTGGATGCAATCACTGTGTCGCCGAGGCATGGTTAGAGGGATATACTGCCATGTTCAGGTCAACTTCGCCTGTAGTGTAAAGCTCTAATGGCGTGGCACTTTCAGCCCGTGTTTGCTTAGGAAAAAAGATTGATCATAATAACAACATTAGTAAATGATAAGTGACTCAACCGGAGTTGAAAGAGTAGAAACCAATGAGGCACCTACAGTACTGCTTGAACAGACTCCCATATGATGTAATGTTTCTCGAAGGCAATAGGGCAAGCACTAACACATGAAAGACGTTGGCAATTGGAAACAGATTTACAGATTTGACCTGACAAGTGTGTTTGTATGTAGCCTGTTGTGTGTGTGTGTGCATGTGTGTGTGTGTGTCTGTCTGTGTCTGTGTGTGTGCATCCCTGTGTGTGTTCCAGCTAGTCAGGTGGCCCTCCTGAATTCCAATTCTGTTTTTGCCATCCGTGAAACACACACTAACACAGACAAGGCCAGGAAAGTCTTAAAGCACAGACATGAGCCCCGAGGTGCAGTCTGCCTGCCTGCCTGCCTCTGTCAGCCAGCCGAGCCACCAGCCAAGCTCTATAAGACTCGGATCACTCTCAATCTGCAGCCATTGAAGTGAATTCTGCCCAGTTGTTTCTAATTAGGGCCCAGCTTCTGGGATCAGCCCAGCAGATACCTTCGTTCTGAACAGACGCTGTGGACCTCCTTCTATAAACAACCAACCCTCTTCTTTCTGATCTGACTGGGCCTCATCAGACCCACACACACATGGACACACACACACACATGGACACACACACACACACACGGACACACTAGGTCTCATGAGACCCAAACCCCTATCCGCTATTCGCCCCGCTCGCCACAGCCAAAATGTCTACACGGCTTTGCCGCTCGCTACACTTTTGACTTATAATCTTATTTTGAATATTGGTTGACGTCACAGAGCAAGCATCCCTGAAGTTAACTGTGTGTGCCAGGATAGATCTAAACACAATGTCTCACAGCAAGACCCCTGAAATGCAACAATGTCAGAACTAGTGCTATCAAACCATCTTTCTGGAGCAGCACACAAGTGCTTCCATTTCGATATTTACTCAACATGCCTGTAGTCTGTCTCGCTCTCTCGCCTTCTCTCCTGCTCTCCTCTCCTTCTTTCTTGCTCTCCTCTCTTGTGCACATTCTCTCTCTCTCTCTCCCTCTCTCTCTATCACTTACTCAGTTGCTCCCTGAGTAAGTGAAAAAAAAACATTCCAAACCTACCTGCAATATTCACAAACAGTTCCGAGCTATTTTCTCTATCCGTCTCTCTTTTTCTAAATCTGATAATCTGAGAGGGAGAATAATGCGGTTCACCTTTGCATTATCACCCTAGCGTCTATGAAGGCTATTATCATCTTCTTAGGTTACCCATCCAAAGCCTACAGTTATGAATCTTAATACATCTGTCTTTGAAGCCTGTATCACACAGCATACTTTAGTGAAATATCTTCATCCTCTGTTGTCACACTTTGATTACTAAAGTAGGAGTGAATCAAGAAACTGTTACAAGCGCTTA
The DNA here is from genome assembly GCA_030435695.1 of Brachymystax lenok tsinlingensis. Taxonomy (NCBI): domain Eukaryota; kingdom Metazoa; phylum Chordata; class Actinopteri; order Salmoniformes; family Salmonidae; genus Brachymystax; species Brachymystax lenok. The sequence continues at coordinate 25,934,343 of CM059804.1, forward strand.
ATATTGAACAAGTCAAGTAAAGGACAGCTAGGTTACAAGTCTTTCATCAATGACATACGGTATTATTTCATGATATTTATGTTATAAGCTGGGTTATTTCTATGCCAGTACTAATAACTTTTAGAAGCTCTACCTGATTGTTGCAATAGATACATCCTTATCAACCAGGTGAAAAGAGGTTCAGCATACTCTCCATACCAGGGCTGCCTGGAGTCAATTCCATCTCAATTCAGGAGAACTAAAGAACTGAAAAAGTGGCATATTGGATTGTTCAATTCAATCCACCAATTGATTTGAACAAATACTGAATTTAATTGTATTGAATTTTCAATTCGTAAATGTAAATGTATTTCAATTCATGATTTGACATATTTACCCACACCCGGCTCCCTAGATGCAGGACTAGAAGAAAAGATAGCACAATACTCACTCTGATCAATCAACAGAAGACCTGTTGCTGTAGAGAATGGGAATCCTGATCCACCTTAGGGATGTCCTCACCCGACCTCCCCAAGTATCAGATAGTACTGTAGTTACTGAAGTGTTAGTTCTCACTATGTATTTTCCCCTCCCTGTCGCCTTGCTAGTTCTGGTACTAACGCTAAGTCTATTTATAATCAGCACTGCGTTGTTTGCCGACCCGGGTCCGGGTTGTTACCAGTCTAGGGCCTTATCACGGAGCTCTATTTGAGATTGTGGTGAGGTCATCGGACAAGAGTGATTTCTAGAAAATCATCTGAGACGATGGGTAATTAAGAGTTTCGGTGGTCACCTTGGTAACAATACAAGGCAGATACGATACAACACAAAGACAAACTATTCAGATGTTCTGGATTTCATTCATATACAGTTATTGCTTAATCATCACTACTTTTTTCATACTCAGGTTCAAAAATCAAATACGTAAAAGAATCACAGATGTACTGTATACTGTGCTTAGCGTTGATGGAAAGTAAAAATTGGGTTCAGACTGGGTCACTCTGGGTCATATAATATTGACTACAGATGTAGGATCTTAATTTGATCCCCTTGTTGAGGGACAACTTTACTGCAATGCAAGAAATGTAAAACTTGTAGTGTATTTGAGGTTTAAAAAGGCTTCTGAAGTTTGTCATTTCCACTTTGACATTTTTGACTTGATTTTCCCTTACAAAAAATGTATCAAACCCTACAAAAGACATTGAAATTAGTAGATAACAGTGTAAACTCTTCAGTGGGTGTGTAGCAAATTATTATTTAATAACTGCCAATAATGTAATAGCTGCTAATAATGTAATAACCTTTGCATTTATAATGTAATAAATGCTGAATGCATAACATAATACAGTTTTTGAGCATAATATAATATTTGAATTATTATTATTACACTATGCATTGATTATTACGTTATAAAGTGGTTTTAAAAATGCATAAGTAGTGTATTAACTTAAACTATTAATTTAATAATCTAAAATCTCTCTCTTTCTTTAACGGCATGTCTATTAAAACCTCTAAAAGTCTATGCCTTTGGAAGTTTGGAATTGTTAAGATGGTCATTTAGCTATTTGATTTTGAATTTTTTTTGGACCCCTGTAGGTATAAATTTTTTTTATAAAAAAATGATTTGATAAAATATTGAATTTGCCCGTTACTACTGTAACCCATAGAAATGATTTGAATAACACATTCTAGGAGATATAAGAAAGCTAAGGAAATACTTTTGTTTTTTTGGACACCTACAGTTGAAGTCAGACGTTTACATACACCTTAGCCAAATACATTTAAACTCAGTTTTTCACAATTCCTGACATTTAATCCTTGTAAAAATTCCCCTGTCTTAGGTCAGTTAGGATCACCAATTTAGTTTAAGAATGTGAAATGTCAGAATAATAGTAGAGAGAATGATTTATTTCAGCTTTTATTTCTTTCATCACATTCCCAGTGGGTCAGAAGTGTACATACACTCAATTAGTATTTGGTAGCATTGCCTTTAAATTGTTTAACTTGGGTCAAACGTTTCCGGTAGACTTTCACAAGCTTCCCACATTAAGTTGGGTGAATTTTGGCCCATTACTCCTGACAGAGCTGGTGTAACTGAGTCAGGTTTGTAGGCCTCCTTGCTCACACACACTTTTTCAGTTCTGCCCACAAATGTTCTATGGGATTGAGGTCAGGGCTTTGTGATGGCCACTCTAATACCTTGACTTTGTTGTCCTTAAGCCATTTTGCCACGACTTTGGAAGTATGCTTGGGGTCCTTGTCCATTTGGAAGACCCATTTGCGACCAAGCTTTAACTTCCTGACTGATGCTTCAATATGTCCACATAATTTTCTTACCTCACGATGCCATCTATTTTGTGAAGTGCACCAGTCCCTCGTGCAGCAAAGTTCCCCCCACAACATGATGCTGCCACCCCCCGTGCTTCACGTTTGGGATGGTGTTCTTCGGCTTGCAAGCCTCCCCCTTTTTCCTTCAAACATAACAATGGTCATTATGACCAAACAGTTATATTTTTGTTTCATCAGACCAGAGGACATTTCTCCAAAAAGTACGATCTTTGTCCCCATGTGCAGTTGCAAACCGTAGTCTGGCTTTTGTATGGCAGTTTTGGAGCAGTGGATTCTTCCTTGCTGAGCAGCCTTTCAGGTTATGATGATATAGGACTCGTTTTACTGTGGAAATAGATACGTTTGTACCTGTTTCCTCCAGCATCTTCACAAGGTCCTTTGCTGTTGTTCTGGGATTGATTTGCACTTTTCGCACCAAAGTACATTCATCTCTAGGAGACAGAATGCGTCTCCTTCCTGAGCGGTATGGCGGCTGCGTGGTCCCATGGTATTTATACTTGTGTACTATTGTTTGTACAGATGAACATGGTACCTTCAGGCGTTTGGAAATTGCTCCCAAGGATGAACCAGACTTGTGGAGGTCTACAATTGTTTTCTGAGGTCTTGGCTGATTTCTTTTGATTTTCCCATGGTGTCAAGCAAAGAGGCACTGAGTTTGAAGGTAGGCCTTGTAATACATCCACAGGTACACCTCCAATTGACTCAAATGATGTCAATTAGCCTATCAGAAGCTTAGTGTATGTAAACTTCTGACCCACTGGAATTGTGATACAGTGAATTATAAGTGAAATAATCTGTCTGTAATCAATTGTTGGGAAAATTACTTTTGTCATGCACAAAGTAGATGTCCTGACCGACTTGCCAAAACTATAGTTTGTTTGGGGAGTGGTTAAAAAAACATTTAATGACTCAAACCTAAGTGTATGTAAACTTCCGACTTCAACTGTATATACTGTAACCCCTATTTTTGTTGGCACAAAACTACCTCCATACTTACATCCCATTTTTAAAAAACTGGTACCATTTACCATGTACTGAGAACGCCATCGTGTTTGTGAGTGTCTCATCTTTCTATAGAGTGGTCATAATAGTTTGTAGTCCAAACCGTTTGTTTGGACGCTACAGACGTTTTCGTGAGAAGACAGATTTTGGGAAGTCTCATGGTCTGACAACCATCGCTTTAGCTCTGCTACGACATCGGCAGATGCGGAAGTGCGACATCGGCAGATGCGGAAGTGCGACATCGGCAGATGCAGTGGATTGAGACCCATGCAATGCAACAAAACAGATATATCTAGTTCTAAGTCTATGTAAATAAGTCTTGTTGTCATCGGGTCCATTTGGGTTTGGGTCTGATTGTTCTAGGGTCCGTTCGGGTCCCCCTTTAAAAACAAATATTGGGTCTGTTCAGGTTCGAGTCTGATTGTCCTCGGTTCCATTCGGGTCCGGTTCCAACGTTTTGGACCCGAGAAGACCTCTAATCCATTACCACAAGAGACTTGCAATGGTAAGGGGGGGTTACCATTGCACTTCCATTCTGACCTTGCAAACATCCAGTGTCATCAGAGAAAATACAATTAATTCGAAGACACACCTTGCATTCATGTGATTAGCCAAATTCTAATGATCACAAAAATGTTCAACAGGAGTTTCACTCCTCATTACAGAGTGGAGATGGAACCAGAGTGATGTCCCCGAGACAAACTGGGAACTAGACAAAACTTCCAGGGGACTATGACACAACATCCTTACAACTCGTGACGTTCTGGAGACGTCTTAACGACACATTTTTGTTTTCAGGTTATTTTTTTTTTTAAACATTACATATCAATTCGGATTTTCATAGTAGATTGCTACATATAAAGCACACACAAGCACACACACACACACACAACACTGACTCACTGATTCACTGACTGACTGGGGTTGTGGGTGTTTATTGGAGGGTCAATCGTGTAATTTGAAAGTCTTGATGTACTGCTTCAGGAATGTGGTTTGGTTTGTAGTCAGCTATTACTGAAGCATGACACTTGATATGCATTAAAAAAAGAGAGTGAATATTACCTTATTAGTTAAAGTTATTACAATATTTATGGAAAAACATCTACCATCTTCATAATGTAATAATCAACACATAATGTAAAAATGATGACATTATGCTCAAAAACATTATTATGTTTGTGTTCAGCATATATATTACATTATTGGCAATTTATTACATTATCAGCATTTATTAAATTATAAATGCAAACATTATTAGAAGCTATTACATTATTGGCATTTTATTACATTATCAGTTGCTACAGGGTGGTTTGTTTTTGACTGACAGGCTGGTCTCTGGGAAAAGTGGAACTGGTTTGAACGATGGCAAGTTAGAAGGCATTAGGAGCTCTGTGGGATGCCCACAGGCTAGCTCATCTGATATGCTGTAGAGGAGAGGAGTAATATATTCAAGTTACCTCAGCTCAACACTAAAGCTTCAAAACAGTCTGAGGATCAGGGATGTAAAATAACTAATTACAACTACTATAGTTACTGTAATTGAGTAGCTTTTACAACTATAACTTTTTTTTGTCTTTTTTAGTCAACAATTTTACTTGTGTAAAATGACATTGAAGTTACAGTACTTCTACTTGAGTAGGATATTTCAGTACTCTTTCCACCCCTGTTGAATGAGTGAAAGAGGGAGTTTGTGAGTGAGTGAGTGAGCGAGGGAAAGATTATGAATAGGTGAGTGAGTGAATGTCAGCCGGTCCCATAGACAGTAAGGATTTTATGGGTGATAGACATGTTTATCTGTAGTGTCTGAAGTACAGTATATTGAAGTCTGGCAACTTTATTATAAAAAAAAAATTCTAATGTTAATAGTATAAATTTGACAAATCGTTAGTTTTTTTACATACAGATGTGCCTTGTTGTAACTCATAAAATAAATTAATTTAGTTCCTACTGTACATTAATTTCCTCTCTTCCTTTCAATTTAATGCAAGGAAAAGAGTAACAACGTTCAGATAACCTTAGCAAAATTTGCTAACTATCCAGGTCAGTGTTTTTATTTTATCTCAGAACTTTTACTCAGAGTACTTTTTAAATTAGCTACTTTTTACTTTTACTTGAGTAGTTATTTGACACCAGTAAATTTTATAAAAAATTTCATTAAAGTAACAGTACTTCTACTTGAGTAGGATATTTCAGTACTCTTTCCACTCTGTAGACGGACTGTAGACGAACTGAGTTGAAGATTTTAAACTGCGATTGAAACGATTTGCATCCACAACAAATTTCTGCGATCGCAGGTAAATCGCATTTAGGCTCCGACCAAGACGTCGTAGGTCGCATAATGTGAGCGGTTGAAAGACGTGTGATTATGGGTCTTGCGCTCAACCCAATTTGCATTTTAGGTCCCCATGATTTTTCTGAAATGGCAAACATTTTTGGTTGTATCTTGTGTAGTGAGGGGGTTGCTACGACACGACTTTTGCAACTTGTGCAACTTGTGCAACTTGTCTTCCATTGCTTGGCTACAGCCACAGAGAAGACAGCTACGGACGCCACAACACATTTCGAAATCCCAGGTAGGGGTCTAGACAGGTCACAATGTGAGCGAACTCGTGTAGTGTGAGCACATGGGTCGCAGACTTCAGGATGACAAGATCATGCATACTATTGGCATAATGTGAGTGCTGCCCAGATTTTTGTCATCTAATGTGTGCCTAGCTTAATTCGGATAATTTTGATCGTACAATTCACCTTGAATCTAGCCTGAGTGGCGGTGTCTGTTTTTGATCATTCAGTTCACCTACACTACCGGTCAAAGGTTTTAGAACCTACTCATTCAAGGGTTTTTCTTTATTTTTACTATTTTCTACATTGTAGAATAATAGTGAAGATATCAAAACTATGAAATAACACAAAAAAGCAAATCAAAACTATTTTATATTTGAGATTCTTCAAATAGCCACCCTTTGCCTTGATGACAGCTTTGCACACTCTTGGCGTTCTCTCAACCAGCTTCACCTGAAATGCTTTTCCAACAGTCTTGAAGGAGTTCCCACATATGCTGAGCACTTGTTGGCTGCTTTTCCTTCACTCTGCGGTCCGACTCATCCCTAACCATCTCAATTTGGTTGAGGTCGGGGGATTGTGGAGGCCAGGTCATCTGATGCAGCACTCCATCACTCTCCTTCTTGGTAAAATAGCCCTTACACAGCCTGGAGGTGTGTTGGGTCATTGTCCTGTTGAAAAACAAATGATAGTCCCACTAAGCCCAAACCAGATGGGATGGTGTATCGATGGGATGACCTGTGTGCCTGACTGTTCCTCCTGCATTCGTAAATGCTAGCTGGCTGTACCATTGCCCTGAAGATCAAGGTGATGACAAAGGAGTTGTGTAAAGCCAACGCAGGAACAGACTGGCATCCAAGCTACCTCACATGTCATTGCTCCACTCTAATAATTCAGCTGTTACGAAGACAAATGCATGACTCAATGGTTTTTCTACCTCAATTATAATATAATTTATGAAAAAAGGGTCCTGAAATGTAAAAAATGCTCTCTTGAAACGTGTGGAGAAGTCGGCACTACCACTGATTGATGGAACTGTTACAGGGTCTACCTAACAATCTAACAATTGTCTAAATTTAGATCTGACTCCGTATTGCTGTTCTCCCCCCTGTCGGTCTATGTGGCCCGGGACCCAGTTATTACATCAGTTTTAGCCGTTTTGAGTGAGTGTGCTCAAGGACTGGGCTGAGAACACAATGTCATCCAACCGTAACAGAAACAGTTGGTATGTTGAACCTGACCCAGCATGGGGTGCAATGACAAAACAAGCAGGATTATTCACATCCAGATATATTATCCTCTACCCAGTACAAACTGAAAACATGCTCATATTAGTGCCTGTCTCTTCACACAGGGTGGTATGGAAGGTCTGAGAGGCCAGAGATCTGGGTTGCCTCAAAGCCCCATTCAACGTCCTAAAATCTTTATTAACAAATTATTATATACATTCTTATCACTATGGATAAAGAGCATTTTTTTGTGTACAGGTATCGGTTAATTTCAGCAAAAAGATGAAAGCGTAAAATAATGGCATCTACTGACAAACTCCTTTACTTGCTAAAGCTTTGGCTTGCTAAATGATCCATGGGGAATCAAATTGTCAAACGTTTGAAGGTACCGTAGTTCAGAAAACATTTTCATCTAAACACATAGTTACATTTATCTGCAATCTGATACACTTGATTGAATAAGGCTTTCAACAGCAACCAGCAATGGTGGTCTGTTTTCTCCAAGCCTGGATGCTTAGGCGAAGGCCCTTAGACGTGCATTGATCAGACATGTCTTGATGGGCTACAAGTAGGTAAGTTGAGCTATACACGATTTGAGGAAAGGGAAAAGAGGTATTGCAAAGCATGCTATTCAATATATTATTAGAACCATTCAGAGGAACTCTGTGGGTTTGGAACCCTGTAAGTATTACTTTCCTCCAACTGTGACTGGACCACACTGCCTCCCACAGACTACAGGCCCAGTAACTACATACAGATGCTAGGATGTTGCTTCACTGAGTGGTGATACCTATCAGAGGGCTATCTGTCCTGTTTGGTGCAGTCTTGTGTTCTGTGTCTGTCTCCCATTGAAATAGATGCAATTGGACTCCTTAAGGAACAAGGTAATGGATCCCAAATGCTGCCATGATAGTCGTTATTGAAGCTATATTAGGCCTGTATTGGATTACCCCAGTTAGAAATCACCTGACTCCCCCACAATGTGCGTGTTTATAATGTGATGAAGGCACATAACAACTATCTTATGTCAGGGAGTAATGCATTCAAACTGTTCAATAGCAAATGCCTTTCATGCACACTGGATTTATGACTTGGTCGCACAGGCGGTTTATTTGATATATCAAAAGCGTGTATCAATGGTTTGGAAAGTGTTCACACGCCAAGGCACAAAATTAGATTTATGAACCTTATAATCAACGTCCTTTCAACATCTCTAGTTGTTTAACATGTAAGCTGTTTGTTCTGCTACATGTTACTGTTGTTTCTTTCCCATGGTTCGTCAGTGCAGTGATTACCAGATTTCACACTGCAAATCGCATGGAAGAATACAACGTTAACATTTTTGCTGACATCATATTTATATTAAACATATTTTTGTTCTATAATGTGTGTATGTTAGCTTTAAGGTGCATTGGTTTGGGAGGCTGAAAACAGATGGTTTCAGAGCAAAAGGGAATCATTTGAGAAATGTTGAACGGTATATTTTCAACAAACAGTTTTTCATAACTTTTAAACTTTTGCCGCAACTAACTTTAAAGGCTTTGATGGAGTGAGTCTAAGGCCATAACTTAACAGGCGTGTGTATACATGTATTTAAAGGCTTATGACAAACAGTGACAAATAAAATTGACATTTTTCTCTCTGCTTTCTCCCGGGTGTCTAAACATCATGTAGTCAGTGACTTTAATGTGTCAAAGGAGTATGAAACATATCCTTTCCTAGCCAACATAAACACACCACTGTTGTTTCTAAATCTACTGGGACATCTCCACACAGTCAAGCTAGGTTGCACAGCTTACAGAAGAATCAATTTATGATTTGTCTTCAGTCCGCTACAAAAGGTCTTCACTTCAGTAGTTTCATAGCTGTTGGACCATGGAAACAATGCAGTAGGAATAATGGATGTCTCTCTAACACTATCCAGGGTTATAGTCGTAACATAGCTAAGGCTTTTGACATTTGACATTGTGCTTGTTGGTGGAGTACGCATATAGAAGTTTACATTTTTTTTATTCTCGTTTTTAATACTTCTTTGAATAACATGTCTATTTTCTCAGACTTTTATGATATAATTTTACGATTAAGATGAGTACAATGCATTAGTCATACTAACAGAACATTAATATTAGACTAAAATGTATCCCCTGTCACTGAACATGTTTAAATCAAGCACTTTCTTCTCCATTTTAGATCATACAGACTTTATGACTGAATAAATATGTCTGATTGAGTGACTATTTGAGTCAATAGCCGTAATGCGCACATACAGTCCATACAGTACCTGCTGTATTGGTACAGTGCAGTCAAAATTCAGTTTATCTGTGTCTTGTGTCATATTTGTACAACAGCTGATAAAACGAACATTGTAAAAGTGTGAACTAATGTGATCAGTGTTATTTCCTGATAGTTGCTGGTTGAAAATGCAATCTACACAGGAACTTCTAATCAGCAGGTTTTGCATAGGTGGAGTTATGGCCACATCACCAGGCGATATAAGTTAATAGACCAATAACAAAGAGCGTTCCAAACCGCCAATAAACGCTACATATCCCTCCCTACAGTGGTTCCTCTAAAAGTTGCGAGCTTGCACTGCGGGACTTAGAGATACCCAGCGTCACGGCTTCATTGCTCCAAACCACCACAAGGGGGAGTTAGAGCACTCATTATGCATTTGGGTCCCAAGGTTTTTATATGACCAATCATATTGAGGGGTTCCATTTACGAATTTTGAGGCGAGCCACCCTTGCCTTGTGGAGTTCTTCAACAGAGATGGCTGACAAAACATTACGGTGGAACCAGATGTAAGTTGTTATAACATCATAACGAGTCAAGCAAAACATTTACAATTGAGAGGAATATCTTAGTTAACGTAGAGACAAACGTTTGTGCATATTTTTTTGTCATAAAGTTAATTTATGAAAATTGCTATTTAGTAAGTTCTGACTAGCTAACATAAGCCAGCTAGCTACTGTTAGGAGAATGAATTTGTAATTCGTGTTGTTTAATGTTTTAGGGACTCCTGAGAAAACCAGCAAACCAGGCTGTCGTCTTGGGAAACAGTGGATGTAAAGAATCTTTAAAAGTTACTACATACTGCGGCACACCCTGCATGCTGCTGTAGCATTCCGTGGAACGTCATTTAATTCTCAGGCATTTCTTCTGTTACTGCAATTTATTGCTAGTTTGACCACCAAAGGGCATCTTTGAGAAGCATTTGATAGTATTCAGTATTGGCATTACCAGAGAATTTCAAACCTTTTTTGTAATAACATAGTGTATATGGGATTGATTTTAGAATTCTTGCTTGAGAATATATTTTTTTTTCTAAAAGAAGCTGTTTTTGTTTCTTTTTGACAATTTTAATAGAATCCTTAAGATTCTATTGATGCACCAATGAATCTAAGTAACAATTTAAAAAAGCATAAAAATATGTCAGTTTAAGCTAGAGATTTCTGTGAATTCACCGCATCCGCGTATGTCGGCGTTCATCATCAGCGGTGGAAGGTGGCCGAGCCTCAACAATGTTTGTCAGACCACAAAGACGTCTGTAGCGTCCAAATGGTTTGGCCTACAAACTATTATGACCACTCTGTGGAAAGATGAGACTCTCACGAACATGATGGTGTTCTCTTCAGATGAGCCCCATGGAACTCGTCTGAAGTTGGTACCGCTGATGTGCCAACTTCTGACTGTAGTGTCCTGAACAGTTTGGGCTACAAATGAATATAAAATCAAATCTAATTTTAATTGTCTGTCACGATCTTCAAGGACGGACCAAGGCGCAGCGTGCCGGGTTGGGAAAAACATGTTTATTGAGTTTAACTCTCCAAAACAAAACCAATGCACAAAGATCGAACATGGACTGTGTCGTGCATTGCCACAAACTACAAACAAAGTTAACTTCCCACAAAAAAAGGAGGGAAAAAGGGCTACTTAAGTATGGTTCCCAATCAGAGACAACGATAGACAGCTGTCCCTGATTGAGAGCCATACCCGGCCATAAACAAAGAAATACAAAATAGAACATAGAATGCCCACCCCAAATCACACCCTGACCAAACCAAAATGAGACATAAAAAGGCTCATACAGGTCAGGGCGTGACATTGTCACATGTTTCGTAAACAACAGCTGTACACTAACAGTGAAATGGTTACTTACGGGCCCTTCCCAACAATGCAGAATACAATCAAAAAATATATATAATAATAATAGTAATTAAAAAAAAAATTGTAACACAAGGAATAAATAAACAACGAGCAATGATAGCTTGGCTATATACACAGGGTATCAGTACCTAGTCGTTGTGCAGGGGTACAAGGAAATTGAGGTAGATATGTACATAAAGTGAGGTAAAGTGACTAGGCAACAGGATAGATCATAGACAGTAGCAGAAGCGTATGTGATGAGTGTGGAAGTGTGTGTGTGGCGAATGTGTGCCTGTGTGTATGTGTTATGTGTGAGTGAGTGTGTGTGTACAGTATGTGTTGAAATGTCAGTGTAAGTGTGTGGTTAGAATCCAGTGTGTGTGCATAGAGTAAAAAAGAGTCAATGCAGATAGTCCGGGTAGCTATTTAGCAGTCTTATGGCATGGGGGTACAAGCTGTTCAGGAGCCTTTTGGTCCCAGACTTAGCGCTCCGATAGCATTTGCCGTGCGGTAGCAGAGAGAACAGTCTATGACTTGGGTGGCTGGAGTCTTTGACCATTTTTAGAGCCTTCCTCTGACACCGTCTGGTATGGACGTCCTAGATGGCAGGGAGTTCAACCCCAGTGATGTACTGAGCTGTACGCACTACCCTCTGTAGCGCCTTGTGGATGCTAAGCAGTTGCCATACCAAGCGGTGATGCAGCCAGTCAGGATGCTCTCAATGGTGCAGCTGTAGAACCTTTTGATCATCTGAGGGCCCATGTCAACTCTTTTCACCCTCCTCAGGGGGAAGAGGCGTTGTCGTACCCTCTTCACGACTGTGTTGGTGTGTTTGGACCATGATAGGTCCTTAGCGATGTGGACACTTGAAGCTCTCGACCCACTCAACTACAGCCCCGTCGATGTGAATGGCGGCCCTTCATTTCTTGTGGTCCATAAGTTCCTTTGTATTGCCCACATTAAGGGAGAGGTTGTTGTCCTGGCCTTCTCACTATAGGCTGTCTCGTCATTGTTGGTGATCAGCCCCACCACTGTCATGTCATCGACAAACTTGATGATTGTGTTGGAGTAGTGGGCGGCCACAAGTCGTGGGTGAACAGTACAGGAGGGGACAAAGCACGTATCCCAGAGGGGCCAGCATAGCGGTTTTGAGGGTCAGCATAGCGGATGTGTTGTTGCCTACCCTCACCATCTGGGGGCTGCCCGTCAGGAAGTCCAGGATTCAGTTGCTTATGGAGGTGTTCAGTCCCAGCGACCTTAGCGTAGTGATGAGTTGGAGGGCACTATGATGTTGAATGCTGAGCTGTAGTCAATGAACAGCATTCTCAGGTAGGTAGTGTGGAGTGCAATAAAGGTGGTGTCATCTGTGGATCTGTTTGGGTGGTTTGCAAATTGGAGTGGGTCCAGGGTTTCTGCGATCATGGTGTTGATGTGAGCCATGACCAGCCTTTTAAAGCATTTCATTGCTAGAGAAGTGAGTGCTACGGCATGGTAGTCATTTGGACAGGTTACCTTGGCGTTCTTGGGCACAGGAACTATGGTGGTCTGCTTGAAACATGTAGGTAGTACAGACTGGGTCAGTGAGAGTTTGTAAAGTGAAGCCACTTGCCAGCTGGTCACTGAATGCTCTGAGTACGTGTCCTGGTAATTTGTCTGTCCCTACGGCCTTGTGAATGTTAACATGTTTAATGGTCTTACTTACATCAGGTACCGAGAGCGTGATCACACAGTTGTCCGGAACAGCTGGTGCTCTCACGCATGGTTCAGTGTTGCTTGCCTTGAAAGCGAGTAAAAAAGGCATTTAGCTTGTATGGTAGGCTCGCGTCATTGGGTAGCTCTCAGCTGGGTTTCCCTTTGTAATCCGTGATAGTTTGCAAGCCCTGCCATATCCGACAAATGTGGGAGCTGGTCTAGTAAGATTCAATCTTAGTCCTGTATTGACGCTTTGCCTGTTTGATGGTTTGTCGGAGGGCGTAAGGGGATTTCTTATAAGCGTCCGGATTACTGTCCCGCTCCTTGAAAGCGGCAGCTCTATCCTTTAGCTCAGTGAGGATGTTGCCTGTAATCCATGGCTTCTGGTTGGGATATGTATGCACTGTCACTTTGGGCACATCAATGAATCCCGAAACATATTCCAGTTTGTGCTAGCAAAACAGTCCTGTATTTTAGAATCAGCTTCATCAGACAACTTCAGTATTGAGTGCGTCACTGGTTCTTCCTGTTTGAGTTTTTGCTTGTAAGCACAAATGATGAGGACAGTAATGGTCAGATTTGCCAAATGGAGGGCAAGCAAGAGCTTTATATGTGTCTCTGTGTGTGGAGTAAAAGTGATCTAGAATTTTTTCCCTCTAGTTGCTCAGGTGACATGCTGGTAGAAATAAGGTAAAACGGATTTCAGTTTTCCTGCATTAAAATCACCTGCCACTAGGAGTGCTTCCTTTGGATGAGTATTCCCATGTTTGCTTATGGCCCTATACAGCTCGTTGAGTGTGGTCTTCCAATGCATGGAAAACCCAGCTAACTGTATATTATCCATGTCCTTGTTTAGCCATGACACTGAAAACAATAATATATTACAGTTCCTAATGTCCCGTTGATAGGATAGTCTCGAACAGAGCTTGTCCAGTCTGATCTCCAACAATTGCACATTCGTCAATAGAACAGAGGGTAGGGGCGGTTTATTCACTCGTTGCTGTCGTCTCATCAATGTGCCCGCAAGGCAACCTCTATATAGACGTTTTTGCCTCTTCTGAATGTCAAGGATTAGGGCCTGGTCCGAAGTGAGTAGTATGTCCTGTGGCGAAAACTCATTGACGTAGAAGTCTTCTACGTCAATCGGCTGAATTGGAACTTTAAACATAACAGACATGTTTGAATCTGTCATGTTTTCCATATTCCACACACTCACCACACGCCTCTGACCAGCACGTTTTCGGTGAGCAGTGCGAGAGGGAGAGATAGAGAGAGAGATAGAGGGAGAGCGAGAGAGAGCGAGAGAGAGAGAGCAAGAGAGCGAGAGAGCGAGAGAGAGAGAGAGAGCGAGAAAGAGAGGGAAGAGCTATAGAGATATAGAGATATAGAGAGAGAGAGGAAGAGCTATAGAGATAGAGGGAGAGAGAGATAGGGAGAGAGATAGAGGGAGAGAGAGGGAGATGTAGAGAGAGAGAGATGGAGATAGAGAGAGATAGAGAGAGAAGGGGTGAAGGAAATGATCCATCACCCGAGGTAAACTGTAAACAGCCTAATGACACGTGGCAATATAAAATGGAAAATTCAAATAAACACCAGTGGGCCTGTTTGGAGGCTGCCCTGGTACAATAGCCCAAACAATTGGGCATTTGAGTAATCATTACCAACCATAACTCAGAGCAGTGGCCATGTTAAATAAACAGTACACTTCTGGAAGGCATATACAACTAGGCCCACATTTACTTTAGGCGGATTACAGGAATCTGTGTGGTACGGGACACTGGACAGCCCTGGGGGCCTTGGCATCCCTGAAATGTCATATCAGTATCTTATAAGTTTTAACCGAAGGAAGACCCCCTACCGTTACAAAGTAGACAAGAAAAACAACGATAGACTGTCTACTGCATGCTAGCCTGGTCCAGCTCTGTATGTGCTTTAGCCAACTCTGACTATCATTATAGGGTATGAATACACATACTGCATTGCATATACAATGTATACACACAGAAGTGGATACACACACCACGTTTGCATAGCACAGCACTCACACTTCCCATATGAACACGCTGTACAAGAATAAGTCTGTTTCACCTTAATAAATCTGGCCCTTGTTGTAGGCTAACTTATGAGATGGTAAAAAGAGAGAAAACGCACCTCTCCCTCCCCCGTTCTCTCTCCTTTCTCTCCCTCTACCCCTCCCTTGCCTTTGCCTCCACCTTCCAAGTCTGAAAGACTTTGTTATAGATCCAGAATTGATTTATAAAAGCGTAAACTGGTGTGTGTCCAGGAACATTCTCCACGCTGACCTCATGGGTGAATTCCTGAGCTCTAATTGACTCCTAATTGGGGCCTGATTACATGGCCATTAGACAGAGTTCAGCAGAAACAACATGGCCGACCCCTCGGCGGGCTTAACTCTAGCTCTCTCTGCTGCCAATGACCTTTATACAGCCCAGGTAAGGTGTCATTGTGGGGCTAAAGCCCGCTGCTACCTCTAATGGTCACTGGCCCCTCTGTCATTGTTTGAACAGTGATGAGGGAGAGGAGGACAAACGGCACGTACCGTACTGGAGTATGGATGGAGAACATGTTGAAAGGTGTTGGTCGCTTTTAGAGGAACCCAATAATTTCTCTGTTTGATGTTAGCCATGTGTTGCTGTTGGTGGAGTTTTGTGTAATGTAGTGTTTTTGTGACTGACTGAAATCGAAAAATTGGAAAGTCATACATTGAATTTAAGACTTAAGTCACTTTTTAGTCAACTCATTACCTCAACTATATGCTTCAGTCTTCAGTAGCTGAACAACATGACAGCCTTTTAAAATATGTTCTGTAGTCCATGGCCCTGGTTGTTAAACAAACTCTAACCCTCCCTAACTGGTTCCTCTTCATGCTTCACAACATTTGAAATGAAAACCATCACGGCCATCAGTGATTTTTCCCTGGGTTTGAGTTGTCAGCCACACGTCCATTCAAACAGCAGGTCAAAGCCAAGTCGTTGTCTGAAGATCATAGGCCTGTGTTTAGCAGTGTTTAACACGCATAACAACTGGACTGGCCTCTATGAAGTCTCTGTGTACTACGTGTGAAAAAAGTTTCATATTGATGTTATTCTGCAGGTCCCCGGGCGGCCATTACTAACCCAATTTTCTGTTGCAGTGAGAGAGCCTCCAGTCTGTTGCTCTTGGCCACTCACCAAAACATGAAAGCATGAAAATGATCCATCCAGTCATGGAGCCCCACAGCTTTTTAGAGCCAGCGCCATCAGTGTTCCCTACTTACACAGACATGTGTGTGTGTGTCTGTGTGTGTGGACATGTTTGAAACTAGCCCCCACCCCACCCCACCCCACCACCTCTACCAAACCTCCCCAAGAAAGAGTAACAGGGCTATTTGCAGCTATTTGTAATGCCACATATTTGAACGACCACAAGGTCCAGCGTTTATAGCTGTGCGGAGAGCATAGATAAACAGTGTTGACTTCCTCTAGGCTTGTTATCAGCTTTCTCATACACTCACTGCCCTGCTCTGTAACCCTGCGGCTCTCAATGTGTCATATCCCACTGGAACACTGGAGGATGGGGCCCAGAAATAGCCTGTGTGTGTGTGTGTGTGTGTGTGTGTGTGTGTGTGTGTGTGCGCCTGCGTGTGACAGCCATGGGAGAAGCCTTCGTACTGTTCTGATGACATGTTGACCTTAGCATTGTTGTTAATAAAGCTACGTTGAAACCTAAACTTCCAAATGGTGCATCAAAGATGGCTGCCAATCCACCCACCAGGGAATGTAGACTTGAATGGGAATGTGATGAGGAATTGAGATGAATGTGAGGGGAATACGGTTTGGGTAAGGGCTGGGTTTAGGAGTGTAAGGGAACAAGGCTTGGATGAGAGCTGGGATGAAGTGTGGAAATCAAGCTTGAGTTGACGCTGCACTGTGGGGTCTGTGTGGTCTGTGGGTTTGTGTTACATGTATGCATTACAGAAACAGATGTTTGTGCTGATGGAGAGTGGCATGTCTTCAGCAATGCTAGACTTTGCGTCATGTTGCTCGATTACACAACTTTGCCAAGAATGGCTTGGAACTATACAAATGTGAATCACTATTTTGCTCACATATGTGTGTACATTTTAGGTGTGCCGTGTACACGTCTCAATGCCAGTGTAGCACAGTCAGTGAATTGAAGGAAAATTGATTCTAGCAGAAAATAAATCAAATGGAGAGCGAGAGAGAGAGAGAGAGAGAGAGAGAGAGAGAGAGAGAGAGAGAGAGAGAGAAAGTTCTCAGTGAGTTATACTTTAACCCCCTCCTATGGTAACTCATAGTACTGACTGGGCAGCAAACTGTCTCGGTGTGTACCACTTCTGTGTACAGCCAACCTTGGAAGAAGGAAAAAAAATCACACCATAAACATATTGTGATGAGTATGTGTGTTTGGTGATGTTGCTAACATTAAACATGACAGACTTTTAGAGAAATATTAAATATGAAATGTACCTGTTGAGACGCAGCAGACTGGGGTGATTTATGTGAACATGGTCTCTACTGATTGATCTATTTAGAAACAAAAACCATTACACTATAAAAACATACTGTGGTTTCTTTAAAACGGTACCTGAATAAGCAAGCATGTCATGAGAAGGCTTGCCAGGTCACCTGATAAACATACCCACATCCTTGGGGAAGGCCCTTTCCTGTTTCTGCATGACAATGCCCCCGTGCACAAAGCAAGCCAGGCCTAATCGCCCAACATCAGTGCCCGACCTAACTAATACTCTTGTGGATGAATGGAAGCAAGTCCCTGCAGTAATGCTCCAACATCTAGTGGAAAGCCTTCCCAGAAGAGTGAGGCTGTTATAGCAGCAAAAGGGGGACCAACTTTATATTATTGGCCATGATTTTGGAATGTTCGACGAGCAGGTCATGTAGTGTATTGGGAAGCAGGGCTATCGCTCAATGCAAGCCATTTAGATCTATGGTATTTATCTGGTGTTATTCCAGGCTGATTACATGAACACTATGAACAGGGTCCAGAGTTTTCCTGGTCAGGCCATGCGATCAGGAAAAACTCAAGGCCCTTTCACCCAAAAGTCACTGTGAAGTAATTTCTCTCCATCAGACACTGGAGTCTTCAAGGACTGCACACCGGTAGCTGACAATGGTGTATTCATTAATATAACAATAAATACACTGGAGATTATACTACTGATAAAGAACAGTGATATGACACACAGAGGTTACACAAATGATAGACAACACAAGCACATTCATATCCAACTGATTGTAATCAAATACTGTGCATAAAGAAAAACAATGTGCTTGATATTTTGTTAGTTTAGTTTCTGTAGGTTTAATGAAAGATTGGTGTTACAGGATACTGATATTATTGTTTTCTACCTGTTGTCTGTACAGTGCTCGGTGATTATCCCAATAACCTATACTGAATAAAAATATAAACGCAACATGTAAAGTGTTGGTCCCATATTTCATAAGCTGAAATAAAAGATCCCAGAAATGTTCCGAATCGACAAAAAGCTTATTTCTCAAAAATGCTTGGCACAAATTTACGAGCATTTCTCCTTTGCCAAGATAATCCATCCACCTGACAGGTGTGGCATATCAAGATGCTGATTAAACAGCATGATCATTACACAGGTGCACCTTGTGCCGGGGACAATAAAAGGCCACTCTAAAATGTTCAGTTTTGTCACACAACACAATGCCACAGATGTCTCAAGTTTTGAGGGAGCGTGCAAATGGCATGCTGACTGCAGGAAAGTCCACCAAAGCTGTTGCCAGAGAATTTAATATTCATTTCTCTACCATAAACCATCTCCAACATCGTTTTAGAGGATCTGGCAGTACGTCCAACCAGCCTCACAACCGCCTACCATGTGTATGGCGTCATGTGGGTGAGCGATTTGCTGATGTCAACGTGTGAACAGAGTGCCCCATGGTGGAGGTGCGGTTATGGTATGGGCAGGCAGAAGCTACGGACAACGAACACAATTGCATTTTATCGATGGCAATTTGAATGCACAAAAATACTGTGACGAGATCCTGAGGCCCATTGTGAGGCCCATTTTTTTTAAGGTGTCTGTGACCAACCAATGTATATCTGTATTCCAAGTTGTGAAATCCATAGATTAGGGTCTAATGAATATATTTAAATTGACAGATGTTCTCATATAAACTGTAACTCAGTAAAATCTTTGAAATTGTTG
The DNA here is from genome assembly GCA_030435695.1 of Brachymystax lenok tsinlingensis. Taxonomy (NCBI): domain Eukaryota; kingdom Metazoa; phylum Chordata; class Actinopteri; order Salmoniformes; family Salmonidae; genus Brachymystax; species Brachymystax lenok. The sequence goes on from CM059804.1 coordinate 25,953,519, forward strand.
CATGTTGCGTTTATATTTTTGTTCAGTATAGATTGCTGCACCTGCATGGGTGAGTAAAATGTTTGTTCGTTGACCATTGTGAAAATAATTAGACTGTGAATAATTTTTCTTCAAACAAAGGGAAGAATAAAATTGATTTTAAAAAAATCCTCAGCAATCTACACAAAATCCCCATAACGCCAAAGCGAAAAAACAGGTTTTTAGAAATTTCTGCAAACGTATTAAACTTGAAAAACTGAAATACCTCATTTATATTTACATCCTGTTTCCGTTGATCATCCTTGAGATGTTTCTACAACTTGATTTGAGTCCACCTGTGGTAAATTAAATTGATTAGACTTGATTTGGAAAGGCACACACCTGTCTATATAAGGTCCCACAATTGACAATGCATGCCAGAGCAAAAACCGAGCCATGAGGTTGAAGGAATTGTCCGTAGAGCTCAGAGACAAGACTGTATAAAGGCACAGCTCTGGGGAAGGGTACCAAAACATTTCTGCAGCTTTGTTGGTTCCCATGAACACAGTGGCCTCCATTATTCTTAAATTGAAGAAGTTTGGAACCACCAAGACTCTTCCTAGAGCTGTCCGCCCAGACAAACTGAGCAATCCGGGTACAAGGGCCTTGGTCCGGGAGGTGACCAAGAACCTGATGGTCTCTCTGACAGAGCTCTAGAGTTCCTCTGTGGAGATGGGAGAACCCACCAGAAGGACAGGGAGTTATGCTGAGATCAATATATATTTTTTTACAGATGAGCCCTGTAATTACAAAACTATACACATCAAATGCAAATGCAACACTGAACATAGAAAATAGAGGTCATAGAACAAACATATTCATCATTAATAAGGTCCTCAATCAGCAGTCTGAATTGCCCCAGAGCAGGGGTTCCCAACCTTTTTTTCCCAGGGCCCCCTTTTCCCCATTTGACAAGACTCATGACATATTTTAGATAGGCTATTTAATAATAATAATAATAATAATAATAATAATAATAACAGTAGATAAGGAAAATTAAGTCTAGACCTGATTTCCCCAAATGTTATTCCGCTACCAAATATATTTTTTGTGATAATTTATATGAACCTTAAATGTTATTATACATATTCTCTTTTACAGAAAGTAAATAGATCAATTGATAGCGACCGAGTCACACATTGCATAAGATTGTTTCCCAAGCAAAGTCACATTTCTTTAACTCCACCATCAGTGGTGTAAAGTACTTAATTAAGTAACAATACTTTAAAGTACTACTTAAGTCGTTTTTTGGGGTATCTGTACTTTATATTTTGGACAACTTTTACTTTTACTCCACTACATTGCTAAATAAAATGATGTACTTTTTACTCCGTACATTTTCCCTGACACCCAAAAGTACTTGTTACATTTTGAATGCTTAGCAGGACAGAACATTTTTCAAATTCACGCACTTATCAAGATAACATGCCTGGTCATCCCTACTGCCTCTGATCTGGCAGACTCACTAAACACAAATGCTTGGTTTGTAAATTATGTGTTTGAGTGTGCCCCTGGCTATCCGTACATTTTAAAAACAAGAAAATCATGCTGTCTGGTTTGTTTAATACAAGGAATTTGAAATGATTTATACTTTTGTTTTACTTTTGATACTTAAGTATATTTTAGCAATTATATTTACTTCTGATACTTAAGTACATTTAAAACCAAATATTTTTTACTTTTACTCAAGTAGTATTTTACTGGGGGACTTTCCCTTTTGCTTGAGTAATTTTTTATGAAGGTATCTTTACTTTTACTCAAGTATGACAATTGGGTACTTTTTCCACCACTGGTCACAATAGATGATGTCCCCATAGTCTAAGACCGATAGGAACGTTGACAGAATGCTTTCTACTATTAAGCAATAGTATTTCTATAGAAGAAGCCCATTTTTATTATCAGCTTATCATCTACTGTATGTGTTTTCTTTAAAGACAACTTGTCGTCTATCCAAATTCTGAGATATTTATGAGCAGGGGCACGATCAACGTGGGCACCATCCAAGCTATAGATGCTAAAACATTTGAGTCATTATTGTGCGCTCTACAAAACAAATGAAGAAGCATGTTATGAGAGGGATGCCAGGTTGCTTGCCAGGTCGCACAAGAAACATATCAGCACCCTTTAAAACTTAAAGTCATAAATCCTTGCCAACTATCTGAGATGAGATTACATGAAAAGATCATCGAATCTCATCAAATTGTTCTACACTGGCTTATTTAATTGACAGGCCTACATGTGGTTTGCTTGAAACTCAACAATGGGAGTGCATTGCATAGGAAGATAGATGTAGGAATTGTACTGTATGTTCTTTATTTTATGATACATGTATTTTGACTTTGTAACCTTTACTGTTTATGACCTTTGAGTGTTGTTTAGAAACTGTTAGGAGGAGGGTGCAGAGATCTAGCTGCAAGATTTCTCTGCCCAAGGAAGTCGCATTTCCTTTATACTGCTTGTTTAACAATAAGTGGAAGTTTATCGCGAGAGGCGTTTACATCAGCGAGAAAGGTTTCACAAGGGTAAGCCTATAGTATTGTAATGATTTGTAATAGTACGACTGATCAATAGCCTTTTGTCCAAATAAGGTAACAAATATTTTATTGATATGGACGTAGGGTCTAAGGACTGTAAGATAGATGGTAGAAAGTGAGTACTTTTTTGTTTGGATTTCATACAGTACTCTGCGTGTTTGTCACTCACTTGCACTCACATTTGAGTTCTTGAACAGAACCACTTCCATCTTCCAGTTATTTTTACTTCATAGCTATCCAAGATGAAGCTAATTCTGAAAATCTCCTTCACCTTCACATTGTTCTACACAGGTAAACTTTTAATGGTATTGTTTGGTTATTGGAGCCAAAATGTCGATATGTTCACCTTATTTCCACATACAGTAGTAGCTGGAATTCAAGTTTATCTGTTCATTCTTAGTTAGTGTGTTTGATCAATATTTAGATGTTTTGTAACTTTAATACTGTTATCTGGGGTTATCTACGTTAGCAGACACACTACAGTGCTACACTTGTGAGTCGGAGGAGTGCAGCGAAACAATGTTAGAGATGTGTTCTGGAGGACAAGTGTGTTCCACTATGACAACAGTATTTGGTAGTTTAGGTAAGTCTGGTTTGGAGTTGAGTCTGTTCTTGTAATGAATGGTTGCAGTAAATTCCAGGCTGATTACACTACAAACATGGTCCAGAGTTTTTCCTGGTCAGAAAAACTCAGGGCCCTTTCACTTTAAAGTCACAGTGAAGTCATTTTTACTCTCCGTCAGGCACCAGAGTCTCTAAGGAATGCACAACGAGACAGGGAATCTGTGTATTCATGGATGCAGCAACAAAAACATCAATCAGTGGTGGATATTCACACAGCTCCAATAACGTGTACTGCTGCAGCACGGATGGCTGTAACAAGAATACTCTCCCTGGTAAGATCATACATCATAAAGTTTCTAATTTCTTAAATTCACAAGCTCTCAGAATCACATTGATGATGTGGTTTCAGTATTTCATAGAAACATTATGGTCAATATTTTCTTAGTTTAACATTGTGCATAGTGAAACACTTACCATAAACCTCATAATATTCTGGCAGCATGATTTAATTTTATACTTTTCTTCAACAATGTGAGGCAACTATTATAAAGAGGCAACTATTTATGAATCGCTCAGTTCACTAAACTCACCTCCTTATAACACACATTGAAGAAAAGGTTTAAACAAGATCACACTGTGAGATTACAATGTGGTTTATGGCTTTTTTGCATTAGGAAAATGTTTCCCTATGTATTGTCAGTGCCTGATAAGTGGAGGCTACTACTGATATAGGGCGGCAGGTAACTTCGGAGTGTTGGCGGGAAGTGGGCTGGCAACCGGAGGGTTGCTGGTATCAAATCCTAGCTCCACCATTGTGGCAGCCCCCCGCACCTCTCCAAAACATGTATGTGAATATACAGTATGTCTTTCGGAGGGGTTTGTTTAGAAGTGGAAGTCACATGTCGGTTGGACCACTTCATTTTATCAATGAAGTCATCTTAATCTTAATAAAATACAGAAGAGTGACATAACATCTGAAGCATGTGTTAAGGGAATGTTTCTTTGCTTAACACAGAGGCTACACAACTGAGAGACAACACAAGCACACCCATAATGTCAAACAATCCAACCGATTGTAATCAAATAATTGATCAATCAAGTTCTTGATATTTAGTTTAAAATGTGTAGGTTTAATTAAGGACTGGCTTTACAGGATGCTGACGTTATTGTTTTTCATCTGTGGTACAGTGCTCAGTGACAAGCCCAATAAACTACAGTGTTACACCTGCAAGAGTACAGAGGATAAAGTCTGCAACACAACTGTACAATGTGTTGGAGTTGAAGACCACTGCTTCAACTATACAGGTAGTTCATTTTCAATGGCATGACATCCCTTGGAAAGTATTTTACATTTAATGACTTTTTTTGTTTTTCCATGTTGCCAGTGCCCGCTGGTGATGGAAGTAATGATGGACGACACCTGGGCTGTGCCTCCGCCGATGTATGCCGCTTTTCTGAGACATCCCCCTTTACGCCTAACATAAACTGTTGTAAAGGGAGGCTGTGTAACAAAGCCATGGCGATGAGTCTGAGCTCTCTCCCTGTTCTGCTGAGTCTTCTCATCATCTCACTGATCTAGTTAGTGGGAGGATTCATGGTAATCCCAACCGTTAAAAGTGATATGTATCCACAAGATCAGAAAATGTTGAAGGTAAAATTGTTAGTAGGACTTAGGAAGGATGATGATTTGTATAATGCTTTCAAAATAAATATTAAAACTGTCTTACTTATTACTATCTTTAATTTGGCACTCTACTCTGTAGCGGGATGTTATTTTCACATCACTGTATTCTATAAATGCTTATTATCGCTATACCACTACAGTGTATGTTACATAATGTATAGTACAAAGCTCAAGGTTGCACCCTTCCTCTCTCATAGGGCCCGATCACGCCTTTCCTACGCACTTCTCAGTAGTTGGTATTTAGACTTACCTTATGAAGGTGCGTAACGGGCCTTGCAGGTATGGTTTCCTTGTGCGCACTGAATAAACAAATGTAATTCAACTGCTGTGTCACGATCTTCCTGAGTGACGGACCAAGGCGCAGCGAGGTATCCAATATACATTCTTTATTAAATAACGTAACTGGCAAAACAATAAACAAAACGAACGAAGATCGTAACGTTGAACATAACAAGTGAAACCAACAAAGCTATGAACAAACAATAACCCACAAAACCCCTCTGAAAACTACAAATATATATATGGTTCCCAATTAGAGGTAACGACACTCAGCTGCCTCTAATTGGGAACCATTTCCCCAACATAGAAATACAACACCTAGAACTAAAAAACCCTTCACCAAAAACGAAACACGCCAGCCTAAAAACTCTGGCCTGGGCGTGACACTACCTCCCAAAGGTGCGGACTCGCGCCAAAAGTCCATGGGGGGGTCTTCGGGTGGGTCTTTTCCTTCCAGGTGGCGGCTCCGGTGCCGGCCGTGCTGGCTTGATGTCACGCACCGGAGGCCCTGGGCTATTAGCCGGAACTCTGGTGCGAGGAGCAGGAACAGGCCGTGATGGGCTCACGACGAGCACTGGGACTCTGGTGCGAGGACCAGGAACCGGCCATACTGGGCTCACTGTTGTGGGCCCCGGACTGGGTACCGTCTCTGGAGGTTCCGGACTGGGGACCCTCTCTGGAGGTTCCGGACTGGGGACCTTTTCTGGAGGTTCTGGACTGGGATCCTTCTCTGGAGGTTCCGGACTGGGGACCTTCTCTGGAGGTTCCGGACTGGGGACCTTCTCTGGAGGTTCCGGACTGTCGACGCGCACTGGGACTCTGGTGCAGGGAGCAGGAACGGGCCGTGCTGGACTCATGACGCGCACTGGGACTCTGGTGCGGGGAGCAGGAACGGGCCGTACTGGATCCACAACATGAACAGGAATCCTGGAGCGTGGAACAGGGACAGGACGTACTGGATCCACAACACGAACAGGGATCCTGGAGCGTGGAGCAGGGACAGGACATGCTGGGTCCACGACGCGCACAGGGATCCTGGAGCGTGGAACAGGGACAGGACGTGCTGGACTCTAAGCGCACAGGGGGCCTGGTGCGCGGAGCAGGGACTGGACGTACTGGGCTATCTAAGTGTACAGGAGACCTGGTGCGTGGACCCAGTACTTCTCTCCCCGGCTGTTCACTCACCCTTGCCTCACAGATGATGGGAGCTGGAATGTCACGCACTGGGCTGTGAGCTCAAACCGGAGACACCGCACGCAGAGCCGGCGCAGGATATCTCGGTCCCAGAAGGTGTACTGGAGACCTAGCGCGCAGAGCCGGCACCACTCTTCCAGGCAGCACACTCACCCTCCCCTGACAGATGAGTGGCTGGAATCTCATGCACCGGGCTATGGACACGCACCGGAGACACTGCACGCAGAATCGGTGCAGGATATCCTGATCCAAGGAGGCGCACCGGAGACCAGGAGCGCTGAGCAGGCACCACTCTTCCAGGCTGCACACTCACCCTCCCCTGACAGATGAGTGGAATCTCTCACACCGGGCTGTGAACGCGCACTGGAGACACCGTGCGCAAAACTGCATAGCACGGCGTCTTACCAGTGCGACGCTCCCTCCAACGCTCCCTCCAAAGAGCACGAGGAGTTAGCTCAGGAGTCCATCCTGAACCGGCCAAACTCCCCGTGTGCCCCCCCAAAAAAAGAATTGGGGGCTGCCTCTCTGGTTTCCGCGGCAGGCGAGTCCCAACATATCTCTCCCTCTCCGGGTTCCACGCTCCATATAAATCCTCATACCTGCGCCGCTCCGCCACCGCTGTTTCCAGCTCCTCTCTTGGACGGCGATACTCTCCAGGCTGGGTCCAGGGTCCCGCTCTAAACAATTCCTCCTCCCAGGTCCAGTACTCCCAGTTCTCTTGCTGCTTGGTCCTTTGTTAGTGGGTTATTCTGTCACGATCTTCCTGAGTGATGGACCAAGGCGCAGCGAGGTATCCAGTATACATTCTTTATTAAATAACGTAACTGGCAAAACAATAAACAAAACGAACAACGATCGTAACGTTGACCATAACAAGTGAAACCAACAAAGCTATGAACAAACAATAACCCACAAAACCCCTCTGAAAACTACAAATATATATATGGTTCCCAATTAGAGGTAACGACACTCAGCTGCCTCTAATTGGGAACCATTTCCCCAACATAGAAATACAACACCTAGAACTTAAAAAACCCTTCACCAAAAACGAAACTAAACACGCCAGCCTAAAAACTCTGGCCTGGACGTGACATGCTGAAAACCCTCCCACTTGTTGGCCAATATATTTTCTCATGGAGTTTCAATTCAGTAGGGTTTTCAGTACATGTATCTTCAGCAATCCCTTTAAAGCTACAATACGTTACTTTTTGGGTGACTCAATCAAATTCACTTAGACATGTGAGTTATAGATCTTTCATTCCCATTGAAAGCAAGTCTAAGAAGCGGTAGATCTGTTCTATTTCTATGCTTCCCGTTCTGAAGTTCCATTTTTGCATCTTCTATTTTCGGTTTTGTACACCACTTCTAAACAGCTGAATATGCAATATATTTGGTTATGGAAAATATATTTCACAGCGGTTTAGATGGTACAATAATTATCTACACAATGACTGCTTGTTATGTCACATAAACTGAAATTACGAGAACTATTAAAAATTTTGCAAACAGCAAATGACAGAGTGATTTCTGCACAGTGCGTCTTTACGGTGTACCTTTAAGTAGAATTTTGTGGACAGACTAGAATACATTGAGAGAACGGGTTCAGAAAATAGGAATCAATGAGGGAAAGCCATCTAAATATATGCATATTTGTCACCATTTCAACACCAACTGCTAAATGTAAAAATACTCTGATCTTGTATATTATTTAGGCAAATGTTAGGGTAAGTATGAATCATAAAAAAATAGGTTTGGAGAGCCTTTATGCACAATAGTAGGCTATTGCCTTGTCTGTTGCCTGCACTACCATGGAACTGTGTGATAACACAGCCAAGTACTGCGCCATGTGTCGGGTTCAAACTGTTATGGCTTGGTTCTGCGGTCAGCTCCATAGCGATTTAATTAGCCTACATGGTCATAACCATGTCATAATATGTCATAACAGCTGACATTATGTGTCATAGCTTGTTATAATATGGTTATAACACTGTCATGACACATATATTTAGACTTGTTGTGACAAATTGCATTATTTTATGGCTGGTTATGACACCTACATAAGAGTGTCAAAACCCAACCTACCACACAAGACAAAACATTGTCAACAGTATGTTTATGTTATATAACATTTTCTGAAATGTATCATATTAAATTATTATTGTAATTGCGTATACATTAATGTCAGACATGCACCTACCCCAATGCTCTGTTCCTGATGACTGGGATGAATGCAGGAGCAGATATCTTTTACACCTGCATTGCTTGCTGTTTGGGGTTTTAGGCTGGGTTTCTGTACAGCACTCTGTGACATCAGCTGATGTAAGGGGGGCTTTATAAATAAATTTGATTTGATTTGATTTGATATCAGGAGCAGGACAAGACACCCTCTTTTTGACTGATGACTGACATAAGGGCATGTACGTGATAGGCCTATTTGGCTTATATGATTTTGATAGTCATAATGCTTCTTGACAGTGTCATAAAGTGCATTTTCTTAGTCCAAGTAAAGTGACACAGGATGGTCATAATGCTTCATGGCAGTGTCATAAAGTGCATTTTCCACATGTTATTTAAAATATGATGAAAAAAATAAATGAAAGGAAACTGAATAAATGTGGGTTTTGACACGCTTTTGTCGGTGTCATAACCAGCCATAAAATAACACATATATTACAACAGGTATAAATATATGGGTCATGACAGTGTTATGACCATATTACGACAGGTTATGACAAGTTAAATCAGCTGTAATGACATATTATGACATGGTTATGACCGTGTCATAAGATGTTATGACTCTGGGTGTCAAGTAAAGTGTTACTGTCTTTTTTTATATTATCAACAGTTACTAATGATCCTCAGCAACAACCACACGGCTGTGACAGCATTTACAGAGGAAGCAAATTAATCAATGTAATTAAATGGAATGATAATGTAGGCTATACCAACTGAAGGGAATTAACAGTAAATTGGCAGTTGAATATGTGTTGATATTAGGCCTACTGACGGTCGATACTGATACTGGTATTTAAAATGATAGAAGTAGGAAACGGAAAAAGTCGGGGATAGCCTATAATTAAGAGATTTAAGAGTGCCCATCCTTGCAAGTTAAAAGGTAATTCAATTTCAATTCTGCATAATGGGTCAGCATTTCATAAACTACTGTGGGATATGTTGATGTGCTTCAGTTTGCTGCCATATGACTGGTTTCAGCGATTATAAGGTAAAATACATCTATATCTAAAACACGTGTCATTTATATTTACAATTCCCTTATCCAAACTGAGTACTCATTTACTTAGCTCTTATCAATCGCTCTTATCAAGTTGTAAATCACAGTGCATGGAGAACGGTATTACTTCTATCAGAAAAAATAAAGTACATGCTTTTTCCACTTGGAACCGATAGGTTCGCTAGACCTTATTCATGGTTTCCTTGTGCGTAAAGTTGGTGGAATTATTAGAGAATTAAGTAGAGGTCAGAATACAATGTATCTGTAGACACACCTCTGCCACACCTTCATTTATTCCATCTCCACCCCAAATGAATAGTGGGTGAATAGCACGCTATTCTCGTGCTTAAGTTCAAAGTCAGAATACATACTGTATAGAGAGAAAATGGGAATTGAGACCATAGTGATGTGGTAACCCACTCTATGTACAGTTAATAACAATGTGGGTTTCCTAATTTGTGTTTATGTTTGTTTTACATTTTCTGTATGATTTTTACTTTTGAAAGTACTCTCAGAAGACTAGCCATTGGTGGGCAACAAGAGGTCCTAATAATAAATAAACTATTAAAAATCCCTATGTTGTATTCATACCTGAATGAGGGAGTTTGTCCTGAGAGGGACTCAACAGGTGTGTCTGTCTGGAGTCTGGAGCAGCATCCTGGACATACTGGACACTGAGTGTACAAAACATTAGAAACACCTGCTCTTTCCATGACATAGACTGAGCAGGTGAATCCAGGTGAACGCTATGATCCTTTACTGATGTCACTTTGATGAAGGGGAGGGGACTTTTAAGCCTTGAGAAAATTGAGACATCATTTGTGAATGTGTGTCATTCAGAGAGGTAAATGGGCAAGACAAAATATTTAAGTGCCCTTGAACGGTGTATGGTATTAGTCACGCTCAACAGTTTTCCGTGTTTATCAAGAATGGTCCACCACCCAAAGGACATCCAGCCAACTTGACACAACTGTGGGAAGCATTGGAGTCAACATGGGCCAGCATCCCTGTGAAATGCTTTCAACACCTTGTAGAGTCCATATCCAATGAATTTAGGCTTTTCTGAGGGGAAAGGGGGGTGCAACTCAATATTAGGAAGGTGTTCCTAATGTTTTGTACACTCAGTACACTCAGTGTAGATCAAGTAATTGACCATCATGAAAATAGAGTCTATATGAATGATAAAAGAAAACATGATTTGTTCCAGTTTGACCTTACTGTGAGCATGATTTTTTCCAGTTTGACCTTACTGTGAGCACATAAAGGAATGCAAAGGTGACATTCACACAAAAAGGACGCAGTGTCAGCAGCAAATGTGTTGAGCAAATTGTGTATATTTTGTTTGGCAGACCATTGTGTCTGCTATGATAAACCAACCACCTCAGCCCTTGGAAAAATGGAGATAAATGTCACATTATAACAATACTGTACCTGATACATTTGGGGGATTTGGGAAATGAATGATTAACTTATGTGGATAAGAAATGGTTTGAATAGGCTGAACTATCAGTAAATTATGTGAAACAGTTGAAAGACTCTTGGAAGAAAGCTGTATTTGTAAGGAGCTCAGTTCATTTGGACCTCATAGCGGTCTATCTATCCACGATGAAGCTCATCCTGACAATCTCCTGCACCTTCACACTGTTCTACACAGGTAACTTACTGAATCCATGTAGATTGGTTCTTACATATTTGTCAGTAGACCCAACATGTCCATATGTACACCTTATTTTGACATACAGCAGTTCTGTTCAATTTGATGTATAATAACATGATGACGATCACAATTGATGAGTTTAGTTAATTATCTGTTTAATGATCGACCACTATTGATATATATGTCTCTTTTTTTCATAATCTTGGATGTTTTGGTTTCTAGCTGACATGCTCAATTGCTACTCTTGTGAGCCTGATGATGAAAACTGTCGGACAACAGTATTAAAGAACTGTGTGAAAGCAGTATGTTCCACCTTAACAAGCATTGATTATCCTTCAGGTAAGTATGGAGTTGAGTCTGTTCTTGTAATAATGGGTTGTAATAAATTCCAGACTCATTACACATTGTGAAGTATTTTTTCCCCAATATATTTTTATTTTATATTTCAAGTGTACAATTGCACCATTGTTACAGTTTGCATTGTAAATGATTTTTAACCTCTTCTCTCTCCATAAAATTCAGATTCCATCAGAGTATTTAAGGGTTGTACATATGTAGCCGAAAACTGTTATTTCATGGGTAAAGTAACAGAACTGTCACTGAGCAACGGATACTCACACGCCACCCAATCCTCGTTTTGCTGCAACACAACAGGCTGCAACATAGACACCCTCCCTGGTAAGAACACCCATCTATTCAAATGTACAAGCTCTCAGCTTTCCATTGATGGTCTAGTTTTAGAAAAGCAACACTTGATGTTTATTAGTTTGCGGAAGATGTTATTTAATGACATAGTTGTTCATCTGTGGTCTGTGCAGCCCTCAGTGACAAGCCCAATAAACTACAATGTCACACCTGGGTGAATGGTACTTATGAAGTTTTGCAATGCGTTGGAATTGAAGACCACTGCTTCAAATATAAACGTGAGTTAATTTTCACTGGCATGAAATCCCATGAGACGTGACACGTTTGAATTATTTTAATACTTTATTTATAGATTTCCAAAGAGACATTGACAACAGGACATGTTTTAGAGTCTTTTTTTGTTTTGCATGTTGCCAGAGCCCACTCCTGATGGGGGAAAAGACACCATTTATGGAGGCTGTGCCTCCAGTGACTCATGCCTCTGGTCTGAGATGCCCACCCAGACTAACCTCAACTGCTGTAAGGGGAGTCTGTGTAACAAAGCCATGGGGATGAGTCTGAGCTCTCTCCCTTTTCTGCTGAGTCTTTTCATCATCTCACTGGTCTAGTTAGTGGGAGGGTTCATGGTAATCCCAACCGTTGGTGTGATATCCACAATAAATCAATGTGTCAGTATATTGGTACATCTAAGAAACTTTAAATATAAGTAATATTATTGTGTTCAGATGTTAATTTATTCGCAAAAGAAATGGAAATTGTAGAATTGTTTTAAAATCTGTAGTCACTCATGTCAGTCTTTACTCTTTACTTGTACGTTATGTTACTGTATATTATAAACTGGGTGGTATGAGCCCTGAATGCTGATTGGCTGACAGCCGTGGTATGTCAGACCGTATACCACGTGTACGACAAAACATGTGTTTTTACTGCTCTACTTACTTTGGTAACCCGATTATATTATGCCTTTATATAATTAAGCAATAAGGCCCAAGGGGTTTGTGGTATATGGCCAATATACCACGGATGAGGCCTGTATCCAGGCACTCCGCATTGCATCGTGCATAAGAACAGCCCTTAGCCAATTTATTTTGCCCATATATTATACCCCGTTGGGCCTTATTGCTTAATTATATAATGGCATAATATCACCACAAAACTATGTTACATACGGTACAGTGGAAAGATCAAGGTTGCTCCCACTCTCTCATCAACTTCAATTGTACTCACTTCCTTAACAAAGGTCTTACACACATCTGAAAGCAGTAAAGGAAAAGGAAATAGAGAGAAGGACCACCAAACATCTGATGCTAAACCAAAGAATGTTAACGAGGCCATAAATATATTTTTATACCATTTTACTATGTTTGATATGATGCCATTATCGGGTGAACGTAGCAGGGTAAAGTTAGGTCTGATGGGGCAGAGAGTAAACAGATTTAGGAGATGGGTTTATTCTCAGGTATATGATCATACCCTATATTTTAGCTTCTCTTTGTTTTTTTTCTGTACTGCTTTTTAGTTGAGGCTTGTAGCTAGCTGAGGGTTGTAACATGGCAGTGTGTACCCATTTATATCAACAGTTATTATCAATCAGTTATTATATGCTTAATGTGCTTTGGGACTAATAAAATACAAGTTAATAATCCTGTATGTGGATGCCTGTCATCTTTTTTGTTTATTTTGTAAAGATGAATAATCCACAGTGGCTCAGACACAGAGGCATCAGTGGTAGTGTACATAACCATGTGAACGGATAGCCACCCGGCTAGCTGTTAACAGCAGCCTTCTTGTATCAGTGACGAAGACCCTCTTTGCTTGTGGAATGGAAAGCCGGACCCTGGGCTGGTCTGGTTGTTGCTTTTGGTCTGTCATGCTAATCTTCAAAGAGGGAGACGAACTGAGACTCCTTGGTCTATGGGTTCCGGGCACACACATACACTGGGCTCCCGGCACACAAACACACACAAACTCGCGCAGACACACTCACCCACACACACTCTCTCTCTCCCTCCCATTTCTCTCCTATGGAGGTCTATGTTATTTACTTAGAGTTCACTTCTCCCTTTGAAAGTGGACAAAAGAGGACAAAGGCAAATATTTTATGTTATGCTGCTGATAATGCTTTTATTTCATCCCCACATCAGAACCCTGAATGATAATAAACACTTTCTGTTTTCTTTTGCCAGATTTGACATGTGTATAATAATGATGTTAGGATTGCTGATATTTACTGTACGTGACAGAAAGATGGAAAAACACAAACTGTTCATTGGTGGTTTGATCTTTTTAATCAGGAACAGAGAAAGTACATCTCAGATACTGTATAATGAATGAAGTAGTAGTGCATTATTTAGTGTTTATGGCCAATGCTTTTATGTCCCATTTGCTTTTAGATTTATCAGTCTTTAAAGCTTCAAAATGTTATGTTCATACTATTTTCACAAGGAGATAGGCTTGCTTGATGTGTTTTATACATCAAAGTAAATAGAAACGCAAACCTAAATAAAGTTCCCAAATAAGGTCATGCTTTATTAGGGTCAACTATTGGTTAGGACCAGCCTTTACCCTTAATAAAGAGGTCACTGGAGTGGTTGGATGAGGTTGACTAGGGTAGCTGTTTGTACTCCACTGGTGCCACTTTGTGGCAGGTATTGGCAATAGCATGTTTCTGTGTTTGGGATAATATCAATTGTCTGTCTATGGCCCTGACGTCTTGCTCAACATTATACTCTAAATTGCAAAAATGTGGGAAAGGCTAATACAAAGCCTACGATTGGAGACTGAAATAATTTTCCTTGAAATGGTGTGGTGGTATTTTACCCTGCATGTTTCCTTTGCGCACAACTTTTTACCATAGTTTATCATCTGTTGCAGTGCGTCTCATGTAGGCTAAAGTTAATATTATCCTCTATCTTGAGAAGTCGGCACACAAACAGAAAGCGCGACTAGTTACCAAGTTAACCTATTTGGAAGAATGACATGGGTCAGAGCCAAGAGGTAGCTTTTGTACCCCAAGCAACGAATGGTTCATTAATGCAAACACAGCGTTACTATGGAGGCCAGGGCACAATCACTTTATACACAACCCCCCTCACGCCACCGGGTCACTGGCAGTGGGCTGAAGAGCCGAGGAGGACAGTAGAACAGGGCAAAAATGGAAGATTCTCCGGCGGAGGACAGGAGATTCGAATTCATAGAGAAGTACGTGTTAAAAACTCTAAAACTGAAGCAAGACCGATGGCAAAAATGTATTTCCACCGATGACAACAAGCAAGTTATTCAGGAGTTCTTGGACAAATCCGACCAAATTACACTGGTCGTGTCTCTGAATGCAGCTGGCCACTTGCTGGCCACTGTCGGGTTTCCAGCGACCGTTAAAAACAAGGCTGTTTACTTCGTCAAAAGAAGCAAAACAGCTCTAACCCCTGACTCAATGAAAAGTCATTTGGTATATGGAGACTTGTCCTACGCGCCGCTTGACCAGTTTTCTGCACTAGTGGAGGAGGTAAGAATTAAAGTAATGCTCACTGCGCAGGACAGCTCACCTATAACAGGTGTGTGTATGTTACAAACAATTGAACTAAAATCAACGACAATACTTTACATAGGCATCTCATGTTATTTTTAGGTAATGAAATGAGCAGTGGTGGAATAAGTACTCAATTGTCATACTTAAGTAAAGGTAAAGATACCTTCATAAAAAATATCTCAAGTAAAAGTGAAAGTCACCCAGAAAAATACTTACGTATGAAAGTAATTGCAAAAATATACTGTATCAAAAGTAAAAGTAAAAGTATAAATACTTTCAAATTGCTTATAATAATCAAATCGGACAGCAAACGTTCCTTGTTTTTTTTATTTACTAACGGATAGTCAGGGTCACACTACAACACTCAGACATAATTTACAAAGGAAGCATTTGTGTTTAGTGAGTCCTCCAGATCAGAGGCAGTAGGGATGACCAGGGATGTTCTCTTGATAATTGATAAGTGAGTGAACTGGACCATTTTCCTGTCCTGCTAAGCATTTAAAATGTAACGAGTACTCTTCGGTGTCAGGGAAAATGTAAAAGTAGGCCAACATATAAATAGTAAAGTACAGATACCTAAAAAAACGACTTAAGTAGTACTTTAAAATATTTTTACGTAAGTACTTTACACCACTGGAAATGAGTGAATAATAGCTATTATTATACATTCTTTTGTAATACTCTTTACTGTGATACTCTTTACCCCTTATTCCTTTCAGGTTGTCGTCCCATTGCTGTCCAACGGCAGGAACCATAGTGAATGGCCTCAGGTGGTATCCCAGGACATTCAGCGCCATGTTCATTCCCTGAAGACCAATGTGTTTGTGGTGTCTGGCCAAGTGAAAGGCAAGACTCTGCTGCCTTTACCACCTGGGGCAGAGAGAGTGGAGCAGGCTGCCCTGGAGAGGGACAAGAGGTAACCTAAATGACCTGCTGTCTCATATTATGACAGGACATTACAACACAGTAGAGTTATGCATTATAAAGTGTAATAACATGTGTTCAAATATATAGGTGTGTTATAACATATACACCTGTATTTCCCCAGACCTGATAGATATCAACATGTTTTATTATTCAGGGGGAATCACCAGATCCTTAGGCCACTCTAACCCAGACCTAACCCCTAACCCCAGTCTCAAACCCCTGTCTAACCCATGTTTTTCTGCCTACAGGGGAGATGTAGTGGACAAGAGCATCATCCATGCCATCGAGTCAGTGGTGATAGAGTGGAGCCACCAGATTCGTGGGGTCCTGAAGAAGGACTCGTCTGAGCCTCTGCTGGAGGGAAAGAGTCCCACACCACACACTGAGCTCAACTTCTGGAGGAGCAGGTCAGTACTGTAGCGGGCCTACACTATATGCCATGGCCCTGCATCATGCTCAGTAGGCAGGAAACAGTAGGATTTTTTTTAAAACAGTGACCCATATATAAACAAAGTTTTTTTTGTTGATATGTGTGCATATTAAAACGAATGTATATGGCACTACTTGTTTCACTCCAATTAACTTCTCTGCGTAGATATGCAGACCTGGAGTGCATCCACTCTCAGTTCAAGTCCTCCAAGGTGACCAAGATGGCAGAGCTGCTGGATGCCATGGAGAGCAGCTACTACCCTGCCTTTAAAGACATGCTACAGGACGTTCTAGCAGGTAAACTAAAGCCCCATTTTAACAAATCGGCGATAAAGTAAAACCGCACCGTGGGTTCAACTAATGTTAATGCTGTATCGGAGGTGTTCATTAGGTGCTACTATAACTAAGACAACATGCAAGCTTTCTACTATCTTTGTGTCTGAAGGGACTGGGGACCCCGGATTGTCCTATTGTATTAGAATGTAGTGAACTTGAACTTGTGTGTGTCTGATTCTGTAGCTGTCTGTGTGTGTGTTTGTGTGTGTGCCCCAGCCCTAGAGGAAGCTAAGGACATTTGTACGTACCTTCGTCCGCTGCAGCGTCTCTTTGAGGACCTGGAGAATGTGGAGTTCCCTGAGGTCAAGGGTCAGATCGGGCCTCTGATGCACGTTGTGTGTCTGGTATGGTCCAACTCACGCTACTACAACACCCCAGCACGCCTCATCGTCTTGCTACAGGAGACATGCAATCTACTCATACAACAGGTACATGAATATACAGTCAATCATGTAATAGTGGTGGTAGTAATAACTCTATGAAGCACTTTTCATCCATTTTGCGGTAATGTAACGTATTCTCCAGTTGCACTGAAAAACAATGTATATATTTTTTTTAATGACGTTCATGTTTTGATGTGTGTGCTTTACTTACAAGACTTACAAGACTGTGCCCATGACTACATTCATACAGTCTCATGAGGATATATGAATGTTGTGGATTTGACTGCTAACTGCTGTTTCGATGGTTGTATATGTATAGAAAGGTGAATATCTGTACATGTATATCTATGGATATGATCTTCATTTGACATCACAGACTCTGATTTCTCCTCCGCCTCAGGCGCGGGTGTATCTGAGCCCAGAGGAGGTGCTGAAGGGAGACGTGTCTGAGAGCCTGCTGAAGGTCCAGACCTCACTGGACATCCTAAACACCTTCAGACTGACCTATGAGGAGAAGAGGGCCAGCCTGGGCCTGTACCAGAGGAAGGGCAGGGAAGTCCGACCGTGGGACTTCCACCCACTCATGGTCTTCTCTGGCATCGACCGCTTCATCGACCGGGTCAAAACCGTTGAGGTGAGGATCAATGAATAAAAACAGGGTTTACTTTCTTTTTTTTATATATATATATTTAAATTTCCTTTAGAAAAATGTATGGAATATTTAAGCACATTAACTTATTGAACACATCAAAAGTAGTGAAATTACACCCTACAGACATCAATATTGTTACAGATATCAGGATTCATATCTATTCAGTCCAAACATACACATTAATAACCCAAACATACTGTGTACTAGGGTTGGGCGGTATTAAGATTTTCATACCATCATACAGTTCCTGTACCATACCAGGATATACGGTATTACCGACAGTGCACACAAGGGGCACTATTTCTTTCCAAACCCCCCAAAAATAGAAAAGAAAACTAGCGAGTTAGCATACCAAATGCATAGCTAGAGCCCTGAGCTGGAGATCGTTTATTAATCACATATTAGTCCCCCCCTCCCGGAGCTTTAGAGCATTTTTTTTGTTGACGGTAATGAAAATAATAGTCGTTATTTCAAAATACCCTGGTATACGATATATACTGTATACCGCCCAAGCCTACTGTTTACCATAAACACCATAACCACAGCCAATACACTACATTAAATGCTTGACGTTTAACAGGGTCTCCTCTGTGTTTGTTCCTCTCTGTCCCTTTCTGTAGGATGTCCTCCTGACAGCAGTAGACCTGTTAAAGCTGGAGAAGGTGGAGTTTGGAGGCATCCGAGGCAGAGCTCTAAGCCAGCAGGTCCTGTGGCTCCACCAGGAGTTCCTGGACACATATAAAGTCCTCACTGAGAAGCCCTACGACTGCCTCGACGTCAACAATACGGTACAGCAGGGTTCCCCAACTGGCAGCCCGCGGTCCGAATTTGGCCCACGGGTGATTTTATTTGGCCCCCAAAGTTCTCTGAGCAAAAAAAATGTATATCAAATATATATATATTCTTTGTGAATTGTTGGACATAAAAGACTGTAAAAATACCAGAAAATCTGTTCCAATTGATTTTTCCAAAGTATTCCCACGCATAGATATATGTGATTGTATACAACTGTAAGCAATGTTTGAAATTATTATGTTTTAGTCAAATATTATATGCGTTTGGCCTTCTTGTGGTCAATTTGCAAATTATTTGTAATTATGTTCCGGCCCCCTGACCATCCACTGAAGAAGAATTCGGCCCGAGGCTGAATCTAGTTAATGATCCCTGTGTTACACTATAATATGGAATATGGGAACAAGGGGCAGTTGTATGGATTAAGTTAATAATATTCTACTGTAACAGCAGATATGGTTCATATTGGCCAAACACATTTGAAGTGAAGTAATTTCTTTGTGGGCTGTCTAAAAGGGCTGTCAAAAGGGCTTGAAAGGGCTGTCTAACTATCTTTCTGACTGCGTGTGTGTCTCAATGTAGAAGTTTGAGGCAGACGTGTGTGAGTTCAGATGTAAGGTGGAGGATACAGACCGTCGTCTGGGAGCAGTCTTCTGTCAGGCCTTCGATGATGCCTCTGGACTGGAGCACGCATTCAAGGTGAGGAGAGGCTACACACACCACACACACACACACACACACACACACACACACACACACACACACACACACACACACACACACACACACTGATACCCTACTGTCCTCCCTACAGGTGCTGGATATGTTTGGCAGCCTGTTAGAGCGCCCCCTTGTGGCAGCGGACGCTCTGGACAGATATCCTCTCCTTATCAGCCTGTTTGACAGAGAGCTAGACTGCTGCAAACTGCTCTTCAACAAACACACACACACACAAGAGGAACTGGGTAAAATACCTTGCTTTTAACTCATACCATTTTATATCATAATTTCGTACCAAAGTAATACATGTAAAAAAACATCAACACTCTTGGTATGATGAAGGTTTGACCGTTTACTAGTTTACCTGCTACTGTTATCACTGCTGCCACGTGGTACTGTTGCTCCAGAACCTTTACCTCTCTAGTTAGTTCTACAATGTGTGTGTTTCTATCCCTCCAGGTTATACTCCTGTGAATAGGAACATGCCAGCTGTAGCAGGAGGTATGAGGTGGGCTCAGCAACTGCAGGAGAGAATCCAGATCCCCTTCTCCATGTTCAGATACATCACCTACCCGTGAGTCTACTCTCTCACCCCGCATCGCTACTTTCCCCATTAGATTCTGCTGCTGGTGGTTGTACCAGTATTAGCTTAGCAGAAGTTCAGCCTTTGCATGTGTGGTTTCCACTCAGGTGTCTGGAGTCTACAGCAGGAGAAAGAGCCATACAGAAGTATGAGGAGATGATGCAGTTGCTGGATAGGTATTTTAACTCTATTATATCTCTGTAACTTCTAATTTCCTTAATAGTATTTTATAGTATTTTTCTTCAACCATTTCCCCCCTGAGATCTTTTCTGCTACCACTTTCTGAACAACTCTATTGAAATGCGTTTAAAAAGAAAATCCTGTAAGCTTTATAGAAATCCAGCATTCCTTTCTAGTGTAAATCAGTGTAGTGGATTACGTGTATGGAAGGCAGGGCCACAGTGGAATAGCATGGAGACATGGAGCTCCAATCGTGATTTATGTTTTCATTGTGGCAGTGTGGTTCTGTGGATTATTTCACGGAGCCCTCATAATCTCATATGCTCTGTCATCATGCTAATACCCTGTGTGCAATGGCCCTACACAACACATCCAACATAGGAACCTGCAAGACAAAGCATTCTATTGTGTTACAATTATGTTCTCTGTGTGTGTGTGTGTGTGTGTGTGTGTGTGTGTGTGTGTGTGTGTGTGTGTGTGCATATTATTGTTATTTTATTGTGTTACTATTTTATTTTTGTATCTATTTGTTAATTTCCTTATTTTTTAACGGCATTGTTGGGAAAGGGCTCGTAAGTAAGCATTTCATGGTAAAGTCAACACTTTTTGTATTCGCCGCATGTGACAAATACGATTTGATTTGATGTGCGCACGTACACACATAACCACTCACATTCCTTTGCATTAAATGTGCAATATCACAAAGTCCATTGTTGTCCCTGCACCCAATCTAATATACGACAATGAACAACGTGTCCCCTGCACCCTGCTCACTCCAGTCAGACTTTAGGGACCTTGTTATACTGTTGCAATCAGCAGCCCTGCTTACATATTCCAGTCAGCTATTAAAGGCATTCACACACACACACACACACACATGCACACACACATACACACACGTGTACACACACACACACAGTCACTACGCTAACACTAAACACTGTGATTTATAGTTTTAGCCCAGGCGTTTGATTGCCTCAGCGTCTGCTGTGCCTAACTCGGGAGATGAACCATCAGCAGGAATCCAATAAGGACCTCAGTGCTCTAAAGCCCTCACCATAATCAGTCTATTTACAGATTGGTACAGCCGTCCAGGAGTCTGACATATTGTCTGTTCTCTGTAGTGAATGAATCCGTTTAGTCGTCCCCTACTGTATGTTCCTCCTCCTTTACTAGACTCCCTGTGTAGGTGAGAGATTCAATAAATTAAATCAGCCACAGACTTCAACCACCCGAGCCTGTTCACTAAGCTATGATCTACAAGGAGGAGACAGTACAGGTGCATCAAAGCCCGGATCGACAGACTGAGAAACAGCTTTTTCCTCCAGGCCATCAGACTGTTAAACAGTCACCTCTAGCCTTATTCACTGTTCTCTCTACCCTGCACCTTAGAGACTGCTGCCCGATGTATATAGAGAACGCTGGTCACTTTAATAGTGTTTACAAACTGTTTTACCCACTTTATACTGTATTCAAGTCATTGAACACTGGTCACTTTAATACTGTTTACATGCAAAACACACCATTATATGTCTATATACAGTGGGGCAAAAAAAGTATTTAGTCAGCCACCAATTGTGCAAGTTCTCCAACTTAAAAAAGATGAGAGAGGCCTGTAATTTTCATCATAGGTACACTTCAACTATGACAGACGAAATGAGAAAAAGAAATCCAGAAAATCACATTGTAGGATTTTTTATTTATTTATTTGCAAATTATGGTGGAAAATAAGTATTTGGTCAATAACAAAAGTTTATCTCAATACTTTGTTATATACCCTTTGTTGGCAATGACAGAGGTCAAACGTTTTCTGTAAGTCTTCACAAGGTTTTCACACACTGTTGCTGGTATTTTGGCCCATTCCTCCATGCAGATCTCCTCTAGAGCAGTGATGTTTTGGGGCTGTCGCTGGGCAACACGGACTTTCAACTCCCTCTAAAGATTTTCTATGGGGTTGAGATCTGGAGACTGGCTAGGCCACTCCAGGACCTTGAAATGCTTCTTACGGCCACTCCTTCGTTGCCCGGCGGTGTGTTTGGGATCATTGTCATGCTGAAAGACCCAGCCACGTTTCATCTTCAATGCCCTTGCTGATGGAAGGAGGTTTTCACTCAAAATCTCACGATACATGGCCCCATTCATTCTTTCCTTTACACGGATCAGTCGTCCTGGTCCCTTTGCAGAAAAACAGCCCCAAAGCATGACGTTTCCACCCCCATGCTTCACAGTAGGTATGGTGTTCTTTGGATGCAACTCAGCATTCTTTGTCCTCCAAACACGACGAGTTGAGTTTTTACCAAAAAGTTATATTTTGGTTTCATCTGACCATATGACATTCTCCCAATCCTCATCTGGATCATCCAAATGCTCTCTAGCAAACTTCAGACGGGCCTGAACATGTACTGGCTTAAGCAGGGGGACACGCCTGGCACTGCAGGATTTGAGTCCCTGGCGGCGTAGTGTGTTACTGATGGTAGGCTTTGTTACTTTGGTCCCAGCTCTCTGCAGGTCATTCACTAGGTCCCCCCGTGTGGTTCTGGGATTTTTGCTCACTGTTCTTGTGATCATTTTGACCCCACGGGGTGAGATCTTGCGTGGAGCCCCAGATCGAGGAAGATTATCAGTGGTCTTGTATGTCTTCCATTTCCTAATAATTGCTCCCACAGTTGATTTCTTCAAACCAAGCTGCTTACCTATTGCAGATTCAGTCTTCCCAACCTGGTGCAGGTCTACAATTTTGTTTCTGGTGTCCTTTGACAGCTCTTTGGTCTTGGCCATAGTGGAGTTTGGAGTGTGACTGTTTGAGGTTGTGGACAGGTGTCTTTTATACTGATAACAAGTTCAAACAGGTGCCATTAATACAGGTAACGAGTGGAGGACAGAGGAGCCTCTTAAAGAAGAAGTTACAGGTCTGTGAGAGCCAGAAATCTTGCTTGTTTGTATGTGACCAAATACTTATTTTCCACCATAATTTGCAAATAAATAAATTAAAAATCCTACAATGTGATTTTCTGGATTTTTTTTCCTCATTTTGTCTGTCATAGTTGAAGTGTACCTATGATGAAAATTACAGGCCTCTCTCATCTTTTTAAGTGAGAGAACTTGCACAATTGGTGGCTGACTAAATACTTTTTTGCCCCACTGTATATACAGTACCAGTCAAAGGTTTGGACACACCTACTCATTCCAGGGTTTTTCTTTATTTGTACTATTTTCTACATTGTAGAATAATAGCGAAGACATCAAAACTATGAAATAACACATATGCAATCATGTATTAACCAAAAAAGTGTTAAACAAATCAAAATATATTTTATATTTGAGATTCTTCAAAGTAGCCACTCTTTGCCTTGATGACAGCTTTGCACACTCTTGGCATTCTCTCAACCAGCTTCACCTGGAATGCTTTTCCAACAGTCTTGAAGGAGTTCCCACATATGCGGAGCACTTGTTGGCTGCTTTTCCTTCACTTTGCAGTCCAACTCATCCCAAACCATCTCAATTGGGTTGAGGTCGGTTGATTGTGGAGGCCAGGTCATCTGATGCAGCACTCCACCACTCCCCTTGGTCATTTAGCCCTTACACATTGTCCTGTTGAGAAACAAATGATAGTCCCACTAAGTGCGAACCAGATGGGATGGCATATCGCTGCAGAATGCCGTGGTAGCCATGCTGGTTAAGTGTGCATTGAATTCTAAATAAATCACAGACAGCATCACACCCCACACCATCACATCTCCTCCATGTTTCACAGTGGGAACCACACATGCGGAGATCATCTATTCACCTACTCTGCGTCTCACAAAGACACGGCCGTTGGAACCAAAAATCGCAAATTTTGACTCATCAGACCAAAGGGCAGATTTCCATCGGTCTAATGTCCATTGCTCGTGTTTCTTGGCCCAAGCAAGTCTCTTCTTCTTATTGGTGTCCTTTAGTTGTGGTTTCTTTGCAGCGATTCGACCATGAAGGCCTGATTCACGCAGTCTCCTCTGAATAGTTGATGTTGAAATGTGTCTGTTACTTGAACTCTGAAGCATTTATTTGGGCTGCAATTTCTGAGGCCGGTAACTCTAATGAACTTATCCTCTGCAGCAGAGGTAACTCTGGGTCCTCCTTTCCAGTGGCGGTCCTCATGAGAGCCAGTTTCATCATTGATGGTTTTTTCGACTGCACTTGAATACACTTTCAAAGTTCTTGACATTTTCCAGATTGACTGACCTTCATGTCTTAAACTAATGATGGACTTTTGTTTGTCTTTACTTATTTGAGCTGTTCTTGTCATAATATGGACTTGGTCTTTTACCAAATAGGGCTATCTTCTTTACACCACCCCTACCTTGTCACAACACAACTGATTGGCTCAAACACGTTATGAAGGAAAGAAATTCCACAAATTAACTTTTAATAAGGCACACCTGTTAATTGAAATGCATTCCAGGTGACTACCTCATGAAGTTGGTTGAGAGAATGGCAAGAGTGTGCAAAGCTGTCATCAAGGCAAAGGGTGGCTACTTTGCAGAATCTCAAAAATAAAATATATTTTGATTTGTTTAACAGTTTTTTGGTTACTACATGACTCCATATGTGTTATTTCATAGTTTTGATTTCTTCACTAATATTCTACAATCTACAATGTAGATAATAGTACAAATAAAGAAAACCCTTGAATGAGTAGGTGTGTCCAAACTTTTAAATGGTACTGTATATTTAAGCAATAAGGCCCGCGGAGGTGTGTTATATTGGCCATATACCACATGGTATACAGTCTGATATACCACGGCTGTCAGCCAATCAGAATTCAGGGCTTGAACCACCCAGTTTATAAATATATATATTCCGGTCTCTGACAGTGCTCGTTCTGATATTTCTTAATTTCTTTATTTTTCTGGATTATGTGTGTATTGTTTTTTTTGGTTTTTTCTTATTGTTAGGCATTACTGTACTGTTACATCTGCAAATCCATGTATGCGACCAATACGTTTTGATTTGAAATGTCTGTGTTGTTCACAATCCTCTAGGGTCTGTCATTTTGGTTTAGTCGCTTTCGCTGCATGTTTCTGTTTGTTACTGAAGATCAATAATTTTTTTAATACAGTGGCTCATTAGAGAAACAAATGTCTGTTATTACAGTTTATTGAAATCTGCAGTAGATGGTTTAGCAGAAACTGTGTAATAGGAATGTGTTACTTGTTTTGTTAATTGATCAACTAACTTACTCTCTAAACCAGATGTTTCCCAACTCTGGTCCTCGAGTACTCCCGGCAGTATACATTTTTATTGTGGACAAGCACACCTGATTCTACTAGTCAACTAATCATCAAGCCCTTGACAAGTTGAATCAGGTGTTTTTGGCCCGGGGCTACAAAAAAAATTATGCTGTTTGGGGTACTTGAGGACCGGAGTTGGGAAACTCTCTCAAACAACTAATTCTCTAAACCAGGGGTATTCAACTCTTACCCTACGAGGTCCGAAGCCTGCTGGTTTTCTGTTCTACCTGATAATTCATTGCTTTCACTTGGTGTCCCAGGTCTAAATCAGTCCCAGATTAGATGAGGAACAATGAAAAAAAGCAGTGGAACTGGTTTCTAGGTCCAGAGTTGAGTGAAACTAACTAACTTTGTTAACCAACTACCTCCCCCAGTTACTCCCGTCAGCTGTTTGATGTATGGACTGAGACGGTGGGAGAGAAGTCCCAGTACAATCTCAACCTCCCCCTCATTAGCCGAGACCCAGCTACCCGCCTCATCTCAGTCAATTTCAACCCACAGGTATTAGAATTGTAGCCTTGTCAGTTTCAACCCACAGGTACTGCTAGGGGGAAATGATCTTGTGCTCAACATTAGGGTAAATTACATTGTTGCTACAGCGAACTTGTTATTTTTGCTCTCCCCCATTACCTCTCTCTCTTCCTCCTACCTCCTACCTCCTCCCCCTGAAACCCCACCTCGCCCCTCTCCCTCCTCCAGTTGGTCTCAGTCCTGAGAGAGGTAAAGTACCTGGAGGCCAGGCAGACAGAGTCCATCCCGGACACTGCAGAGCAGGTGTACACTAGCAGGGGTCAGCTGTGGCAGTACATAGCCAACCTGGAGCTCACTGTGAGGAGATACAACAAGGTGGTGAGCACGGTTCTGGAGGTGGAGCACCCACTGGTCCAGGGTCAGCTCAGAGACATCGACAAGCGTCTCAGAGAGGCAGAGGAGGACATCAACTGGAACAGCCAAGGTCAGAGGTCATAGGTCAAATCTACAGTGGGAAGTGGAGCATTATGGATGGCATATGTTTCAACTTGGGCAAAAACCGTCCACAATTTCCTTCTCACTTGGGCTTGCCTACAGTACTCTACTGTACTGTTCTAGTGTAACCAGGCACTCTGCAGGAGTCATATATTCTCCTCACATGCCTTTTTCATGATGTTCCCTCCATCCTTGTCAGTTCCGGGACAGGACTGACTGCGATGTCATGACATGAGACCCCAGGAGAGAAGATGTGTTTGGAACAGATGACTAAGCCACAGTGTTTCAATCATTGATTGATACAGTGTGATTCAAACAGTGTTGTTAGGGTAGGGTTGTGGTGGTGCCTACTGTAGGACCCACAGCTTCCTGAAGCACAGGGTAGAGAAGCCTGTGCCCGCTCAGTTGGTAGAGCATGGCACTTGCAACACCAGGGAAGACGATTCCCACAGGAGACCAGTACAAAAATAAGGAAAAAAATGTATTCACTCACTACTATAACTCGGTCTGGATAATAGCTTCTACTAAATGACTGAAATGTAAAAAATAAATATATATATATATATATATATATATATATATTTATTTTTACATTTCAGTCATATATATACATTTCTTATGGAACATGCCAACCAGATCGTATTTTATATCTTATATCTTAGATCTTTATATCTTAGATCTTTATATCTAGTCATATTGGTAATAGAACAGGCCTCATCGGCACAGCTAGGAGAGCTCAAAAAAGCACCTTATAGTTGAAGACAATTTTTTTGTCCCATTAAAGTGCATTGAAATTACTTAGAAACTGTGCACACTTTGGAGAGGTGTGTGGTCACTTGGAGAAAAACACAATATGTTACCTCTGGTGCTTCTTACTGTGCTGGATGCACTTAGGATAGTTATGGAGAATAAGAAAAGAGGACAAGGTGTTACATAGAGCCTGGTTTGTGGTAGATTTATGTGGAGCCAGATCCCTATCATTTCACTTTTAGGTTTTAGTAGAAGATGAAGGAGTTGGATAGCCTGGGTAGCAGTCTGTTTAGCTAACTTTCCACTTCATGTACTCCGTTTCATATGGTAAAGATTGTTTAGCATGGCAGGAGTGGAATGATAGCTAAACGGACTGGTAACCAGACTAGAAGTTGGGTTGGCAGCCCTGCTTAAGAACAAATCAGTGAAAACACTTTAACAACCTTGACCACCTTTCTTTAAAGTGACATTACACTTCAACATTTATCAGTTTTTTCAGGGATTGAGGCAAATAGCTGGATCTATACAACGGAAGTTGTGGGACATGGTTTCATCTTCACTTTACTTTCAAGGTCTGAAAACTTTCGGACAAACTTAGATTTGAAACTGTAATGGCCCTTTAACGTGTGTCCATTTCCTTCCCCTGTTTGTGACCAGGTATCTGGGAGTACATCCAGGAGGTGCGTGAGTGTGTGTGTGACCTGGAGAGGAGGCTCCAGAGGACCAAGGACCACGTGGAGGAGATCCAGGGCTGTATGAGGGCCTTGGCCAGCCCCCTCTATGACCGAAGGGATGGCAAGAGAGACACCCTGCTCAGCCTGGACGACAGGGCTGACAGGCTGGAGAGGTGGTACACCCAAATACGCTCTTCCGGAGAGAAGATACACTTCCTGCTGAAGGTGACTATGCCAAATAACATGAAAGTCATAAACACTTCTGGCTTTGCAGGGAACTTCATTGACCATATTAGGAGTTATGTGTTACTCAGCATTAACCCTTTACACTCGTACCCGTATACAGGTTGAAAATGGCAGATTTGGGCACTGATAAGCACCTAAATTGGAACGCAGTGGCTGTACAGTAACATACTATGAATTATGTCTTAGGCTCTGCGCTTCACAGCACGGTATGGATTTTGACTGACAGCCATTCTGAAGTTGAGCACCGCATGCGGCAACACGTTTCCCCCCATCTCTCCCGCTATTTGGGCAACTTTTGCAAATGTTTTGTTGTCTGAGTGAGGGAAATGCTGTGAATTAAGAGGACTCTATTTATTTTGAAAGATGAGACATTGTGGATTATAATAAATACTGCTTTGATGTCATGCAAGCAAGCCAAACACCCGCGAGTCCAAATGTGCACTTCACATTTCCATATCATAAAACATGTCATATACAGTGTCAACTTTTATGGTCATTATGTTTGATGTACAGTTACAAGATGACATGGGGTCATACCTT
The DNA here is from genome assembly GCA_030435695.1 of Brachymystax lenok tsinlingensis. Lineage (NCBI taxonomy): Eukaryota > Metazoa > Chordata > Actinopteri > Salmoniformes > Salmonidae > Brachymystax > Brachymystax lenok. The sequence continues at coordinate 25,982,303 of CM059804.1, forward strand.
GGGTTGTTCTGAACAGAGTGAGGCTACGTTTGTCTATTAAGAAGACAATTCTCAGCGGAACACGCACGTGTGCACTCATGACACTTTTCTAGGCTCACCAAAATTACAATCTGTTTCTCTGAATTGCATTGTGAAAGCCGAACACTGTAAGATCGTATTTTATAACTTAACTAGTCATATTGGCAATAGAACAGGCTTTCAAATGATGCCCACCTGACCCAGATAGTGATATATAATGGTCAGTTTCTGCGTAAACAACAACAGTAATTGTGTAATGGCAGGGATGCAGAGTTGTGTTCCAAACAAAACAACTACAAGTGTGCTTGCTGTAGTTCCTCATCGGCACAGCTAGGAGAGCTCAAAAAATCACCTTATATTTGAAGACTATTCTTTTACCCATAGAAGTGCATTGAAATTACTTAGGAACTGTGCACACTTTGGAGAGGTGTGTGGTCACTTGGAGACACCAGTCAGTCCTCTCACTCAAACCCTTGTCATTATTTTGTCTTATGTTGCACCTACCCCACATCTTCCAGAAATATTCTCATCATGTTGCTGAATGTATCCAGAGTATTGTCAGATGTTGTGAAATAGGAATTTGTATGTTTAAGTATTGACTAAGAATATTTAAAATTCTCGTGACATGTTGTTATCAACAAATACTGTGAAAAGTACAGTCAATGTAAAATGCACAGAAAATCAAGTGTAATGTTTGGATTCAGTCTTGTGTCAGGTGAAATGTTGTTTCCACAACTTTGATCCAATGATACTCCCATAAACTCCACTCTATTCCCTTTCAATTGGTACTATGATTATGCATATGCTTTACGTATTTCTTACATTTCAATTTAGCCCTATCCATATAGGCCAATTCCCACGAATGTAAAGGGTGTGCATTCTTAATTTTTTAATACAAATTAAAGGTGCATGTTCTGTGTACATGTTACTCTACAATTTTGAGTGTGAGTGTCTTCGTTCTGTGACAGAGTAACCTGGAGTTGTTCAGAGCAGACCCAGGTTCTGAGGAGTGGAGAGCCTATGTGGAGTACATAGACGACATGGTCATAGACGGCTTCTTCAACAGCATCGAATGCTCCCTCAAGTTCTTCCTCGACAACACTGGTGAGCAATGATCTGTTCAGCTTGAATGATCAGTACATTTGTTTGTGTATTCACCTCAGCCTAGGTTTGACTAACAGTCTTGCGAGCCCTCCTGAATGTAAGACGTGCACTCTGTACGAGATTCACACCCCTTCTTTCCTCCCTCAGACCAGCGTGGTGGTGTGGCCCCTCTGTTTGAGGCCCAGCTGGACCTGAGGGTCCCTGACATTGTGTTTAACCCTTCGCTGGAGTACGGAGCTGCCGATGGCTTCTATGACCTGGTGGAGAGCCTGGTCAATGACATCTACAGGACCTCTTCTCTGGTGCCACGCCTGGCCGCGCACAGCAACGTCCCACACTACCAGGTACTACAACACTACCATGGTTGCAAAATTCAGATAACTTTCCCCAAATTCCCCGGTTTTCCATAAATCCCAGTTGGAAGGTTCCCGGAATCAGGATGACATAACCAGGATTTCTGGAAAACTTGGGAATTTTGGGGAAGTTACCTACAGTTTACATTCATGATGTTTACATTCATGCTGTTTATATTCATGCTGTTTATATTCATGCTGTTTACATTCATGATGTTTATATTCATGCTGTTTATATTCATGCTGTTTATATTCATGATGTTTACATTCATGCTGTTTATATTCATGCTGTTTATATTCATGATGTTTACATTCATGCTGTTTATATTCATGCTGTTTATATTCATGCTGTTTATATTCATGCTGTTTACATTCATGATGTTTATATTCATGCTGTTTATATTCATGATGTTTACATTCATGCTGTTTATATTCATGCTGTTTATATTCATGATGTTTACATTCATGCTGTTTATATTCATGCTGTTTATATTCATGATGTTTACATTCATGCTGTTTATATTCATGCTGTTTATATTCATGCTGTTTATATTCATGCTGTTTACATTCATGCTGTTTATATTCATGCTGTTTATATTCATGCTGTTTATATTCATGCTGTTTACATTCATTCTGTTTATATTCATGCTGTTTATATTCATGCTGTTTACATTCATGCTGTATATATTCATGCTGTTTATATTCATGCTGTTTATATTCATATTGTTTACATTCATGCTGTTTACATTCATGCTGTTTACATTCATGCTGTTTACATTCATGCTGTTTATATTCATGCTGTTTACATTCATGCTGTTTACATTCATGCTGTTTATATTCATGCTGTTTATATTCATGCTGTTTACATTCATGCTGTTTATATTCATGCTGTTTACATTCATGCTGTTTATATTCATGCTGTTTATATTCATGATGTTTACATTCATGCTGTTTATATTCATGCTGTTTATATTCATGCTGTTTATATTCATGCTGTTTACATTCATGCTGTTTACATTCATGCTGTTTATATTCATGATGTTTACATTCATGCTGTTTATATTCATGCTGTTTACATTCATGCTGTTTATATTCATGCTGTTTACATTCATGCTGTTTATATTCATGCTGTTTATATTCATGCTGTTTACATTCATGCTGTTTATATTCATGCTGTTTATATTCATGCTGTTTATATTCATGCTGTTTATATTCATGCTGTTTATATTCATGCTGTTTATATTCATGCTGTTTACATTCATGATGTTTACATTCATGCTGTTTATATTCATGCTGTTTACATTCATGCTGTTTATATTCATGCTGTTTATATTCATGCTGTTTACATTCATGCTGTATATATTCATGCTGTTTATATTCATGCTGTTTATATTCATGCTGTTTATATTCATGCTGTTTATATTCATGCTGTTTACATTCATGCTGTTTACATTCATGCTGTATATATTCATGCTCTTTATATTCATGCTGTTTACATTCATGCTGTTTATATTCATGCTGTTTACATTCATGCTGTTTATATTCATGCTGTTTATATTCATGCTGTTTACATTCATGCTGTATATATTCATGCTGTTTATATTCATGCTGTATATATTCATGCTGTTTACATTCATGCTGTTTACATTCATGCTGTATATATTCATGCTGTTTATATTCATGCTGTATATATTCATGCTGTTTATATTCATGCTGTTTATATTCATGATGTTTACATTCATGCTGTTTATATTCATGCTGTTTACATTCATGCTGTTTACATTCATGCTGTTTATATTCATGCTGTTTACATTCATGCTGTTTACATTCATGCTGTTTATATTCATGCTGTTTACATTCATGCTGTTTACATTCATGCTGTTTATATTCATGCTGTTTATATTCATGCTGTTTACATTCATGCTGTTTATATTCATGCTGTTTATATTCATGCTGTTTATATTCATGCTGTTTACATTCATGCTGTTTATATTCATGCTGTTTACATTCATGCTGTTTATATTCATGCTGTTTATATTCATGCTGCTCAGACACAAGTTGGTCTCATGAAATATACCGTATTATTATTATATGTCAAGTTTGTCTCAAAGACCAATATTCAGACACAGATGAATATTCAGACGGAGATCAATAATCCACCCTAAAATGGATACTATGAGATTCTGGCATTTTTTACCATGTTTATGTCTCTGCCTGCAGTATCAAGGAAGTTAGAGGTAGCTTCGCAGGCCAATACTTACTAGCGTTAGCGCAATTACTGGAAGTCTACAGGTATGCACACAGAGACATAAAAATGGTATGCACGAGTTCATCTGACACTTAATTGCCAGAATCTCCCAGTATCCCTTTAACCCATAATCTAGAATGTGTATTGTATCTATAATCCATCATCTATAAAATAATTCTAATCTGCCGACTATCAGGCTGTTATGGAAGACATGGCTGATTTGGCGGACATGCGCCAGCTGCTGATGGAACGTGTGCAGGGCGTCATGGCGATGTGTTGTGAGTTCCGTAACTCTTTGGAGCGCTATGCATACCTGTACGTTGACGACAGAAAGGAGTTCATGCGCCAGTTCCTGCTGTATGGCCACGTGCTGACCAGTCAGGAAATAGAGGCTCATGCAGAGGATGGAGTCCCAGAGAACCCACCTACACTGGAGCAGTTTAGAGAGCAGGTGGATGGGTAAGGGAGATAAATAGTGTGTGTTTTTGAGTGTGTGCAAGTGTGTATGTAATTGATGACTCTGTGTGTGTGTGTGTGTGTAACCCCAGATACGAGCGTATTCATGAGGAGGTGCAGGGTCTGGAGCCAGTGTGTGTGTTCCAGGGGTGGATGAGGGTCGACGGACGGGCCTTTAAGAGCGCCCTCCTCAACATCGTCAGAAAGTGGAGTCTCATGTTCAAACAACACCTCATAGACCACGTAACAAACAGGTAGGCAGACTAATTCTACCAATATCCCACACAGGTTGTTAGGCGGATACCAGAGGATTCCGGAGAAAAACCACTGTGTCAAAGTATCCTTCTATTTCATGTTGTCTCTCTTTTTTTTAAACGTTAAAAATTGGGAAAATTCTCTCTCTCTCTCTCTCTCTCTCTCTCTCTCTCTCTCTCTCTCTCTCTCTCTCTCTCTCTCTCTCACTCCAGCCTGTTAGATCTGGAGGAGTTTATCAGTCTAGCAGAGCAGGGGCTGGGCCACAGGGTGGAGCAGGGCGACTATGGTGGCCTGGTGGGGGTCATGGGTCACCTGCTGGCCGTGAAGGAGAGGCAGGGTGGGACGGACGCCATGTTTGAGCCGCTCCAACACACCATTACCCTGCTCAAGACATATGAACAGGAGCTGCCTGACGTGGTCTACAAACAGCTAGAGGTGACCCTTGTCCAAAGTCAATCGATCAAATCCCTACCTCTCTCCTTCCTCCTCTCATTCCTCTGTCCCCTTCTGTCCTTCCTTTTGGCACTCATCCCTCTGTTTTGTCCCACTCCCTCTTTGCTCCTTCTTGTGGTACTCATCCTCCTCCCGATACTCATCCCCCTCTCCCTCCTTCCTCTGCCTTACACTCATCTATTTCTCCCTCCCTCTAGGAGCTTCCAGAAAAGTGGACCAACGTGAAGAAGCAGGCGGTGGTGGTGAAACAGCAGGTGGCTCCTCTCCAGGCCAGCGAGGTGGCCGGACTACGCAGGAAGTGTGCCTCCTTCGACGTGGAGCAACACGCCTTCAGAGAGAGCTTCAGGAAGAATGGGCCCTTCAGGTGACACACGCGCTCGCACACACACACAGGCTGAATTACGTTGCCGGAAAGTTGCCCTCTCCCTTGTGTCCTCATTCAATCCTCAGTCCTAAACAGTCCCATAGCTCCTACCCCAGGACATGTGTCCTATTTGATCTAACAGGGCTGGATACTGTAGGTGTAAGCAATGTGGTTATGGCTCCACAACCCCAACCAGAAGGCTAGGTAAAAGCTGTTGTTCCCTCGTGTCACACCTCTACATCTATCAGTCTATAATTGTGCAGTGAACAGTTAACGACACAACGCTTACACATTAGTCAAGCATAATTGAATCTTTACATATGCTAATTACCCACAGGTAGTGGCACTCCATCATGCTGTCTAATTACTTAATGAATTATGTGCATAATCGTTCCTCTGTAGTGACATGATTTTCTCATTAATGTCATGGATGTCCGGGTTGATAATTGACTGTGTGTGTGGTGTCGGGCCTGGGTAGCCAACCTCCATACCAAACATGACTTGACAATGTAGTCAGCTGAAACGGTAGCAGACTGGTGCTCAGGCTGGTGTGATGTAGGTTTGTCAGTAAGACCCACTACACAAGGGCTTTCAAATCTATTTTCTCCCTGGTAGTTAATAGATGTATAATGTCAGGTTAACTTAGTATCAATGTGAAACCATATCAGATGTTGAGAGAGTAACCTTGCTGGGTGGTTCCTCTGTGTGTTATTGTAGGTTTGACAGTGAGAACCCGTATGCCATGCTGAATGCATCCCACAAACAGATCCAGGAGAAGGAGGCTGTGATGGCTGGGCTGGTGGAGTCTGCCAGCCTGTTTGAGGTGACTGTCTCTGACTACAGACAACTACGACAGTGCAGGTGAGACAGGGCTACAGTTTTTCCTAACTATTTCCCCACAAGGTTTCTTCCTTCGAGAGGGTTTTTCCTTCTACTGTTTTGCTTTAGAAGATCCAGGCCGGGTTATTGTAAAGCACTCGGTGTCAAATGTTTTTGTGAAAAGTACTATATTAATACAATTGTTTGATTGATGTACTGACTGACTGACTGACTGACTTATTGTTATATCCTGTGGTTCCCCAGGCGTGAGGTGGGGCTGCTGAAGGAGCTGTGGGACATGATAGCTGTAGTAGACAGTACTATGGCTGCCTGGAGGACCACACCATGGAGAGACATCAACGTAGAGGACATGGAACTGGAGTGTAAACGCTTCAATAAAGAGATCCGAGCATTGGATAAAGAGGTGAGAGGGAGAGATGAGGTGGAAGAGAAAGAAGGGCAGAGGGGAGAAGAGGAGAGGGAGAGATGAGGAGGTGGAGGAGGAGAAAGAAGGGCAGAGGGGAGAAGAGGAGAGGGAGAGAAAGTGAGATATTACATTGGCCATAATTAAAAAGGAAAAACCCATTGTAAAAGTACATTTCCAAATACATTTCTCACACCTTGCCTCTCCCTTACTTTTTCCTGACACTCACCTCTCCCACCAGTGTTTTGGGGGGTTAATGCTGAACTGTATCATAAAAACCCTTCTTCCCCCTAGGTGCGATCGTGGGAGGCATTCTCAGGTTTGGACAGCAGGGTAAAGAACCTCCTGACCTCCCTCAGGGCCGTAGCAGAGCTCCAGAACCCTGCCATACGGGCCAGACACTGGCACCAGCTAATGGCTGCCACCGGGGTACGCTTCACCATGGACCAGGAGACAACACTGGCGGACCTGCTGCAGCTCAACCTGCACAACTTTGAGGAGGAGGTGAGGGGCATCGTGGACAAGGCTGTCAAAGAGATGGGCATGGAGAAGGTGCTCTCTGAACTCAACTCTACATGGACCGGTACAGTACAGAATACCCTTAAACTGAGCTCAATTATGACAATCATCAGACTCCTGTACTTTTCATCTTTAATCTGTGATTGATTGGTTTGGTTGATTGACTGATTGATTGGTTTGGTTGATTGACTGATTGATTGGTTTGGTTGATTGACTGATTGATTGCTCCAGGTATGCAGTTCCAGTACGAGCCTCACCACCGTACCCAGGTGCCCTTGCTGCGCTCGGACGAGGACCTGATTGAAACCCTGGAGGACAATCAGGTCCAGCTGCAGAACCTCATGTCCTCCAAGTACATCGCCCACTTCCTGGAGGAGGTGTCGTTGTGGCAACGGAAGTTATCAGTGGCGGACGGGGTGATATCCATCTGGTTCGAGGTGCAGCGTACCTGGACCCATCTGGAGAGCATCTTCATAGGCTCTGAGGACATCCGCTCACAGCTGCCCGAGGTCAGACACACACACACACACACACACACACACACACACACACACACATACACACACATGCTCAAAGACACACACACTCGCATATGCCTGCACACATGCACTCCCATTTCACAAGTTTGTTTTTTATCCTTCATAAGGGCCCTGTCTGTACCACTTTCATGCAAGTTAATTAATAAATCAGTAGTTGTCCAAACACCAGCCTACTTTGTAAATCAGAATTACACATTTCCTTAATTACCTTGATGATGATGCTATTCCTCCGGTTCCAGTGGTAGTCTTAAAGCCAGATGTTTGTAGTTAATATCTCTCTGTGTGATTGTCCTCTGGGAACTCCTATCCCCTGGCCGGGCTCCCACATTGCAACTCTCCCCAGGACTCCAAACGCTTTGAAGGGATTGATGCTGATTTCAAAGAGCTGGCGAACGCAGCCCATAAAACGCCCAACGTGGTGGAGGCCACCAATAAAGCAGGCCTGTTCAGCAAACTGGAGGACATTCAGAGCAGGTGGGGGAAGGAGAGGGAGTCTGTGGTGGTGTGATGGAATTCTCTTTCTCACGGTGCACTGAAATTGTGTTATTGATAGAAAAAGGCAACACATACAAATGTAAGAACTTACCCATGCATGTATTCATACACTTGCACATATTCACACAATTCACCGAACGTGACTGTGTATCCTTGTGTAGACTGTCTCTGTGTGAGAAGGCCTTGGCTGAGTATCTGGACACCAAGCGTCTGGCCTTCCCCAGATTCTACTTCATCTCCTCTGCTGACATGCTGGACATACTGTCCAATGGAACCAACCCACTCCAGGTAGGAACCTATACCCATTAGGTGTATCCACAAAGCCTCTCAGATTAAGAGTGCTGGTCTAGGATCAGTTTTGCCTTTTAGATCATATTGAATATAATTATATTGACAGTTTGAGACCTGATCCTAGATCAGTACTCTTACTCTGAGACGTTTTCACAATGAATAATGAATACTGACAAGTTCTTTGCTCTTTGAAAATTAGCAGGCTGGCTAAAACCGGCACTTTTACTGAAACGTTGATTAATGTGCACTGTCCCTGTAAAAATAAAAATAAACTCAAACTCAACTCATACCTGTAGGACTCTGAGTCTCCACAAGAGAGCAGTGTTGGTCATAGTTTGCCAGAGTCTTTACACCTCATCCTGGGAATAAAAAAAAATGTGCTAAATTATTCTCTTCAATATTGAAGGATAGTTGAACAACGACTTTTGTTGAAACCTGTCAATAAAGCGTGGTCCTTACTTTTCCTGACATTAGTCCCTACTCTTCCTGCTCCGTCCATAGGTCCAGAGACATCTATCCAAGCTGTTTGACAACACAGCTAAGATGCAGTTTGAGACTGACATGGAGGGGAACCCTACTAAGACAGGTCTGGGCATGTTCAGTAGGGAGGAGGAATATGTCCCCTTTAATCAGCCCTGCGACTGCACTGGACAGGTAACACTATTATGGGGGACAGGGATTGAAAGATGCTAGCATTTGTCAGATGTTCTCAGTCCAATCTGTGAAATATCAAAGCATGTAAATCAAATGTATTAGTTTCCTCTTAGTCCCCTTCATTTGAATGAAAAGCCAGTTGTGTATATTCATGTTGTCTGATGCCCCTCGGTTCTAAAATGACAAACACATTAATAGTATGGATGTGTTAGTATGTCATCATTATGTGTGTGGTTGCCTTCAGGTGGAGGTGTGATTGCACTGTTCTATGTCATCATTATCTGTGTGGTTGTCTTCAGGTGGAGGTGTGATTGCACTGTTCTATGTCATCATTATCTGTGTGGTTGTCTTCAGGTGGAGATGTGGTTGAACCGTGTTCTGGAAACCATGCGGTCAACAGTGCGTCATGAGATGACAGAGGCAGTGATGGCCTATGAGGACAAACCCAGAGAACAGTGGCTGTTTGACTACCCCGCTCAGGTAATACTGTATTACATTAGAAATAGAAGGTGTGTTAGAGCAGAGCTGTCACAAAAGCCTGCACACCAAATAGCTCTCCAGGAGGAGGGTTGACCACTCCTGCCATGACCTGTGTCTTTTTATCGATCTGTGTAGGTGGACCTGATGTGTAATCAGCTCTGTAACTCGAACCTCTGTCTTCCTCTGATCTTTGTCCTCTAACTTTTAATGTGTATATCGCCCTCTAGGTGGCCCTGACGTGTACTCAGATCTGGTGGACATCAGACGTGGGCATGGCCTTCTCCCGTCTGGAGGAGGGATATGAGAATGCCATGAAGGAATATAACAGGAAGCAGGTCGCCCAGCTCAACACACTAATCTCCATGCTGATTGGACAGCTGTCGCCGGGCGACCGCCAGAAGGTCATGACCATCTGCACCATAGACGTCCATGCGAGGGACGTGGTCGCTAAGATCATAGCTCAGAAGGTATCAGTTTTCATTTGTTTTCAACTTTTTCTCAATTATAAATTAACATAATGATAAAGGCTTTAAAAAAGTTTTGCAACTTTAACGAAGACAGAAAGTGTTTTGGATGTTTTTTTTACTCGTCCCTGTTTTCCATCTTCTTCCAATTCCCTCTCTCTCTCTCCATTCCCTCATTCCCCCATCGTCAGGTGGAGAACTCTCAGGCGTTCCTATGGTTGTCTCAGCTACGTCATCGCTGGGATGAGAAGGAGAGACACTGCTTCGCCAACATCTGTGACGCCCAGTTCCTCTATTCATACGAGTACCTGGGCAACACACCACGACTTGTCATCACCCCTCTGACTGACAGGTACACTGACCAATAACAACACTGCTGGCACAGGGTATCACATTCTGATTGGTTTTCATCTCACTCACAGATAAGTACCACTATGGCTGTTTACTTTTTTGATAGACAAGTTAGGGCGAGCCTAATGTCTCGTGAACAGATTCTGCGCAAATAATCTGTCACGACGGGATGGAATCGGTAAAATAACGAGCAGCAGTAGTTCTGGTGTTTGAATTTTCGTCACTGATTGTTTGGATGTATCAGGATTGGGCGAAGGCAGTGCTTAAACTTTGACTGCTTTGCACATGTGGTGAAATTAGACCTCAACTCGGCACATGGAATGGGGCGGTTGTGGGCAGGGTGGCTACTTTGATGAATCTAAAATATAAAATATGTTTTGATTTTGTTTAACACTTTTTTGGTTACTACATGATTCCATACATTATTCAATATTTCATAGTTTTGATGTCTTCACTATTATTCTACAATGTAGAAAATAGTCAGAATAAAGAAAAACTTCTTGAATGAGTACAGGTGTGTCCAAACCTTTGACTGGTACTGTACATGTAACAGATTAGCTAGCTAGCCACTCTAGCTAGCTAGTTAGCTGGCTAACATTATAGGTTTAGAGTCACGTCTAACAATAAAAATCATTATTTTCTAATCGATTTTTGGGTTCATCATTTCTGTAAGTACTTTTTATGCGTGCTTATGTTTTATGCATGCTTATGTTATAGTGATTCACTTTTTCAAACTTTCAAGTGCATATAAGTATGCTCCCAATGCAATTATGCAGTCTAATACACCTACAGTGGGATTCCAAACTTGTTTAGCATTATCTAGTCCAAATATGGCACGATTCCACTATTTTTATCCGTTAGGATCACTTTCAATTAGGAACTTTATTTTCGAAGGTGAACTGCAAATTCACTATTGTGGCTAATCATTTTTTTAATTTTTTATTTAACCTTTGTTTAACTAGGCAAGTCAGTTAAGAACAAATTCGTATTTACAATGATGGCCTACCAAAAGACAAAAGGCCTGCGGGGACGGGGGCCTGGGATTGTTATTGTGGTTAGCTTCTCATAAATAGGGATAAGCGGGTACCAGGGCCAGAGGACTGACACATTGGCCAACATTCAGATCGAAATGTATTATATAGAACAAACATGCTTCTCTGGTTCTAAGGAATCATGTCAGTTCTATTCATGCCATTTCTATCTGCAATGTATTCCCTTGGATTAAATAATCCAAATAATCATAAGAATGTTTTTGTTGTTGTTGTTTAGCACCTTTCATACAAGCAATTGCAGCTTGAACTGGGTTACTACATTATTGTGGGAAACATCACAGATAAAGTCTGAATATGAAAAGTGGATTTATGACCTGTTTCTGTAGTCCTCTGGCAAACTGTGCTGTGGCTGTGGAACTGACCATTAGCCTATTCCCTTTGAAGCCAGAACAAAGAACCACAAAGACAATGGTGTTTGAAGGCTGGATCACTGATCAGCGGCCATGTGCTCGTAGAGGCAGCATATGGCCAGAGACTGTCCTCTATCTCGTTATCTCTGCCTGTCAAACTTCTGACCACTGACCCTCTGTCATTCAGCCATACTGGAGTCAGGGAAAGTTTGATATAAAGTTGTCATTCATTCACAGATGGCTACTGGCCAACTTAAACAGTTTGATTTCAAGTTTCAGATGTGTTTGGATTTCAATCGCATAATTCTGGAAGTGGTGTTTTTAGGGATTGTGATTGCATCCCCCTGGTAGAAAAACAATGATGTTATCATACATACACAATACTTCTCAGTTGAAGTGTTTCAGCCCCTTCTGAGAACTGTGTTTAGGCATTTTAGGTATTCAGAGCAAGCAGGTTTGTAGCCACCCAGACAGTTGTTTGTTAGATATATGGCCATATTTCCAAAATGACTATAAAAACATTGGCAACAGTCTCTGGATGACACAGATTGGATCGTTTGTCTTCCGGTAGCTTGCATATCTCTTTAACACACACAGTCTCTCTCTCTCTCTCACCGTATATTATCTATTTACCCTCTGCTTGCTGAAACGATTACCACATTGATTTCAGAGGCGAAACAATGCATTTATATTGATGATCATTTTCAGATTTAATCGTCTCTAAACACCTTAGTGTGCTATTGAAACATGCAGATTGTTGTTGCATCTAAATGCCTGCTTGTTATTTGACTTGAGTTAATCAGCCTATGAAGTGAAGTTGTTATTACTAAGAATGTGTGTGTGTGTGTTTCCCAGGTGCTACATAACTCTGACCCAGTCCCTCCACCTGACTATGAGTGGTGCTCCAGCAGGCCCAGCAGGCACTGGCAAGACAGAGACCACCAAGGATCTGGGCCGAGCCCTTGGCATCATGGTCTATGTATTCAACTGCTCTGAGCAGATGGACTACAAGGTGGGCTCCCACTCCCTCTACAGACAGGCTATGAATCATCTAAGTCAGGGATGGGCAACTTTGATGGGGGTGGGGGCCACAAAAACAACTCATCATGAGGGCCCGCAGTTGCTCACGGGTCTGCGTACCCACAACCATACCTCCCGCGTTGCGAGCAAAACATCTTGACAGCGGAGAACATCTAAAAAAACTTTTAGAGTTTATTTTTGTGCAATTCTACACATTTTACCACGGAGTGTAGAGCAAATGTTGCAATTTAAAGTAAGTTTGCTGCAATTCTACACATTTTTCCTTAGGGCGGTGAGGAAAATTAGCTGTTTTACAGCTAATTTCCTGCAATTCTACACATCTTGCCATAGGATGGGGAGAAATGTTTGCAGTTTTTAATATATCTGAGTGAGACTGTCTAACAAAATCAAGGGGTGCCCCCCTGACGATAATTCGACCATGACAAGTTTGGATAGCTGGCCGCTGAACTAACTTAGCAATCTAAAAAAAGTTAGCTGACATTGGCTAATTGACTGACTATCAGTGACTGACATAACAAGAGTAAAACGTCTGATGCACAACCAAGTTTCGAAATTGCACCTTGTGTAGTCTACTATTCTAACTCGCAACAGTAAGTTGAGACCCCGACTGAGTTTTTTTCTTTGGGGGGGATTAATCAGAGGGCCTTTAAAAGGGGGGTGGGCCGCCAGTTGCCCATCCCTGATCTAAGTCTTGCTTCTCCAACTCTACTCGGTGTGGATATCTGACACGGAGATGGAGGGGAGAGGAGGGTAAAGAGAGCTCCCTGTCTCTCTCTTTCTGTCTTCTCCTCTCTCTCTCTCTCTCTCTCTCTCTCTCTCTCTCTCTCTCTCTCTCTCTCTCTCTCTCTCTCTCTCTCTCTCTCTCTCTCTCTCTCCCTCTGTCCTTGAAGGAAGAACATAACAGTTCAACCTGATGGATGCATTTATTTTGCTGTTAAGTGGTGTCAGACGCCCTTCTCAGTGTTCCTGCTTCAACACACACACTCACTGCATATAGAGTGGCCAATAGAGACGCAGGCATAATCTCTTCATACAGCTTGTTGCTGCCTGCCTAGACAGGAGAATTATTATTGCCCTTCCCACTCTACACACACACACACACACACACACACACACACACACATACACACACCACACTGCATTGATGTGTCAGAGAGAAGCGCTAATATGCACCAGGAGATGCAGCGATGGTGTAAAGTCACACATACACAGTCAGGCTTGGTTAGTATCAGGGCTCTGGCCTATAATAGAGAGGAGAGACTTGGATCCTACCTCTCTCCTGTCTAGTGAATCTCAGGAGGCTGTTTCACCTGCTCAGAAGTTTGGGTTCTGTGTCTGTGGAGAAAACTGATCGTGGGTGGTGTGCGTTGGCATTTAACCTTTTTCATATTGGTATAGACAGCTGGCAACAAAATGTCGCCCGTTTAGGCAAGAAAGTTTAGGCCCTTGCTTTTGTGGTAAATCTCAAACGTCTGTTGTCATTCTTACCTTCAATTTTACTCTGTATAGAACACATCTCCCTCTCTCTTTCTCTCTTCTCTCGCTCTTCTCTCTCTCTCTGACCCTTCCTCCAGTCGTGTGGCAACATCTATAAAGGCCTGGCCCAGACAGGAGCGTGGGGCTGCTTTGATGAATTTAACAGGATCTCTGTGGAGGTGCTGTCTGTGGTCGCTGTGCAGGTAAGCATGTCCCTGGACTAGTCATACAGTGCGCTCCAAAAGTTTTGGCACAGTGACCCTTTTTATTTTGTCTCTACCGTAAAGAAGAATAGAATATGTTTCTAAACACTTCTATTGCGGATAGCCCTGAATGAATCGTGAATGATGAGTGAGAAAGTTACAGACGCACAAATATCATACCCCCTCCAAAATGCTAACCTCCCCTGTTCTTGTAATGGTGAGAGGTTAGCATGTCTTGGGGGTATGATTTGTGCGTCTGTAATTCCCACTCATCATTATTTATGATTCATTCAGGACTATCCATAATCATATTAGCATCCACATGAATGTAGATGTGTTTAGAAACATATTCTACTCTTCCTTACAATAAAAGTGACTCCTAAATTGCACAGAACATTATTTACCATTCATTTCTATTGGGCACAATACTTTATTTACCATTCATTTCTATTGGGCACAATACATTATTTACCATTCATTTCTATTGGGCACAATACTTTATTTACCATTTATTTCTATTGGGCACAATACTTTTAGAACTCACTGTATATAGTACTGATAAGCAATGATTGCGTTGAGTTAGTGGAGTACACATTCATATTTTGTCATCAATGTAATGTGTATTGTTTCAAAACTCATAACTAGCCTACGGCTATTGTTGCACTCGCTTTGTCTAGGTGTCCTAGGCCTAGTTACATGACCTGTAACCTGAATGAATGTGTGCATTTATGTGACAAATCAGCATTTGAGGACGTGATGGATACACGTGCCCAGGGAGACAGCAAGGTGAAAAAAAAAGACTCTTAAAACCAACAAATCCCCAGTAGCATCACGGCTTGCAAACTGGGACACTCACTGACGGTCACCTTAATTGTTAGCACCTGATGTGCTTATCAATCAGTCTCAGCATTTGGACAAGGTTGCTGCTGCCCCCTGAGGGATGGAGTATGAAAGTGTATCCTGGATAGTGTGTTTTTCTATGTCCTAACACTTACCTTAACCAATATCCTAACGTTATGTGCAGTAGATAATGCTGATAGGGTTTCATCACCATCAGACTGGCAGTATAGCACAGCCAGTTTCTCTGCCCTCTCCCCGGCAGCTAGCTATGAAAGGAAACGTTCTCAATAAGTCAGAGAGAGAGTGAGAGAGAGAACTTTGAAATTGTAAAGCGGCAGAACAGAGCAATAGATGGGCGTTAGCAGGTGTGTTGAATAATAAATCAAGCTATGCTTCGAAAGGAAGAAAGGAAGAAGACCTTGGATAAGACTTGCAGAAAACAATAAAATGGTTCTGACGGGCACTCTCCCACCCGCTCTTCTCCTTCCTCTGCGCTTCACCCAGGTTGTGTTCATAACAGCACGCTACAGAAAACATTTTAAACTGTTAAACAAAATTTGCGTTTCTCATTGGACAAGTCCAGGTAGTGCCTCCCTCACTTTTTCTCAGTCTGTTTTTCTTCTGTTCTTTGCCTAATGAATACGACCCACCCGTCTTCTCCATAAGCGAATGTCAGAGGAAGGTGTACAATAATCCATTCTGTTTAAGGGGGAGAGCAGGCGCCATAACGTAGCTGCAGTTTGTGAGTGCGTTCGCAGGTGGCAGGATCAATTCTCCATTAGGTAAAGGGCAGGGAAACAGAAGGCAGCACAGACACAGCTGAATGGAGACAAATGAGCTAAATTCAGCCCCTCTCTTCTCCTCAACACAACTGTCTGTTGGTGAAATTGTCTGCAAAATACCAGACTGGATGATGAATAATGACTAATGGGTGTATAATTATGGGAGTGTTGTTCCATATACACAGAGTCAACACAGCGTTTTATAAACTAATCTATTTTACCACACCCTGTACAGTCGAGATCTTGGGTTCAGCCAAGGACACGGCAAAGTGAATCTCATTCTTACTGTACACATCCTAGACACACACACAGATGTAGGATATGTCAAATGATGATAATTAACTAGTGTTGCCGTTTCATCGTTTCAGTAAACGCTAGCTTATAGCTTATAGCAAATATCATTGCCTAGGCTATTTTTGAGTGTGAATACCATTCCATTTTGTGTTTGTTGGTGATTGAATACGAGCGGTAGTATCTTATAAGATAACCTACCTATTCTAACTTTGTAATCAGACTGAAAATAAACTCAGCAAAAAAGAAACACCCTCTCACTGTCAACTGCATTTATTTTCAGCAAACTTAACATGTGTAAATATTTGTATGAACATAACAAGATTTAACAACTGAGACATAAACTGAACAAGTTCCACAGACATGTGACTAACAGAAATTGAATAATGTGTCCCTGAACAAAGGGAGAGGGTCAAAATCAAAAGTAGCAGACAGTATCTGGTGTGGCCACCAGCTGCATTAAGTACTGCAGTGCATCTCCTCCTCATGGACTGCACCAGATTTGCCAGTTCTTGCTGTGAGATGTTACTCCACTCTTCCACCAAGGCACCTGCAAGTTCCCAGACATTTCTGGGGGGGAATGGCCCAAGCCCTCACCCTCCGATCCAACAGGTCCCAGACGTGCTCAATGGGATTGAGATCCGGGCTCTTCGCTGGCCATGGCCGAACACTGACATTTCTGTCTTGCAGGAAATCACGCACAGATTGAGCAGTATGGCTGATGGCATTGTCATGCTGGAGGGTCATGTCAGGATGAGCCAGCAGGAAGGGTACCACATGAGGGAGGAGGATGTCTTCCCTGTAAAGCACAGCGTTGAGATTGCCTGCAATGACAACAAGCTCAGTCCGATGATACTGTGACACACCGCCCCAGACCATGACGGACCCTCCACCTCCAAATCGATCCCGCTCCAGAGTACAGGCCTCGGTGTAACGCTCATTCCTTCGACGATAAACGCGAATCCGACGATCACCCCTGGTGAGACAAAACCGCGACTCGTCAGTGAAGAGCACTTTTTGCCAGGCCTGTCTGGTCCAGCGACGGTGGGTTTGTGCCCATAGGCGACGTTGTTGCAGTTGATGTCTGGTGAGGACCTACAACAGGCCTACAAGCCCTCAGTCCAGCCTCTCTCAGCCTATTGCGGACAGTCTGAGCACTGTTGGAGGGATTGTGCGTTCCTGGTGTAACTTGGGCAGTTGTTGTTGTCATCCTGTACCTGTCCCGCAGGTGTGATGTTCAGATGTACCGATCCTGTGCAGGTTTTGTTACAGGTGGTCTGCCACGGTGAGGACGATCAGCTGTCTGTCCTGTCTCCCTGTAGCGCTGTTTTAGGCATCTCACAGTATCGACATTGCAATTTATTGCCCTGGCCACATCTGCAGTCCTCATGCCTCCTTGCAGCATGCCTAAGGCATGTTCACGCAGATGAGCAGAGACCCTAGGCATCTTTCTTTTGGTGTTTTTCAGAATCAGTAGAAAGGCCTCTTTAGTGTCCTAAGTTTTCAAAACTGTGACCTTAATAGCCTACCGTCTGTAAACTGTTAGTGTTTTAATGACCTGCATGTTCATTAATTGTTTGTGGTTCATTGAACAAGCATGGGAAACCCTTTACAATGAAGATCTGTGAAGTTATTTGGATTTTTACTAATTATCTTTTCAGGCTAGGCGTCCTGCTAGCGGGACACCTGTCGACAACATCCAGTGAAATTGGAGGGTGCACAATTCAAACAAATAATCGTAATATTAAACATTTATGAACATACAAGTATCTTATATCGGTTAAAAGCTTACATTCTTGTTAATCTAACTGCATTGTCCGGTTTACAATAGGCTTTACAGATAAAACATACCTTGCAATTGTTTGAGGATGGCACCCCACACCAACATATTTTTCAACCAGCACAGGCTTCATAAAATCACAAATAGCGATTAAATAATCACTTACTTTTTGAGATTCTTCCTCTGTTTGCAATCCAAAGGGTCCCAGCTACAACATGAATGGTCATTTTGTTAGATAAAATCCTTCTTTATATCCCAAAAAGTCAGTTTAGTTGGTGCCATCGATTTCAGTAATCCACTCGTTCAACATGCAGACAAAGGAATCCAAAAAGCTACCGCTAAACTTTGTTCAAACAAGTCAAACTACGTTTCTATTTAATCCACAGGTACCCTAAAATGTAAATAAACTATAATATTTCATACAGAAAGAAGTATGTTCAATATAAAAGTAAAATTAGCAAGTGCGCGTCCTCTTCGTCGCGCGCGCCCACAGACTGATTTCCAACTGTGACTACCGGTGCCAAAACTCTTCCTTGTTTGGGAAGAAACAAGCCTGAAACCTTGAACAAAGACTGTTGACATCTAGTGGCAGCCATAGGAATTGCAATCTGGGAGCTGGAATTGCATAGGACCCATAGCTTTCCATTATAAGAGCCTGGGACCTAAAAAAAAAAAAGAATTCCAGTTGGTTTTTCTTTGGATTTTCGCCTACCATATCAATTGTGTTATAGTCTCATACATTATTTTAACATTTCTACAAACTTCAAAGTGTTGTCTATCCAATGCTACCAATTATATGCATATCCTGACTTCTGGGCCTGAGTAACAGGCAGTTTACTTTGGGCACGTCAGTCAGGCGGAAATTCTGAAAAAAGGACCCTAGCCCTAACAATTTAAATTACCTTTACAATGAAGATCTGTGAAGTTATTTGGATTTTTACGAATTATCTTTGAAAGACAAGGTCCTGAAAAAAGGACGTTTCTTTTTTTTGCTGAGTTTAGTTCCTGACTGTCTTATAACTCTATATATCTCTGTATATCTATATATCTGTCCTGTCCAGGTGAAGAGCATCCAGGACGCCATCCGAGACAAGAAGCAGAGGTTTAACTTTATGGGCGAGGAGGTGAATCTTTTCCCCTCTGTAGGTATCTTCATCACTATGAACCCAGGCTACGCTGGCAGGACCGAACTACCTGAGAATCTCAAGGCCCTGTTTAGGTAACACATGGAACACGCACAAAAGTGTTTCCTTGTTTTTAAAATGCTATGATGTTGTTTTTTAACAATGAAATGATGAGACTGATGGAAAAACAAAGATGAGTTACCCCTTTCAAGCCATTCATGTTTATGATAATGTTGACGGAAGAAAAGCTGAATATATTTCAGTCCCACAGTTACATGTACAGTGAGGGAAAAAAGTATTTTATCCCCTGCTGATTTTGTACGTTTGCCCACTGACAAAGATATTATCAGTCTATAATTTTAATGGTAGGTTTATTTGAACAGTGAGAGACAGAATAACAACAAAAAAATCCAGAAAAATGCATGTGAAAAATTTTATAAATTGATTTGCATTTTAATGAAGGAAATAAGTATTTGACTCCTCTGCAAAACATGACTTAGTACTTGGTGGCAAAACCCTTGCTGTCCTGTCCCCTTAGCAGAAAAACACCCCCAAAGCATAATGTTTCCACCTCTATGTTTGACGGTGGGGATGGTGTTCTTGGGGTCATAGGCAGCATTCCTCCTCCTCCAAACACGGTGAGTTGAGTTGATGCCAAAGAGCTCCATTTTGGTCTCATCTGACCACAACACTTTCACCCAGTTGTCCTCTGAATCATTCAGATGTTCATTGGCAAACATCAGACGGGCATGTATATGTGCTTTCTTGAGCAGGGGGACCTTGCGGGCGCTGCAGGATTTCAGTCCTTCACGGCGTAGTGTGTTACCAATTGTTTTCTTGGTGACTATGGTCCCAGCTGCCTTGAGATCATTGACAAGATCCTCCCGTGTAGTTCTGGGCTGATTCCTCACCGTTCTCATGATCATTGCAACTCCACGAGGTGATATCTTGCATGGAGCCCCAGGCCAAGGGAGATTGACAGTTATTTTGTGTTTCTTCCAGTTGCAAGTAATCGCACCAACTGTTGTCACCTTCTCACCAAGCTGCTTGGCGATGGTCTTGTAGCCCATTCCAGCCTTGTGTAGGTCTACAATCTTGTCCCTGACATCCTTGGAGAGCTCTTTGGTCTTGGCCATGGTGGAGAGTTTGGAATCTGATTGATTGATTGCTTTTGTGGACAGGTGTCTTTTATACAGGTAACAAACTGAGATTAGGAGCACTCCCTTTAAGAGTGTGCTCTTAATCTCAGCTCGTTACCTGTATAAAAGACACCTGGGAGCCAGAAGTCTTTCTGATTGAGAGGGGGTCAAATACTTATTTCCCTCATTAAAATGCAAATCAATTGATAAAATTTTTCACATGCGTTTTTCTGGATTTCTTTGTTGTTATTCTGTCTCTCACTGTTCAAATAAACCTACCATTAATTATAGACTGATCATTTCTTTGTCAGTGGGCAAACGTACAAAATCAGCAGGGGATCAAATACATTTTTCCATCACTGTAGTACTCTTGGTGAACTGAATGTCCCCGACGGGATTTGTGCCAGGGTTGACTGGAAGCCACATGACTGTGTGTCAGCCCTCTGAATTAAATCTTACTCTCTCTCACTCCTTCCCTCTCTCTTTCCCTCTCTACCTCCCTCCCTCTCTGTAGGCCTTGTGCCATGGTAGTACCAGACTTTGAATTGATCTGTGAGATCATGTTGGTGGCTGAAGGTTTCCTCGATGCCAGAGTCCTGGCAAGGAAGTTCATCACCCTCTACACACTCTGCAAAGAGCTGCTTTCCAAACAGGTACAGTATGCTTCAGATCCCTGATCTTATGCACTAGCTCCATTATAGCCTGGTCCCTTGTCTGTTTGTGCTGGCTTGCCAACTCACATGGTCATTGTGGCAAGACAGCATAAACAGATCTGGGACTAGGCTAGCTCCTTTATGTCCATATTGATTATTACACAAAAATGGCTCGATATAGAGAAGAACTACAGCTCCAAACAGAATCTGATATTTCAAATCTGAAACACTGCCGTACAGTAAGTGGATGAACATTACATTTGAAACTCTGCATGGCCTGTATGTGGTGCGTGGCAATGAGTGTTACAGAACATGTATTTGACACTCAGTATAGAGTAGGGCTTTTGCGGTGACTATATTACCGCCACACCGGCGGTCATGAGTCATGACCGCAGTAAAATTCGATGTGACCATTGAGTCTGTGTTTCTCTGTCAAACTTGTGTGTAACAAAGATATATGTATAGGTTAACGTTTTAGAATATCTTGCTTGGGCCTCCTGAGTGGCGCAGTGGTCTAAGGCACTGCATCGCAGGCATCACTACAGACCCTGGTTCTTTCCCAGGCTGTGTCGCAACTGGCTGTGACCGGGAGACCCATGAGGCGATGCACAATTGGCCCAGCGTCGTTTCAAGTTTGGGGTCAGTTTGGCCGGCCTGGATGTCCTTGTTCCATTCCAAGCGACTTCTTGTGGTGGGCTGGGCGCATGCACACTGACTACGGTCGCCAGCTGTACAGTGTTTCCTCCGACACATTGGTGCGGCTGGCTTCTGGGTTAAGCGAGCAGTGTGTCAAGAAGTAGTGCGGCTTGGCAGGGTTGTGTTTTGGAGGATTCATGACTCTCGACCTTCACCTCTCCCGAGTCCATACGAGAGTTGCAGCAATGGGACAAGATTGTAACTATCAATTGGATATCACAAAAAAAGGGGTAAAAAGTACAAAAAATATATTTATATATTGTTTGACCATTTGTCCTTGTCTTACCTTCAAAATATGTTCAGCTGAAACCAGAAAAAAAGGACACAATCATGTTTAACATTTCAAAACAACAAAGACTATTCTTTGGCTGTCTAATAAACAAGCACTTTCGGAAATCTTGGTACAGGACACATTTCTATCCCTTCCATTGCATTTCTATCCCTTCCATAACACATCTTTGTCATTCTTGGAAAAGGAAAATGCCCCTTAAATATTAATGTTCCGTCTCTCCCTGGTCTCCAGGACCACTATGACTGGGGGTTGAGGGCCATCAAGTCTGTCCTGGTGGTGGCTGGCTCCCTGAAGCGGGGTGACCCAGATCGGCCTGAGGACCAGGTCCTCATGCGGGCTCTGAGAGACTTCAACATCCCTAAGATCGTGACGGATGACATGCCAGTATTCATGGGGCTTATCGGAGACCTGTTCCCTGCCCTGGACGTCCCCAGGAAGAGAGACCTGGAGTTTGAGAAGCATGTCAAGCAGTCTGTGCTGGACCTCAAATTACAGGCTGAGGATAACTTTGTACTGAAGGTGAGTTGTAATTACTGGTTGACCAGGGTGGGCTGTTTCAGCCTTAGAGAGTGTTGGTTAAAAGTTATGTTATCATGTTGATGAATGACTCAATGAATTAAACAATTCATATAACAAGTGACCCAGGCCTAAAATCATCCAAAAAGCATGAAAAGCCACCATTTTTTGACGGTAGATGATAGCCCTATAAGAACACAGCCCATAATACTGTAATGTCCCTGGCCTTCAATAACACTGCCAGGGAAAAGAAACCACACTTCAATCTTGGTAATTAACAATAAAACAACAAATTCAGCTGTTGCGTTCCTCTCCTACTAGTTCCCTTTTCTCCAAAAGCCGTGTACCTGGTGTTGCACTGTACTGTATCAGTGGTAAGTACACATTAGTGTCAGAGCAGTCTGGGTTGTGGATGAATCGGCCAAATATACCCAACCCAAACCCTCCGGTTATACTGTATTAACGTCCCAGGTGGAAAGGTCCCCTGTCCTTATTCTAGCCATTATGCTGCCTTCACACACACACACACGCGCGCACACACATACAATGTCAGAGACAGAGGAAAGCGGGGCCAGGGGAAATGAGTGCAATCTGCAGCAGGTCAAAGCGGCATGGTAGCAACATAATGACACTCCATCACACCGCTGTACCGCAAGAGCAGCTCATAACCCTGCCACTGTCACAGGCACCACACATGGATATAAACAAGGAGGGAACAGGCTGATGAGACAACGGCAGGTCAATAATGATCCATTTGTATCGCCTGAACCTTACACTCTCCATCTCTGTTGAACACCCTATTCCCTGAAGCCATGTTAAACTATATTATAGTGCACTACTTTTGGCCAGATTCTCCTTGAGTGTTAGCCTCTCATAATGTTAGCCTGTTGTAGTGTTAGCCCTCATAATGTTAGCCTGTTGTAGTGTTAGCCTCTCATAATGTTAGCCTGTTGTAGTGTTAGCCTCTCATAATGTTAGCCTGTTGTAGTGTTAGCCCTCATAATGTTAGCCTGTTGTAGTGTTAGCCTCTTATAATGTTAGCCTGTTGTAGTGTTAGCCTCTCATAATGTTAGCCTGTTGTAGTGTTAGCCTCTCATAATGTTAGCCTGTTGTAGTGTTAGCCTCTCATAATGTTAGCCTGTTGTAGTGTTAGCCTCTCATAATGTTAGCCTGTTGTAGTGTTACCCTCTCATAATGTTAGCCTGTTGTAGTGTTAGCCTCTCATAATGTTAGCATGTTGTAGTGTTAGCCTCTCATAATGTTAGCCTGTTGTAGTGTTAGCCTCTCATAATGTTAGCCTGTTGTAGTGTTAGCCTCTCATAATGTTAGCCTGTTGTAGTGTTAGCCTCTCATAATGTTAGCCTGTTGTAGTGTTAGCCTGTTGTAGTGTTAGCCTGTTGTATTGTTAGCCACTTGTAGCGCTAGCAGTAGCCTCTTGTGTTATCAGCTGCCCACACATCAAATCTGAAATCAATGTGGGTCTTTCGGATGCTAACACTATGCTGAGGGTGAATAGCTTGAGTCAATTGCATTGATTGAGAATGCCATCAGTGACTTTCACTGTGAAAGGAAATATGATTTTCTCTCGCGCTCTCGCTCTCTCTCGTTTTCTTACCGTTACAGAGACTTTCATATTTGCCACACTGTGCTTTAATCTGTTATTTTCTCAAGTTCCTGTCATATCCACGATTCAAGTTGTTAATATTATTTCTCACAGTCATAATTGTGTATCAAAGTGTTGCTGATATTAATGAGGTGAATTTGATACTTTACACAACACAGATGAGGCGGTTTTAGAGGTAGCATACTGTGTTCTTTCCACACTGCTGTTTGCATTAAGAAGTAAATACTGCTCTTTCACTGAGCTGTAACATGAGTGACACACAGTGTGGTACTGATCTACTCTGCTGCATTGCAGTGTTCCATACCATTCTGTATAGCAATATCATACTATTTGTCTCTCCCTTTCTCTCTCTGGCTCTGGCTCTCTCCTTCCTTCCCCCAGGTGGTACAGTTGGAAGAGTTGCTGGCGGTGCGCCACTCTGTGTTTGTGGTGGGTAACACAGGCACAGGGAAGAGCCAGGTGATGAGGTCTCTCCAAAGGACCTACCAGAACATGAAGCGAAGGCCCGTGTGGGCAGACCTCAACCCCAAAGCTGTGACCAATGATGAGCTGTTTGGCATCATCAACCCTGCAACCAGGGAGTGGAGGGATGGTGAGGGGAGGGCATGATGATGACGGTCATGATGGTGACGGTCATGATGGTGATGGTGATGATGATGATGATGGTCATGATGTTGATGATGGTCATGATGGTGATGATGATATGGCCAACATATAGACCTTTGATACGTGTCTGTATTCCAGGTCTGTTCTCTAACATCATGCGTGAGCTGGCTAACCTCAGTCACACTGGGCCTAAATGGATCGTACTGGATGGAGACATAGACCCCATGTGGATTGAGTCTCTCAACACTGTCATGGATGACAACAAGGTGTGTGTCAGTCTCCCTGTCTGTGTTTCTCTGTCCGTCTGTGTAATAACTCTCTGTACCTTTCCCTGCATTAGGTGTTAACCCTGGCGAGTAACGAACGTATCCCTCTCAACCCGACCATGAGGCTGGTGTTTGAGATCAGTCACCTCCGGACTGCTACTCCTGCTACTGTATCTAGAGCTGGTATGCTAGTCTTTCCCTCCTCCGTTACCTCTCCTCCTCCTCTCCTTATCCTTATCCTATCCCTGTCCCCCTGCTCTCCTCTTCTTTTGTTGTTATCCTAGACCACATATTTCACAGTTAGATCACATTTTACATGTATTTGTACGTACTGTGTAGTTACCTGTTTACATGTGACTACAGAGTAACAAGCTCTGCTTGTCCCTCCAGGCATTCTGTATATCAACCCGGCAGATCTGGGCTGGAACCCACCTGTATCCAGCTGGATTGACAGGAGGGAGGTCCAATCGGAGAAGGCCAACCTGACCATCCTGTTTGACAAGTACCTCCCCTCATGTCTGGACACCCTCCGGTCCAGGTAACACATCAGCTGTCAGTATGGAATGGTTCATAGTAGATGGTTCCTCTGGACTGAGGGGAGAGAGACTGTAGACATGGAAGAGGGTAAGATGGAGTAGAAAAGGTTAGAGAGAGAAGACAGAGAGGGCGAGTGACAGGCAACAAGAGGCCTAAATAGTGTCAGACATAAAAATAAATATTTATTTCACTGATGGTCTTACCCCTATGTCTGTAATGTGTGTTGTAAGGTTTAAGAAGATCATCCCAGTCCCAGAGCAGAGTATGGTCCAGATGCTGTGCCATCTGTTGGAGTGTCTGTTAACCCCAGAACACACCCCTCCAGACTGCCCTAAGGAACTCTATGAACTCTACTTTGTCTTTGGTGCTGTCTGGGCCTTCGGAGGTGCCATGTTCCAGGACCAGGTAAGATGGTTGAACGATTCCTATGATTGTGTTTGGTCCTCTGTAGCTCAGTGGGGCTTGCAACACCAGGATAGTGGGTTAGATTCCTGGGACCACCCGTACTTAAAATGTAAGTTGCTTTGGATAAAAGTGTCTCCTAAATGGCATTTATTATTAAGTATTTTTGTGAGACACATTCCTACGTAGTGGATAAGTGCTTTCCCTCAGAGTCAAAGAATAAAATAGATTGCTTCAGAAAAAGTGGTATACTTTTATCACGGGTGCAAAAGCTTTAGTAAATCGTCATCTAATTCGCTCTCCAACTCCCCTCAAAGCTTCAGATGATGAGAATTGCTTCACATATATTTCAGTAAAGTATGGTGGTTTCAATGCGAGGACTCCGTACTGTATTGCAGCTTCATCTTCAAAACTAAGTGTATTCCACTCACAGTCCTAAACAATATAGCATGCTGAATTTTTAACCAGCGGCGAACAAAGTGACGAGCGGTTGCTAAGCAACCCAGACAGCTCTGTACAGTAACCATGTCCATCTAAGTTATGGGATAAAACAGTCTCTCCTAGCATACCAATGTACTCCACTTTATTTCCTTATCTACACTGCATTTATATGCTAAGTGGGTTTATTGACTGTAGAGCAGGGCCTGAACACAGTAGACAGCCTGGAGAGAGGGAAAGGAGAGAGGAGAGAGAGGAAATAACAGCTCAGGGATGTTTATTTTTTACTGATGGATACCCACTGGCCACTGACGTCGTTTCAACGTCAAGTTTGGATTTACATTAAGGTTGAGTTGTTAACTAACGTGAATTCAACGTGAAATCAACAAAAAATGTAGGTTAAAAGTTCC
Organism: Brachymystax lenok tsinlingensis; assembly: GCA_030435695.1. Taxonomy (NCBI): domain Eukaryota; kingdom Metazoa; phylum Chordata; class Actinopteri; order Salmoniformes; family Salmonidae; genus Brachymystax; species Brachymystax lenok. The sequence goes on from CM059804.1 coordinate 26,009,108, forward strand.
CTGACGTTGATGACTTTTTGAGAATCCAATCAGTTTTCCACTTTGGTTCAACGTCATCACATATCATTTTCTTGTTGAAATGACATGGAAACAATGTTAACTCCACCTGTTTCTGCCCAGTGGGTAGTTGGATAGGAGTGTCTTTGTTTCATTTGATTGTTTTTTAATGCAGGCCGAAAGTGTGACCGCAACGCAATAAACCATGGCTTCCTCTCCCAGAAGTATCTCAAGACTATTGAGATTGACCCAATGTTTGTCTCTCCCTGTGTGTGTGTGTCTGTGTCTGTGTCTGTGTCTGTGTGTGTGTGTGTGTGTGTGTGTGTGTGTGTGTGTGTGTGTGTGTGTGTGTGTGTGTGTGTGTGTGTGTGTGTGTGTGTGTGTGTGTGTGTGTGTGTGTGTGTGTGTGTGTGTGTGTGTGTGTGTGTGTGTGTGTGTGTGTGTGTAGTTGGTGGACTACCGTGTGGAGTTTAGTAAGTGGTGGGTGACAGAGTTTAAGACCATCAAGTTCCCCTCCCAGGGGACCGTGTTTGACTACTACATTGACCCCGACACCAAGAAGTTTGAACCCTGGTCCAAGCTGGTGCCCAGGTTCGAGATGGATGCTGATATTCCTCTACAGGTACGGTAAAGTCTTGTGTTATTGGTGCCACTTCATGTCACTTCTATAGTGACATTATATCATGCATTAGCTGCTTCAAAGCTCTTCTATGTAGTCGTCTATGGTCCAGAGTAAAATATCTTCTCATTACATATTCTTTACAATTTAGTCTTTTACCAGATGCTCTTCTCCAGAGCAATTTACAATAAGTGAACATCAGTGGCATAAATATTGCGTGAAGGACCACAATAAGTAATGGTTTAGGTTGTAATTAAAGTTGAGTAGTCTGATCCAAGATCTGTTGGGAAACACCAACCTGTAGAGTATCTACAGTCTATCTGAACTCTGTCCCCTATCTCCCCACTCCCAAGGCATGTCTGGTCCACACCACAGAGACTATCCGCGTCCGTTACTTCATGGACCGCCTCTTGGAACGCCGCCGGCCCGTCATGTTGGTTGGGAATGCCGGTACTGGGAAGTCTGTTCTGGTCGGAGACAAACTGGGATCACTGGACCAGGAGAAATACATTATCAAAAACGTCCCCTTCAATTATTACACCACCTCTGCCATGCTACAGGGTAGGGAATGGTCTGCTACTACTAGTGTACAACTGCAAATAAATATACTGTAGCCTTTATAGCTGGTTCTCTCCATTCCCTCTTTCTACACTCATCCTCCATCCATCTCTTTCTACACTCATCCTCCATCCATCTCTTTCTACACTCATCCTCCATCCATCGCTTTCTACACTCATCCTCTTTCCATCTCTTTCTGCACTCATCCTCCATTCATCTTTCTACACTCATCCTCCATCCATCTCTTTCTACACTCATCCTCCATCAATCTCTTTCTACACTCATCCTCTTTCCATCTCTTTCTACACTCATCCTCCATTCATCTTTCTACACTCATCCTCCATCCATCTCTTTCTACACTCATCCTCCATCAATCTCTTTCTACACTCATCCTCCATTCATCTTTCTACACTCATCTTCCATTCATCTCTTTCTACACTCTTCCTCCATCCATCTCTTTCTACACTCATCCTCCATCCATCTCTTTCTACACTCATCCTCCATCCATCTCTTTCTACACTCATCCTCCATCCATCTCTTTCTACACTCATCCTCCATCCATCTCTTTCTACACTCATCCTCCATCCATCTCTTTCTACACTCATCCTCCATCCGTCTCTTTCTACACTCATCCTCCATTCATCTTTCTACACTCATCCTCCATTCATCTTTCTACACTCATCCTCCATCCATCTCTTTCTACACTCATCCTCCATCAATCTCTTTCTACACTCATCCTCCATTCATCTTTCTACACTCATCTTCCATTCATCTCTTTCTACACTCATCCTCCATCCATCTCTTTCTACACTCATCCTCCATCCATCTCTTTCTACACTCATCCTCCATCCATCTCTTTCTACACTCATCCTCCATCCGTCTCTTTCTACACTCATCCTCCATTCATCTTTCTACACTCATCCTCCATTCATCTTTCTACACTCATCCTCCATCCATCTCTTTCTACACTCATCCTCAATCCATCTCTTTCTGCACTCATCCTCCATCCATCTCTTTCTGCACTCATCCTCCATCCATCTCTTTCTGCACGTATCCTCCATTCATCTCTTTCTACACTCATCCTCCATCCATCTCTTTCTACACTCATCCTCCATCCATCTCTTTCTACACTCATCCTCCATCCATCTCTTTCTACACTCATCCTCCATTCATCTTTCTACACTCATCCTCCATCCATCTCTTTCTACACTCATCCTCCATCCATCTCTTTCTACACTCATCCTCCATTCATCTTTCTACACTCATCCTCCATTCATCTTTCTACACTCATCCTCCATTCATCTCTTTCTACACTCATCATCCATTAATCTCTTTCTACACTCATCCTCCATCCATCTCTTTCTACACTCATCCTCCATCCATCTCTTTCTGCACTCATCCTGCACTCATCACTCTCTCTTTCCACTCTCATCCTCTCCTGTGCAGCGGTGTTGGAGAAGCCCCTGGAGAAGAAGGCAGGCCGTAACTATGGTCCTCCAGGCAGCAGGAGGCTGGTCTACTTCATAGACGATATGAACATGCCAGAGGTGGACGCCTACGGCACTGTTCAGCCACACACACTCATACGCCAACACCTGGACTACAACCACTGGTGAGAGGACGTGCACACACAGACCCTGCAGTCACACACACTCATACACCAATGTAACAGTACTCTTATTGCGTTGTGTACAACCATCGACACGGACTTCATGGAGATTTACTCAAAAAAATTGCACATCATGCAATGCACGGCTCACCATCCAACAATGCACTCACGCACTATACAAAATATATGAAGCCCCCTCACTAGACACAGTAAGTTGCTAGCTAGCATTAGCTGGAATTCTCTACAACAAAATGCACAACAAATATGCACAGAAAATGCTGCATCTTATGTGTGATGTTCTAATCATATTTACAAACAAATTGATATAAATTGTACTTTAAAATCATCACTTTTGACGAACAGTGCTTGTCAACAAACAACTTACCAGTGGTTTGGTGCTTGTTCACTGGGACGATTCTAATTTAAACATCCTCCCTCGTAAGCAACCACGCAAACCAGCCAATAAGATGCTATGTTGAGTAGGTGAAGGCAAGACAAAACTAAAACCAAAAACCCATTGTCTTAACAATAAAGTGGCAAGGGGAATCACCGATATAACCCTGTTACACCAACACCTGGATTGTGAGGCACAGCTGAGTGAGCATAATAATGACCTTTTCTTTGCTGGACTGATGGTCTGCATCTGATGGTCAGTCTGAGGGGAGGGAGAGCGCAGTGGTGAGGCTGCCTCTCACCCGACTCACCATCCCTCTCTCCCTCCCTCCACTGAGAAAGGTGGACAGTCTTGTTATGTCCAGATAAAGTGAAATATTACTTGATATAAAAAAAGAGACAAGCCGCTAATAATAACAACGCAAGCTTATCGAAACACTTTGCTACTCATTCAGTCAGCTGCCGTGCTGGTTGTAGCATGAGTGGAAGTAGGGAGAACGTGCATTTTATGGCTTATAAAAGTTTTGAACAAAGTATTGACAGTGTTGAATAACATGAACGTACTCATAAAAATAGCAGCGCTTTGCTGTATTCGTTGAATCTCTCCCTAGTCATGGTTTTAAAAGTTTTGAAATCTCAGTTTCAGCTTTGCTGTGTGCTCGAGGCTTCTTTTTACAGTCTATGGCTCAAGGAAACTGCAGACGCTGTGATCTAAGCTATCTGATTGGCCAGCAGTAGGTCTGTAGGTGCACTTGATTTGCTCTCTGGGTTCTACCTTCAGACACATGAAATGGTTCAAAATGGGAAACTTTTCCTTCCCGGCCCTAGGGCTACTGAATCAGTGCACCTACCGCCAACGGCACGAAACAAATAAAAAATAGGAACGCAAGGCTTTATCGTAGGAACGCGAGGCTTTATCGATCACCAAACAAATGTTTGGTGATCGACAAGGGATGCTTTGGAGATCAACCAGTTGAGCGACCGGTTGGTGACCACTGAAGTAGATGAATACTTTATGTATTGTTATCACAGATGAAACTTGACAGTGATATTTTATGGAAAAGAATGATGTTCCAATTCATAATTTAAGAACCCCATAAATGTTGGACAATTACAGTAAAGACACATTTGTTCAAAGTTACTGTACCACAGCTCTTTTAGAGAGGGTACTGGCTGGCTAACCCTACTATAGCAAATCTACTGCAGTGAGTTAGTCCAATAATTGATCTGTTATTCAGCTTACTACAGCAGAGCATGTCTTCAGTTTACTATTCAAAGGGACACTCACTGCAGTTGCTGTTACTAAAATATGCTACAACTTAAATGATGTCCAATGTGAGAGCTTGGGCATGTGATTTTTCTTAAAAGGATTGTGTAGCTGGGGCATCAGGCATAGTAATGGTATTGTAGACACAGCCACAGGGTGTGTGTGTGTGTGTGTGTTCTACACACGGTCAGCCAGTAGAGTTATGGAGGGTATGTCAGGTATGAAATTGAGAGGGAGAAGGGTGTTACTAAGATATGCTGGCTTAAGGGAGAGTTAGGGCGTGCATATTGACAGGAGCACATGGAGAGTGTGTTTCTGTATTTCATTGCAATGTGTATGTGCCTGTGCTTTTGTGTGCCTGTGGATGTGTTTAACTATACTTATGGGGACCAGAAGTACCCACAAGAATAGTAAACGAACAAAACATTTACATTTTGTTTGTCCCCACACAGTCAAATGCTGTATTGAACAAAAATATAAACGCAACATGTAAAGTGTTTCTTGAGCTGAAATAAAATATCCTAGAAATGTTTCATACACACAAAAATCTTATTATGCACGATTTTGTTTACATCACTGTTAGTGAGCATTTCTCATTTGCCAAGATAATCCATCCATCTGACAGGTGTGGAAAATCAAGAAGCTGATTAAACAGTGTCACGTTGTATAAGGATCGGAGACAGGTGCAGGAATGCGTAATAGGGTTTTTTATTACTCCACCCAAAATACAACGTGTCATGAACATGACACGGGGACGAAGCCCAAAACAAACACGTATATAAAATACACAGGGATGTAACAGAAACAAAAGAGTGAGGTTTAAACCTCTAAAGATGACACAAGACCCGTAATAACACTACACCGCTCCTCTGGGCCGTCGTCTCCCAGTCGGTGAGGTAAAGGAGACGCCCTGGCGTCACTGGGTCCAGCCTCAGCGAGGGGACCAGGCACCACTGGCCTGAGGAGAGACACATGAAAAGTCGGGTTAATGTGGTAATCAGCAGGGAGTTACAAACGGTACGTTACCTTATTATCCCTCCTCAGGACTTGAGTGAGGTTAGTGGAGGAGTGGCGGAGGGAATTCTGCATGTACACAGCCCAAAGTAGAAAATCCGCCCACTCCCCTGGTCGGTCCTGACAGTAACACCTCAAGAACCTGCCCACTTCCTGATTGACCCTCTCCACCTACCCATTAGCTTGAGGACGGTACCTGGAGGTGAGACTGACCGTGACCCCAAGGCGTTCCATGAACGCTTTCCATACGCATGAGGTGAACTGAGAACGATGATCTGACACAATGTCCTCTGGGATCCCATAGTGGCAGAAGACGTGCATAAAAAGAGCCTCCGTGGTTTGCATGGCCGACGGGAGCCAAGGCTGAGGAATGAGGCGACAACCTTTGGAAAACCGGTCCACAACGACAAGATCGGTGGTGTTCCCCTGGGAGGGGGGAAGGTCAGTGACACTCCAGCCAGTGCCTCCACGCCTTCAGAGCCTTCTTGACCGGCAAGAGTTCCCAGTCCCCTACGTCGTAGTTCCTCTGGGCAGGGCTCAGCTGCTTGGAGTAGAAGGCGCTGGTCCGCAGCTTTGGAGGGGTTCCCGGTGTGCTGGGACAGCACTGCCCCAACTCCTACTTCGGAGGAATCCACTTCGACAATGAAGGGGAGTGAGGGGTCGGGATGTGCCAGCACGGGAGCAGTGGTGAAATGTGCCCTCAGTGTCTCAAACGCCCTCTCCACCTCCGCCGTCCAACGAAGCCGCTGGGGACCTCCTCTCAGCAGGGAGGTAAGAGGCGCGACCACCGTGCTGAAGCCCCCGGATGAACCTCCGGAAATAGTTGGTGAACCCCAGGAATCGCTGGACTGCTTTCACGGAGTTGGGGATGGGCCATGACCTGACTGCGCTGACACGTTGCTCCTCCATTTCCACTCCCTCCGTGGATATGAGGTAGCCCAAAAAGGACACGGACTGCTGTAAAAACAAACATTTCTCTTGTTTGACATATAGATGATGCTCCAACAGTCTTCCCAGCACAGACCTGACTAACGAGACATGCTGGGTGCGATCAGCAGAATAGACCAAAATGTTGTCTATATAAACCACTATGCCTCGTCCCAGCATGTCCAGAAACACTTTGTTAATAAAGGCCTGGAAGACTGAAGAAGTATTAGACAAGCCAAAAGGTATTATAAGATACTCGGAATGGCCCGTGGTCGTGGAAAGGCCGTTTTCCATTCATCGGCTGCACGAATGCGCACCAGATTGTAGGCGCTCCTCAAGTCCAGTTTCGTGAAGTACTGCGCCCTGTGCATTTGTTCGATGATGGTTGGGATAAGGGTTAAAGAATAGCTGAACTTTACGGTGCCTTTATCCAGATTTCGATAATCAATACAGGGGCGCCGTCCCCCATCTTTCTTTTTAACAAAAAAGAAGCTTGAGGAGGCTGGTGACGTAGAGGGGCGGATAAAACCCTGCTGGAGGCTCACCTGCCCAGTCATGTGAAATCAAAATATTAGGGATTTATTTCCGTTGACTGATTTTCTCAGTAAAATCATTGAAATTGTTGCATGTTGCGTTTATATTTTTGGTCAGTATATTTCTTGGGGGTTTAGGGTTAAGGCAGAATTAGTGTTAGGGTTAGAATTAGGTTTGGGGTTAGGAGTTAGGATGAGGGTTTGGGTTTAGGTTAGGTTTTGGGGTCAAGTTAGGGTTAGGGGTTAGGGAAAATAGGATTTTCAATGGTTATAAATTGTGTCCCCACAAGGTTAGTTAAACAAGACTGTGTGTGTGTGTCAAGGTATGACAGGAGTAAGCTGCTGCTGAAAGAGGTCCACAGTGTGCAGTACGTGTCCTGCATGAACCCTACGGCAGGCAGCTTCACGATTAACCCACGACTACAGGTACATACACAGACACGCTTACAAACAAGCACAGACAAACATGCATGCACTCACTCACACACATGCATGCATATCTGATGATGTCCCGTTGTCTCTATTGCAACATTTTATTAGCATATAAACCTCTATACATATACACATAATTTTTATTTTTCTCCAATTCTCTTTGTAGCGTCACTTCTCAGTGTTTGCCTTGTCCTTCCCTGGAGTGGAGGCTCTTAGCACCATCTACAGTTCCATCCTCTCTCAGCACCTCAGGGGAGAGGGCTTCAGTGCTGCCCTGCAGAAGAGCTGTCCTAGCCTGGTCCAGCTAGCTCTGGCCCTCCATCAGAGACTCACCTCCACCTTCCTGCCCACCGCTGTCAAGTTCCACTACATCTTTAACCTCCGAGACCTCTCCAACATATTCCAGGTGATGAATGCAAATGAATGGAAGGATTGAGGGGTGCACACAGACACACACACACACACACACACATTTACAATGTACTATCCCTGGTGACATTTTTTACATTGATGCAAGTGTTCAGTTACTGAAGCTGGTACTGTACAATCAAAACTAAGACCTAGGGCATTTTCTCCTTCATTCATGAATCGTTCCATTAAAACAGCACCAGTTAAACGCTTTGGCATGTGCACTCAAAACCCATCTATTTTACTTTTTTAATATACTGTATCAAAGTTTGGATTGGTAGAGTTTTATTGCACCCCAGGCGGTAAAAGTTAAAGTACTGTAACTAATTTCTCATCTAAATGATTATTGATTTAGTAAGGTGTGCCTAGTGTAGAGAAATAAGGCTGAAATTTGCAGAAAAAGAGAGAAGAATGAATATGCTCTCAGGGGTGTTTGTAACGATTTAATGTATTTAAATGAATATTATATTATACTGTAACCTCTAAAGCTGTCATGAGAGAGAAGCTTATGCGCAATATTTTTCTGTCAGGATCCTCAGCGGTTCCAGGGGGGCAAAGACTCTCATTTAATACAAGCACCAATACATAATTAATACTCTAAGCCGTTCAACCATAGTACTTTAGTTTTCATAATTCCTTCCCTGAGACCTCCAAGCCTTGGAACTGTTTCAAGTCACACCCTTATCCTCTTATAAAATGTGCATACAGAACGTCAGAATGTACAGTAAGTCATACTTCAAAAGAACAGGTTCTCAGTTATTCATCATTATTAGCCTTAAATCTAAGAGTTTAGGTTTAGCAATTATAATGAGTTGAGGTTTAGCTATTAGAATTATTCTGACCTCACCTTTAACGATGAGGGACCATAGATTCAACACTAGAGAGTTTATTATCTATAATTACAGACCATGGACTCCAGCCTTGCTGACCCCTTTATGTTACCTTTTAGACCTTTAATCAACGTTGACGACAGTACAGCATTGATTTCAATAGCAGGGGCCTGATGGGGGTAGAACTCATTAAACTTAGCTTTTGAACTTTGAAGAGTCTCAGTGCTGTGTGTTTTGGTGAAGCCTGTGTTCTAAAGGGTCTGTGTAGTGTCACTGGTGTCAAGCGGGTAGAGAGTGTGGGAGAAATGTTGGGAAAAAAAGAGAGCGCTGGATGAATCCTTGTAGTTTTTCAGGTGGGCGAATAAGGAGAGATGGGGCTCAGACACAGTCCATAGTTCTCTTTTGAACTTTTCTCTCCGTATGTCTTGACTATTCAGCTGCTAACTAGCTCCAGGGCCCGAGGATAGCTAGCTACACAGGGTTGAAGAGACACAGACTGCTCACACACTCTAGTCCACATTCCACCTTGTCTGCTTGTCCTCACTGTTTTTAAGAATGGAAAGTTCTTTAATTTACAAATAAAGCTCCTGAAAAGTTTACAAATCGTCTTAGTGTCTTCAGATATTGTGTGTGCCGCAAACTTGTTGTTTGAAATAGCTAGTCAGACGAAGTGAGGACTAGTAAGTATTTTAGCGCAAAAGCCACGCAGGTCCTATTCTATTGGTGCTTACCATTACGTCATAGTATTTATTCTATTGCAATTTTGCTGTCCTCTTCTGTTCATTAAAGTTAGCGAAATGTGGATTATTTCTGAAGAGGTTTACCTAAGGAAATTTAGTTTGGTGACTTTTAATGAAGCAGCAGTTAGTTTAGTTTCTTTGTAAACACTGGAACACTGGTACAATCAGCCCAAGGCGACTACTGCCTCATTATCATCAGCTCTAATGAGGAAAACCAAGCTGAGGAACCTAACGGGGGAAAACACTTTGTTACAGCATTTCCAAGAGAACTGTTCAGAGAACATTCAAGGTAGTATCTAAGCCTTTGTTCTCTTCACCAGAAATCCAAATATTTTTCAATAGTTACACTGCTCAAGGTAGTTGTCACAAGGTTGTATTGATGTCACAAGAAATGATCAGATCTTTTCTCCGGTATTCCTCTCTCCTCTTTCTGTCACTCTTTGGTTTCTCTCCGTCCCTTATTGATTGAAGTACAACCACAAGGCTATCACTAAACACTTTTGTAGTGTTTGTCAAGTTTTCATAGTTACTTCACTGACAACAACTCAAAGCCAGATCCAGCTTAATATGATGACAGAAACACACCATCATCCTATGGGGACATGATGTTTTATAGTTAACTAGATGCCAGTAGCCAAATCTCTGCTAATAGGACAAGAAAAACACTCTATGTTCCTATAGGGATGTGTTGTGAGAGAACTGCATTCCACAGCACCAGACCGTTAGGAACGCTGTCTATCGTTTGTTTTTCTGCTGTACATGGCCAGCGGGCATAACAGGGATCTGTCTGGTGAACGTCACCCTAAATGAGCTCTGGTAGAACAGAAGGAGAGTGGGAATGAGGGAAAGAAAACAAGGGAGAAGGAGAGCGATGGGTGGGAGAGGGGGAGGATGGAAGGAGAAAAGGAGGGAAGAGAGCAGGAGAGATGAGAGAAGGTTATGTCAGCATGGTTAGGAGAGAGAACTCCATCTACTGTATTGTACTTAGGGTTGCAAAGGGTCATAAACTTTCCAGGAAGTTTCCTAAATTTTTCCAGAAATTTTCTGGAAAACTTTTCTGAAAAAAGCCCTGCAATTTGGGGAATTCTGCTTAAATTCATCATGGCACTGAAAACAATGGATACACTCTACAAGAGAGCTAAGGAAATGGTTTCTGCTTGTGATAAGGTTAAAGGTTTATGTTTCTGTCTCCATATGATATGGTAAATATATCCAATGCAAAAAACATCTACATTTAAATGGTATTAATATTAATTTGCATATATTTCCATTAATTCCCATATATTCTTGTTAATTCACATATATTCCCGTTAATTCCCACGGAAGGTTTCATCTCTGAATATTCCCCAATGTGCAACCCTAATTGTACTGTCTGCCTAATGTAGAAAGCCCAGTCAGCTGAGCTGGGGATAGCTGTATTAGTTAGCCAGGGAGGAGGAGAGGCATTGTTTGGAACCCAGAGCAACTGGTTGGCAGAGAGGAGTGGAAACAAGCCACATGCTTTGTAAACAACAGTTGTAGACTAGCAGTAAAATGCTTACTTACGGGCCCTTCCCAACAATGCAGAGAGAAAATAATATATATATATATATATATATAATAGAAAAATGATAACACAAGGAATAAATACACAATGAGTAACGATCTTGGCTATATACACGGGGTACCAGTACCAAGTCGATGTGTAGGGGTACAAGGTAATTGAGGTTGACTTGTACATGTAGGTAGGAAAAAAGTGACTAGGCAACAGGATAGATAATAAACAGTTATATCAGCTAATGTGATGAGTCAAAAGAGTTAATGCAAGAAGGGTCAATACAGATACAGAATACAGTCCAGGTAGCTATTGGTTAACTATTTAACTAACTGTTTAGCAGTCTTATGGTTTGGGGGTAGAGGCTGGTCCTAGACTTGGTGCATCGGTAGCAGAGAGAACAGTCTGAAGGCTCTGACTCATACCCATCCCTCTCTTCTGTGGACAATGAGGGGTGGGGGGGTGGGGGGGGGCTGCCAAAGGATGACTGGAGACAGGAGAGGAAGATATTACACAGACACCTCCAACGCACCCCATTACGACAGTCATCATCAGATCGGATTCAGTTGGCTGTAACACGCAAGGTGATTTGCATACGTCCTGCTGCCTGGAGCACACAGCATCTGTTAGTTTGTGTTTTTTATCCCTCGGTGACGGGCCGCAGAAAGGGACAAACAGTGCCCGGGCTTCAGCGGGCCTATTCCTCATGCTAGGGCAGCTGCTGGGAGAGGAAATGGGATTCCACTGAGACATGGACGAGTTCTAATCTTTCCCTGTGGGACAATGTTAGTGTTTAGCTCATCCAGAGCAAAGCATATCATCTTAGATTAGTTAGACATTCATCTGTTGGAAGGTATTATTTGATTGATCTGAAGTTTATGTGATTCAGTTCATTTGGGAGCGTGTAGGAGATGCCAGGGTTTAGCTTTTGAATAGAAAAGTTTGATAAATAGTCTTACTTTTATGAAATATTTGTCTCTTAAACAGTGATTGCTCAGAATATATACATGAAATCAAACCTTTTTTTACTTGCATAAACCCCTGGTCTTACTTTCTCTCACTCCCTTTCTACCAGCATTTAGACCCAACAGCGATCGACTTACCCACGTTTACCTTACAGAATCTGATCCTTTTTAAGGTATAAATTGACTTTATCTGCCTCCTGTCCTGTCCAGGGTATTCTGTTCTGTACCAGTGAGTGTCTGAGGGGTCCTGTGGATCTGGTGAAGATCTACCTCCATGAGTCCAACCGTGTCTACAGAGACAAGATGGTGGAGGACAGAGACACACAGGCCTTTGATAAGCTGCAGGCAGACACTGTGAAAAAGTTCTATGAGGTAAGGAGGGAGTTTTACCAAGTTACACCCAAAGAAATAGAGACACACACGCAGGCAAGCACGTGGACGTACACCCACAGACACCAGCACGGGCACACACATTTCACACACACACTTCACACACAGGCATGCACACACACACACACACACACACACACACACACACACACACACACTGTTGAGGAGAGAGTTTTACCAAGTTCAGCAGAGTAAGACGGAGCAAAAGGTGGAGGGGGAAAATCATTAGACAGCCTGCTCAGAGTCGGAGGCCGGACATCAGGGACCAGCGCAGCGAGGAGAGGGAAGAGGAGAGGAATGGAGAGAATAGTAATCAGTAGAAGGGTCTGACTGTCAGGGCCTCGGCCACCAGCGCAGCAAATTGGAAAACATTTTAATGGTTTTCTGACCGCTGTGCCCTGACTCCCTACCCTCCTGACTTCATCACAAACACACTGTTCATGCTTACAGCCAGGGAACTGACACCTACACACACAGGAGAATACGCGCAGACACACACACGCCCTCAAGTTGATCACACACACACTTTTTTGCAGCGAGGGAACACACACACACACCACCACCAAAATATAAAGCGCCGGTTCCGGCGTGTCAGTTTGTCGTTTTCAAGTGTTCTCTAATGAGAAAGAGACAAGAGAAAGTTATCACAGTTCCCCTCAGATGAACTGCAGTCTTAGGGAATACACTGTAGGAATGTACTTTTCCTCAAACAGAGGCCTACGTTTAGAAACATCCTGCTATCATAAATAATTGAAATGTTAAACATAACTAGTAAAAGTGAACACAGAGTAGCCTACTCCAGAAAATGTTTTGTTTGCTGAATGCTGAGTTCCTCCCTGTCCAGAGTGATTCCATTTAACCGTTCCACTGTAGGTAACTGAGGCTCTGTTCTAAATGGCACACTATTCCCGATATAGTGCACAAATTTTGAACCAGAGCCCAGGCCCTGGTCAAAAGTAGTGCACTAAATAGGGAATAAGGGGTCGTTTGGGATGTATACTGAATGTGTCTCCCCTCAGGATATGGAGGAGACCCTGGAGCAGGCCAGGGAGATGAACATGTACTGTCACTTCGCCTCTGGGGTGGGGGAGCCCCGGTACATGGCTGTCCAGTCCTGGAGCTCCCTCAACAAGACACTACTGGAGGTGCTGGACAGCTATAACGAAGTCAACGCTGTCCTCAACCTGGTTTTGTTTGAAGATGCTATGGCTCACATGTAGGAAGGAGAAACCTCTATTTGGCTTTTTAATGCACTTATTTTAGGTCCATTATAAGTCCCTCTTTTGCTATATCACTAATAAAAAATAAATGAACTGAGAAAAACTTTTAATGCCATATCATTAGTAAATAATGGCGATTGCCTCTTAGTACCTCTGCTTTTGTCCCTCTCGCTTTCCCCTCTTGCTCTTTATTCCCCTCCCTCTCTCTCTTCCCCCTCCTGTAGTTGCCGTATCAACCGTATCTTGGAGTCTCCACGTGGTAACGCTCTATTGGTCGGCGTGGGCGGCAGCGGCAAGCAGAGCCTCACCCGATTGGCTGCCTTCATCTCCAACCTGGAAGTGTTCCAAATCACGCTCAGGAAAGGCTACGGCATCCCTGACCTCAAGGTACACGCACGCACACATGCACGCACGCACACATGCACGCACACACACCTGCACGCACGCACCTGCATGCACTGACCGAGACCATTGCATGACATAAACTACAAATGTTTCCCATTCTGTTCTACTGGGAACTTATGTCTAGCAGCTGACCAGCTAAATGCTCCTCTCTCCCTCTCCACTCCCCATCAGACTGACCTGGCGTCCCTCTACATCAAAGCTGGCGTGAAGAATGTTGGCACGGTGCTGCTAATGACTGATGCCCAGGTGGCAGATGAGAAGTTCCTCGTTCTGGTCAACGATCTTTTGGCATCAGGTACGATTGGGACGGGGACATTGGGGAGGGGGGTTGGCATTGGGGTTGGCTGGGACATTGGGAAAGAAGGCTATGTGTCACTCTGTTGGCATTAGGTAAGGCAGGGGAAGCCAGAGCCATATATAAAGAGCTCCAATATACTGTATCTGGCCTTGCCAAAAGCTGCTTTTGTAGATGAATGAGAGGAGAATTCTCTCTTTCACAAAGAAGAACAGCCAGTTACCATGGCTTTGTGTGAGTGTGCTGAAACACTGCTACTGCATCACTGTTGGAGGTGATGCCAACCGCAAATGTCCACCTCCGGATAGACAAACAAGTCAGTTCTACAATTCTTTTCCATTATTCAGATGGATGAGGAGGTTACATGGAAGTAAAAACCTAAAAGAAACAGGATTTTTTTCTCCTCTCTATCTTTCTCTCTGTGAGTCTGAATTGCAGTACTGTAATAGTAATGCTCAGAGCTTCACCGTAAATCAGTAGTGTGAGTCATCCAGTCACTAGGACCCTCGCCTGTCAGTACCTCCTGTTTACACCCCTTCTGCGGAGAGGAAACAGTGCCACTGTTCGCCCCAGCACATTCTGTTATTGCTTTGTTGATAAAGCATCCAGCATGGTAAAAATACATTTGCAGTACCTATTTTGCTCTTCTATCCCGCATGAAGTCAAGTGCAATTATACAAGGGGAAAGAACGGTTTTCGTTGTTTGAAGTAACTTCTTTGTTGTTGTAATATCTGAATGTTCGATTGTAGGTGAGCTCCCTATTGGTTTAGATCTGAATGTTCTATTGTAGGTGAGCTCCTTATTGGTTTAGACCTGAATGTTCTATTATGGGTGAGCTCCCTATTGGTTTAGACCTGAATGTTCTATGATCGATGAGATCCCCATTGGTTTAGATACTTCAACAACATGTGAGTGTTCCAATAAGTTACTCTATATGTGGGGTGCACAGGTAGCATCTATGGCACTTGCGCTTAGAAATGTACATTTCTATGTAGTCCAATTGCGACATGTTAGTGATGGTCTGGATCAAAAACCTGTATACACAGTGGCCCCCCAGGACTGTACATTACCCACCATTGTCTCTGTGTGATGTGAATGTTCTATCCCAGGTGAGATTCCAGACCTGTTCCCAGATGACGAGGTGGAGAACATCATCGGGAGCGTCAGGAACGAGGTGCGAGGACTTGGAATGATGGACACCCGGGAAAACTGCTGGAAGTTCTTCATCGATCGAGTCCGCAGGCAGCTCAAGGTGACAAACTGTCTTGCTCAGGGACATGGAGCGTTTCTTTGAATTTCATATCTCTCTCAGTATAAGAAGTTTAGAAACGTTAATAATAATAATTCAAATTAAAATGGTCTAGAAGTGGTAGCAAACAGGTTTTTGTAACCAGCTTCACCTTCTGGGTTGTTACCACCTCATGTGTCAGACCATAGAGATTATATTATTCAGAGGTTCATGACATTTTTCAGATACATTTTTTTTGTAAGGTCTAGTCTTATTATATTGCTGTGAGAGCTGTAGTTTGGGTATGAACTGTAGGCCAGCATTTCTCTCTGTGTGACTACAGTACTGATGAGATCGTGCCACCACTATACCCTGTTGTCTTAGGGAAAGCGTCAGGCCAGGGGTTAGCAGTATTATTATGATGAGGTTTGGAGCAGAATAAATTAGGGTAGTAGAGTCCCATGGGTTGGTGTTTAGAAAGGCTGGATCACACACATGTACACACACACACACACACACATACAAAGGTGCACACACATACACACAGGCACGCACATAAACACATACAGCTGGATTCCTCAGCCCTGTGCTAGGTAGGTGGCTGAGTGTTTCTCCCCTGGGGCCGTGGGCTGACGTTGTGTGTGTGTGTGTGTGTGTGTCTCTCTGTCTGTGTAGGTGGCCCTGTGCTTTTCTCCAGTGGGCAGTAAGTTGCGGGTGCGTAGCAGGAAGTTTCCAGCTGTGGTTAATTGTACAGCCATCGACTGGTTCCATGAGTGGCCACAGGAGGCGCTGGAGTCTGTCAGCCTCAAGTTCCTACAAGAGGTTGACAACATTGAGGTGAGATCTCTCCTTCTCTCTCTTTTTCTCTCTTTCTCTCTCCCTTTCTCTCTCACACTTTTCTTTCCCACTCTATCTCTCTCATTCTCTCTCTTTTTCTCTTTCTCTCTCACACTTTTCTTTCTCTCTCATTCTCTCTCTTTTTCGTAGTCATCATCCACAATATAACCTCTAACACTCTACCTCTGTTGTCCTCCCAGCCAGAGCTGAAGGAGTCAGTGAGTAAGTTCATGGCCTACGTCCACGTCAGTGTGAACCACACCTCCAAGGAGTACCTGTCCAATGAGAGGCGCTATAACTACACCACGCCCAAGTCCTTCCTGGAGCAGATTAAGCTGTACCAAAGCCTGCTGGCCAATAAGAGCAGAGATCTCACCATGAAGATGGAGCGCCTGGAGAACGGCCTGCAGAAACTCAACAGCACCTCCGCTCAGGTCAGACCTTACCTTACTTTAATCTAACTTAACCTACTGTACCGACTTCCTCCTCACCTTAACCACCAAGATGGAGAGGCTGGGTGTACAAAACATGCTCTTTCCATAACATAGACTGACCAGGTGAATCCAGGTGAAAGCTATGATCCCTTATTGATGTCACTTCTTAAATCCACTTCAATCAGTGTAGATGAAGGGGAGGAGACAGGTTAAAGAAGGGTTTTTAAGCCTTGAGACATGGATTGTGCATATGTGCCATTCAGAGGGTGAATGTGCAAGACAAAAGATTTAAGTGCCTTTGAACGAGGTATGGTAGTAGGTGCCAGGCACACCGGTTTGAGTGTGTCAAGAACTGCAATGCTGCTGGGTTTTTCAGCTCAACAGTTTCCCATGTGTATCAAGAATGGTCCACTACCCAAAGGACATCCAGACAACTTGACACAACTGTGAGAAGTATTGGAGTCAACATAGGCCAGCATCCCTGTGGAACGCTTTTGACACCTTGTAGAGTCCATGCATCAACGAATTTAGGCTTTTCTGAGGACAAATGGGGGTGCAACTCAATATTAGGTTAGGTGTTCCTAATATTTTGTACACTCAGTGTATGTTCACTGATTCAACACTTGATGGGACATGAACACATCAGCGAGTCCCACATGCAGGACAGTCTAATTATAGTGTTGGTGACACACACACACACACACACACACACACACACACACACACACACACACACACACACACACACACACCCTCCGACGTTAATAGCGCTAATGCATTACAACGTGTCACCAACCCCCTATAGGAATACCCAGCAGGTCACATACATACATTACAGTACATACTTACCCTGTAATTGTGTTGACTGTTCATTACAGTTCAACCCCCTGACCCCTTTTACAACAGGCTTCATTAATGCTCTTTCTATATGTGTTCACGTCCCTCTGACAAGCCTCTTGCAATAAATGTACTTGTTTTGTAACATCAACACTCAATACAGAAAGTCAGAGGTCGGCTGTCTGGTAAACAACAATAAACAAGGTTGCAGGGGTTAAAGCGGGGAGATGAGGCTGAAAATGACTCATCGGCTCCCCAGAGAACATATTAAAGGGATTCCTGTGGGCTGTATTCAGCTCCTCTGGTCTGGATTTTGGTCTGTTTTTGCAGCAGCCATCTTGGATGATGAGTGTTAATAGTGTTTTAATGAGAGGAGAGAGAGTGGGTTGGAGCTGTGATGCGCTGATACCACAGGATGTATCTGGGAGCGGATCAGGGGAGCTGAGTTCTTGCGCTATACACACACATGCACATGCACATACACGTGTGTGTCTGTGTGTGTGTGTTTGTGTGTGTGTGGCTCCTAGACCTGCCTCTATCAGTGTAGAGTTGCGTGGGCGAACAGTGCTCTTATACTCTTTATAATGAACCTACACACACACACACACCTCCTCCTTTTCTTTTGTCTCTCTGAAACTAATCGCTGTGGGAGGCTAATGTCTCATCTCCAGTCGTGTAAATGTGAGGGTTCTAACCTCCCATCTACCCTCATCCACAGATCCCTGACAGGGAGCCAGATAAAGGAAAAATAGGAGGTTATATATAAAAATGATTTAAAGGCCCAATGCATCCGTTTGTTTATATCAATATCAAATCCTTTATAGGTAACAATTAAGTTGTAGATTGTATTTTCAACCAGCAACTATCAGGAAAACACTGATCCAATTTTTTCACACTTGTACAGTGTTAGTTTCATTAGCTGTTGTACAATATTATAGAAAACACAGGAAAAACTTAATTTCGACTGCACTGGGCCTTTAATAATTAAGGGAAAATAGTTCTGCTTTTTCAACAACATGTTTCTCTGTTCTGATAACGTGATCTGATGAGTTCTAGTGTATCGGTCCCAGACTCCCAGTCTGATGAACTGGTTATGGTGCTGTAGGGGAAAATACCTGCTCTCTGGTAAATTAGAAATATCTTGGAAATATCTTTAGGTTTGTTTAGATCCACCTGGACAGTATTTTATCTTCCATAGAGGGAGGGCGGTAAGGCAGTTATACGTATTTTAATTTATAAAGACAATATACCCTGTCTAGAAGCTAGGGGATTATGTGTGGGTGTTAGATAGCCCTATACACAGGGGTACGTGTTTACATGAATATAGATAGCTGTCCAGATGTAGAGCGATTTCACTGTTTATCTCACAGCCACGTCTCACAACAATTAGTTATCTCTCTCTCGCCATCCATCCATCCATCTCTCAACAATTAGTTATCTCTCTCTCGCCATCCATCCATCCATCTCTCTCTCTCTCTCTCTCTCTCTCTCTCTCTCTCTCTCTCTCTCTCTCTCTCTCTCTCTCTCTCTTTCTCTGTCGCTCTTTCCATCCCTCTCTGTCTCTCTCTCTCTCTTTCTCTCCCTCTCATTCCCTCCATCTCCCCCCTCCCACCCATCACTCTGATGGCTCACTCGGTGCTCGTCAGGTTCTGTCTGGGTTGATTTCAACAGAGACATCTTCTACACAACACCCTCAGCTCTCTCACATCATGTTTAGTTAATTATCTCAAAGAACAACAAAAATCACTCTGTTTTATTTCCCCTGTGCAACATTTCGACGAAGTCAGATGGTAATGTAGAAACATGCACACATTCTGTGGAAATTATTGTGTGTTTCAGGTTTGTTTTAATTTGTGTGTGTGTGGCATGAGTGTGTGTGTGTGTGTGTGGCATGAGTGTGTGTTTGTACCTGCATGCATGCATGCGTGTGTGTGTGTGTCTGTCTGTATGTGTCTGATTACAGTTCTAGCGCCTAAAGCTATTAAATTATCCAGTAGATGTACACTACCGCTCAAAAGTTTGTGGTCGCTTAGAAATGTCCTTGTTTCCGAAAGAAAATCACATTTTTTGTCCTTTAAAATAACATCAAATTGATCAGAAATACAGTGTAGACATTGTTAATGTTGTAAATGACTATTGTAGCTGGAAACGGCTGATTTCTTATGGAATATCTAAATAGGCGTAAGAGGCCCATTATCAGCAACCATCACTCCTGTGTTCCAATGGCACGTTGTGTTAGCTAATCCAAGTGTATCATTTTAAAAGGCTAATTGATCATTAGAAAACCATTTTGCCTTTATGTTAGCACAGCTGAAACTGTTATCCTGATTAAAGAAGCAATAAAACTGGCCTTCTTTAGACTAGTTGAGTATCTGGAGCATTAGCATTTGTAGGTTTGATTACAGGCTCAAAATGGCCAGAAACAAAGACCTTTCTTCTGAAACTCGTCAGTCTATTCTTGTTTTGAGAAAACTCTGGGATGCTGGCCTTCTAGGCAGAGTTGCAAAGAAAAAGCCATATCTCAGACTGGCCGATAAAAAGAAAAGATTAAGATGGGCAAAAGAACACAGACACTGGACAGAGGAACTCTGCCTAGAAGGCCAGCATCCCGGAGTCGCCTCTTCACTGTTGACGTTGAGACTGGTGTTTTGCGGGTACTATTTAATGAAGCTGTCATTTGAGGACTTTCTCACTAGACACTCTAATGTACTTGTCCTCTGTGGTGGTTAATTTCTTTACTATCAAATGAGGAGAGACAAACTTATCACACAAGTCAGAGTTATACATTAAACTAAATCTTTAATCACTTATTAATAAGGGAGCAGGTCAGTACAATGCACACATATAAAGTGAATCGATTGAGTGCTCTACGATAATGATGGCTTGTCGACGATTCACCCTCAGATGATTCGTTGAGAGCCCCGAGACAAAAGTACAAAGGTCTTTTATAGCCAAGATACAGCCCTTTCAACCTACATGATGAACACCAGATATCTAGAATGGGTCACAAGGTTAAGATCTGTATGAAAGATACCTATAATACATAGCAGACAGTATCTGCTGTGTCACCAGTTTTCATTGTGTATGGAGACCAGTGTCTGGCCCTCTGACTCCAAACTGGAACCATCTCTCCCTGGTACGGTATAGAACAGAAACATTAACTCATGCTCTGGAATGCTCTTTAGGTTTTATCACCCAAAAGACATGGTAAATCTCCTGTCAGTGTTATCTCCTAGAGGCCCATCCTCAGTAGAACACACACACAATAGTTATAAGAATACTCTATTCTGTTGAATTAAACAACCATTTGATGCAATAAAAGTATTATAACATAATCTTGCAATTTTTCCACCATACCTCTTGCTGAGTTGTGCACCGGGCCTCCCACTCCTCTTTCTATTCTGGTTAGAGACAGTTTGCACTGTTCTGTGAAGAGAGTAGTACACAGCGTTGTACGAGATCTTCAGTTTCTTGGCAATTTCTCACATGGAATAGCCTTCATTTCTCAGAACAAGAATAGACTGACGAGTTTCAGAAGAAAGTTATTTGTTTCTGGCCATTTTGAGCCTGTAATCGAACCCATAAATGCTGATACTCCTTTAATCAGTACAACAGTTTTCAGCTGTGCTAACATAATTGCAAAAGGGTTTTCTAATGATCAATTAGCCTTTTAAAATAATAAACTTGGATTAGCTAACACAACGTGCCATTGGAACACAGGAGTGATAGTTGCTGATAATGGGCCTCTGTACTCCTATTTAGATATTCCATTAAAAACCAGCCGTTTCCAGCTACAATAGTCATTTACAACATTAACAATGTCTACACTGTATTTCTGATCAATTTGATGTTATTCTAAAGGACAAAAAATATGAATTTCTTTCAAAAACAAGGACATTTCTAAGCAACCACAAACTTTTGAGCGGTAGTGTACATGTTATCTCTCCATTTGTGACCCCTTTTTGTCCATTTCTCTGCTTTGACAAAGTCATAGATTTTTTTAAATGTAATAGATCAAAATTATATGAATGATAGAATGATGTCTGTTCTGAAGGTTGGGTCTTAAACATGCCTTCCTGTCATCACAGATCTCATATAAAGCATGTGATACTCTGCTCTCCACCTGTCACAATCACAGATAGAAGAATCAACCAACCCTCTACCATGACCTGCCCTCTCCTATTCTCTCCTGTGATAGGTGGACGACCTGAAGGCCAAGCTGGCCGCCCAGGAGGTGGAGCTCAAGCAGAAGAACGAAGATGCTGATAGGCTGATCCAGGTGGTCGGTGTGGAAACAGAGAAGGTGGGTGCTACTTTTAAACATTGGTGGTGGTGGGTGGGTCGAGTTCCCCTTATCATTCCTTAAACAATGTATTGTAAAGTGCTTTTAGCATCTGGATATTGCAATCCACATTTTCTAAAGCATTATTGTGAATCACTTTGAGACTTTGTGAGAAGCATTGCTGCATACTACAATAATTCCTAAATCCTTTTCTGTGATCTATGACCAGGTGTCTAAGGAGAAAACTGTGGCGGATGAGGAGGAAGAGAAGGTGGCGGCCATAGCGGTGGTGGTCACAGGGAAACAGAGAGACTGTGAGCAGGACCTGGCCAAAGCTGAACCAGCCCTCATAGCAGCACAGGAGGCCCTTAACACTCTCAATAAGGTGTACACACATGCATGCACACACAAACACACAAATACACTCACAGTTTGATACCTTATGGGTTTCATTTTCAGTATATCAGATTTGAAATGGAATTATGGTATTTTCCCAAAAAATGTACTAAAGTATTCACGGCTCAATGTCCAGCAGTCTCTTACTATCTAGCCCTATAGCCGTTCTCTGTTAGTTTTAAATGAGAGAGCGGTGGGATTCACTAAGCACCTGAGTGGTTTAAGGTGTTCTGTGTTCAACCAACCAGAACTGACATCTCTTTCCCAGCTAGGCTCCAGCTAGGCTACTCTCTCTAAAGACTCCAATTAGTATTCCCTGTTGTTTTCTTCTTCTTCTTCTTCTTCTTCTTCTCAAAGTCCTATTTTTATAAACCCATTTTTTTTCTAGAATGCCCTGACTGAACTGGTGATTAATTGCTGATAACTACTTTATTGAAAAGTGTATTTACTGTGATACAGTATGTGGTTGTCTCCCCTATCTTAAGATGAATGCACTAACTGTAAGTCACTCTGGATAAGAGCATCTGCTAAATGACTAAAATGTCATATAAATGTAACTGTAGTCCTTTGAATGAAATCCATTTTTTTCTATTTTTTTATTCATCCTTCCCTTGCACTGAATAACCTGGCAGAGTGGAAGTCCTTCAAGTGCTTTCCACTTTTTAATCTCTGTCATAGCCTCTATCCCTCCTTCTCATTTTTCATAATAGCCTGGTCAAGCCTATGTCCTCCAAATGCACTCTCTAATTCAATCCATTCTTCCTTCCCTCCATCTCTCCCTCCAGAACAACCTGACTGAGCTGAAGTCTTTTGGTTCTCCTGTGGTGGCTGTGACCAACGTGACCGCTGCGGTCATGGTTCTGATGGCCCCGGGTGGTCGGGTTCCTAAGGACCGTAGTTGGAAGGCTGCCAAGGTGATGATGGCCAAAGTAGATGCCTTCCTTGACTCCCTGGTCCACTTCAACAAGCAGAACATCCCAGAGCCCTGCCTCAAGGCCATACAGCCCTATCTACAGGTAGAGTACAGCCTTACCTACTGGTAGAGTACAGTCATACAGCCTTAACTACTGGTAGAGTATAGCCATACAGCCTTACCTACTGGTACAGTCATACAGCCTTACCTACTGGTTCAGTCATACAGCCTTACCTACTGGTAGAATACAGTCATACAGCCTTACCTACTGGTAGAGTACATTCATACATCCTTACCTACTGGTAGAGTCATACAGCCTTACCTACTGGTACAGTCATACAGCCTTACCTACTGGTAGAATACAGTCATACTGCCTTACCTACTGGTAGAGTACATCCATACTGCCTTACTTACTGGTAGAGGACAGACATACAGCCGTACATACTGGTAGAGTACAGCCATACATCCTTACCTACTGGTAGAGTCATACAGCCTTATCTACTGGGACAGTCATACAACCTTACCTACTGGTAGAATACAGTCATACAGCTTACCTACTGGTAGAGTACATTAATACTGCCTTATCTACTGGTAGAGTACATTCATACTGCCATTCCTACTGGTAGAGGACAGCCATACAGCCGTACATACTGGTAGAGTACAACCATACATCCTTACCTACTGGTAGAGTCATACAGCCTTACCTACTGGTAGAATACAGTCATACTGCCTTACCTACTGGTAGAGTACATCCATACTGCCTTACTTACTGGTAGAGGACAGACATACAGCCGTACATACTGGTAGAGTACAGCCATACATCCTTACCTACTGGTAGAGTCATACAGCCTTATCTACTGGGACAGTCATACAACCTTACCTACTGGTAGAATACAGTCATACAGCTTACCTACTGGTAGAGTACATTAATACTGCCTTATCTACTGGTAGAGTACATTCATACTGCCATTCCTACTGGTAGAGGACAGCCATACAGCCGTACATACTGGTAGAGTACAACCATACATCCTTACCTACTGGTAGAGTCATACAGCCTTACCTACTGGTACAGTCATACAGCCTTACATACTAGTAGAGTACAACCATACAGCCTTACCTACTGGTAGGGTACAGTCATACAGCCTTACCTACTAGTACAGTCATACAGCCGTAACTACTGTAAGAGTACAGCCATTCAGCCTTACCTACCGGTACAGTCATACAGCCTTACCTCCTGATACAGTCATACAGCCTTACCTACTGGTAGAGTACAACCATACAGCTTTACCTACTGGTAGAGTACAGCCATACAGCCGTACTTACTGGTACATGCATACAGCCTTACCTACTGGTACAGTCATCCAGCCATACCTACTGGTAGAGTACAGTCATGCAGCCTTACCTACTGGTAGAGTACAGTCATACAGCCTTGCCTACTGGTACAGCCATACCGTCTTACCTACTGGTAAAGTACAGTCATACAGCCTTACCTACTGGTACAGCCATACCATCTTACATACAGGTCAAGCACAGTCATACTGCCTTACCTAATGGTACAGCCATACCATCTTATCTACTGGTAGAGTACAGTCTTACTTACTGGTAAAGTACAGTCATACAGCCTTACCTACTGGTACAGCCATACCATCTTACATACAGGTCAAGCACCGTCATACTTCCTTACCTAATGGTACAGCCATACCATCTTATCTACTGGCAGAGTACAGTCTTACTTACTGGTAAAGTACAGTCATACAGCCTTACCTACTGGTACAGTCATACAGCTTTACCTACTGGTAGAGTACAGCCACACAGCCTTACCTACTGGTACAGTCACACAGCCGTACCTACTGGTACAGTCATACTGGTACAGTCACACAGCCTTGCCTACTGGTACAGTCACACAGCCTCACCTACTGGTACAGTCATACAGCCTTACCTACTGGTACAGTCTCACAGCCGTACCTACAGTACTTGTACAGTCACACAGCCTTACCTACTGGTACAGTCGCACATCGGTACCTACTGGTACAGTCGCACAGCCATACCTACTGGTACAGTCACACAATCTTACCTACTGGTACAGTCACATAGCCTTACCTACTGGTACAGTCACCCAGCCGTACCTACTGGTACAGTCGCACAGCTGTACCTACTGGTACAGTCACACAATCTTACCTACTGGTATAGTCACACAGCCTTACTCACTGGTAGAGTACAGTCACACAGCCGTACCTACAGTACTGGTATAGCCACACAGCCTTACCTACTGGTACAGTCACACAGCCTTACCTACTGGTACAGTCACACAACCTTACCTACTGGTACAGTCACACAGCCATACCTACTGGTACAGTCATACAGCCTTACCTACTGGTACAGTCTCACAGCCGTACCTACTGGTACAGTCACACAGCCTTACCTACTGGTACAGTCGCACATCGGTACCTACTGGTACAGTCGCACAGCCGTACCTACTGGTACAGTCACCCAGCCGTACCTACTGGTACAGTCGCACAGCTGTACCTACTGGTACAGTCACACAATCTTACCTACTGGTATAGTCACACAGCCTTACTCACTGGTAGAGTACAGTCACGCAGCCGTACCTACAGTACTGGTATAGTCACACAGCCTTACCTACTGGTACAGTCACACAGCCTTACCTAATGGTACAGTCACACAGCCTAACCTACTGGTACAGTCACACAGCCTTACCTACGGGTACAGTCACACAGCCGTACCTACTGGTACAGTCACACAGCCTTACCTACTGGTACAGTCACACAGCCTTACCTACTGGTACAGTCATAAAGCCATACCTACAGGTACAGTCACACAGCCTTACCTACTGACGCAGTCATACATCCATACTTACTGGTACAGTCATACAGCTTTACCTACTGGTAGAGTACAGCCACACAGCCTTACCTACTGGTACAGTCACACAGCCGTACCTACTGGTACAGTCACACAGCCTTACCTACTGGTTTTATTTAAGGGAATTTGTTTGAGAATAATTCCGTGACGATAGTATCATATTATTGTGATACTTTATTAAACCGTATTTTGAGGAAGGTGGGAGTGTTGAATCTGTTGAGAGTACCCAAGAACTCAACATGCAAGACCAGTTGTACTTACCAGCTTTCATAACCTCAGACATGATGTCAAGCAGCACATTTTAATTGAACGTGTTAATCGTGTCCCTCCACCCCATGCCACTCTGCAGGACCCAGAGTTCCAGCCCGAACTAGTGGCCTCTAAGTCCAACGCTGCGGCGGGCCTCTGCTCCTGGGTCCTGAACAT